>OX291551.1:25621380-26871380 GCA_946406115.1 Apoda limacodes | reverse complement strand
AAAATGTGCCTTGTTGACACTGTGTGTTGTGAACTATAAAAGTAAGTCATGATTGGGCACGGGAAACCCTATTAAAATAAAAGTATATAAAGTAATATATCTGTGTAGAATGATTCTCAATATGTCTTCGATGGCGGCGTCTTGCCAACCGATAATCGTATTACCGACACAAACTGGAGTATCGAAGGCTTTTTGGCAAGCGTCGATTTAATTACTAGCTACTTTGTCGTAGGACCCCGTCCGCCACTTGGCGACGAGATGATGCAGATAAAACACTGGTTATTAAAAATATTATTTTGGAAGCTGCTGCGCTTTAGTTATGTTCCGGCATATCTATTTTATTTAATGTTTCTGTAAAACAAGAAAATCAGTGCTATTGATATGCCTTTTTGTATTAAAATCTGGTTTACAGGCATTTTTGAACGACTTCAGAAATGACGGAGTTTCTATGTTAGATGCGTAAGTTTTTTTAATCAATTTTCACTTTACACACCTACCTCTCTTTAGTAATTTTACAAGTAAAAAGTTCATTAAAGTTTCAATCACACTGCCTTACAACAATAACAAAGTTGATCCTGGATATTATATAAAAAAAACCAAAGTATAAAAATTATCTACATTTAGATCGTAATTTAACACAAACAGCCACTTATTGAAAAATATATTACATTTGTTATTATTAAATTCATCCAATCATACCCTCATAAAAATACCTCAAAACCAGAAGCTTTAAGCTTTAAGCATATCTTTCACATAGCAGTGATCACACCAGATCGGACAGCGTGAGATATTGCATACCATTAGGTACTGCTCACACGATCGATTGAATATTCAGGTGCTAGGCTTTGTCACAGGTACGCTAAATATGCCAGTTGATTGCCTGCCTGACAATGACCATTGTCAGTCTGGTATGGTCCTGCAGTTTGCCTTCTCAATACTTACATATATAAATAACACGTGATCCGAAAAATCTAACGACTATGTAAGTTTTTGCGTCCCTGATCTCCAAAAGAACTGTTCAACCGACAAACGCTATTTCTTCGGTAGTCCTAAGAAAAAATATTTCACACGTTCTGTCTGAGGAGGACCAAAACTATGACTATGAATGTAAATTGCAATAAGCACAATGTTCTTTTATTATATAGTAAATAATTTTATTTAAATTTGCCATCTGGACCTTTAACTTATCATTTTGAACATAAAATAACTTTTAAAGCAAGCACTGCACAAGAAAAAAAATATCTCAAAGTTAGCAATTTTTATGTTAATATTTATTAGACCCTTACCCTTACCCGTTCGATGTTAAAACAAATTACGTTAAGGTAGG
This sequence comes from Apoda limacodes, assembly GCA_946406115.1. Lineage (NCBI taxonomy): Eukaryota > Metazoa > Arthropoda > Insecta > Lepidoptera > Limacodidae > Apoda > Apoda limacodes. The sequence goes on along the minus strand of OX291551.1, from coordinate 26,870,053 downwards.
TTTTATCTAAATCAGATCAAGATTCAAAATACACGTCTTAGCTGAGCTGAAAGCCATGTAATTTCGAGGCAAAACGTCCTTTTCCGACCTGCAGATATCTAAAGTGACGTTTCTGTGATTATTAATTTTACCGGATGAAGTCGTATCTCACTGAAACCACTGACGACAGACAGGTCTAATATTCCAGCCTAGTTTAATTAGTTTTGAAGGCATCAGCGTTGTTGAGATCTTGAAATGAAAGCTATTTCGGAAGTTATAAGCCGACTTCGTGAAACAATTTTGGTCTGACCACTTGTTTGAAAAATTGCTTTAAGTGACTAAAATACTGAAATTGCTTAACTGTAAACTGTAAACGTGTTTAGATATTTATTTATCTATTAATTCGGCATTGAATTAATGCACAACATCTGAATGGATTACACACTAACTAGTCATCGTATATCTTGAATCATATCTTACTAGTCGAACTCCGCGATTTCGCCCGCGGATAAACTAATTTCCGTAGAAACTTTCGATCGGGGAACAAGTATTTGTCTTTTTATCTTTATATTCTTTAAAATCACTTCAGCAATTCCTGCGCCAAAATAGTGTGATCAGGTGTAGGGTAGCTTGCTGTGAACGCAATACGCTGGCTCCGAATTAAAACGTAAATAAAATACATATCCGTATCTATTCATCTTAACTTAGTCAAAATAATCATAAAGCGCACTACTCAAACACCATACGTGACCGTTTTAAAGTTAAATACTTTACCTGGAGTTCTGTTAAAATAATGGAGAAAGTGATAATATCATCGCGGTAGTTTGAATATCGCTATGTAAGTGTGTGTCACCGAGCCGACATAACTGATTGAGACGTTCGCCTGTACCACGCTATTATAATAATTGGCGGGAACGTCCAACTACGAAGGAAATATTGTTCTCGCGCTAACGTGAAGTTTTTTAGTGATTTAGTGGTAAAGGACCAAAATAGTTTTCATTGACAATGCCGCAAAAACCAAAAATATTTCAGTTGTGTTCTGTTTGTCACAATAACATTTCTGAAGCAATTAAAATTAAAAATGGCGGCATTGGCACAATTATTTGCAAATTGGCAAACTGTGGGAAAAGTTATCACAACTTGTGCATCAATGGAGCATCAATCAGCCCGGATCAAAAGTCAAACAGTATATGTCCAGACTGTCAAGCAGCTGCTAAACGGGTTGGAGACAATTCCCTAACACCGGTACGTGCCCAAACATACGAAGATAAGGTAACAATACGTAAAAAAACGCAACAGTGAAATGATAGAACTTGTATCTCGGATAAAGTTATAGCGAAAAAACGTATTACAAATAAAATCGCAAATGGTAAGGGCCTTGTCAACGCTTAATAATAATAATTCTATCACTAATAATATTCAAGAAGCAGAGGATAAAGGTGCTAGAAGGCAGACAAGCAGATAACGACTCACTAAGGTCCATGGTTAGTGAACTGCTAGAGCAAATAAACATTGAAGCTCAGTCAGCTCTTCAAACAGAACTGGAGATCCTTGGTTGCCCCTAACGAAGTAACGAGAACCTACAGCATTTGGTTATGATTGCTGCTACCAAGGTAGGTACAAATATTACTAAGAACGATCTGGATACAGATTGCGTACAGACGGAAGCAAACAGCTCTTCGACGACTAAAAGAATAGCAGGCTGCTACGTCCTATCGTAGTGCGATTTACCAGAATAAAAACTCGTGAAAAGTTCTCTAAGCGGCTAAGTCACGCGGGAACATCGACACCGGAGACCTGGACCCACACTCACCTCCTCAAAGAATCGCCTCCTCCTCCTCAAAAAATTTTTGAACGAGCATCTGAGCCGAGATAACCGCAGCTAACAAAAAGAAGCACTGCACGGCTTCAAACACTGCTGGTACCATTTTGGTGGCTCACCGTCACCGGCCAGACCAATCAAAGATGACAGCGACTTGGAAGCATCATCGGGTCAGCAGTCACTTCAAGAGTCGCCAATCCACCGCCATTTACCCAGGGTGAAAAGATACAGTACATGCAAGTTGTGGTTGTCCCGTAATGAAATAAGTAACTTTGAATCATTTCTTTCAAACACTTGCATCAGAATAGTTACACATAAATGCCATTATAATGATATAATTTCCTTTTGTAGTACTATTTTGATTTGACCATAGCTGACACACACTCGCATAACGCACACTTAAGTTATTTAAGAACCCCACCGTAAGACCACACTTTTTGCAACTAAATATGTATTAACCATTTCAACACTTATTTACACTGTTTACCCATATTATAAAAACCGCTCATCCATTCCTAGTTTAACAATTTTGAAACACATATGTTATCTCCGATACCTTAGCCCGATCTGCGTCTTTGACAGCTTTCTAGTAATTTTAACAGATTAGACATTAATTTTCTTGTTTTCGGTTAAATCGGATTAGTATTTGCATTGGGTAATCCCTACATACGAAAAAACAAACAAATTTTACCTCCTAATAAGATTAAGAATAGATTAAAATTATTTTTAACGAACTTTGATTCATTTAAGTGAGTCTGTCTCAAACATTTTTGGAGCAGTTAATGAGAATATTATTAATAATGTACATATTGCTTCAGCAGCAACACAAACTAGGGCGTTCCTTCTGAGCCGCGTTGCAATTTAATAGTAAAACCTCATTTTAAAACCAACTTGCCGTTCCGTCCAGGCGCATCTGATAATTTCAGCGGCCGTATTATTGTTTAAACGAAACGCGTTTCGCGTCAATTTTTAACAGTTCCGTGTGTCTATATGTTTGAGTATTTTATTTTGATTTTTTGTAGATAATAAAAAAAATATAGAGTTCATAATGAGAAAATAAACTTTTCTTTAAAAAAACAACGTTATAACTATTGTTTTACACATTTGACAGCATTTTGGTAACAATATTTCGTAGCAAAATCGCTTAGACGAAACGCTAAAAGTCAAAATTAGATTTTGATACCAAAAGCATAAAACGCAAACCACTCTGCTAAAAAGTAGTTAGATGGAATGCCTTAAACATTGAACTTAAAGCACGTGTCGTTCGACGTCATCGTAAAATAACAATTCTTATCAACGCCGCGTTGTCGTCGTCGTCTTGGTTGTAAACCGGTGCCGGCTCGTATCTCGTATCTCGGCCACTAGCGACGTCGCCGTGACGATTTGTCGCAGGTTTAGAGCCGATGACAGTGTATTTTGACGTTACACAATAGATACACAACAACAACAATAACCAGATTTTACTTCATGAAAATGTACCATTGTTTTTTTAATCTAAACTTTCTTAGTCTTTCTTACTTAATTTGTAACAAACATAAGAAAGCTTAATGTATGTGTTAATAATTTTTTATTAATTTTCAATGGATTTACAAAAAAATGTGTATGTAATATGTTTTGTGCAAATTGGTCTAGCGCACTGTAAATTTCATTCGTATGCAAGAAAATCAATATGACAAGCTAAAATTTTAATAGGAATTTTTAATTTTTTTTTGTAATTTTTAAAGATAAAGGTTAAATTTCAAATCTAATTTTATTTTTATTGTTATATATAGACAATTAAACTTTACCCTATCTTCGAAGATAATGAAAAGGAACGGTTATATTTTGTTAATTTTTGGCCATAAGTCAAATTTGTAAATATTTTCGGAATACCTAAACAACCAAACCCTGTTCATATGGTCGCCGATTTACGTTAGCACAAGAAACCCCACTTTCAGATTTTGAATACCTATTTCAAACTTAATTCATTTTCAATTAATGTTTTATGAGATTTTATTAGAAGTTCTACAACTAGTGGAGCGCCTTGAGGTTTTGACTATGTTTTCGGGAGTAAATTTTACATGAAACCAACGGATTTTTAACGCTAAATTGCGATTTCTACGAATATTATATTGTGAAATTAATTTTTTCATTGTTTAAAAAAAATATATGAAAAATGGAATATTGGAGCATATTTTTTTTTTTTAATTTATAAGTTATAATATAGTAAGACCATCACTGGGTGGGTGCACCCGGATACTAGCTTGGCTCTTTTGACTCAGCTCAATGACGAGCTGTGAGAATTGTCGACGATCCCAGACTCTCTTGCCGTATCGAGCCCTTAAGAGAAGAGACTTTGCCTCCCTGTGTGTGTTCTACCGCTTGTACAATGGGATGTGTTCTGAGAAATTATTCAAAATGATGCGCACGGCTACTTTCTACAATCGCACCGCTCGCCATCTGCAGGGAATTCATTCTCACACTTTAGAACCTAAATGGTCGCGTACAGTGCGGTTGCAGAAAAATTTCCTCTCGCGAACGCTTGGGTTGCGAAATGGGCTCCCTACCAAGGGTTTCTCTAAGGACTACAGTATATGGTTCTTCAAGACGGACGATATTAGATTTTTTATCGGTCGGCAACGCACGAGTGATACCCCTGGTGATGCAAGCGTCCATAGGATACGGTAACCGCTTACTATTAGGCGTATCGTTAGCTTGTTTGCTACCTTAGTCGTATAAAAAAAAAACAAAAAACTACGTACTTCCAGACCACGAGACTTTGAGAAGCGTTCCCCTTGGAACACGCTCCACACCCGCTGCGCCGTGATGCTCGCCCCTTGGTTCTCACGCCTGCTGATGTGGCATCCGCCGCATCAATATTAGAGATCTAATGAGATCTAGTTGTGGTAAGCTGATTCTGTTAAGGGCTTACTTGAATTTGTTGCAGTTACTAACAGTCTTTGTTGCTGTGGCTTTGTAGGCCTTGTGGCCCAAAAGACATAATAACCGAGAGATTGTTAGAGCAAAGTTAGCTATTAATATATAAAAATAGACTATTGGCTATTCTACTTACCAAGCAGAGCCCGCCCTGCTATATACAGCATGTCCCATAATGCATCTGACCTTCAAGAGGATACGATTCGCGGCGCCTCGCAGCGGGCTTCATACAAACGAATTTCTCATTTGTTTTTGACATTTACTGATCAGTCACTTTGAATTTCTTAATCATAATCCGAAGCCGAATACCTAGTTTGTGGTTATCCAAAATCTTGTAAAATGTTTTTATTAACTAGAAATCTTTTTTAAAACCATTTGTTAGAAAAAACTAGCATTCTCTATAACTTTTGAACTATAAAATTTAATAGACACAACTAGCACACTGCAGACCTAGATATTTATTACTAGAACATGTCTTCAAAATCTTGTGGTGTTTGATCAGCAAAATATTGGAGATACAAAAATATTATATCTTAGCTCTTTTAAAGGAAATTTAATAAGTTATAGTTTCCGCCCCTTATAAATATAGTAACAAAGACATTTTGATGATGAGAATGCAAATGTGAAATACAAGGTCGTACAAAAATTGTTGTTTTTTCGTTTATAAAATCTAGGCATTATTAGTCAATTCGCGTTTTGTTTGCAATTAAATTAAAATGGATGAGTAAAACGGTCAATGTATTTACTTATTTTGCTTTTAAGTAATATAAGTAGTTATTGCGCTACGGTAATATATCAATATCAGGTAAAAATGTTTAAGGAAAAAATAAAAAAGTCACTCTAGTTCTGTAAAGACATAAAAACTGCATTTGACTCGGCCGTAAAACCCGTCTCGTCTCGTGAGTGCCGTAGCTTTCAGCCTTAATGGTGGTCATATTGACATATCTGTTGGGTCATGATTGATCGTAGTACCTACTAGTGACACGGAAAGGGTTTTAGGACTGCCACTTTGATGATTGATATTTTATGTATGTTATATAACATAACACATACAATAAAAAAATTGCATTTGAATTACCGCCACTAACTCAGGGTGTAGTGATGCTGCATGCTAATAAAAAGGTTCCTAATTTAATTCCTAGACGAGATCATATTTTTTCATATCATCATAGACTATTATGTTTTAGTTAATACTACTGTGTTTGAATTTATTTTTAGCTCGTAGCAGATCAGTTTCGCGTTAATCTGTGTAGATCCTTTTTCTCAAAACCATACAATGTTGGTTTTATTCCGTAACGACATACATTCAGTCAAATCAACTTATGTTGCAATTATTATTTAATAGCTTTTGCCAGCGGCTCCACCCGCCCTGAATGTGGTTCTGTACAAAACATAGTATATACATATTATATAAATGTATGTATACATAGTATATACAAATAATATAAATGTATGTATGTATGTAGAGGCTGTTGCTAAGCTAATTATTTCCAACGTACCATGTGACCACTGCGGTCAGTACGTATCATTTTTAAACACAGAAGTAAAACAGTGCAATTTAGTATCATGAAGGCCAGTGACATTGCTCGTATTAATCAATTTTAAGTTAACGTTGAATATAAAATTCCATTTTTGTAATTTACACAGGGTGATACCAAATCATATGTACAATACTCATTTTGACTTTTTGAAAACTGAGTTCGAGCAGGTATTTAAAGTAAAAACTATTAAAGAAGGTTCAGAAATGACATTCAGTGATTGGGCTACACCAGGAATACATAGAAGTCGAGTCAAATTATATGAATTATATGAAATGAAAAAAATACAATACAAGTTCAGATTTTATTGAATATGTGAATAAGTTTTCTAAAACATTTACAAAAGTCTGTGTTGCTGCTAAGTCAATGTTTCTCAGTAACAAAATAAGGAATTCTGACAATAAAATTAAAGCAACATGGAGTGTCATTAGTAGCGAAACAGGAAAACTCATACCACAGGATAGTCATTATAGTTAAAACATTGGAGCAGATACTGTTAAATCAAATGCATTTTTTTTATTTTTAATAATAATGTTCCTAAATTAAATTTGAACATGTAACCCTTGATGAAATCTTCAAAACTTTTAAATCTCTTAATCCTAAAAAGACAGCGGATCTTTGGGGTATATCAGTCAAATCACTTGTTGGTATTATAAACAGTATATCACCTATCTTAGCATTAATTTTCAATAGATGTGTTGACGACTTATAGTAAAATCATACCACTGTTCAATCAACTACTTAGGTACTTTAACATCCATTAACTGAAACAGTCAACAGTTCGGATTTACGAGGGATGAGATGAGGAAATGGAACTAACTAAAGTGTATACTTTAGTAACTGCTCGGTTAGTATACTTTAGTTATTTCTATTCCCTTTTGTTATATGGTATTTTATAGTGGGGAAGGGCGGCTGATATAGAAACTATTTTTATACTTCAAAATAGAGCAATAAGATCAATGTATAACTTATCATGTCGAGATTGTAACATATCGTTTCATACTACTTTAAAAATAAACATGCAAGTAAAAATAGAGAACTGAAACTTTGCCCAATTCCTAGAAACTTTAATTGTTTCCTTAAGTGAATAGGTGCTTTTATTTAACACAGTCAATTTCGTCTATGATGACGGACAGAAATATCGAGTGTTTAAACACTGTGAGAAAATTACTTAATTTTTAAAGGGTTCAACTAAAATGTAGTAACTTTAACTATAGAAAGTCACGTACTCAAACTATATTTTGTTTTTATCTTTGAGTGATATAGAAATAGGGTGTAGTTTCACTATTAAGATATGAACAAAGGATACAGAATAAGTTATTGAATAGCCAGTTTTAATAGATCCTTAAGCCGTGTGAATGCTTAAAAAAAAACAGAGTCGATAGCTGGTATAGAGGATTTTCAGGAAGCGTTTGCAGGAACGAAGTTGCCTCAGTCAGCCAGAGAGTGCATTGGAGTGCAGTCGTAGTGGGGTCAGTGAAAAACAGTGTTTTTAGTTAAAGTGATATACGAAATTACTTAAAATTTAAACCTTTTTTTACAATTGTGCACGTTAACAAATAAAAAAAAATCTATGTAATTGGTGCTTCTCATACAGTTGGTAAACAGCATCATTTTTTTTTTATTATTGTCATATATTTTTTGACAATTTATGATTATTATAATTATTACACCATATAATTTAAACTTGTTTAGGTGTTAATACAACATGAGACAAGAGATGATTTTCTTTCAACTTCCTGCATTTTGTCTGTATTAATTTTCTTGTTCATTTCTCAACTGGTTTTATAAATTAGGAGCTTAGGCCTGAAACAAATATTTAAGTTTCAAGTACGGTTTTCTTTCCTTCTTATACAGTTTGAGGGAGTGAATTTCGACTGTGACAGCAAGCATCGGACAACAACTGCAATTTTGATTTATCAATTAGTTGGAATAGGAGGGAGCTTTTGAAATCGGATTTATTTACAAAAGTGTTTTTTGATTGATTGAATGTGTGTAAAATTGTTATGTTATTTTGTTTGATGTGTATTGTTTCAACTGGGTGATTACAACTACTTAAGCATTTAATTTGAAGCTTCAATTAGTGATTTTCAAACGAAATGTTTGAAAGTCTTAATACTACATGAAAATATTTAAAAACTAAATTATCCTGTCAAGAGAACACACAACAACTATATAAAAATGTGTTTATTAGTAAATACATTATCGCCGAGAAATCATAAAATCTATAGGTATTTTTATACCTAACTATTCTTTGAAGTCGTGACTTCTAAATTTAGTCAAGTCACTGAATTTCATGAAGTAACGGATAGAGATGAATCCATATAATTAACATCACCTTAGAAACACATCAAATTAAATAATTTTAACAATTAGTGAATACAATTTTCTTAAATACAAGTTTATTCTCATAACTGATTACTCCTAGAATTGAGAAGTAATTTTAGTATCTCAATTTAACTTTTGAAAATAATCTTTTTTTGAGACTACATACATTTAGGGAATCAAACCACCCCTAGTATCTGTCAGCGTCCCCAGGGAACTAGGTAGATCAGGGGTGGAACCTATTTCTAATGCTGGAGCATACTAGAAATTACTTCACAACACAGCTTCATCACCTAACTATGTTCAACGTCATTTTCGAGTTTGTAGCTTCGGGAGATGATATATGACGTCTCTGGGAAACTCGTGGAGGAAACCTTTGATTTCGTGCGTCAGCGTGTTGAAATCCAGTTTTTGCTATACCTCATATAATTGTTTCCTACGTGGTTATAGAATTGGAAATGCTCGTCACGAACAGATGTTAGACTAGTTAAATACAGACAATGTTTGAAATTTGGTTTTCAACATTGATATTAAAATATTCTATGTCTTAGGAGTCTAGCATGACTTAGAAGTCTAGGATGTCTGCAGACTTTAGGAGAGAAGTATGATTGTGTAATAGGCTTTATTTTAGGAGGAGAATGAACAATCTATGTCTGAGTCCTAGTGTGATACCTATGAGATGATTTGGAGATCTGTTTGATGGTTTGAAACTCATATTAAAGATTTCAGGAATTTATGTAACAGGTGGCTTACATATTCTAAATTTTCAGGAAGAAGATTGTAGCTCTGTTTTTCTCTTGTCGTATATTTATTTAGATTCCAAAAATAAATATACTATATGTAATATATTTTATAAATATAACTCTACACATACACTTATTACTACACAAGATTTTATACATATACATTGTCAATCACACATAATCACAAAATTAAGGCGATGTATGTTGTATGTAAGAAGAGATGTATTGTGTATAATTATATCTGTTTGAAGATAAGGATAAAGGGTTCAATTAATTAAAAATGTTTCTTAACTCTAATTCCATATCTGTAATTTTATTTGTTGATTTATAATTTCATATTTCTTATAAATTTTAGTTTTTTTTTTATACCTATTCATAGTTAGGCCCCTTTTCTAAAGTCACTTTAATTTCATTTTGATTTTATATTATTAATTTGAATTATTCTCAGTATATTTACGCATGCTTATTGTATGTACGTAAAAACCTAAGTTTATTAGTTTAAAATAGTGACATACACAACGTTAATACTATAAAATAAAAATAAACTTGTGATTCCAAAATGTCGTTTTCAGAAGGTGCGTGGCTCTTTCATAATTCAGAGCATTTGCTTGTTTAATACAATTCCTGAGAATATTGTTAACCTACCTCGACATACATACTATTGAAACTTATATTAAAATGGTTCTTATTAACAAGGGATACTACACTGTGGAAGAATTCAATAAAGATAATAAAGGTATGGGCTCAATACTGGACATCCATCTATTACTTATGTAGTACATAATTAATGACACATTACGATCAGGGGATGCACCATAGATAGTCGACCACCGTTGGCTGCTTCGTGTTGGGGGGGTTCTGGATGGGGTGGGTGTGGCGCATAGACATGTACATGTATGTATGTTTACACATATTTGCATAGATTTTGTGTATTTGGTGACCTGGTTCCTGCGTGATTGATGGTAACAGGTGTACACCCGGGAAGTATTTTGTCACTTCTTCTTCCCTTAGGCTTGTTTCCGAAGTGACAGTATGTTAAATGGGGTGTATTTGTTGCCGGTCTGTGGTGTGGGAGCTGGGCTACTTCATGATATACAACATCTGTGAGTATGTGTATGCATATGGGTATGTGTGCACGTTTGTATGATGCCCCCTTTCGCATTTGGAGCCTCTCTGGCACTGGGCGGCCGATGGTGGATTGCAGCGGGTTATTAATACTATATTTATTACATTATTATACTTGTACCTATGTGAGAGGGATATTTCTGATGTTGCAAGCGTTCATAGGCCACGGTAACCGCTTACCATCAGGCGGACCGTGTCCTTGTTGGCCACCTTAGTGGTACAAAAAAAAAACTTCCAATCTTCTCCTCATATCTAAATATTTTTAAAAGCAACTATAAATCAGTTTTAAGTTCAGAGTACGTGTGTGCACACTGTGATGTTAAATGTAAACTTGTTTGTGTAAATCTCAATATGAATCGGATTTATTTTTTGTTCCTTTACTACATACATTATAACTAGTACAATCCAAGTTTTATTGGAGTTGCTTAAGTGTGTCATGCTCTCTCAAAGTGTCTCTTCGGTGGTGGCTTGTGCGTCGTACGTTCCCTAAAACATGGTTGAGCGAAGCGATAGCTGATTCATGCGTCATACTTGTGAACGGGTGCCGCCTTTTGAGGCGGGTCTGCTCTTGCAAACTTCTTTGTATTCTTAGTATTTGGTCATCGGTGTAGGATTTCGACGGCAACTTCTCAATTATGGGAAAAAAATTGATAGAACTTGACGTTTTCAAGTAGTTCCGGGACTTAAAACTATCTGCATGCCAAATTTCATCTTGATCGGTACAGCGGTTTCGGCGTGAAGAGGTAACAGACAGATTTACTTTCGCATTTATAATATTTATTATAATATTTATTATTATATTATATTCATGGATTGTTTTAAGTATATGCCAGTATATGTATGTACATATGATTGAGCAAAAATATAATAATGAAGGCGTTAATGCCACTAGTACTATTAAATATCGGAATACTCTTAAATATCTGAATTCCTTCACTTGATTGACGATATTTGACGCTTCACATGGTGCGCCCCCTATGCTACATAAAAACAAAAAAATAATAATCGACATGTTTGACTTTGTTTTTAGTAGCTTACTAACTTATTTTTATTACCTAATAAGTGTTTCGGTTCATATTGTATACTCTTTAGCTAATTATCAAAATATTGTATTATTACTTTAAATGGAACTTCTTGCCAGCTCTTTTTGGCAGAAATTAACATTGTTTACATTGTATTGACGATTCAAAAGTGTTCTTAGTAACCTATTTGAATAAATATTGTTTGATTTGATTTAAATCCTTGATTTTACTTAAAACTTAAAAGTTTGCGAGACCAAGCTGTAGCCGTGTAGTTATAGTTCTTTCAAGTGGGATTCGGTTACAATTGCTCTCGTGTAACTTTTCGGGATAAAAATTAGCCAACTATACAACTATAGTCTAGCTGTTTGCCAAATTTCATTCAAATCAATCATTTAATTAATTCATGATTTTTTCCCTTCTAGCGTGATTGAGTAACAAACAACCATCTATCCAAACTTAAGCATTTATAATATTATATAGATGAATGATAAACCCGTTCCCGTAGAATTTTAATCAAAATAAAAACTTTATATATTTACGACACAAAAAGTATTTAATTTTATTGTGGTTTTCTCACATTTTCATCAGTCGCCATTAACGCAGTATTTCATAGCAACAGTACATTATGGGTGTGTTTCATGTTCCATGTTTCATGGCTGCAATAATCATAAAACAAGAGCTGAGCAATAGCAATTGTGTCTAGATTTTTTATGTCTTTTTATTTGATACATTTGTGTCACCGTCATCGCCACATAAAACTTTAATAGGTGAAAAATATAATCGGGAAGGCATAATATTATGATTTTTTTTATGTATGATTAAATAAACCATATTTTGTATCTACTTTTGACGTCTAAGAGATTATAATTGAGTGTTTTTGTAATTTTACGTTTGTTTAATTTGAAAACTTTGACAATTTTCGTTCTCCATATTCTGTATTTCCACATCCAGTCAACGCTGACTACCCTTTTAAGGTCGCCAGTCTACCAGGCTAGAAGGCGTCCCACGCTTAACCTTCTCGTAGTCGGTCTCTACTACTACTCTTGGAAACGTCTGCACCATCGGCCATCGGTCTTCGGACCAGCCTACTGCCACTGCAGCCTGCGAATTCTACGAGCTATGTCAAAATGCTAATGTTTTGATCAAAACTGCTTGACGTCTTCCTAGTCGGTCAAAAATGCCTGCCAGCACGTAAATGCTTGTCAAGCACTTCTGATCGCCTAGGGAGCCTAAAAGGATTACAATATGCAGTTCTTCAAGAAAAAAAGTTATTAGATTAAGGGTCGGCAACGCGCGAGTGAAGCTTGTGGTGCTCTACGCGTTCATAGGCTGCGGTCACCGCTTACGTTCAGGTGGACCGTTAGTTTGTTTGCCATCTTAGTGGTATTAAAAAAAATCAAAACGGGAAAAAAATTGAAGTAAGGAAAGATTTTTTTGCACACTAATTGAGAGTGTCATCTTAGTGTGGAGTATAAGAGATCTTTAAAAAAGGATTTCAGGTTCTTAAGAGGCCGTACTTCCCCATTTCAATATTTTGGCAAGCATTGCTTCGGAACTACTCAGCAAATCTGACCGAAAAATGACGGTGTTCTTTTAAACTTGTTTAAGCCTGGATAAACGCAAAACATGATTAAGGCTAAGACATATAGGCTGCAGCCTACATGTCTTTCGGTCCTCTGCCTTCTGCAATCCATATTCTGTACTTCCACATCCAACGCCGCCCACCCTTTTAAGGTCGCCAGTCTACCAGGCTAGAGGGCGTCCCACGCTTTACCTTCTCGTAGGCGGTCTCTACTACTACTCTTGGAAACGTCTGCACCATCGGCCATCGGTCTTCGGACCAGCCTACTGCCACTGCAGCCTGCGAATTCTACGAGCTATGTCAAAATGCTAATGTTTTGATCAAAACTGCTTGACGTCTTCCTAGTCGGTCAAAAATGCCTGCCAGCACGTAAATGCTTGTCAAGCACTTCTGATCGCCTAGGGAGCCTAAAAGGATTACAATATGCAGTTCTTCAAGAAAAAAAGTTATTAGATTAAGGGTCGGCAACGCGCGAGTGAAGCTTGTGGTGCTCTACGCGTTCATAGGCTGCGGTCACCGCTTACGTTCAGGTGGACCGTTAGCTTGTTTGCCATCTTAGTGGTATTAAAAAAAATCAAAACGGGAAAAAAATTGAAGTAAGGAAAGATTTTTTTGCACACTAATTGAGGGTGTCATCTTAGTGTGGAGTATAAGAGATCTTTAAAAAAGGATTTCAGGTTCTTAAGAGGCCGTACTTCCCCATTTCAATATTTTGGCAAGCATTGCTTCGGAACTACTCAGCAAATCTGACCGAAAAATGACGGTGTTCTTTTAAACTTGTTTAAGCCTGGATAAACGCAAAACATGATTAAGGCTAAGACATATAGGTTATATCACGTAAATACGCTGTTATTGTGCAAATTTTGTCGCAAAACTCTATCATCAGATTAAAGAAAATAAATGTATGTCATACGGCTTGCTTTTATTTAGATAACTACCATATTAAATAATTTTCATTAATTGTATTAATGCTAAAAAAAGTCTGGAAGTGACTATTGTCCCAAATTTTTAAGGCGTGTGTCGCATTGGTGGTTATATAAATCAGTTAAATAATTAGAATATGTTGTTATCTGGTGCATCAACTACAAGTTTTAGCAAAGAGTTAAAAAATGTGACAACAAAACGGTCAAAATGGTGTCAATCGTCGTGGTATGAAATCACTTCTGTAATAAGTATTCACCGACATAGCTCGCAAAATTAGCATGCTAAAGTGGCAGTAGGCTGGTCCGAAGACCGATGGCCGATGATGCAGACCTTTCCGAGAGTAGTAGTAGAGACCGCCTACGAGAAGGTAAAGCGTGGGACGCCCTCTAGCCTGGTAGACTGGCGACCTTAAAAGGGTGGGCGGCGTTGGATGTGGAAGTACAGAATATGGATTGCAGAAGGCAGAGGACCGAAAGACATGTAGGTGGTTCTGGTGACTAACAAATTAGTTATAACTAATGAAAAATTGTCATAGCTTTTAAATTAAACAAAAATAAAAGTAAAAAAAAAAAAAAAAAAATGTAGGATATAACAAAAACACATTACATTACAATAACAGAAGATTAATTACCTCAATTATAATCTCTTAAACTTCAACAGTAGATACAAAGTATGGTTTATGTGATTTAATTTAATTAATTAGGTACATAAAAAATGATAATAATTTATGTCTTTCCGATTATATTATTCACCCACTAAAGTTTTATGTGACGATGACGGTGACACAAATGTGACAAATAGAAAGACATAAAAAAATCTAAGCACCAAGCATTTACGTGCTGGCAATCATTTTTGACCGTCTAGGAAGACCTCAAGCATTTTTAACGGTTCGTCAAAAATGTTTGACGTCAAGCAGTTTTGATCAAAAATTACTCAGAGTAAACTAGCCTATTTAAACATATTCAAAACCTGAAAACTCTAGGTCATACTATTTTAAACAAACAAACTCACAGTATTGTTTTGATGGCCATTATAGATGCTAACTACAAATTTATGATAGTTGATGTTGGGTCAAATGGTTGAATAAGACATGTCAAAATACGCAGAATTTTTAAATTCAGATTCGCACGTGCCCGCAGTATCGAGGAGAACGCATTCGGGATTATATCATCTTGTTTCTGTTGTAAATGAAAGCTCTAAATACCCACTGAATGTAAATATACATCTTTCTCCTTAAAAATAAGATACAAAGTTTATATATGATAAATACTGTAGTTTTATGAAAAAGATGTACATTACAAATTCAAGTTTTTGTTTGCTTTTTTTTTTAAAATACAAAAAAATATTTCAAAATGAAAAAATTAATTGTAACAATAGGTAAAGTAAGAATTTAAAACAGCTAATTTATTATGCAATAGCCAGTCTTGACAAATTCAATTTAAAAAAAAACAAATTCATTTACAACATGGTGACAGTGGTTTCGTGTAAATGGTATATTGTGTTTAATCATTGAATTAAGAACATATTGTTGTTAAATATCAGTGCGTTTTGTGAATACTATCCCGTGAAAAATGGAACATGCTCGTCCACCGACCGAACTTCAACTACAAGGAGGTCCGGCGATGCGAGCCAAAACGCGTAGTAAAAATGGCTTAGGGTATAGGCCAAACCGCGAAAATACGCCGTTTTTGTGCAAATTTTGTGGCTAAACTATAGCATCTAAAGCATTGAAAAAAATATATGCTATAAAACTTGCTTTTGTCTAGTGCATTACTTTACTGAATGATTTTCCTTTATTGTATTTAATGCAATAAATAATCTGGAAGTTGTTTCCACACTTGTGCAAATTTTTAAAGCGTTTTTTGCATTTGCTAGTAATAAAAGTTGGTTAAATAACTAGAATAGCTTGTTATCTAGTGCATAGACTCTAAGTTGTAGCTAAAAGTCAAAGAATGTGACTACAAAACGGTAATAACGTTAAATTCCATACAAAAAATTTAAAGTTTCAGGGCGTCATTACGGTATAAATTACTTAAAAAGTATATAACATATATATATCATAGTAATGTATATGACATTATCTAGTGATTTATAGTACATTTACATACACAACGTTAGAATTACAGAAATTAGCTTTCTGGCCTATATCGCCCTCTTAAGCAATTCATGGTGTTTTTATAGGCTTCTGGTGTTCATAAGGAAAGCTCTGACGTACAAGCAAGCCTTTTAGTCTATTTGATTGGCCCAGAAGGTTATGATATATTTACTACTTTATAATATACTAAGGAAAAAAAAAACAAGATAACCTTGAAATTTTGAAAAATTGGTTCGGCAGCAAGTACCGTTCATGCAACTTCTCTTGAGAAAAATTCTTTTACAAAAAAAAATTACGTCATATTGGATCCGCCATTTTGAATTTAAAAAAACTGATAAAAAATTCGAAATCAGCACCCTCGAAAACCCTTTACTACCCCTCGATACATGAAATTTATATTGCGTGCATAAAAAAGTCAGTTTTTTACGGATAAAAAACGAACCGCTGGACCGATTTATTTCAGATTTAAGTCATAACGTGGCGTATCGATTGATATGTCATCAGAGCGATTCGGTCCAGTAGTAATTGAGGAATCGAAAGCCAAAATATGTCTACATACATACATACATACACCCACAAAGTTTAAAAGAAATTAACACTACTATGACTCGCTTTAATTTTTTCACCAGAAATCAAGAGAGTGCAGAATCCATAGACGAGTATGTTACAGCCTTAAAACTTATTTCTCAAAATTGTGAGTTCGAACACCTCGAAAAAGTTTTGATAAGGAATTGAATAGTTTGCGGTTTAAGTGACAATAATGTACGCGATAGATTACTCAAAGCTGAAGACCTCGCATTAGATAAAGCTGTAGAAAGCCAAACCGGTGAAATGTCCAGTGAAGAAAACGTCAAATTGAGGTGACGAATCAGATAGGGAGTGAGCATAGTGTGAAATCAGTTGCTGTAGATGCTTTACATAGCATATTTCATTACATTAGCTTATTTAGCAATCAACGGCATCGCTGGCGCGAGATGGCCCACGCGCGGAGGACTGGCTGCACCCGGCAGCAGCGGCGGCGGATGGCGCGCGGCAACAACGCGAGGCTGTGCGGGCAGAGGCGGCCCCGGGGCCAGTACGTGTTGCAATGGTGGAAATCGATGTCCAGCTAAAAATATGAAGTGCTTTGTATATAGTGAAAAGGGCCATTTAAAAAAAATATGCCCGTTAATATTAAGAAACAAAGTGTACCAAATACATGATGGATGGATGAGAACAACGGCCAGGAATTGTAAAAGGGGTGATCAAAAAGTAGTAATAAATCTTTAACATGTTCCTACTAGTGAAGGTTTAAGCAAGCTCTCTATCTTTCTTATATTTTTGTGAATACTAGAAATATCCGATTATTATTACTTTTTGATCACCCCTTGTACCTTGTACGTATCTCCACTTATAGGTATCTCTGGCAATAAAATGAACACACAAAAACGCTTACATTAACTATTAATGGCAAAAATAAATCTTTTAAACTTGATACGGAATCTGACCTTATTGTTATGTCAATAAATATGTATAAAAAATTGGGTTTTGATGCATCTTCCATAGCACAATCTTTATATGGAAACTTTATTCTAATAATGGGCTCTGTTATATAAAACTAAAATATACACCCTTCGCTCTGTTATTTGTAAAAATTATTGCCTTAGTATTTTAGGAAATCATGCTTGTGAAGATTTAGATATAATTAAACGCATTTTTCTATCAGTATTAATGAGTATGAGGATTTTTTTCACAGTTGAGGTAAATTACCAGCCAGCTAATAGGTATAAAATAAATAGAGAAAAATGCACGTTTTCCGTAGAAGAGGTAATCTATTTAGACCATACCTTTAGCGCAAAAGGAATGCGCATTGATAATTAAATAAAAGGGATTGTAGACATCCGACTCCTCATGCATTAGAACGTTTTTTGGGTATGGTTAATTACCTATCTAATTTCATACCAAATTATTCTAATGACTGTACGAAATCTTCCAAAATCAGAATAGATTTGGGAGACGTCGCATGACGAAGCAGTAAGTAGCCTTAAGCAAGTGGTGTGTGTCGCCGTTCGTATTGCGTGCACTCGCCATGGTATTTTGTGCGCTACAAAACTGAATAGATTTGCTTGGCAAGCATTTCCTAGACGAAACGATTATAAGAATATAAACTTTCATTAAACATCGGCAGCACGTAGTCTGTTTTTCAAGCACGTTAAGCATTTCCTAAGCAATCAAAATTGCTTGCCAAGCGTTAAAAGTTCACATGCTTGGCAAGCATTTTTAATCGTCTAGGGACATTTTTCGGAAACCTTGGCAAAAAACTCTTTCCACAACCTAAGCGTTCGCGGGAGAAAGTTCCTTTAAATCACCACTGTACATGACCATTTAGGTTCTAAGTTGTGGGGATGCAATCCCTGCCGATGGCGAGCAGTGCGATGATAGAAAGAAAGTCAAACAGCCTGTGTTAATTTGGAATTACGTAACTTTTGATTCGAAACTTGCAAGAAATTTTCAAACCGGCAGTGATTCTGGAGATATAACCTTTAAATATAAACAAACTTACATATCAACTAACTTTCTTTTATATATTATTATAGACTACTTTTATAGATTAAAAAATATACAGACATGTGTCTCAGCTAACCAAAGCCATCATCAATTCGGGCCCCGCAGCTGTCATTGACCTGGTCAATACTTTGTATAAAAGGTCTTTTGTATATTGTTAACCTTTAGTAAATATTTTCTTAAAAAGTGAGTTTTAAGAAAAAAAGGGCAGCCCATTAAGCGTAGAAATTGATGGTTGTTCACCCGGGCGCAACTCTGACTTTGACTGAACACGAACCGATTCTGTGGTGGACCGACTATTTGTCCCTGTTCGTTCAGTCCTGTGGTAGACATGTGACTTATTTAAGGTAACTTTCTGTATTATTTTATCTGTGAAGGAACAAATACAATTAAATTACATAGTTTATTCTCGGTTTTAATTACTCAAACATGCTGTGAAATTACGCCTGTAAATTCACAATTTAATAAGAATGTATAAAGATATAGAAAAATAAATTAGATAACTTTTTACTTAAAAAACGAAATATATCGTACATAGCATAGGTATGCCTGCTAAAAAGTAGTATGATACAAATAGCAGATCAGCTGACTGATCGACCGATTCAATGGCCTATCACCGCACAGCCACACTGTCGGGTCTAGAAATTTGAAATTTGGTATGTAGATTATATGATGTAAGACTCCAGTGGAGGCACTCCACTAAAAAAAGATGTAACGGTATTTTTTTACTAAAGGGGCATAATAGGGGTCTGTGACTGTCATTCGTCGTCTAAGCGAAAAAATAAGCTAGTTATTGACAAAAAAAGGCCAACCTCACACCGTGCACGCGTGGTGGCCTGGGTTGTATGCAAGCTTAAACATGACACTAGCTGCTTCCTGAGTGCATGTAAACTAAGTTCGAATTATGTGTGTCGTGTATTATGATAAAAACAAAATTCAATATTTAATTCAAAATAAACACCGACGAAATCGCTGTGCTTTTCTAATTTTTTAAATATAAAAATTCATCACGCTTTGTGCAAATTTTTTTATAATAAATGTTTGTTCACAGATAGATAAATTATTGATCTTGGTCTTGGTAACCTAAATAACAAATTGTAGATTTCAATGGATAAGATGGCAATCGAAATAATCACAATGGTGTTAAAACAATTTCAATCATTAATCTTCATCCATCCATTGACAATAGATTAAAAGCAAATTGAATTTGAGTATTCATCTAGCCAGCGATGCACATAACGTATATTATTTGAAAAAAAATTAAGTTATCGCTGCAAGCTAAGTCGGTTTGTTTTGTGTTAATTTTGTTGTAAAAGGCAATTATTGTCCTAAATGAAACATGTAAACAACGTAAACTTTCATGGTTGTGTAACATAATTTAGTAACTACAATAGTTTTTTGGATCTTATCACAGTACGTTTTTTATCTTCGATCTTTCGCTACAGTTACATCACTACTTTGGGCTACGGAGATACGATGCATCTTACCGGTGCCAAAATATCGTAAAACGTAACTTAACAAAATAGTACCCTTAACTTTTATAATAAAGTCGAAGATACAATAATATTTGTGTACAGAACTCTTGTACATTTTACTTGCTCTATCTCGAGATTGTTTTCGTTGAAATAAGTTTAATTAACAATTATTCATCTATGAATATTACAGGAACGTCTAGTTTCCTAGTTAAGTTGCAATCAACAGTCGTAACTCACGGGGTGCTTAGTTAGCAGCCACTTAGCAAGCAGCGAGACACATGTTACAAGTTGTGTTCAAGTTACGAACTTCACTAACTTAGGCGTTTTAACAACTTAAGATTGTTGAGAACAACTGCAAATGCTCAGTTGTGGATTATCGTACATTGTTGCCGTATATAATAACATTTCATGCAAGACTTACAAAGTTAGCAAGAGAATATATCACAAATAAAATAATAAAAAAACCGTACTGTAAAAACATTAAGAACTAAAAAGAAATAAATAAGTGCACCAAAAAAAACTTCAAAAAGATGCAAAAAAGTAAATATAATTACTTATTTATAAAAATCTGATCTGAATTAGTTTTAAGTTAATGTTGTACAAGTAAAGTGTGATATAAACTGTAAGGACCCAGACACCAACTTCAAACTGTTATTCAGATCAGATTTTTGAAAGGAGATAATTTAGGTGCACTTGTTTATTTCTTTTTGTTCTTAATGTTTTTACAGTCGGGTTTACATACGTACATACTTACGCGCGAAAAACATTACCCTTCTTATGGGTCTGTCGGGTAAAAATAGCCTATATAATCTCGGAAGCCTCTTAAGTAGGTATTTATATACAGTACAGTAAAGACTATACATCCTAAAACTATTAAATATTATCTTAAAACTATATGTCTTGTGACTATTTCCCTCCAAAAGTCATTGGGACCTACACAGACACTACAACATGGAGCAGACGTGTCCTAGAGTGGATACCGCATACGGAAGGCGAAGCGTGAGACGCCCTCCAGCCCGGTGGACCGAAGACCTTAAAATGGTGGCCGCTGGTGGCTGGATACGGAAGGCTGAAGACCGACAGAAATGGCGCACCATAGGCTGGATTGTGTCCAGCAGTGGACCGACATAGGCTGAAACAATGATAATGACGATAAACTATCTCAACTGCAAATTTGGCTCTAAATCTCAGTTATATATTTTAGACTTTAAAAAAGTAGATGGAGAACGTAATACCTAACCTTATTAAGGATTTGAGGCAAATTATCTCACCTTATAAATAGACACGAGTATGCTATAAAAACATTTTTATATGTTTACAATTAAAACTTTATTTAAATAAAGTATAGAAATAAGGAAAAAATTGAAGCAGAATAAACTGAAAAGATCGACTTCAACGTCAACAAAAACCAATCAAGCTGGAAAACTATTTGGTTTCCTTTTAAATGCAAACAAGTCTGAGCTAGTTTCAACGTCAATGAGAAAGCTTAACTTTCTATGAATATTTTTCTACAAAGAAATTGTGCTTATAAAGTACAATATGCAATGTAACAACCGGGCAAGTGCGATACTAACAATTTTTGGTTTAGGGTTCCTACCGAACCCTATGCAGACTGAAATTACTAAAAAAAAACTAATTCAAAGTTACTAATTCAGTTTTGTTCCGTTCACTTCGTATCAACGACCAATATTACTCCACAACAATTCGTTTGACTATATATTATTATTATTATACTTTATTGCATCAACATAAAAAATTTACAAACAAAACATATTTACAAATAGAGAAAAACAAAAGGCGGTCTTATCGCTTTAAAGCGATCTCTTCCAGACAACCTTTGGGTAGAGGAAAAAATAAAGTTAAACAAAGTATAGTAGGTGTGTTTCGATACAGTTATTAAGAAGTATATATATAATACAATAATGTATATAAAATAAATAATTACACATAAATAACATATATGAATAATGTATGTATAAATACACATAAATAGAAGTACATATATAAATACACATGTATAATAAATATAATTATAATAGTACTACGTATAAGTAAATATATATAAAAACAAATATAGGTAGTGATGTTATTTTAGTTCTTCAAGTAATGAGCAATAGTAAGATTTTTAAATATTGCCTTCGATTTTGCTCTTTTTATTTCTAAAGGTAAAGCGTTCCATAATCTTACAGCCTTTACAGTAAAAGAATCATTATAAAATTGTGAGGAATGCAAAGGAATTTTTAGCATCCAGCGTGTAGTCTCTCGAAGAGAAGTATTTCCGATAAAATTAAAACGTTTCTTTAAGTATACTGGTGTGTTTGGATTGAACAGGAGGAATATATATCTATATAATATCGTATAACTCGTAATCCAGAATGCTCCTGTGGGTCTTGATAATTGAACATTATTGTACGTCTGTTTTATTAAATAAATTAAATTAATTTTAAATTCCGTATCAGCGAAGTCTTTAACAGCTTTTTCATGTTTTAACATACATATTTATCGACGTTGAAAAGACAGGTTTGTTTGAGAATAATTCTGTAATAATAATCAGACAAAGCTTTTTACAAATAAAGTACAGAAAAAATTAAACGACTCATAAAGTTTTTGAGACATAAAATAAAAAAAAACAAATATTTTTTAAAAATCTTTGTTAAACATTTAGGTCTTTATAATATAAACTTAAACTTTTTTGACGTGACAACGTCTTATAAATTGGTTTGCCGGGTGACACTTCAAGAAACTGCGTTACGCTCCGCTCACGTTATGCGCTCACAATGAGAGCGAGTGAGAGGCACGCGGCATGGTTAGCCCGCCTAAGAGCGAGAGAGACAGACATAAAAAGTGAAAGGCACAAGTTGTCACGATTCCGGACGGTTGTCCGACACTATTTTTTCGTTTTAAATCGCGTTTTTACGTTTTATGAAATATCTAATCCTTACTAATATTATAAATGCGAAAGTAACTCTGTCTGTCTGTATGTTACCTCTTCACGCGTAAACCGCTGTAACAAAATTTGACAAGGAAATAGTTTGTGTCCCGGGGAAGGACATAGGATAGTTTTTATACCTAAAAATTCGAAAGTTCCCTCGGGAATAACTATGACCGAGCTTAAACGAACTATAGCAAACTTCATTAGTACGAGTATAATTAAGGAGTTGACTTAAGAGTTATGGCGGGTAGAGCTGCTAGAAAAATTCATTAACTACCAACTATCCCATTAATATTATAAATGCGAAAGTTTGGTTGTTGGGTTGTTTGTTACTCAATCACGCTTCAACCACTGGATGGATCGGGATAAAACTTGGCACACATATAGGCTAGGTCCTAGCATAGGACAAAGGCTATTTTTCATACTGGAAAATTTAACAGTTCCGCGGAAGTAACTATAACCGAATTCCACGAACGAACCATAGCTGCAGCTATAGCTAGCTTTATCAAACTTCTTTAGTATAATCAAGGAGTTGTCGCAACAATCCTACGCCGATAACCAAGTTTAGGGCGGGTGGGGCCGCTGGCAAAAGCTAGCAATCAATAGATATTTTTTAGGTATTGACTCATACACACAAATAAAATAAATAATAAATAGAGATTTAAAATTCTTAGTATATTTGAACACACCTGCCGAAAACGTCTCGATAAACTCATTTTTTTTCAGTTACCTTCTTCATTACCATTCGTTCAGCAATATAGTCAAGTCAATCGACCACAGTAACTGTTTACTCCGTCACTGTCGACTCTACACAGATTAATTGCTAGTCCAGCTCAATAGTGGTCCACACCAGCGTCCGACCTGAGTGCGACTATCAATCCTAATGCCCCCATTTTACTTACAACAATTTTTTTTCCGCAACTTCTTACGCGTGTAATTCCACATAATATTAACTTAACCAGATTAGATGAAACGTAGGGTTAAATTTTAAGTTACATGACATAGCTGCATCAAAATCTGTTCCGTAGTTAAAGCGTGACGCCACAATAAACAGACAGACAAACAAACAGACAAACAAAATTCGAATAACAGGTTTTGAGTACAGATACTTCACAATGGTTAAAGACAATAAATTGCTTTTAAGGAATTTATGACGTAACTATAACCGAAATTTATACCTTAAATGTTTTAGATATAACATACACAGTTATACCTAAAACATATAAATATTTATAAAGTACCTAGGCTACAGAAATACATATTTCTGTTACAGTTCTATAATAAATAGTCTTAATAGATTGAGTTCACATACATCATTATTTAGAGGAATCGCTTCAATTTACACTGACCTAACAGGAATTAGGAATCACTTGACCTATTGTAATGAAACCATTACATAACAAGTGTGTAATCCAAAGACGACATGTTTGCCAGCCTTCATACGTCCCCACTGCTGGGGCACGGCCTACCCTCATAAGCGAGGGTGATTTGGGCCACAGTCCACTCGCGGGCCCAGTGCGGATTGTGTCTTCACATACGTCTTTTTTTTTCTTGACGTATGCAGGTTTCCTCTCGATGTTTTCCTTCACCGAAAAGCCAGTGGTGTGAATGAATAAATCAGTGTACTTGAGAAATTAAGAAAAGACTCATTGGTACAAGCCTACCCCGGGGTTCGAACCTCCGCCACTTAAATTAAATTAAATTCCTCGGCCACCACCGACTTCCTCTGCCACTACCAACTTCCTCGGCCACCACCGACTTAACTTAAAGACGATATACTGCATATATATTTGAAATGTGCTCATTGAAACCTTTTATTCGATACCAAACACAACACATTTTAACCACTTTTTAAGATGTTTTTGTTGTAGGAGATGATGTATCTAAGCGCCGCCGCCGTATTAACGAGTATATGAGCCTTAACCTAACACGCTAACTAACAAGACGAAGCTAACAACAGCTTGTTTTTCAACATAAGTAGCTTACAAGCTACACGAGAACAGACGAAACCTGCTAACATACATACATAGACTGCTCAAATCATAGCCCTGCGTAGTTGGGTAAATAGAACCGCCGATTCAGAAAATAATTTACTTTGTCACTATTCTGCTAAAAAAAAGCTTTGAGCTTTTAGTAAATGGAGATATAATGTTTGAGAGACACAAATAAAGACTCTTGGAATGATCCATATCTGTCCGCAGAGTGACGAGGCGCCAGACTGCATAATTGAATGCAGCTGAAATTTTAATTATGTCGGGAAATTCAATTCGCGTAAGTTCCGAGGAAGCTTTTTGACAATTATAAGCACAGGGGACATCAGCACAGGGGACATCAGCAGATTTTTTTTGATACATAGACTGTACTAATTATTAAATTAAAGTAAATAGTATCAATAACTATTATTTTAAAAATAGTAGACAAAAGTTAAGGCACGATCACTAAATCTATTTGAAATGAATATTAAACACGATTAAACATTTAGTTAGATATTTATACATTTTTACTCGATGCTCTTTGAATAACTTAAAATAGATATAATGATATACAAAACTGTTTTAACTATTTCTAATATTCACTGATTCTAATGGATAAATTTTTCATGCACCTGTGTGTTGTGTTCACTTGTGTTATGTTCACTTGTGTTGTGTTCACTTGTGTTGTGTTCACTTGTGTTGTTGTGTTCACTTGTGTTGGTATGAAAGACAACAAGTTTCATAAGGGTTTGCTTTTAGACATAGTTTATTATTCTATTGACCTAATTATATCGAGTTCTTAATATATTATGGCGTATATTTCTATATTCTATATTTCTAAATCGATTTTTCAACAAGGATTTTTTGTAAAACTATTGAACTTCACTTTAAGTTAAAAAAAAAAACTCAATAAAATAGAGTATATACTGAAGGTCGAATAGATATGAATGCATATAATTTACTTGTTTGATTTTTTATTAAAAGTGCTCTATAAAGTTTATTTCACAATAATCTTCAAATTATTGATAAAGAGATATTTATGAAAACTTTTACGTTCTCTTAAAAACAGGATATGTTGTTATTTAAATATCAAACGGTATCAAACAAGTTATTTGGTAAATAATTAGTAATGTAACGCGAAAATTTAAAAAAACAATTTATAGGAGAAATACTTGTCCCTTACTAGTGAACTTGATTCTGTATTTATTACATCTTCTGCAGCAATTTTTTTTTAACCTTTAAACCATACACATTTATTAATTAAATAAATGTGTTATAAAATATAAATTAAATGACACTAAAGATAAAACCATAGATAGATAGAAGTATAGGAAATAATACACAGACCTTTGCCTGTCAAAACCCCGAGTGGCCTTAAAGCGAAACTACAACCTGGATAAAAAATATTTTTTAACTTACTTGCTCATAAAGTAGCTTGCCTTTATTGCACCGTTTTCAGCAGCTCAGTAGCGTCAATTAGGCACTAGTGAGGTAATGTCAATTACCGCACAAGTGACTTTTACTTTATAGTTTTTTTTTTTATATTTTTAGCAAAAAGAAATTATGCTTATGAACAAAGTGGTTATTTTTGGAAAAATAGATCCAACGTCTTTGTTAAAAACATATCAAAACTATTAGATTCCATTAAATATTGACTTTTGACAACATTTTAACACTAATATAAGTATTTACTATCCTTCAAGTATGTTGTTTTAAACAGTCATATAAAACTAAGCTCAGGTCAATACACCTTTTCAGCTCAAGCTGACACCCGCATCCTCGTCTGTAATGAGCAGTCTAGCTTACTTGTATCATAATTAGGCAATTAAGGGTTAATTCCTACACATAAATTAAATTCAATTATCATACTGTATGAGTGTATAATCCGGAATCCACAAAACATCTCAGTAAAATCCCCGTTCATGAACATATCCGCTTCAATTTCCGTGAGCTCTGAGCAAGAGTAGATTTGTTAAAGGCTTGTAGCTATTGTGTGTGTTAATGACTTTATGTAACCTATATGAAACACAAATACATAGGAGAAGTTATCATTTGGCTATGAACGTATAAGTACTGCAATCATGTTTTCGATTTATGAAACAACATTAGAAAATCAATGATTTAATTTTTAATAAATTTCTGTGATTATTTTTGTTAAAAGAGTAATGAATTGCTTCATCTGAATAGCGTTTCTCTTTATTAAGGCATAGTTAGTATCGATATTTATCGTTGACAAGCTCCTTGCAGGTTTTGAAACCAATTTTCTTCTGAACAACACTTGATGAGGCTTTCTATCCGAGGGTTTAGAAGACAACTAAGCTGTTTATTATAGCTTGGTTTATTTGCATCTAAAACAAATGCAAATAGTTTCTCAGTCAATAGGTTTCTGAGTATTGCGGCTCTGTTTCGCTTCCAATTTCGCTTTGAATATTTACGTCTAAAGTAGGCGGGCGGCTTAGCGTCCAGTTTCAACAAACGTAGTTCTCTTATAATTTCAGATCGGAATCGACTTTTCAAAAATTTTACTCAATTCATATTATCTCAATGTATCTTTTCTATCTGGCTATTGTTCACTTGGTAATTCCAACATTGGATTAACATTGGATTACTTCTCCACCCTTAAGTAAACTGAAGAAAATTATTGACTTTGTGCTTTCATAATATTTTGAATCACAAACTTATGTTAATCCTATTTTATATTTCAGTCCATAAAAAAGAGCTTTAATTTTTTGTACTTTTATCAATTTTAGTATAGCTGATTTTTTGTTTAGGTACTTAAATATATATTAGAACAGTTTTTGAATTACCTAAGCTCCATTCTTACCCAACTGCAACATAAAAAAAAGTATTTTCAGTTGTATAGGTAGGCTGTACAACTTTAAACAATAACTTATTAAAAGACTCTCAGTATTCAATGGGAGACTTCTGGTTGCAACAACTTGGTTTAAAAAAACAAACATACCTAATCGAATATAATACTTTTATAATTTTTAAATTATTTGAAATGTATTATGTACGTTGTAAAATTTAAAAAATTGAAATGATAGTGCAAAATACAATTAAAATAAAAAAAAAGTAAAACCAAAAAGTGCATATTTGTTAATCGATAATCCATTTATACATATATACTGTAAATTATTACCTAAGTCACGATTGACTTGGCTACAGCGTTGAAAGCCTGTAATAAAAGTTATTTGTACTAATTCCTATATTTAATCAAATAAAACCGAACAAAAAAGTTTGTAGTTCAAATAGATACAAATACAAACAGTTTCTACTTGTAAAATATAAGTAATAAATACTGTTCTTCATAACATAAAAGTTCGTATGTTCTCTGTGTTTGGCACTATACAAAGTTATAATTAGGTTCTTAGTAACAAAATAAAATAGGCGAACTTTACAAATTTAAATAAACCGGAATTTAAAATCTTCCACTGAAATGCAAATTTAATCAGCGCTCTGTACACTGTATAATTCCGAAATCTGCAAAACATCTCCGCAAAATTCCCTCCGACCGAGGCTTTGCTCTATTTTCAAAACATGTACGCTTCAATTTCCGTGCGGCTCGAGCGTAGACTTGTGAAATATATGTAGCTATTGTATGTATAATTTATCCTCAGAAGGGGGTAACTAGTAGTGTAAAGTGGGGGACAGCCTCATCTGTCCTTAATACTGCATCTGAACTAGGGCATAGTAAAAATAAGATGGCTTCATATATAGCCTAACTCTACTACTATAGCATGGACGCTAAGCACAAAAAATTTCGTACATTGACCTTTTACTTTTTAGCCTGTGTTCAGTGGTCAAATGGTAGCTATTTCTGATGACAGCGGTCGGTCATCGCATCTGTGCGAGCGCGACGGTAAATATATATAGAGACATATAGTGACCGGTCATTGAACGAAATTTCTTCTGCTTCGCGTCCGTGCTATAACAGTAAATGACTAACACCCCCTTTGCCAGTTCCTAACGAACTACAGGAAGTATCTCATGATTGGACAGGGGAGATGTGTGTTAATATGTTTCTTGTATTCTATTTGAAACACAAATACCGAAATATTAAAATGAGTTTTCATTATACAAATCTTACAAAAGTTTATGTACCTATGCATATCTTTACAGTTTTTTATCCATAAAAGGGGCTGCATACATACCCACATTTTAATGTGGAGAACAGTCTCTTTTTACCAACCACATTGGTCCTACGGGACAGGGGGTGAGCCCATCGTGGCAACACTGCTTCTGGTACAGTGTATCTGAACAAAGTGGCTTGATAAATGATTGATATTTGTTTATTGTTCGTTAATAAGCAGTTTTAAGTAATAAATGGTAAAATAAAAGACAAGGGACGAAATAATTAGGGCATGCATTACCGGTTTTAGTTTTTACCAGTTAACCGCCTGTTTTTACTGTCGGTAAATTCCCGGTAAAAAACTACAAAACCGGGAATTTACCGTGTAAATAAATCCCTAATTTAATACCATAATGTTATTTCAGTTGCGCTGTCAACACTACCCACGAATGTCATGTGGTCCTTTATTTAACATTTATACATAATTTTAGTGTACTTCCAAATTTTTGTTATTTATTTTAGATTTTTTTCAGTATTTTCTCTTATACTTACTCACCTTATCAATAAAACACATTCATGTTGATTGCTATTTTAGTACTGTGCAAATAAGTTTTTTTTTTTATTTTTATACCACTAAGGTTGCAAACAAGCTTGCGGTCTGCCTGGTGATAAGCGGTCATCTCAGCCTATAGACGCTTGCAACACTTGGGGCATCAATTGAAACTTAAACTACGGAACTCTTAATAACGCGCGTACGACACGCACTTAGCCGGATTCACTTGGACAGCTTTAGAAAACAATCCTGTGAAGATTGTGAACCTATAGGCTCTTTAACCCCATTATAAAATTACAAGTTTTGTAAATTTTAATGTTATAATAACCAGGTTAACTTAAAGCTAGACACTTTTACTTAAAGCTAGACGTCACTCCTAAGTAATATAGAATCAATCAAACTGTCCCTATTGCAAGTAAAGTGTAGAGTGCAAAAGCCTAAAATTGATCAATGATAATCAATTTGTACAAACGTAAATAGTTAGGGACTGCCTCAGCAGTGGTTGCCACTCCATGTCAGTGATGTAGTGCTCCTGATTCAACGGGGATTAATTGCTGGGTTCTGCAATAGCCTGAGCTATCGGCTGGCTGGAGTGGATCCATCAATTGTCTTCGGGTTAAACTTAGACAGACAAACACATTGGACAATTAGTAAAACCTACAATACATTTTAATACACACGTTTAAGGTTGTAAAATAGAATCTCATATTTAAGTAAAAGGACGTTGTTCCTAATAAGTAAGACGATTCAATAAATTCATTTTGATTCTAAAAAGGTTTTTAAGATCTAAAGCACGTTCAAAGGGCATTGGTGACTTTAGGTTGTGTGACATTTACTCATGGCAGAGTACGTGTAGCGCACGCGGCGGCTCATGGTTAGTTTCTTTGTCCAAAATCATATTTTATCTTAAAATATAAGATTTTTTTTAAATCCATTACGTACCTAAGTGCTTTTTACAATAAGCACGAAATATCATCAGATGAAATGTAATTTGAGCTTCCAATGGGAACTATTTAAATTACAAGTTTTTAGGACAAAAAACATTCAAGATTTTGTCGTAATTTGTGAAAATTTATACGAAACTCAGCTGAAAGACGCAAAAGAAACTTTGATTCCAAATAAGTAAAAAACTCAATCCATTCTAATATTATAAATGCGAAAGTAACTATGTCTGTTTGTCTGTCTGTGTGTGTACTTCTTCCCGCTTAAACCGATTAAATAATTAGGTTTTATTATTTATTATTTATTTTTATTATTAAATAATTACCGATTAAGATGAAATTTAACATGGAGATAGTTTGAGTCCCGAGAAAGGACAAAGGATACTTGAAAACGTCAAGTGTGAATCGGTTTTTTTTTTAATAATTGGGGAGTTGCCGTTGTTACCCTACATCGCTACCGAATTTAAGGCGGGTGGAACCGCGACCAAATTTCGCACGGAAATAGTTTGAGTTTCGGGGAAGAACATAGGCTACTTGAAAACGACAAGTATGATTCGGTTTTTTTCTATAATTGAGGAGTTGCCGTTGAAATGCTACACCGATTACCGAATTTAGGGCGGATGAAACCGCGGGCAAAAGCTAGTATTAGAGATTGCAAACCGGGTGCCCTTTTAGACATCCACCGGGCCCGGCCATTCATACCGGGCCCGGTAGGTACGAAAATTGCGGCGCGAAAGCCCCAAGAGATTCATCTGAAATGGCTGGTTACCCGAAAAAGTAATTTGTTTGTTAAGTCTATTTTAGTAGTATGTATCTATCTATGTATGTAATTAATACTACTACTTATGTAGGTACCTAATTATTTAATCTGTTTTACTTTAGAAAAATATACTTAGATTTTATTTTACATAGAAGATACAATATAGAGACTTAGATACGGCAGCCTCGCTTGTAGCGGTACGATATGTTCCGCTACAAAAACTTCCTTCCCAGACCGAAGGTCGATGTTTCGTGCAGTGTTGCTTGCGTACGATCTTGAGAATGCCGAGTATGCGCCGTCCACAGTGGGTCGGGAGGGCGTGTAAGTGCATGCCGAATATCAGCAGTCTGCAGTGGGTCGAGACTGATACGTTGCTGGCTGTGTGTCTGCAGTGTGTCGAGACACTGACGGGCCATAGAATGGTTGGGCTGTGTGTCCTTTTGAATCGAGACACAGGCCTAAGTTAGCGGCAGAAGCGACGAGCAGAGGAATTCCACGCTGGAGTGAGAGTACTTAACAGGGTGGTGTGATGCTGTACAGTGGAAGTGCCACGCTGGAGTGTCAGTCCTCAACAAGTTGTGGTGGAATGCTGTATAGTTGTGTCGCCGGAGAGGAGCTGCAGGAACTAGGAAGCGCTGAAGTGCTGCGATAGGTCCTGATGAAAGCTCTGAGATGCGAAGCGTACGGTTGAAAAATGGTCCGTGTACCTGCTAGGAAGGAGTAGGCTGCTGCTGTGGAAGGTGCGACAATGTTCAGCTCGGGGTCACCAATGTGGAGCGGCGGCAAAGAGGAGATCTCCTGCTAGGCGAGATGTTATGCCTGGGGACCGCCGTGGTCCACCTAACTTGCGCTTTGGTTGCTTTACATACTGAACTGCGAAGGAAACTTTGATAGCGCGATGTAGGACGCGTGACGTCAGCTTTGCTTGTAGCGGTACGATATGATCCGGCACCGGGGTCTTCTATCGAAGTTGTCAACTTATTGTGTACCCGAGGGTTTGTGCAAATGGGTGGCTAGCTTTTTGTCCGGCAGACGCATACGAGCCGTACTTGACGGTAGTTGCTGTGATAGCACGGACATTAATTCTGGTGTCAATTCCAGAACACTTCCCTCTCCATCTCCAAGAGCATTGGGATCCTTGGTGTTGACATCTCCGGCGATGTTCAGTTCCGAGATCATCTGCAGTAAGAGGTGAAGCTGGCGTCCGAAAAACTTGGTGTACTCAACAGAGCGAAGCAGTACTTCACGTCGGGGCAAAGGTTGCTGCTTTACAAGTCGCAAGTGTGGCACCCGGATACCAGCTTGGCCTTTTGACTCGGTTCAACGACGGGCTGTGAAAATTTTCGACGATTCCGAAGTCACTTGCGGTATCGAGCCCTTAAGTCTGAGGAGAGACTTTGCCTCCCTGTGTGTGTTCTATCTCTTGTACAATGGGTTGTGTTCTGAGAAATTGTTCGAATTGATGCCCACGGCTACTTTGTATCATCGCACCGCTCGCCATCGGCAGGGAATTCATTCTCACACTTTAGAACCGAAATGGTCCGCGAAGGCTTGGATTGTGAAATGAATGCCTTGCCAAGGTTTTCTCCAAGGACTACAATATGGGGTTCTTCACGACAGAAGTTAGACTTCTGAATGGGGCGGCAACGCGCGAGTGATACACCTCCCATAGTGTTGCAAGCTCTAAAAAAACTTCTTTCAATTTTTTCTTGCTTAAATATTGTCCATTTAAACTAACTCTTAAGTGTTTAAACTCATTGACGTTGATCTAAATCAATAAGAAAGTTTAATTCTGTAAAAAGAAAAAAAAAATGAAAACAACATATTCCAAAGTACATTTAAAACGATTTCCCACTGTACACATTAAAACACAATAATAAACAGTAAAGCGCAGTCCATCAGCCGCTCGACTGCGGATTGACAAATGGATGCGGCTTTAGACAACTTGTTAAAGTGACAGAGTACATGGGAGGGATTTGCCTTTGCTTTCCTTTAGATAATTGGATAGATCGGTAATAAAGCTGTTATGTAGGTGTATGCATAATTTATAAAGTATTGCGTTAATAAATTGTGAATTGACTTATCTTTTAACATAAATGTTTGTCTTCTAAACAGCAACAAAAGCAAGAAAATTTGGAAATAGGTATAGATATACGTATTACAATAATTAGGTACTAGAGTTTTTATCATTTCTGTACCTAACGAATTAGTTTTCTAAAGCGTCAAAATTTATAAAATGACAATAATTTGTCAATATTTTGAATTATCACGTCACATATTAAATATGAAATACTGGCGCCCCGTGGCTTCACCCGCTTAGATTAATGCAATCCACTAAGCTTAGGTATATGTACTTTTCGAATTTAGTGAATGGTTTAAATCAAACCGTTAAGCCGTTTTGGTGCATAAAGTGAGTTCATATTTTCAAAATTAGATTAAGACATTGGATATATATGTATATAATGTAGGTATTTTACGTATTTACCTATATTTATTTTATATTATTATATAATGCATGTATGTTAATTAGTACCTAATAGTAATATTATTTATCTATTTAGTCTTGTTTTTCTTTTTTTACATTATTTATTGTTTTTAATTTAAATTAGTTTATTAATAAAGTTCTACTTACACTGTTTCCCTCCTACTTTTCTATGTGTATTATTTCTACACAACTGTACATGTAGGTTTGCAGTAAGAAATCTCTTTTAAATCGCCTTTGTACTTATAAGTTTTCTTTTGTTTGTGTGCTATGTGTTGAACAATTGTTCAATCCCCTTTTCAACAACCACTTTAGTCTTGCGACCTCCAGGTATACCCAGGTTCTAGACAAAGTATAAAAAGTATAATTAAAAATTTCTGGCATATAAGTAATAACGCACCTAAATTCAAGATTTTTTATGTTTATTTTTGTACATTTACAACGGAAATACATGAAAATTTATTCGAACAGATATTCATAGAGTGAAGCTCGTTGAAGCCGGTGTGGAAACCCAAATATTTATGCAGCTGCACCGCCTGATGTTCTGTAAACAGTCAATGTAATTTGCATAAAACACGTATTGTCATGAAGGTACACTGTATTTATTAACCAAAAATACATGACTGAAAAAAGTTTAAATTTTTCAGTGTCAGTAAGTACATATCTACATTAAACTAAGGAGTAAAAGAATTCTCAAAGAAAAAAAAGGAATTTTTCACGCGCTGCATTGTTGGGTTACGATAAATAGGTCTCTAGAATAGCATTTGAATTTTTAAGATTTTTTTTCTCTAAAACATAAGTGATTGGCTTCCAAAGTTATAAACCGCGTATACTAACAATCTGAAAATTTCTATATGAAGGGCTTAATAAATCCAACAAAAATTATTTTAAACATAATAAGTTTTAAACTTTTTTAGAACTAATGAAACGTATTATACGGAACCCTGCACTTTGGCGATCTTTCTTTTTATCAAGTTATTAAGCCGTAGAAAGATTATTAAATAACGAAATATTTATGGTAGTTAGTAGCAGTATATTTTAATAACTAGAAACAGCTTGGTATAACTATATATAAAAGGCAATGTCTATTGAAATTTAGAGAATGAGCTTGTTATATATTGAAGGCGTCATTTAAGAACGGGTTTTGCGAAATTGACTCCTAAGAGGGTCTAATAGGGGTTGCAAATTAGTATGAAAAACCCTCATTGTTAAAGTCAAATCTATCAAGTTTGGAATTTGACCTTTCAAGTAAAAGTCAAGATATATATCACTGTTTTTGGAAAATGATTTCACAGTTTATATGGGAAAAAAATATTTTTATAGTCAAATTAACTCTTTACTTGGTATTAATGCTCTTGAATGATGTTCCATTTTTAAAAAAAAAAGAC
The DNA here is from genome assembly GCA_946406115.1 of Apoda limacodes. Taxonomy (NCBI): domain Eukaryota; kingdom Metazoa; phylum Arthropoda; class Insecta; order Lepidoptera; family Limacodidae; genus Apoda; species Apoda limacodes. Next base: position 26,834,862 of record OX291551.1, on the reverse strand, counting down.
CCCCTAAGGGATAAACTGGATAACATTTTATGAGACAAAATATTTCTTTGCTCAATTTGCTACAAAAAATTTTGAGGTATTGAAATTAAACTTCCAAGAGAAAAAAGGGGATGACAATATTGGGAAATTTTATTTTTATAGTCTAATTAACAAGAAACTTACTATCAACGTATCAATGCTCTTCAATATAAATGAAAAACACTTACTTTGATGTACAAATCCGACGTCGAAGGGGGTAAAAATAGTGACAACTTTTGTATGGGAAAGAATTTTTGTTTAACAATTTTGTCATAAACGTAGCATTGATACTTTTTAACACGACAAATGACATACATTTTTGTTAATTTTCAAATTGCTATTCCTAAGGAAAACAAACTGTTTTGCTAATTTTGTATGGGATTGGGAAATATTATTCTTGCAGTCAAATTTTCACGAAACTTGGTATCAATGCTTTCCAACACCAAAAATACCAACATTAATGTTCTCTAATACATTAAATTAAAACTTTTTAACAAAAAAAAACAACCGGCTTCAAAAAGATGCACTAAAAAGGTAAAAATAATTACTAATTTCCAAAAATCTGATCTGAATTACAGTTTGAAATTGGTGTCATGCAAGCAAAGTGTGTTATAAACTGTTACATAAGTACATAGACAAGCCGGTTGTTTTTTTTGTTAAAAAGTTTTTATTTTATTTCTTTTCAGTGACGAATTGTTTTTTTTTTCTTGTACACTAAAAGCATCCATACTCGTAACAAAGTTTTATACAATCATCAACATAAAAGGCGTTTAACCAGTTCCAACTTAACATTAATATTTTTTTTCCTCAAAAGTTTTAGTTTTAAATTCATAATAATAATATGGGACCACCTGGAAAGTATAACCTTTGAAATAAAAAAAGAATTTTTCAAATCGGTTCATGCGTCTTCGAGAAATCGGGTAACTTACATAAAAAAAAGTCTCCGACGAATTGAGAACCTCCTCCTTTTTGGAAGTCGGTTAAAAATACGCATTTAGGCGGTTTTCCAAATTCAATCTGCACGGGTGGGAAGTATAAAATATGTTTATCACTCATTTCGGCGTATTATCAAATTCAGCCAATATTTTTATAGTGAAATTTTATATTTATGTAAATGTTCTACAACAAAATCTATAAAACATGTATTTCTGGGAATTTTGAAATTAAATCCCTTACAAGAGGGATGACAAAGTTTGTATGTAACGGCAGGGTAGATTTTAATGATATTTTATTGTGTACGTTCGAGTTCGAGAAACTGCATGGTTTGATAACACAATTTGACCCGGTAGGTGGCGCTGCAGTTGGTGTGACACTAATCTCCTAAACGGCTGGGAAGATGTTAATGATATTTTTTGTGTATGTTCGAGTGGGTCCCTGCATGGTTTGATAACACAAATGGACCCGGTAGGTAGCACTGCAGGCGGTGTGTCACTGATCTTCTTCTAAACAGCAAAGACTGAATGTACGACAATGATCTAAACATTAGCTGCATTTAAAACGACTGCATTATTATCATATACAACTTCAATCGTTGTGAAATTTGTGGCTTGGAAACAACACATTATATAATACCAAAAGTTCTGGACAAAAAATATGTGATGTAATTTAAAATTTAAGATTTTCGGAATTTTTCCTTTATATATTCTATAAAACATTGCTTCATGCCAAATTTCAAGATTCTAAATCGACTGGAAGTAGTGCCCTTAAGGTTTTGATTCCCTTGCGAGTAGTTGCGAGTTTGAAAATATGCGGCTTAAATTACTGTTTCTTTTGATTGCGTTAACAAAGAAGTTTGATTTTGTATTTAATATTTGAAGTGAAAACTTCTTTAGCGGCGTTGTGCACTTTTTATGGTATGGGTAAAAAATTATAAACACGCGTCAGGTCACGCGTCCTAATCGTGGAAATTCGTAAGACGGAAACCGTAATGCCACGCCTATTATAATTTTTAGTTTTCGCGATTATGAGTAGTACAGGGAGGTTGGATATGGAATTTTAATTCTATGACACATTGCGATGTCAAATATACTACGTCACAAAAGTAAATAAACAAACATTATTATTTCTTGACAATGTCAAAGACATGTCTTGTGACATATTTGAGTGTTAAGCGCGAATCGTGTGTAAAGGTTTTCACTTCTGCCGGCACTCCCGGAGTGCAACTCGTTTTTTTTAAAAATAAGACCTGAGTATTTAATATGAATTTCAATTGACTACCTCTACGCGTTCATGAGGAAAGAGGTAGTAACTGTAAAATTATAAAAAATATTTTTATTATATGATGTAACTAAAAATTTACTGTTTTCACAAATTTTCCTTTCTTTGTGCTATTAGACGTTGCTTCGTACCAAATTTCAAGATTCTGAGTTCTCGGGAAGTACCCTGTAGGTTTTGATTCCCTTGCGAGTTTCGAAAATTTGCGGCCTTAACGGCTGTATGGCTTAGTAGTTTGATTTTTTCACAGTTTCAAGGGCAGGCCGGGTCCGCTATGCATACTAATATTCCGTCCATCTGTCCATCCGTCCATCCGTATTATTATATCGTTATGTCAGTTATATCAATTTATATTTATTAAGTAAGGTGATATTAGGTACGTAAATAATATTGTAAATCAGCGTAAAGTTATCGTTTTCTCGCAGGTAAATCTTTATAATCCACTATTAATACACTACACTACTAATATAATAAATGCGAAAGTAACTCTGTCAGTCTATTACCTGTTCACGCTTAAACTACTGTACGTATTATTTGGCCATTTATCTTCTCCTATACAGCAGGGTCAGTTTTAATGATATTTTTTGTGTACTTTTGAGTGGGTCCCTGCAAGGTTTGAATTTACGCACTTTAAATTTTTATTGTACAGGATTTGATATGGACTATTGGCCTTAAATTTCAGTAAAACCACACGAGTTTGAAGGTATCAAAAAATAAAAAAAACCTTTATCTGTAAGACGCATAGTGAAAACACTTCTTTACCACGTTAGGGTACATTGCAGCGATCTGTGGATGTTTTTGCGTAGTATATGGGGTTTAATATACTGAAGTGCATAGTGTGCAAAAATTCCGTGCGGAAAGAAACCGCAACAAATCTATAGCAGACCATAGAAATACGCACCGATCGGCAAATTTACCATAGTGCGTGGTAGGCCTTACAAATTTGATGATCATTTTGACATTTATTACATTTGACACTGCAAAAAAAAATATTTTGTGTGCGTCCATCTGTTTGTCTAATATAAGGGGTTCCGTAGTCACATAGCAAAAATGGATTTCGTAATTTCCATCCGTTCTTCCATTTGTCGATTTTAGAAAAAAAAAGTAAGCCATTATAGAGTGTCGTCCAAAGTTGACTTATACGTCTAGATACCGTGTCCGAAAAAACATCAAACGGAGTGTTGCGAGCCATTTTGCTATCAATGTGTGTGTAAAGCAACTAATACGACTATCATTTTTACATCTGTGTGCGTTGTTTCGGTGTTACCAATCTTAAAGTGATTACCCCAAATTGGGTAATCACTTGGTACTACAATTTATTTTGACTTATAACCGCTGTGGTGACACATTGAAAATATTGAGATAGAACGTAAACCTTCGCAACGATATTGAACATGGCCATGTAATGGATGTTAAAACCTTAAAGTAGGTTCCAAATATTATGTACTGTAGTCCTGAAATATAGATGGATGCACAAATTCAATCTGACCTTCACTTCTGTCTTCACCGTATACGTTATTGAAAGCTGAATGTGACAATCAAATGTGAAATGTGACATTAGCCGTGTTTTGTTGATAAGATGTTTTAGCATAAGAAAGGAATCGCACCACAGAGCCATTGAAACTGTTTTGTTCGCTAACTGCCAACAAACAAAATAGCAGTTCACTTTTTTAAAGAACAGCGCATTCGTTTTTGGTCAACAGATAGATCGAATGCGCGCATAGAGAGCTTAGAGCACATGCAATGCGTAAATATTAGAATTAGAAATTACTAAATTTCTTTTGCGAAAGCGATACTGCTGTCATTATTAGAGCGGCCGCGCGTAATCGCAAGAATCGCATAACAGTGCTATTATTTAAATGTATAAATTTTTTTTTTAACGTCGAAGGATTCTTACTGCTACTCCTTGATTATACTGAAGAAGTTTGCTATAGCAAGCTGTAGCTGCAGCTATGGTTCGTTCGTGGAATTCGGCTATAGTTACTCCAGCGGGAACTTTTGAATTTCCCGGGATAAAAAGTAGCTTTTGTCCTTTTTTCGTATCTTTAATTCTCTGTGTGCAAAATTTCAGCTGATTTAAATGCTCCCAGTACAGCAGGATTAAGTAACAAACGTTATAGTTATTCCCGCCAGAATTTTTGACTTTTCCGAGATGAAAAAAAGCCTATGTCCTTTCCCGGGACTCAGACAAATTTCATCTAAATCATTCCGCTCAACGGTTCCCTATCCATCCAGTGGTTAAAGCGTGACAAACAACCAAACATCCAAACTTTCGCATTTATAATATTAATGGGATAGCTGGTAATTAATGAAATTTGCTCTAAATTTGGTTATCGGCGTGGGAATCCTTTATTTAATCTCAGTATTAATACTGTGATTTACTCCTTAATTAGCCCGCCCTAAATCCGGTTATCGGCGACCGTGATTTCCTCCTTAATTACACTTACGAAGTTTGCTATATCAAGCTGTAGCTATAGTTCGTTTAAGCTCGGTTAAAGTTATTTCCGCGGGAATTTCGGAATAAAAAGTAGCCTATATGCTATTCCAGGACCTAACCTATATGTATGCCAAGTTTCATCCCGATCCGTCCAGTGGTTGAAGCGTGAAAAAGTAACAAACATACGGACTCACACACTCACAAACTTTCGCCTTTATAATATTAATGGGATAAATGGGATTTCATACTCGTCAGTGTTCTGCCAGTTCTGCAGTGTTAAAGCCAAAATTTAAGCCCTCTTAAATTTATAAGGGATTTTAATCAATTAACTATAGAGTATTTCGATCGCAATTTACATTGGAAATGTAAATATTTGATATAATATTTAAAAAATAAAAAATTTAAAAATTAATCAACAAAATTAAAACATTTTAGTATAAAACTTAATTAGTTTTTTACAAGAAACAAACAAAAATCATGATAAGTACTACATTATATTTAGTTTTCTTAAGACCTAATAAGTATATCGTTTTAATTGAATAATTTATATTACTGATTGACGTCTCAGAATATAACACAAACAATGAAAATTACACTCGGTTTAACTCGTAGTGCTAGTACAAAGTAATTTAATTCATAAAATCAAGATTTAATGCACCCGTGTAGCCGTACGCACGTACCTTTGACAGACCAGGTAGGGGGCGCTGGCATCTGACAATAAGACAGGCCTATAATTTTACATACTCAATGCCGCGTGTGCGTACACCGTCTTGCTGATAAACTACCTAGTATTAGGTAATTAAAGTTGAAATTTTATATTAATAGTGCAAAGTGTAACGTTACAATTCGTTTCAAAGAGAAGATTTTTTGAACTATTGACGTATTTTAAGATACGGTAATTAATCAATTTCATAGTTCATAAAATACTACTTATTCTATTGATATTTACATCTAACTGTGATGTTTTTTTTTTATTTAAACATTGCAGAAGTGCATTCTATAGATACAATGTATCACAGAGGTCATCAATACATAAATATAGTGATGTTAGGTGAAAAATATGTATTATAGTTTCAGTGTTCGCTCGCCTTACTAAACTTGGGAAATTAAGGTAGTTACATGCCAAGTCTGTAACTACCTTAATTTCCCAAGTTTAGTAAGGCGAGCGAACACTGAAACTATAATACATATTTTACACAGGCTGAAAAATATTTATTGTTTATTTTGCGAATAATTGTTTTAAAAAACTTAGTTTATAACTCAAATATAGCAGGCAGATTAGTGAAATCTTACTCACAAGTTAGAAAAGTGATATTTTTTCATCAACCCTTTTTTTTCTAAAGTTTCTACACGATTTTATTGCACAAATCGTCATTTTTATAACTTTACGTAGGAGCACAGTTCGCGTCGACGCACAGATTACGTATGATGTCGTGTGACGGCAAGTACCTGAAAATTCAGGTACTCGGATCGGCTCGTTTTGTGTGCCCGAACATGGTATCTAGAGGTATAAGTCATATTTGCCTTAAGCAGACTTTTTGACAGACCATTCAGCTAAATGTTTTATTTACCTTGAATCGATTGCCACCGCCACTAAAGCAGACATACTAATAGAAGATTTAGATATAGTTTTCTAGTCTTAGTGTAGGATGCCAACAGAACCTTTATATATATCTTGTTTTGTTTTATTTTTCGACCTCAAGGGGAATAAAACATGTAGCTGAATGTTCTGTCAGTAAGTCTGCTTTAGGGGCTTATTTTTAACATTTTAGTCGATTTGAAGTCGGTTTATGTTTTCGTTAAAAAAATAGTTGCTGTATGAAAACAATCTGCGGCGTTTACCCTTAATACACTGGGCCGCCGAGAGAGCACGTCGGTTATTAAAAAGGCAGTAACGTTTAATATATTCTAGCAATACTTTTTAAATAAAAACTAAATTAAAGTTTATTTCAATAAAAATATACAAAGAAGTTAAACCGTTTTATTTGTTTTTGGTGAATGTATTAAAAACCATTAATAAAGACGATTTTAATTTTTTTTTTTACAACAAATTGAAACCTTGTTTTACTCTTGTTTCCCTTCTATCATTATGGTATTTCTTGTACAGAAATTCATTATTCTAATCAAATTCAATTAATAACAGGCCAATAACCAGTGACGACGAGTGCAGTCAGCGTTATACAAGGAGAAAAAGAACTGTTGGTTGGTGGTGTTAATACAAAATTTAGGAAGTTCTTGAGGTTTTTGCTACCGACCCGCTTTCTTTGCCGCCCAGTAGAGTATAAGTCCTAAAATTTGTGACGTAGTGCGAGCAGTTTCTGTAACTACTTCACATCAAAACAACTAAACTTAATTGGATCTTATATGGATATATCTTAATCTTAAACATGCTATAACCAAATCTGAGCCGTGGACACAGTTTGTATAAAAATAAATAAAAAAGATATCCGATATGCTGTTTATATAGAGTTTTATATTTAAGCCACAAAATACCCCAATAAGATTGATAGCTCAATTTAAGACGTGTCGTACCTCATTTTGCTTTACGCAGGAGTAACTCGCTGTAATCTTGTCGATCTATCAACATCGTGTAACCAATAAATCTACAACGGCGCCCTCTTAACAAACACAACACAACTAGTGAACATTTTTATTTCCGTTTATTATTATTATTATTATTCATTGATTTCAGATTATCTCCATATGTTGTTAGTATTTATACAATCTGAGAAGTATGTTAGTAGTCAAATTACAGATTACAAATTAAAAATAAATATTATTCTGTACTAGACAAAGCCTATTAGTTTATCTAGTGACTTCAGTGACACTGAATATTGCTGGCCTGGAACAAACATGTAATAAGTTCCAGTGTCTTAAAATTGGACACTGAAACCTTTCAGCTATCGGCTTCAGAAGAGAATTGGGGCTGCCCCGGACTCTGTGTAGTAGGGAGGCTACTCTTTTGCGCAAAATAGCAGGAAAGCTGTCTATTCGTGCTTCCGCCATCATTCCTGAAGCACTGCAGTACCGAGGCAGCCCCAAAAGCATCCTCAAAGCGTTGTTATACTGAACACGTAGGGCACTATACAACTTACGCGTATAATCAATCCACAGGCTGCACGTATAGAAGGTTTGACAGTACGCCTTCAACAGTGTTAGTTTCACTTCCTTACTACACCGGGAAAACCTACGGGCAACCATTTTCGCTCTAGACGCCAGCGCCCTACGTTCACGATCCATGTCGGCATCATCGGACATATCCTCATGAAATTGATTTGAAAAAAACGAAGAAGAAGGTATTAATATTTATACAATAAGAAAAAATCCGATTTACACATGATGGTCCTTATACAGCATGTGCAGGGTTTTTTTCCAGCACTTTTTTAAACTTAATACATGTAAGTATTACATAATCTTTATATGACCAAATTTGGACTGTATGACTGGTATTAAAATAAAAAAATTAATGAAATAGATACCCATACTCTTCGTTCGTAATTTTCGTTAAAAGAATGTATCTATTTATAACGCTCTATTATTTTTAAAATATTTTTGAATATTTTTTTTAGAAAAAGCGCATGCCAAACCATATACCAGCTGTAATAACTGCTCGTTGTGTTAATACAAAATACTTAAGTGTGTAAAATTTCATAGGTATTGGATACCGTAGCATTTTTTTCGAACTAATGAAAAATGGTCATTTTTACTTAACTTACTTTCATTCCAAACAAACTTCATTTTTTGATGTTTTATTTTATTTTAACACAATAAAATTTTCTATTATACAGTCCTTATTTCATATAGATAGCTCCAATATTTTGGAAGTTATTGAGGCTTTTGTTACTTTGTGTGTATTAATAGATATTTTAGTCTACATACCTTATGCCTATATATATTTTTCAATGTGTTATTGTTAAGCCGTGCGACACGACAAAAAAAGGAACATGCTTTAGTTAAGGTGGTTTTTAAAATATACTTTAACAGTAAACAAATGAAGATATGGGTACATATCAGTTAGTTGAGTGTCGAGACGCCAGACTGCATAATTGAATGCATCTAAAATTTAATTACGTCTGGAATTCAATTCGCGTTAGCTACAAGATAGCTTTCCCCCAACTACGAGTAGATACAAAGCACAAAGTTAAAGTATCATTACTTATGATAAGTAACATTCTTTACAACTGCTTAAGCAATTTCATTAAAACATGCCTTACACTCATTGTTGTGTAAGTTAGTCAAATCATTAGAATTAGTCTTAACTAAATAATTCTGAAATCAATAGTTTATTAAGTACATTACAAAAGAATTAAAGATAAAAAGGTCATAAAATGTGGCTACAAAGCGGAATAAACGTAATAGTTTTTACCAAAACGTAAGTAGCTTAACCACCTACTTATGAAGTATGGAACAAAATATGTATCTCGTCTCGTCGAAATGTGTGTGACAATTTTTAGTACATTTATTATCTTTAGTATAACAAAACTTTTTTTACTGTAATTTTTGTTTTGTTAAGCTTAAATTTTTTTAATAGAAATATTACTCGAAATACTTGTTAGCCAGTGTCCAGTGTGCACGAGAGCTACTGCCGACACACTGTTGTACACTTTGGCAGATTTGAATTGTTGTAAATGTTTATTTTAACAATTAAATAAATTTAAAAAAAAATACGAATATGAAATCTAGCCGAACTACCTATAGGTACTTAATTGGTAATTATTAAATTTCAGATGCATTTATGTGAGTTGCGTCTTAGTCAGTCTATCTGTCTGCATGTCTCGGCTCTTAACTTCGCAAAACAAATGCGGTCGACTTGAAGTTTGGTATCGATGCGTCAGATGCATATCGAGGATCCAACTGGACTATTGAGGCGACGAACAATGACAATGTATATTTTCAGTTATGTAGCTAACAACATTTTCATTACACATACATTTTTTTGTAAATACATGCATATCATACATAAATATACACAGACTCAAGACAAACACAAATGTTTATAACATAACTTTTTGATGCACCTAACTATGTCATGACGCGGCGTGGCACACTTACAGGTGAAGGTACTCCATGCTGACTCAACCGTCCATAAGCTTTGTTTATTGTACACATTTACTAACAACCTTAAATAGGCTTCATTAAAATGTAACTGTACTATCTCATAAGATTTGTTTGTGACGCTATTGGATTTTAATAAAAGAAAAAATTTTTGGTCCAATGCGGAAATCGAACCCATACCCTCTGAACAGTAGCGGCCACAGTACCAATTAGGCTGCGAGGGAGTACTTTATGTCAACTGTAGCTATACCTCGAGTTAACTCGGTTTTAGTTTAAAACGCTGGATTGGCGTAGGATTACTACGACCACTCCCGAATTATGGTACAGTATGGCAGTGTCGTTTTGCAACTGAACAAATATTCCCAGGGAATTATTGAAGGAAATCGCAAAATTATAAAATCTATTATTTCCTGCATTAAGTTTTGCGGGTCACACGACTAAGCACTGAGGGGTAAACATTATGGTGAAGGTATTCTCGAGGATTTATACAGGCTGCGAATTAACGCGGGAGATTTGATTTTAAAGAAACACATTGAGCAAGGGAAAAATAATGAAAGCTACCGTTCAGTGGATATTCAAAATGAAATTATTGGTATTTGTGGAAGCGTTATTAAGGCTGATATTATGAAAAAAGTGAAAGAAGCAGCAGCATATTGTGTGCTAGCAGACGAAACAGCTAATATTTCTGGCACTGAACAACTATCGATTGGGATGCGATATTTTGATGAAGAAACATAGGAAGTCCAAGAAATGTTTGTCGGATTCATTGAGCTAAAAAGATTTGGATGCGAAATCGATTGCACATAGCATAGATGAGTTTTTGACAAAAGAAGACCTGAATATAAATAAATGCGTTGGTTTTGGTTTTGATGGTTGTTCAACGATGTCAGGAAAAGACGGAGGGGAGGGGTACAAGCGATCGTACGCAAAAAGTACACCAAAGCCCTCTACTTTCATTGCTCGTCCCACAAACTGAATCTAGTTATCAATGATCTAAATTCACTTCCTGAAACTAGATATGCCATGGGAACCACCAAAGATACTATAAACTTTTTTCGGGAATCAGTTTTGAGGAGGAAGTTGATACCTAATATGTCCAGACTTTGCGAGACAAGATGGAGTGAGAAACACAAAACCATCAGAATTCTTAAAGAAAATCTTCCAGTAATTCTGGAAGCCTTACAAACATTATCTCAGGAAAGAAATAGTGCCACTCGGAAAAGTGCCTTCCAACTGCATGCGGCTACTTCCAGAATTTCTTTCATTCCCGGGATCATGTTGGTAGCCAAATACTCGGCTTTAATGGAACCCGTTGTTAACATACTCCAATCTGTAGCTTTGGACATGGTCAAAGCCTCGGAACACGTTAAAATGATTTTACTTTTAATTAAAAACCACCGTGAAAATCCGGAAAAAGTGACAGACGAAATTATAAAGGAAGCTACTGCTGTTGCGGAGACAGTTGGACTGGAGGAGGACAATACATCAATGCCGCGTATTACGAGGAAACAACGTCATAGAAGCAATCATCCAGCAGAAAGCCCTTCAGAATACTGGAAGAGATCTTTAGTAATACCATACTTGGATTCAATTATCACCTCCCTTGAAGTACGTTTTGCTGAAGAAAGCACGCCATCATTCGCATTATCTAAGTTACACCCGGCGCAGATGCAAATGATGACAACTGAAAATCTGAAACAAACTTGTGAATCTATTGCCTTGTGAAGCAATTGCGGCACGATAGGCTTAATCTAACAAATCTTACAGTTGTTGATGTCCGAAAAGAAACAAATTCCTTCTTTTCCGAAACGGAAAAAGCATTGAAAAAACAGAAGAGCAATTCTTTAGCAGCCTCAGAAGACTAAAAACATGGCTAAGAAGCACCATAGCAGAAGATCACCTTAAGAGGATACACTTCGCGGTGCCTCGCAGCGGGCTTCATACAAACGAATTTCTCATTTGTTTTTGACATTTACTCATCAATCACTGTGAAATTTCTTAGTCATAATCCCAAGCTGAATACCTAAGTCTGTGGTTTTTCCAAAATCTTGTAAAACGTTCTATTAACTAGAAATCTTTTTTAAAACCATTTGTATGAAAAACTAGAATACTGTGTAACTTTTGAACTAAAAATTTTATAGAAAACTGGCACACTGCAGACCTAGATATTTATTACTAGAACATGTCTTCAAAATTTCGTGGTGTTTGATCAACAAGTGTCAAAAATAAGTAAGAAATTCGTTTGTATGAAGCCCACTGCGAGGCGCAGCGAAGTGTATCCTCTTAATGGTCTGGCCATGATGAGTGTACACAGAGCTATAATAAATAAAAAACTAAATAATTTTAATGATTAAGTGGTTGAAAGTTTTGCAAAAAATCCCCGCAGGTTATGTTATAATTAAATATTATTTTTGTTAAAATAATTAATTATTACTGTGTTTAAAAGTTTGATTTAGTTATTGTACTGTCGAGGGCTTGTGTAGTTTTATACATTGATATCAAAACCCTTCTTATTACAATCGTCATCGAGGCAAAGACTTCCAAAGTGTAACGCTTCATGCTTTCGACTGTACCAGGAGTTCATATTTTTATCCACCATAATATTGCCCTGCATAGTCAAGGATAAGAAGTAAAAGATATTTACCAAGAATTCTAATGGGAATTGGAAGTAAATTCCGTAATCTACCTAAAGATTTTGCAGTAACAAATATTTTCTTGATTAGGTACCGCTTGTACTTGGTAAAAATTCCGAGTTTTTTCGCAGGTTTACTATAGGGAATAGGAATTTGATTGAAAGTTTATTTTGGAGATAAACCTGGAACTACCTACCACTATAACATTTTTTCGGATTTTTTTTATATTTGGAGACCGTCTGCATAAATATGGCATAAAAAAAAAAATTTATAAGAAATTGAATTAATATATATGGCAAAGAGAAGTGGAGAGAACACGCCAGCAGAATTGTTGCACCAGGTAAAAAACGATAAGTAAATATGAAACCAATCGATAACTGTTGGAGATATGTTAAGACAACGTAAAATGTTCAATAGAATGTAAAAATTAACGTTATTGAAAGCGTTGCTAATATCTATTATTTTTCAACAAAACCATGACTTTTCTATATTTTATTCCCATCGAATATCATAAGTTCAGTAGCCGCACTATGACTAGGATTGAAGTTAGATTGAAGAGGGTTCAATAGGTTATTTTTAACATACAACCAGGATAATTGTTGTTTGACAAATCGTTCTACGACTTTGAACAGGAAGGAAAGTATAGATATAGGACGTATAATCAGATTAAGTCGAAGGATTGTTTTTTTTTCGATAAAGGATTATTTGTGCATTTTTTCAGAACTAGGAAATGTGCTAGGTACTACAAAATAATTTAAAATATGTATAATAACAGTCATAATGTCAAGTATAGGAATGATCATATTACGGCCAATTGTCGTTACCAATGGCACTGGAAACATTGGAAGAAATTGCGGCAGTATTCTTTTTAACATTACAATCAGCAAATTGACTAAGAATAAAAGGAATGAAGTCAGAAGTTGATATTAGAGAAAGAGAGTTTAACATTATCGTTTTCTTGTTGCTATCAAAAGCAACAGTAGTAGAAAAATGGATATCGAGAAGATTAATATCAATATCTCAAAAGGTAGATGAAACATTAGATTAATCAACTCCTAATGACTTTAGAAACTTCCGGTCTTTAGCTGGAACACAGTTTATTGATATGGCGTTGTTGTGCATTTCTACATATTCTATTACAGCGATTCCTCAAGAGTTTTTATTTATTGTAATAACTTTCACAGGGATTCCCTCCAAATTTGGCCTTAGCACGATTTCGTTTTTGCATCATAGCTCTGAAATTATACAGTATGGATATACTGTTATTTCAAGTTAATAAAGCCAACTACAACTAATTACGTTTTGGTATTGCGTTAGACACTAATGTCCACTCACACATTGGATGTTATGGTTATAACGTTCTGCGTACATACCAAGAAGAATAAAATACAATCCTAAAATGCTTATTTATTTGCTTAGCGTTTCTTCGCGCCGTAACATCCATGTAATATCTTGCACAGAAAGGTTCCACACGAAAGCGAGCGTCAATTATACAGCACAAACTCCTATATATTTGTAGAACGTAGGTATAACGTTCACTTAGACGTTCATTAACCCCAAATGATTAATTCATAGTTCGGCACTATTTTCGCCAATTCCCAGTCCAGTGGCTACAGAAGACTGTGCAGCTCTGTCAACTGTCGCCGCAACTCTTTGTCTGCTCCGCTAATGGACTTGCAAGACACTTGATTAATGTAGTTGCTGGCGCACAGACGCGACAGTACGTCTCGTCTTAGAACGATCGGTCATTTGGGTTGAGTTTTTAATTTAGATACTTTAATGTTTTCTTTGCAATATCTTAGCAATTATTTTTTTTGTTTGCAATAGTCAACGCAATAGCGGCAGATAACAGAATAGCAGCTGAAATGTAGTAAATATATTTAGCCAACGTATATAAGCTAAAGAAGAAGATATATTTCTTTGCCACATTTAGCTGCATAATGGATCCACGTGACAGATAGTGCAAACATTGCTGCACTACAGTCAGAATTTAGTATCTTTTGCCGCTTTAATGCAGTGTGGATTCACTTGTTATTTTGTAACCTTGTAACCTTTGACTGACAACAGTAACATTTTTATATCTATTTTGGCATTATTTGTATATGTGCCATGCAGGGCTGCATATTATAAAAATTGGTAACTGACTTCCTTCTAACAGTTTTTATTTCGAATATTAAGGGACAATTTAACTTTTCAGATCGTAAAAATATCTTGCTGTCACAATGTGAATATATAATGTGTGATAGATACGTGTTCGGTTGATATATTTGCGATTATTTGAAGAACAAATACAAAATATGGGTTCTTTCAAGCAAAAGGGTGTCACTAGACTATTCATTTTGAAGAACCCTAAATGTATGTTTGTTGTTTTGTTGTCATAAGTTACAATATTGCGACATGAAGGAATGGCAAATAAACAAAACAAATAAACGAACTGTACTTAAAGTGTGTGGAGTCAATAACAACTAAGAAAAATATACCAGTTTGTCATCGGTTGGCCAGATCAAATGTAATGATAAAATGTGTTTGAAGGTTATTATGAACGACGTTTTACAAATAGTAGGTTGACTAATGGCAGCTAACTTCGCGGCAATTTCTGCAAACCACTTTTTAGAAAACAAGCATCACGCGTAAAGGGTTTAACAGTCGCAGATTCAACGTTTTAAAATCTGTATAAAGTGATATAGATGTCTATAACAGATAAAAAGGCCACCATTTGCAATCCAAAACTTATC
The DNA here is from genome assembly GCA_946406115.1 of Apoda limacodes. NCBI lineage: Eukaryota > Metazoa > Arthropoda > Insecta > Lepidoptera > Limacodidae > Apoda > Apoda limacodes. The sequence continues at coordinate 26,819,770 of OX291551.1, read as the reverse complement.
TAAGGGTTCGGGCCAACGCAAGTTCGACCAAAATTAGCAAGAAATCGCGTATGTAAAATTGCAATGTGCCTTACCAATGCATGAGAGACTTATTTCAATGTTCCACAATGGCTTAGCGTGATATTTATATACAATAAAAATGCCACAAAACTGGTTTATGTGTTTTGGTTGTGGTCGATTGGGAGTGACGTTGCAAACTTTATGTTCTTACATTTTGTTCAATTTAATTCTGTTCTTGTGACAAAATGTTAAAAGTTTAGTCCTCCATGACTGTCATAAGCCGTATTATTTAACTTAAGTAAACAGAATGTAATAATAAAAATCTATTACGTACGGGATTGTAATATAAGATGTTTAAAGTTGGTTGACAAGATTTGGCTGTGAGACCTGAATGATCCGATTATATGTGCAATGGTATTTTAAGATGGAACTAATAAACTCGCTTCACAAACACAGAGATCAAACTAACATTAATGATATTTATTAATGTTTAATTATTTTTGATAAAAGAGTAAGTACTTTTATTTTTATACACAACCTAGCCTATCTCATTTAGGGGAGTGTAAGGATTCGAACACTACTCCATATACTCCATATCGGTAAAACGTTTAGAAGTTGTGATAATATAAGTGTATTAACGAAATAACAAAAGTTTTAATACCTACTCATTTTGCAAACGAAAATTGACATTCCCGTAGATATTTTTCCCCGACTGTACTTTTCTTTAAAACATTATTTTATATTTTTTAAAAATTAATCTTTGTAATTCATGTTCCCTACCCTTGCTTGTGTTTTTACATTTGTTTTAAAAACTAGTTTTTTCTCGCAGCTCCACCCGTGGTAAATTTGGTTGGTGGCGTGGGGTTTTTATTACAAGAGCTTGATTACTTTTATTACGAACATGTGCCATTGCTGTAGTAGGTATTTGTTTATTGTTATTACTGCAGAAACTTTTGAATTTCCCGCGATAACGTATGTCCTTCTCCGTCCTTTCAATATGTTCTGTGCCAAAAATTAGCTCAATTGGTCGCTCCGCAGCCACCCAACAAACAAACTCATAAAAAATTAGACTTTAACAAATATATATGTATTAGTTTGAATAACGCATATATATACGACTTATGGTTGAACAAGACACAGCATAATTTGTTTAATATTCTATTCTAATATAAAACTAAAATATTAATATTCTACCAACTTTTACTTTGTGGGCTATTCTAAAATTAAATTTCACCCTATTATAAATGCCTTTATTAAAAAAAAATAATAATGAAACCTCTTCGAGGCTGATGCTTATAGGCTTATATATGTCACCGTAAAATTAAAAATACCGTTAGATTATAATCTATCTAGTAAGATTGTATGCTATGGAACAAAAAATATTAAAAAGTGTATCTTTTAGATTGTGTGAAACTTGATTCGATCGCTCCGCTCGCTTCGCTCGCTCCGCATCTACGTGATCACAAGAGAAACTGAACCTAACCCACCCAAAAAGATTTATACAGTGCGGTTTCTGCCTCATTTTGTTTCATAGTATATAATCTCACTAGATAGATTATAACTTAACGTTATTTACAATTTTACGGTGACATATATATTATATATCTATGTGAATAGCGATACCTTTCCGTATGAACTTTTAATCCTTGATCTAATTCTGCTACTAGACACCAGGTGGCATTAAACAATGGTGACGGTAGCTAGAGGTCAAATCCTCAAAGTCATCGACGAGTGTTCCATTCTTAATCATGAATGACATGACAAAAGGTTAAACAATTTTATGTAGGTACGTGACAATAGTCATGTTTTTGGAGCTCCTCACCCAGGGTGCCAATAAAAAAAAGTCATTGTCAATTTTTTTTTATTAAAATTAGGTTTTTACAAACACTTTTGAATCGAATTTTTAATGTTTTATTCAAATTAGGTTTTTAAACCGGACTCAGAATCTGTTTGCAATTCGTGTAAACAAAAATGACCTTGACGCGCGTCTTTCGCTTTGTTAGTCTGCAACATATGCATAAATACGTATAATATTTATCATTGTAAATTTGAAATTTTGTAGATTATAGGTGTAATCAGTGTCGTGATTTGAAAACCAGTTAAAGAATGTGACAATAAAGGTAATCATGTAAGTATTTTAATGATTTATAATCAAATTACCAGAAAAAGTTAACATTAAGTAAAGTGAGGTTATGTTTATAAGATTTGCATAGCGATTTTGAGTCAGGTTTACAAACACTTTTGAATGATCAAAATTATGAAATACTATTTTTTAATATTATTTAATATGTTTTTAAATCACATAAAACTGTGTGGTAAGTGAATAATATTTTGTTGCATACCGTCGATACAAACAATGCGAACCGATTAGATCTACACCTATTTCTGTGTGCAATTATCTTCAAAATACGTTTTATTTATTTATTTATTTATTTACACTTCTGAACACATTGGTGTACATGGCGGGCTTAATGCTTATATAGCATTTTCTACCAGCCAACCATAGGGCTAATCAGAGAAACTGTTGGCGGTGTAAATATTTAATTTAAATGTATTTAAAATAATAATAAAATAACCTATACATAAACACATAGAAAATATATTTAAGTATAATATAACATAATACTTATAGATACATAAAAATACAAAGATTAGCATATACAAATATAAATAATATATAAGTTTATATATACATATATAAATATATACATAATCATATATGTCACATACCAAACATCTTAATTGTAGATGGTTGGAGAGTCAGTTTTCATCTGTAATCTGTTTAAGATAAAATTCTTTGACTTTAAGCTTAAACAAGTTTTTACTCTGTGCTCTGCGAAACTGTAGGAAGCGCGTTCCAGAGTCCTATTGCCTGGACGGTGTAAGAATTTGAGACGAAACCCGTGCGGTGACGAGGAGTGGACAAAAGAAGAGTTTGAGAAGAGCGAAGTGAACGTTCGTGAAGAGAGCTGATAAACTGGAATCGAGACTTCAAATAGCTTGGGGAAAAAGGAACGTCTAGAATGGAGTATAGGGTATTGAGAATTCTAGCACTTCTGCGTTGGCGTATCGGCAACCATTTAAGTTGTTTGCGAAAATAGGAAATGTGGTCATATTTACGTAAGCCGAAGATGAAACGTATACAGTTATTTTGAAGTCGATCCAGTTTATTAAGGAAATCAGAATGTAAGTCAGAGTAACAAACGTCCGCATAATCAATGAGTGGTAAGATGAGGGCTTGCACTAACATAAGTTTTGTACATGTTGGGAGAAAATTCCTAAATGTGTAAAATTGCCGCAATGTACTAGTTACTTTACGGCAGACTTCTTTTATTTGGACGTTCCATTTCAGATGAGGATCAATATGAAGCCCTAGATATAGTGCTGCCGATAATTATGGTTTGACATTTTGACGGATTGACTACCACTCCATAACGTTTCGACCATTCTCTTATGCGACTTAGCACACTGTTGATTTCTTGTATGGCTGGAGTGAGATCTTCAATTTTGGCTTGTACATATAGCTGCAGATCGTCAGCATACAGATGGTAAGGACAGTTTAGTATGGATGAGATTTGGTTGATAAATATAGAAAAGAGAAGAGGTGATAGTATTCCACCCTCTCAGCACGCCAGAAACAAGGTCACGCCAGTTTGAGGTGGCCTGATTGGAACAAACTGATTGTTGGCGGCCAAAAATATAAGAAGAAAACCAATTAAGAACTGTAGGTGAGAAATTGATCCTTTTGAGAATGGAAAATAAGATGTCATGGTCAACTGTGTTTAAGGCATTAGAAAAATCAATTAGAACGAGAATTGTGACCAATCCATCCTCCATGCCATCTCTTATATCTTCTGTTACTTTTAAAAGGGCTGTAGAAGTACTGTGACCAGAACGAAAACCAGATTGAAAGGTACTTAATAGTTGTTTTTTGTAAACATAATTAGAAAGTTGCTTATGCACTACCGCTTCCAAAATTTTAGACAAAAATGGTCATATAGAAATAGGCCTAAAGTTATTAATTGAAATAGGATTAGGGATTTTGGCCAAGGGAATTACAAATGCTTTACGCCACAGGGTTAGGAATTCACCAGAAAACAAGGAGAAGTTAATATGGAGGATCATATTTCTATTTACATCATCACAGCCCACTGCTTTGGATTTAATTGATAATATTATCTTTTTAACTTCGTCTACAGAAACTGGTAAGAAGGAAAAAGAGTCGGTACAACGTGGAGTCATGGAATTAAAAAATGAAATAGTTGAGAATTTGATATCACTGTCTAATATAGATGAGGTGGAAAAGTGAAGGTTGAAGTCATTGAGAGAAGAGCTACAGTTAGTCAAATCATATTTAGGTTTACCAAAGCCACTAGATTTAAGGAGGTTCCAGATTTCTGCCGGTGATGAGTTAGAAATATATTCGTGAAAATATCTGCGTTTTGCTGTTCTAACCATCTGGTTGCACTTATTCCTAGCAGCTTTGTACATATCCCAGTTATTATTACACCGTTTTTTTTTAAATTTTCTAAATAAGTGATCCCTTCTAGCCATCACCGTGCGAATTTCGTTGTTCATCCAAGGAGCAGGTTGCCTTTTGATTCTAATAATTTTAACAGGTGCATGAGTGTCATAGACAGAGTGTCATATTTTTTCATCAATACTAGTAGCGGTCAGCAGCGTGCTCCATTCAATCTTCTCGGCATCTTCAATAAGTTTATTTTTGTCCATGCATGAAAAGTTTTGCAAACAGATTAGCTCGGGTTTAGTTTTAGGCGGTCTTATTTTATACGACACGTATACCAAATTATGCTTGGAAAATCCGGGTGCTGGGTATTGCCCATATTTAATAATTCGGTCGGTACATTCGGTTGGTCCCGCGAACGCCTAAGTTGTGAAATGAGCTCCCAGCCAAGGCTTTTTCTCAGGACTAAACATCAAAACAATAATAAACAAATTTAAATTATATCTCATGTTTTTATGCATTTTATAAAAAAAATATTGCATAAGAACATCCGTGATCCTGAGGAAGAATACACAAATAGCTCCGCTACTCGGAATCCGAAGGCTGCGGCGTGTGAATTACGTAACGTTATAAGTATAGCACTTATATATTGTAATTTGAACTTTGTGATCATATTATATTGTACAACTATTGTAATTTACCATAATAAGCGCTTTAAACCGTGTACGTTTTATTTTATTTTAATTTATAGCACTTTCCCTTCAAGCCAAAATTCGATGATAGTAAACGCTATCCTTATTAACCCCAGCTTACTGTTAGCAGAGTGCCAAAACGCCTAGTTTAATTAAACGATTCGACACGTTTTTTCGTTTCGTTTAACAACGAGTGCCAGAAACCAGTCCATTTAGCGTTCCCAGAGCGTTGTGGCCCAAACTGCTCAAGCCTAGTAATTAAATTGGCGCTTGCCAAGAAAATGCCAATAGCACTTTGTCATGAACATTTCATTACAGACTGCTGTCTGGACGATTTTTTGGGTTTTTATATTTGAATAGTAATGTAGGTACTTTAAAGCTTGGGTACCTACCTAATACTTAATTTTTAGTTTTTCGTACCCTATGTGTGCGAACGGAGTCCTACGCTGTCTGTCTGACCAATAAATATATGGCTCTATTTTTCAGACCGATATAGGTAGAAGCCTGAAATTTTCAAAGTATATGTGTTATGATAGGGGATTATTTAACAAATTATAAAAAGTGAAAATACACTTATAAAGGTAAACTTAAAATGTCAAACCGTTAGAGTTTAGAACCGAACATTATTGTTGTTTCCGAGATACACAAATATATGTACAAGAATTGCTCTTTTAAATATATATAAGAAACCTAGGCGTCGACTTGAGAACCTTGCCCTCATTTTTGTTTTAGTCGGTTAAAATGTCAGGGGCCTAATAGGCTCCCTAGACGATCAAAAATACTTGACAAGCGTTTACGTGCTTGCCAAGCATTTTTGACCGTCTAGGAAGATCTCAAGCATTTTTGATGGCTCGTCAAAACTGCTTGACGTCAAGCATCTTTAATGGCTTGTCAAGGACAAGCAAGAGTGAACTAGGCTATTAAAACATATCCAAATACAAAAACCTGAAAACTCTGGATCATACCATTTTAATTACAAAATGATTCACAGTATTGTTTTGATGGCCATTATAAATGCTAACTACGAATTAATGATAGTCGATGTTGGAGCAACTGGTCGAATATGCCATGCCAAAATATGCAGAATTTTCAACTACAGATTAGAAGAACACATTCAAGATTATATCATCTCGTTTCAAGATATTTAAGCGATCAGTTACTTAGCAAAATAAGCAAAATAGTGTTAGCCTGTTGCCATTAGAGGGGTGACAGCTTAGCATCACTCTTTTTTCTTTTTGTTTATGTTCCTTAATTACGTAAATGGTGGTACGGAACCCTCGGTGCGCGAGTCCAAGTTGCACTTGACCGGTTTTTTACTAAATTTAACGAAAATTTGTTCTAGTTGGTAGTTATTATGGAGATAAGTATTACAAAAAAAAACAGAAAGCACGGTAGGTGGAGTCGTTTTTGTCAGGTGCTGGATCAGTAAGCATTTTGCGAAAAAGTCTAAAGTACCGCTTTCTCATTCAGACTCCGAATTCGAAAGTAAAATGTATGCGCGCACTTTCAGGGGTCACGAGAGGTAAGACTTACTTGCATAAATTTTATCTTGAATTCCCGAGTGCTCGAGACTTTTCGCAATAAGCTCCCTTGTTTAGTGTTGAGAGGCAACATGTATTTAAGATAGGATATCTGCGGTAATAATACATATCCATAGATATAACACACAGTCTGAAGGTCTTGTAAAGTCAGACAGACAGACAGAGTAAGTAGGTCGTAGGTATCATTGTATAATATAGTAGTATTAATAATTAGGTACTAGTAGTTAGTAATTAATAACGTAATGGCACTTTGTTCGATATAAATCATTTTCTTCCAAACCATCTATAAAGTCTTATAGATCGTTTACGTTCTCTATTAAAGTTTGTTGTTAAAACATTCTACAATGTTCAAATATCTTTTATATCGTTTAATAACAGTCACCAAATGCGTGTGTGGCATATTTTTTTATTTATGTTTTTGTACTGATGAGACTTAGTGTCCCACAGTACCGGCGCATCTTTGTACAAAGGTATAAATAAGGGCGTAGGTATAGTCTCTATTGCTGATTATAGTGTGGATTTCGTTTTGCGCGCGCCTCGCTTTCTCACCACCACTGCTGTCGCCGTTCGTATTGAATGCACTCGCCATTGTGTTTTGTGCGCTGCAAAACTGAATAGATTTCCTAGACGAAAAAGCATATTTGACATGCTTTTAAAAATATAAACTTTTATCAAACATCGGCAGCACGTAGTCTTTTTGTCAAGCACGTCAAGCATTTCCTAAGGGATCAAAAATGCATGCCAAGAGTAAAACAATTCACAGGCTTAGCAACCATTTTTGATGGTCTTCATAGACAAGCACAAAGTCTGCTTGTCAAGTACATCAAGCATATCCTAAACGATCGAAATTGCTTGCCAAGTGTTAAAAAATTACGTGCTTGGCAAGCATTTTTGATCGTCTAGGAAGCCTTTAAAATAATACCTTTCAAGGTTGTTTGACTAGCAATTTTAGTTCAATCAGATGCTTTTCTGCAAAGCGGGTAGGGTGATGCGTTAAGCTGATGACATACTTAACGAATTAAGTTTGCAAGGGGTTTGATTAATTTTGTTAGTCCTGAGTACACTTCTTGGCGTTAAAAAAATTGATGTTCTAATTTAAACCTTAATTAAGTCTGTCTGCTAATCACACTAATAATATTATAAGGCAAAAGTTTGGGAGTGTGTTTGTATTTTTGTTACTTCTTGACGCTCAAACGGCTGGACCAATCTTGATGATATTTGGTATGCACTCTGGATTAACTAACACTTTTTTATCCTGAAAAATTTGATAGTTCCCGCGGTAATAACTGTAACCCAACTTAAACGAACTATACCTAACGCCTAGCTACAGCGACAGCTTGCTATAGCAAACTCCATAGTATAATTAAGGAGTTCCACGCTGATAATAGAATTTAGGGAGGGTGGAGCCGCTGGCGTATCCATACTTCAATACTAATATTATAAATGCGAAAGTAACTCTGTCTCTATCTGTTTGTCTGTCTGCCTGACTGTTACCTCTTCACGCTTAAACCATTGTACCGATTTATATGAGTTTGAGCACCGGGAAAGGCTACTTAAAAACGTCAAGTGTAAGTCGTTTTTTTTTTCTATAACTGAGGAGTTGCCGTTGAAATCCTATACGGCGCACCGATAACTGAATTTAGAGTGTGCAAATTTGGTATGGAGATATTATAAATGTGAAAGTTTGTTACTCTTACACGCTTTAACTAATGGACGGATCGGGAGAAACTTAGCATACATATAGTTTAGGTCCTGGAATAGCATATTGCCAGCGGTTCTGCCCGCCCTAAATTCGGTTATCGGCGTGGGACTCCTTAATTTAATCTCAGTATTAATACTGTGATTTACTCCTTAATTAGCCCGCCCTAAATTCGGTTATCGGCGTGGGACTCCTTAATTTTATCTCAGTATTAATACTGTGATTTACTCCTTAATTAGCCCACCCTAAATCCGGTTATCGGCGACCGTGATTTACTCCTTAATTACACTAATGAAGTTTGCTATATCAAGCTGTAGCTATAGTTCGTTTAAGCTCGATTATAGTTATTACCAAAGGGAATTTCGGGATAAAAATTAGCCTATATGCTATTCCATGACCTAAATTATATGTATGCTTAGTTTCATCCCGATCCGTCGATTAGTTAAAGCGTGTAAGAGTAACAAACATCCATCGAAACAAACTTTCACATTTATAATATTAGTAGGATATATATACACACCGGTACAATTAGCGGAACAGAAAAAAAAGTGAGACTATGAGATAATAACGCATATATTTGACGAAAATGTAATTAGACACAAAATAACAAATTGATTAACATCTTTTAACAACGACTTTGAAAAGCCTTCGTTATTTTTTAATGAAAAATAAAGAAATTTGAAATAAGTGAAATTTTTAGATGATTATGAACCATCACAAAAAATAAAAAAAAGTAAGCATTAAATGATTTAACAATAAAATTAAAGCAAAATTAATAACGAGTGTTTCCCCCTCTTGCTCTGATTACGGTTTCCATTCGTCTGGGCATGCTACAGATTATGTTATCGATGATTTCTTGAGGCAACCGCTCCCACTCCTCAAGTAATGAAATTGTCATTCAGATTGTTGGGCGGTGGCATTCTGGATTTAACCCTTCTTTTTAGCAAGTCCCAGACATGCTCTATCGGATTCATATCGGGGGAATTTGCTGGCCACTGCTTCACCGGTATACCTACGTGGCTCAGATATGCCTGTACCGATTGTGCACTATGAGCACGAGCATTATCTTGCATTAGAATAAAGTCGTCACCAATAAATGGGGCAAATGGTACAACATGTTCTTCTAAAATGTCTCAGATGTATCGATCTGCTATCATGGTCCCTCCTGTGACTATCACTAACTCCGTGCGAGCTCCCAAACATATCCCTCCCCAAACCATAATCGAGCCGCCACTGTGTCTTCAAAATTAGACAGTATGTGGCATTCTTCTTTGCGTATCCATATTCTCTGTCTCCCATCGATCTGTTTTAAAAGAACTCTGCACTCATCAGTAAAGAGAACCTGCTGCCATTCGTTCAAATCCTTTTTTTGTGTTCCGCTAATTGTGCCGGTGTGTATATATAATACGAAATTTGCTTATTTGAATTATTTTATACCGACCAAAAAAACCGAGAAAATCGAGGTTTTCAACGTGCAGTCATGTGCTAGTGGTTATCATACGTGGAACTGTCTTTGTACACTAGTCGAAACCACACGCTTTTTCTAGGGTATGCTTATCCTTAAGTTATACATTTTGCCCTGTTTCAATAACAAAATACATAAACAGGGCAATGTCACCCGAGAGCGACGGCTAAGTATGACGATCAACTAAGTAACTCGAATAACGTTTAAAAAATTAAACTATAATCACTGGAATGTACAATTTATTTTCCTTTTTTTACAAGTGTGCAACAAACAACGTAAGTAGATAGTGTGCGATATTTTTAAAATAATAAATTAGTAACCATAAATAGAAAGAAAAGGACAGCACATTTCCTAGCCAGCTGTCAAGCAAAAATGGTCGCGAAAGTGTGAAAGAGACAAAGCGAATCTGCGGCGAGTATTTGCCTCTTTCTAACTTTTTATTTTACAGAAAAGAGACAGGCAGATGCAGCAAATAAGATTTGTCTTTTTTGAAAAAGTGGCCAATTTTGTAAGGAAAAATACTGAAATCAGGCCCAATCTAATGTTTGCGCCGGAGATTTAAACACAAATTCATCAAATAGGTTAAGTATAACACAAGTCAACAAAAGAAAACTTTTTTTTGTGTTTGTTATTTAATGACTATATTCTGATTTTTTACATTGAAAAATTCAATTTATAAAAAAAAGTATGCTTTTATATTTTATACTTTAATGAAAAAAATACACGATTTTGCCAAATACTTAGAGGTACCATTTCTAAAAAGCAAACTTTATGAGATAAAAATATTATTTCTTTTATAAATTAGGTATAAGAAATCGAAATCGGGTACACAAAACTCAGGCACAAAAATAATGTTGAATTGTGAATGTAATAAGTTCTCGACCAATCCAATGTCTACATTGTCTTATTGAAAAATTTCGAAGACTGGGTATAATTCTGTTAAAAAAAGAATGTACCTACAGTTGTAGAATTAAATAAATAATTGCATTTTTATCTAATACTAGCTTTTGCCCGCGGTCCCACCCGCCTTAAATTCGGTTATCAGTGTAGGATTGCAACAGTAATTCCTCAATTACAAAAAAAAACCGACTCACACTTGACGTTTTCAAGTAGCTCATGTCCTTTCTCGGGACTCAAACTATCTCCATGCCAAATTTCATCTTAATCGGTACAGCGGTTTAAGCGTGAAGGAGGTAACAGACACATTATGATATTACTATGGACTAGATTTTACCAAATACGCAACAACAAAAATCATGCCTACCTTATCACAATCTAATGCGGTACGTTTTAAAGATAACAAAGCAAAATATAATATACATATTTTAGTGATTTATTATAATGATTTAAATAAAATGTGATACGATACGTTTTTTTACATAAAATGTGATTGCATATTAACGATAAGTTTTTTTTACAATGTCACCATAGAAGTTAGCATGTATAGACATATACAACAAAATATATACACAAGGCGCCGATTTAGTAACACCACGTTGGAAAAATGTACTATTTGAAATAATAAAAAAATGTAAAATACGTTATTCTGGTATTCAGTAACATAATATTAAATTAAAAACCCAAAGGTATCAATTCGTAAAGGTTATGTACTTATTTTCGATATTTTCAACTATATAACGTTTGACTAGACCGTCAAGCTGTAAGAATTCAGTTTCTTTTGTCGTAACGTATCATTCATGAAATAGCGCTTTTCTGTCACATATATTTATTTATTATTATTTATATTTATTAGCCTGATGGTAAGCGGTCACCGTAGCCTATGGACGCGCGCGCGTTGCCGACCCTTCAAAAATCTAATAACTTCTTTCTTGAAGAACCCCATACTGTAGTATACCATATTTACCAAATACATAGCAAAGCATTATTTATATTACGCATTGCGACTGCCTTGGTGGCTGGTTGGTAGTAACGCTGCGTAGGTTCGAATCCCACACAGAACAAACATTTATGTGATGTACATGTCTTGGACTGGGTGATTTTTATGTATAACAAGTTTTGACAAAAAAAAAAGTAAGTATATAAAGCCATTGGCTTGTAAGTTGTACCCGTAGTATACCTACAACTCTCTCTTAGTTTAGGAGTACATGGCGCTATGTGATACTGATAAGTTCAGACATATATATTTATGAATTAGTTTTCAAAACGTGACGTTACTAAATCGATTCCCAGATCAAAGAAAATAAGGTGGTGAGCGGTATTTTAACATAATTTTTCGTAGCCTTTGTAGTGATGCGCCTCATAACGTTGACGATACCAGATTTTTTTCGGTATCAGTAAAGTGAAGTACCGCGGCTATGGCGTTCAACATGTGTCTTCTCCCAGCGTAGTCTGTCGACATGATGTAGGCCATCACTACGTTTTTGAGATATTCCAAGTTGGCACCTTCTCTGGATTGTATTCTTCTCAATCTAAAACGTAAATATATGAAATTTAAGTGTCTCTTTGCATATTATTTATTTATTGGTCTACTGTATTTTGTATGTAAAATAGTATCATTTGTATATCCAAATTAGATATAAAATATTATTCGAGGAATAAAGCATTTAATCGACGAGTTTCGTCAAAAGATCTTGATTTTGGTGTGACCCGGCGCAAAATGGTCGTGTTAGTGTCTTAAACAAAATCATATTCATAAGATTTACGGAACCAGAAGTTCACTGGATCTTGTATTTTTGGCTATTAAAAACTTGACATTTTAACCTTACGTTACCGTTTTTGATATTATGTGTTTAGAAAAAACTTTTGTATTAGGCAAAAATTTGGTATTATCTAAATTAAAGATTATTTGGGAAACCGACAACAATAAGGTACCTATATGAACCATTGGAACTTATATTTTGGCCAATTCTATAAGAATATCTCAAAAGCGGTGAGATTGGTTAAAAATTTGTGAGGAGTTATAAAACGCTTTGAATCAAAGATAATGCAAAGTACCAGATCCAAAGGGGTTTTTTTTTGTTGCGGCCAAAAAACCTTTTGTCCTGATAGAAAAGAAAAACAAACAAGAACTTAGTTCTCATGAATATGATTTTGTTTGTACGAACATTTTGCACCGGGTCACATCACCCGGATTCGCAGATGAAATTACTTTGTTAAGGTATTTTCTCGGCTTTATTTCCGCGACTATAACTCTAGTAGTATTGAAGGAAGTACCTATCAATTTCCTGTTTTAAATTCCGTATGACTTCTTTGAAGCGTTCTTTCTCGATAGTGGCTTCGCGTTGACAATCTCTAAAAATTAAAGAAGAATATATTAATTTGATAACAAATTAACAAATATCAATCAACAAAATAATTTTTTTACAAAAAAATTGATCCTACTTTAAAACAGAAGTACAGCAGATGCACTGAGAGAAAATTAAGCTTGATGTTTTCGCGACTGTTGATACTTTTGGCGATCAGTAGCGACTTATAGTTGCCAATTCGTGAAACCTAAAGTTACTAGCGAACCTAAAGAATTAGTCGTAAGTTCGATCCCCTGCGTACAACTATCTTGTTTTTATTTTTTTTATTACCGAAATATTTTCTTACCTGTACTGTCCTTCAATTATATGTTTGTCTTTCCTCAACTGCGATATGTCGAGATCTTTTCGAGCTAGTTCGTGAGCGTAGTGCAACATGTGCGGCGGTGCCGATACCTCCTGAAAACAAATTCAATTTATTTATTACTAAAACTTATTGAAAACTGAATATAAATAACGTCTATCAATTCTCTACTTCCAACTCCTTATAATATTTTAAATCAAAAAAACTAAGCGCTAAGGCTAAACGCAAATTCCACGGAGAGTCTAAAAAGTGGGTTTTTTTGTTTTCAGAATAAATGTAAATGGAATCTCGCGCAACATCTATTTAACAAAATCAAATATCATGCATTGTTGCTTTAAAAAAATATTTTTGCCAGTTTGTTTATCATATGTACGATATATGGCATCACGCAAAGATCATTACCTAGTTGAATTTGAATAAAATTATTTTAAATGTTGTCCAACCCAAAATATAAATAACATCGCTCTACTATAAAAGGACGTAAAGAAATAAGGTACATCGCATAACTACATCATCTGACATAATAAAGTTCCGCCAGGAAACTTCTTCCATGGAACTACTGGGAATAAAAGAATATTCCTGGACATTACACACAGCGCCATCTGGTCCGAAATTAAGCAAGGCTTGTTCTATGGATACCAGACACAGGACACAAATACTATATGTTTACTTTTTATTTTGTATTACATCACATAAATGTTTGTCCTGTGCGGGGATCGAACCTATATCTAAATCTTACTTTGTTTGTACCCTAATAATATTCACCGCTAACATCCCGTGTCCGTCCTTCCAGTGCGCGTCGTCAACGCTCATCTTTCTCGATCGTTCATTCCTGGCACGGATGTAGCTATCGGTCTCATCCAACAACGCCGAGTACCTCTCCCTTTGAGTCTGGACTTGTTTCTCGAGACTCTGGATACGAGTTTTTAGGTCTGACGTCACTTCTTTGCAGTAGTCCTTCTCGTTTTTTAATTTCTGAAAATGATTTGATTAGAATTTTCATACGCTTAACAATGTGTCTTAACCCCTGCCTGGAGCAGAGGGCGCATCTGAAGCAATAGGGGTCATCCATAAATTACGTACGTATTGAAAAAAAGAGTGGAAAGTGGAGTGGGGTCTAATATTACGAAACTTTGTGTGTTTAAGAAGCTTGTGACTCAGTCGCACTTGTCTATCGGAAACTATATGCAAAGTTCAGCAACGTTGGGCGTGATAAGTGCTTGGATGGGCACATTTTCCTAAGCTCCCCGTTCTTCGTTGAGCACCTTAAGCCATTAGTTTTGGCTGTGTTATCATATGACAGCAATCGTTAAGTAAAGTCAAAGGCCTTATGGACGGCTAAAAACTTGGACAGTCGAGTGTTCATTAACTCGACAAACGTCCACCAATTTGCATTGAGGTAGTATATAGTGGTCAATGGCCTAAGCCTCCTTCGATAAAGAGAGGCCTGTGCCTCTGCAATGAAGCATTCAACGACTGAGGCATGACATTGTGTGGAATAATATATAACCGTCAGCTCTAATAGATATAATCGACATACCTCTTCGCACAGCTTCAATGCATCTGCTTTATCTTGCCTCTCTTCTTCTAACATTATATTGTAAGCTGTCATCTTCTCTTTCAAAGCCACTATCTGATTCTTTAACTCTTCTATCTCACTCTCAGTGTCGTTATCTTTATTTACATTATTTGTATTAAGAAGTTTATATGCTTCATATTCTGCTTTCACATTTTCTAATTCTTGTCTACATCTAAGATGTACATTTTCGTATCCTTCTACTTTAAATATAGTTGTTATGTCTAAGGGACAGCCGAGTTTGTCATTTTCTGCTATTAATTCCTTTTTTAATATGTGTATTTTGTCTATTAGATTTTGTAGATATTCACTGTCAGCTAATTTTTCGTTGTCAGTTTCACTTTTTTGTTGTGGATCTGAAAATTCATGATATACTATGTAATTGATACTAGCTATTAATCTACTCTGGCGTTGCAAGGCTCCAATTACAGCCAAAACAAATATTGATTAGCTCTGTTTCTAGCCTCATATGTGTCCCACTGCCGGGTCGGCCTACCCTCACCGAGGGCGATTTGAGCCATAGGTCATTACGCGGATTTCGGTCTTCACATGCGTCTTTTTTACATAAGCAGGTTTCCTCGCGATGTTTTACTTTACGGAAAAAGCCAGAAGAGTAAATAATCAATGTACTTGAGAAATAAAAGAAAAAAACTCATTAGTACACTGGGCTCGAACCTCCGCCCTTCAGGACGCGAGGCGAAATCGAAACCTATAGGCCAACACCGCCTCTATTATAATACGTTCTTCAGTTTGTTCTTACCAGCATTTATACGTCTCCAGGGCACCCTCTCATTGAGCGAGGCATTTTTTATTGTAATAGAAGCCTAGAAAGTCTGTCTGTTTGTATATTTTTAATCGTTACAGGCAGCTATGTTAAAATATTTACAAACTACGTTATAATATGACCTCCATAAGAGCAAAATAAAATAAAAATCGGTCAAGTGCGAGTCGTATTCGCGCATCAAGGGTTCCGTACCATCGCAGAATGCATGAGCTGACTCGCACTTGACCGATTTTTATATTATTTGTTGTTTTACTACAGAGCTTACACTATAATCTATTACAATTTATTTGTTATACCGATATTAGAATAGAGCAAAAACAACAAAATCGTGCTGCTTAGTATTAAACTTTTTTTACTTTTTAATTGTTATATTCTTTGCTAGAAAATCCACCACAATAACACATATTCTGTGATAATTTCAGGCATGTACTTACTTCAGTCTTCAAAATTAGAGCCCTTAAAAGGTCGGACAGTCAGACAAACGGTGTACGGTAATCCGTTGACGCTTTTTGGGTATGGAACCCTAAAAACAACAAGTACACAAGTAGTACCATAACAACAACTCACCAAAATCCTCATTGTCTCCCTTTCCACTATTTATTTTATCCAACAGCTGACCATTAAGCGAGTCTTTCAACTGCTGTATAATAGTCTGGTCCTTTCTACGTCTCAAATCATATTCTCCTATAGTGGCTGACAGATCTGCTAGTTTACCTTCTAATAAAGCCACTCTTTCTTCTTGACGGGCGCAAATTTTACGCGCTGCTTCTTCAGCTCGTTTGGCTTTAATTTGCTCCTACAAACATTATAATTTAAATTCAACATGATATAATGACTAATGGCAAAATTTAAATCTATAATGTAAATATAACACCGTTAAAATTTAGTTGGTCCAAACTTATAAGATGGTTAACCTGAGAACGCGAAATTCTATTTCTATTAATCACAATTATTATTTTAACTAAGTCATTAAAGCTCACTGCTTACATAAACCTTTTTCATGGCACGCCACTTCTTTTAATGCCATTGTTATCACCGCTACCGGAATGCCACACAAACTGCATCTATAAATGCATTTTAATATCTTGTAATGTTTCGCAATGTAATACGTTAATATATTAACGTAATAAAACTCTTCTCCTAATAGGAACTAATTTTAGATTTAAGAAAATGTAATAATTATCGGTTGTGAAATTGTAATAAGTTAGGTAAAAGTAGAGTAGGTTTGTTTCATTTCTCTTTACTATTTGTTAATATCGAAAATAATATTGTGTGAGTACCGACATGTTGTCAACTTAGTACGCACGACAATCCCCAAAAAGGTGGAAATTTTACTTTAGTGTTTAAATGTAAAACATATGTCATTTGTTGGGCAAAACTATACCGAACTTCTATATAGAGTTTTATATAGACCGTATGCACGGTCACTTAGCTAAAGGTTAAAATAGGTAGCGTGTTGAGTATTGTACATTCTTTCTCCCTCACTCCAATGATAATGGACTGCAATAGGGATACAAAAGGGATGGGTCTATGGGTATAAAAGGGAAAGACTGTCTAAAACTTTACATGTCTAGAGTCGTTAAGTCCTAAGGCCATGTAGTAAATAAATATCACTGGTTAAATGCACACCTTTGCCCCAATACATAGATACCTATACCGTTAGGGTAAGTAGTATGGTTAGGGCACAAAATACATATAAACTTACTAAATACTATAGCTTGTAGTTAAGCAACAAGTATATAAACAAGAAAAATAAAAATATCATTAGATACCTCCCACAGGCACCTATTGAGATAACTAGGTTTTATAGAGGTAACTCCAAGCCCTGAAGTACAGGAGCGTGATAAAAACCTGAAAATTTATATCTCACATTTTTTCATGACGAGACAAACAGACAGAGAGAAAAAGTACTGAAAGATATGCCTGAATTTTAGAACCATTTTATGAGTTTCAGCACAAAGTCTATTCAGTTTCAGTACAAGTAGAAAACCCTGAGAGCTAGAATTCCAGCTCTTCTTTCACTAACGGCCTAACCGTAGACAGTCGAACATACCACTATATGTCATCAAAACCGCCTCCGAAAGCTCCAGCCTAGGACACCTAAAACGTCATTATAGCTCTTACCGCGTGACAATAAAACCTAAAAACGTAAAACAACGTTATTTTATAGTTGAGCCACGGATCGTGTGACTGTGATGACAAAAGCCAATAGAAACCTCAACTGTCAGCAGCAAATTATAGCTATGTAGATATACCTAAACTTTTGATATATTATTATATCAACCACTATATGTTATCTTTCCCTAAGTTTTTGTGTGGGCTAGATTTTCAGTCACCACAGTAATTACAGTGACTTACGCACTAAATCTAGAAGATTATATGGAACAACCTCTCTCTCTGATGAGGTTTTTTATTTTTATATAGATAT
This sequence comes from Apoda limacodes, assembly GCA_946406115.1. Taxonomy (NCBI): domain Eukaryota; kingdom Metazoa; phylum Arthropoda; class Insecta; order Lepidoptera; family Limacodidae; genus Apoda; species Apoda limacodes. Next base: position 26,801,553 of record OX291551.1, on the reverse strand, counting down.
AGAACGAAAATTGTTTTGTATTCAGTCATTCAAGAGAAAGCAAGAAATATACTAGCTATGATAGCTAAACTGTAAATTTTTTGTACATATGTGTTAGAATGTAAGAATTAGAAATAAGAAAAGTAAAATCGGTCTGTTGTGTGCAATTTGTGTTTTCTCAAGTAGAAACTTCCTGTCAAGGGCAAACCTTGTGCCACAGATTATAGAAGGGTCTGTCTGCACAGCCATCACCAGCCAACCTCCTTAGATCATCGTTCCATCGAGATGCTACTCAGCTTGAGTCGTCTTACGCTATGTTTGTTTCATCAGGGACTAGTCTTTCGTCAGAGATGACCACCCCACTACCACTTCAGCTTGCTGCTCCTATTTCTTTTTATTGTAAAATGGACCAGGCAACAAACCTCTCTTATGGCGACAGAGTGAGACTGCTCCACCAGCGCCAGTTTCTGCTGCAGCCGGACGAGCATCACAGGCGTCTCCACCGTGCGAGCCTCGGCGCGCTGCAGACGTCTTTGTGCAGCTTCTAATGAACTGCTTAAATCCCTCACACGCTTCTCTAATTCTGCATTAGAGGCTAAAATTCACAAACCTATTATATAAGTATAATTGTACAGTATTTTTAATCAATGCAAGCATCACTAAACTTACTTTATCATTGTTATTATTTCAGCTACGTCCATTTCTGGATAAAGGTTTCTTATTTACTAAACCATGCTATTACTTTTCCAATCTATTGTAACACAATCGACATAGGAAGACAAAATTTATTCAAGAATGCGTAAACTAGTTCAATGTGTCCGGTTCAAAATCGAAGCGTGAATCTTACGCGTTGCATGAAAATTGAGACTTCGTGTCGCAGGTTGCTTTACCTTTGTGCTTTTGCAGTCAATGAGATTGACGATACTTGGAAATCGACAAGCTTCTATATTGTCGCTGATGCACCAAGGCCTTTCAAAATTTAAAGGCTTTTAAAACCCAAAAAATATAAAAGTGTTAGTACATATACCTACATAGCTTATATAATATTAAATTGAAAAAATATTTTTGAATATATTTCTAGTTTTTCTCACCTTGGGATTCATTGGAATGTACAACTTTATCTTCTAATTTCTCCTTAGTTTTTCTTTCTGAACTCAGTTTCATGTTTAGCTCTCTAAAAATAAATATATCATGTAAAAAATGGTAATATAAAAGAGTATATTAAAAGTAGTAGTATAGTAGTGGTGGGGTTTATGATTTGTAGGTTGGCCCAATGCAATAGTCCAAGTAAGCCCAAGAAACTAAGAGAAAAAGACTATTACCAAAAGAAAAGGTACATTGCATGAAGAAGACACATGAAAACAATGATAAACAAGTAGTAAAAACAGGCCAAGTGCGATTCGGACTCGCGCATGACGGGTACCCTACCATTATATCAAAAACAAGGAAAATAAAAATCACATTTGTTGTATGGGAGCCCCCTTAAATATTTATTTTATTCTGTTTTTAGTATAAGTCATTATAACAGAAATACATTATCTTTGAAAATTTTAACTGTCTATTACGGTTCATGAGATACAGCCTTGTGACAGACGGACAGGGAGACGGACGACAAATTTTTAGTAATAGGGTCACATTTTGCACCCTTAGGGTACGCAACCCCAAAAATATCAAAATATTTAAAAAGATTAACTAGAAAAATAAAATGATACATTTACTACCAAATTCCTTGGGCTAAATATTATGTTAAACCTGTCTCAGAAAGTAGTGGACATGCATATTTAACAGCTAAATAACTTAGTTTGGCCTTCACAAATTTATTCATTAGTTAACACCTAACACTTACTTGATCATAGCAGAATGATCAGCTCTCTCATTGTCTCTTTCTTGGACCTCATAAGCTATTTTAGCTTTGAGGTTATTTACTTCAACTAAATGCTGTTGGGTCAAAGCCTTTATTTCTTCCTTCATTACTAACACCATGTTTTCATACTGAAAATATTAATTTAAATTATAGGTTAAGAGTGGGATAGTTTTCATTTCAAACAATATTTATTGACAAAAAAACCTGGCCAATCAGGCCATGCTTAATGTGTAGACACAGTATATTATACTATATGAAAAACATATTTATTAAAACTATTTTCTCTCTAGGACAGTTTTTGTCATGAAACTATTTGCCTGGTGAAGCCAAGATTTGAAATATAGTTACTTAATATTCTGGGGCAGTGGAATCATTATAAAAAAAATTGTATTGTTGGTACAATAATAGCAGATGTTTTTCAGAAAAGCAAGCCAAGCAAGTTTGGTAAGGATAACTAAAATTAATTTTTAACTTAAATAACTTCTATCCAAAGACCGTAAATTACAATAAGTGCAACAGTAGTTTTTTTCAAAATAGAACCTTTTCTCTAGTGACTTTCTTATCAGCTTGGAATGCCTCCTCCATTCGAGTCTTCTCTGCTGCCAGTGTGGAAAGAGATAGTGTAAGGGCTGCCACTGAGTCATCTGAAACATTAAGCAGTATCACTTTACTTGTTGCCATACCAATTGGAATCAATAGTAGTAACCAGTCTCAAGTTTCTTTGAGTTTAAGCAAATATGTGTATATCTGTTTGATTATCTAATCTAAATAGATTAGTGGTTACCAATTAGTGGTATGCATGCCCCCAGGAGTAAGTGGGGTTGATTGAAAGCTTACAGAAATTAAAATTTTTGTAAAGTGAACCTATTAAAGTTGTTTAAAATTTAATTATTGTGTTGTCAAAACTATATTAATGATAAAAATAAGTCTTAATCAAGAAATAGATTGGCATTTTTTTTTTTAATTAAAAGAAAGAAAAGAATTACTGTCATGTAGTTTCTCAGCTTTCTGAAAAGTTCCAATTTATGTTTAATATTTTACAGGTTTCTGAGAAATTAATTATTGCATAACCTCAATAAATAAGATACTGTAGAAAATAGCTAATATCACTAAGTTATGCAACTATTACTTTGTAAAAACTAACAAAAATGGGCCAAGTGCGAGTTGGACCCGTGCACCAAGGGTTCCATACCATTATCTATAAATATTAAATGTAATCATTCTCTTACTTTAGAAGTTACAGTGGGTTACACACATTTTACCACTTTTGAAGTGTATCTCGCGCAAACAATTCAGTTTAGAAAAAAATGATATTAGAAACCTCAAGACATCCATAGATACATCACACATATGGGTTTGATGAAAAAAGAATTTTGAGTTTCAGTTCTAAGTATGGGGAACCCCAAAATTTATTGTTTTTATTCTATTTTCGTGTGAAAATTTTAATGCAGTTCACAGAATACATCTACTTACCAAGTTTACACAGTTAACAGTATAATAGTTCTTGTAGTTTTGGAAAAAAGTGGGTGTGACATACGGATGGACAGACATGACGAATCCATAAGGGTTCTGTTTTTTGCCATTTGGCTATGGAACCCTAATAAAAATGGTTTTCTTATGGTCTCTAAGACAATTTTATTTAATTTTTTCCATCATCTAGGTAATATAAATTGAATGGAAATAGAAAGACTGAAACCCTTGACTTTACTGTTTACACTATTTATTTTACACACAAATATTGATTCTACTACCCACAGAATTGTACAGGTTGCTGTCTGTCTAGCCGGCACTAGATAGGGCTCTTATTATTTTATTTGGCATAAAATTAATAACTATTACAACTAGAAATTTCAATAGTGATTTCAGGCAGCATGAAATGCATCAAATTATCTCAAAAACTTCTTACACTTCTAGGGTTAAATAAAAACAATAACATTTATAATTTACCTCCTTCATTCTGACTGTCTGTTTTATTCAGGACTTTTAAACTGTTTTCAAGGGCCTCTTTCTCCTTTGCTAGACCTTTATATGCCGCAACCACATCTGAAAATGTAAACTATAAAACATTGATAAACTTGCTGATTAAAATGCTAACGTCACACAAAGATCTGTAGCAAGTACCTAACTATGTAAAATGCTCATTCAAACATGTCGGTAGAAGGCTACAAAAGGGGTACAAAATAAAGTTAGTAAAAGTTTTGAAGCGCAAAATATTTTGAAGTCTGGATTCCCATTGTCATATTAGCCTTTTACTAGTTACTAGTTACAGGTTCTGTTCGCACCATAGTAGGCACTCGGAAAGATATTTTATATCAACATAATGGATTTATCAATTGCCACCATATGTTAACGCTCACCTCGTAACTAACAATTCAAACCTTACATACCTCTAAGACGAGCCTCATATCGTTTTACTTGATCTGCCTGTTTGCTGATAGTTGCAATTAATTCTTGTTTAGATAAGGATTCCATTACTATTGGCCCTCTTTCAATACGTGTATGTATTATGCCTTATGGAGCCAATATTCTTAGGATGATAATATTTGCAAAGAAAATTGGAATATCTAAAATATTGTGAAGCAACAACTATCCGTCAGTAATTTTTGTTTTGTGTATAAAGATAAAGGGTCGAAAAGAAACTAGAAATCTTTACATAGTTAATAATCCTTGTTTGTTTACAATAACAAGAAATGTCAAAAGTTTTTTTTTTTTTTTTTTTTTTTTTTATATTATAATGGCTCGCACGGTCTTAGCAGACCATTTATGCATTTGCCAGAGTCAAAGTCAATTATATTATATCGTATCGTGGCGCGGGCGTTACCGCGCCTCCTCGTTTTCAAGTCCCAAGATTGGGCGGGAGATTTGGTGTGGATCCTCAGACATTGCGCGTCATGTCCTGCTTATTTCTTCATAATTCACTATTCATGAGCCTTCGCTGCACAATTCTTAACACGCTTTCGTAAAACTTTGCTAAAATATATACATCGAAAGTCACTAAATGAATTTAGAAAAATTAAACAGAAAAAAACACCACTCCTTCTTAAGATTCGCGCCAAATCTCCTTATTTTTATTTTATTGGTTCCATTTTTTCCATTACTTCAAGGGTGCGTTCCAAATCGCAACAAGGAAGTTAAAAAAGTGGTTTTGGGACGCCCGGTGTAGAGTAATTTTCCAACTGTAAAGTTGAATTCTTTACACTGCCATAGAAAATTTTTATATATTATTTTTTATATTATTTTTCATCATGCAACCTCTTACAATTCACCCCCACCGTGCACGTAATACATATTGCATTTCATACGAATTCTATAAATGTGGCTCGAACGGCGCGTACGATGCGGAAAAATGTGCGATCACCTTTGGATAGCTATGATTAATTATCTTATTAATATTCTATACATGTATAATTACATATATCGATACTGATGCCGTCGGTCGCCACCTTTTCAAGCTCTATGGTAACTAAATGTCTACATATTTTACGCAAAATACTCACCAAATCCTTATTTAACAACGAAATAATGGTACTCATTAAATCTAGATAAAAAAATGCAAGCTATGTTTAAATTGTATTTTATGTCGTAAAATTCTCAACTAAAACTGATAAAATATGCATATGACAACAAGAAAATGAAAATTCCAGTCACAGTAAACAAATGACGACCTTACCGGATCTTATCGCCGGAGACATTGACATAGGCACCTATTTTCTTCTGTCTTATTTTGTCTCGGGCTCTATGCACTTAATTTGGATTTCTCGCTTCCACGCTTTATTGGTCTTTTTTTTTCTTGTGCGGATATTGAACCTGCACCCCTCGTTTCCGGAGATAGTCTTCACTACCAACAGAGCCAAGGAGCCGTCAAACGTATATATCTTTGGCGCAAAAAGAACTCCTAATAGACTTTATTATCGATATCGATACGCATGACGTCAGTGCTAAGTCAATCTTTATCGTAACTAAATAATTACATATTTTACACAAAATGTCCCCCAAATCTTGATTTAGCAATGAAATATATGGCACTATGCACTTAATTTGGATTTCTCGCTCCCACGCTTTAATGGTCTTTTGAACGTAGTGAAAAAATCCTATGTCTTTGGTTACAACCCATTTTTTTGTAGCTTTTGGGATTGCATTTGCTTTTGGTTTTTTGTTGAAAAATCTATTTGCTATCCTGCTGTTAGTGTCATACGACTGCCGAATTTGCTAAATTCACGAGCCATTGCGCGTTAAAAAGTCAATGTAACAAACACCATAGCTCACAGCCAAAACATTTCTTTCATTCATACAGTGTCTTCGCCTTTAATAAATCAACAATCGAGACAGTCATGGCGATGCCGCTGGGACGATATAGTGACGTTTTGTTGACAAGCATTATACGCATTTAATGAGCTCAATGCTCTCTATGTGCATATTGTTTCGTTCTGTTGACCAAAAATTATGGCGCTATGACGTCTCTACCGGACCGCATTCAACGCATTGGCTGCACATGGTTGCGAGGTAGATTTCAGTTGTATCTAACCGGGCTGTCATGCACCACCATACACACAGGTTACTGTCTTTCTACGCACGCACAACAGAATAGATGACGACAGGTTATTGTTACTGGCACTATTGTTTCTATTCTACCAATGATCATAAATGTGAAATTTATTAGGATTGTTTGTTTGTCACTCTGCAATGGAGCATTCGATTGAGCTGAAATTTAGCATAGAGATATTAATTATATTAAATAAATAAATATTTTTGGACATTATACAAAGCGCTGTCTGGCCCCAAAGTAAAATAGATATTATAGTGTGATTTTTGACCTTTTATCGCGGGCTCTGAGCGCGGCGACCGAATCAAGAAATTCCGTAACGAAAAAAAACCTAACAATCGTCTAACGTCGTTTCAATTCTTCAGACTTCGGCACGGTGTTTGTGAGCGTGCGACTAGACGTATGCGCGTAGACTAGCTGCTAACTGCTCATAACTGATAATATCTCTTTTAGACACGATGCTAGGTGAGTCAGCGTGCTTTTTGGCCAGTTCGAGCCCGCGACTAGTTGAACCTTAACGTGTTTGTATATGGTACGACTGTACGAAGCTCGCACGGATCGAGACGAGCTGCTCCGAAATCGGACAAATACGTAAGTAATCTCGCCGCAAGTGCCGCAACGGAGCATCCAATTAAGCTGAAAGGCACAAAGTTAGTCGAATAGACGAAAAAGAGCATTTGCACTTTGTTCTCATTATTGAGATTCCAAATGCATGGATGTTTTTCTGTTTGGACTATTAGATCTTGTATTTCGTTCATCTTGCAACACGAAAAGATTTCAGGTTCGAGTCCTGTCATGGTCACCAAAAACTTGATAGGGTTTGTAGGTAATTAAAATCATAGGTAAAATTAATAAATAGTATATCCAGTAAAAACAATCAATAATAAAATTGGGCGTGCGTGTCGGTCGATTGTCGACGTCTAAGTGTTGAAGTGTGGCGCTCGCGAGAGGGCGCCCGGGAAAGTCCCGGAGAAGTCAATTCGTATTTGTTTGCATAAACACGTGTACCTATAACGTACAGTGACGTCCGCCAAACTGATACGAATTTCCGATAGTCTGCGGGGTCTGGTAGAAAATGTATGGCAGACGCGCCTCTCGAGAAAAATTCGGAACCGAGCGGCCGACGCGAAAAATTTCTTACAGATTAAGAGGTCTAGTACAAAATTTATGCAGATTGCCTTCCGGCGCGCGCTAAAAAAATTTCCATCGAAAATTTCTCGTAATGTGCGGCCGTAATGTATTAATTTTTATTTTAGTAATTTTGTTTCCTTAAGCAGGCCTTAAAATTTATGCTTACTACTAACTACGAGAGATGTTAGATATACAAGTATTATTGTATCCCTACAATAATTGGCCTCCGACACAATATACAATAATGTTTTGACTATTGTATGCTAAAGTAGGTGCAATAATTTAGGGCGTACACTACATACAGTCTTTTGGTTTACCTAATTATAGGATTAACTGTAGTAAGCAAAATTCAAGTCCGCAAACGAAGAAAAGAAACAAGAAAAAAAATGGTAGTTTTATTTACTTCAACAAACACAGACAAATTTCAATCTTATTGCAAATAGTGAAAGTTCTCTGCACAAAACACTTTGATTTATTCGGACCGATTAGTAGGTATCTTTTTTACATCGTAGGTAGAAATTCTGTTTAAAAGTAGGCAATACAATAATTTCGCTGTAAATACAATAATTCTAGCCAGTCTGCACAATAATTCCATAGATGACGTCTAACATCCCTGCTAACTACTTATTTATTTATAGAGTTCCGAACCCAAAGGGTGCCAACAGAGCTTACGAAGCCCTATATTACTAAGCCTACGATGTCCGACTGTCTGTCAGTCCCACCATTTAAAGATTTTATCTTTTAGACCGCAGTAGGTAAAAGCCTGGTATTTTCACAAAATTAAGTTATAATATAAACCTAACAAATGATAAACAGTTCAAAAAAAAATTCATGGGGGCACAAAAATATGTATATACCTACCTACCCATACAAGAAACACGTTTTTGTTGTTTTTGCTCTATCGTAAAAATAGTAATACACATAAAACCTTCAAACTTGCATTGATTATGTAGTGTTAGCTCTAAAGTATTACAGCAAATAAAAAAACCGATCAAGTGTGAGACGGGCTTAAACTTTGGCTTAAGACATTGCCTACCATCTTAAATTACCGTATCTGCGCCACGCAGCGAAAAATTGAATGTACTCTTAATTCTTAGGAAAAACAGTTACACATTTATCTATTGAAAACGATTTTTAAAGTTAGTAACGTCGAGCTTGGTCAGTAATTGGATTGGTTGCGGCACACTTGACCGATTTTTTTCTTGTTGAAATGTAATTTTTAATACTTCGCCACGCCAACCCATTACCTATAAAATAATGTGTTCAGTTTGCACAAAGTTTGAAAACCGTAGACTATACAATCGTGACGTATGCACGAGCCACAATTAAATCTGTTAAGACCAGATTGTTTTATGAGTCAGATGTTCCTCCTAATGATTCTGTATATGTATTTTAAGCAGATAAAGATTCTATTCTCACTCCTTACATAAACACATAAATCCGTCTTCCTAACTTCCGCAGTCTTCCTCTACCCTGACTTTTCCAAATGATTCAAGTCCTTGAGTTTTTGGTTTTTTTTTATACCACTAAGATGGCAAACAAGCTAACGGTCCGCCTAATGGTAAGAGGTCACCGTAGCCTATGAACGCTTGCAACACCAGGGGTATCACTCGCGCGTTGCCGACCCTTCAGAAATCTAATAACTTATTTTTTGAATAACCCCATACTGGTTTGGTTATACTATACATGATGATGGACGTCGTTAAGCCAAGACAGAGGCCTTATGAGTGACTTGAAAACTAACAGTCAAATGGTCACTAGCTTGACAAAAGTCCGCCAATGCGCACTGGCCCAACGCGGTAGATTATGGAATAAGCCTACTTAATACAAGGAGAGGCCTGCCCCTGCAGTGGGGCGTGTAATGGCTGAGCCAAGCATATATCCATTTTACTGTACTGGATCATCACTAATTTATTGCCAAATAAACAAGTAAAATATCTTTATAGCATTTATTTTATCGTAACTCCTTTCTGCGTCAACGTATTATCTTCGTAAGTCTCAAGCACGTCGGCCAAATGTTCATTATCTCTGGGCTTCTTGAATTGCCTACGTTTTTGGGATGCCTTTTTCCGTTTGGGCGCTAGTGGCTTCTTCGGCCCGTGGTCCTGCATCGACTTAATTCCTTGTTTTTCCAAATATTCTTCTATTTTAGCGTCATCCATTGCATCTACTGCTGTCGCCCGCCATAATTTTACGAATTCTTCATCTACCTACCAACAGATTAAAATAAAAAACCTTTTTTATTGTAAAGCTTTTCAACACAAAAAGGTACGGTACTGAATTAGGTCTTCATTTTATAGATGGAATTATTTTAAGTACATACAAACAAATTGGACAGACTGTTGTCTATATTACAGCAGTCTTTTAGCCTATGGCCGACTTAAAACTCTGACAGTCGGAGTCAGGATAATTAATTATGAATGATATGTAATTCATAGTTCAATTGAATATTAATTTATTTTTTATTAAGGGATGGATCTATGATCCAGCCCCCTTATTCAACTCGTTATAACTATCTTGATAACAAAAATATACCATATAGCAAATGGTATTCAAGAAGTCAAGAATTCTGGATTATTTTATACACGGTTGTTGAAGAATCCGACGATAAAATGATATCTAAGTCATTTTTTTTATTCAAATTAGGTTTTTACTTTTGAATCGTCAATGTAATGGAACACTATTTTTTGACGGCTATTTATGTATCAATCTGATGAAATCAGATAGCGAATAAGATTGTGAATTGCCCCCCAGATCGTCGACAAAAGCTTTTACGGTTTCTGTAGCAAATGTATAATAGTGGAAAAGCGAATAAAACAATAAACAAAATTAAATCACCGAGATAACATTAAAACATGGAATTGATTGAAGACGCCGTACAAAATTAGCAATATAGATTTCTTTTCTGCTAATATTTGTATAAAAAAAGTTTAATGACCTCTCCCTTCTTTGAAAGTGTCACGTACACTAATAAATCGACTAAGTGCGAGTAGGACTCGGGCACGAAGAGTCCTACTTGCACTTAGTCCGTACCATTATCTATAAACACGGCAAAAAAATCACGTTTGTTGTATGGGAGCCCCCTTAAATATTTATTTTATTAGCGGCAACAGAAGTACATCTTCAGGGAAAATTTCAACTGTCTAACTATCATGGATCATGAGATACAGCCTGGTGACAGACGGGCAGACAACGGAGTCTTAGTAATAGGGTCCCGTTTTTTAACCTTTAGGTACGGAACCCTAAAAATGTAGAGCGGTAGGTATAAATATATGACTGTACTACCGTTTGGGTGGTGGTAGTTACATGGTAAGCGGCGCTATACTTAGCGTCCTTCAAATTATTAAAAAAGTTAAATAAAGATAATCTAATAATCTAAATTGATAACAAGATAAGTAATCTCTTTATTTCATAGTCAGCATTGCAATATTTCCAATAGATTAATATCTGATGATAGTAATGTGTACATTATCTGTTCGGGACAGTTTTACATAACAATAATATAATTTTTGCATAAGTCCTTGAGGTAATGAATTAAAGTTTTAACTATGTAGTTTCTGCAGCTCAATGTAGTGTTGCGCCGTACATTTAAGTCTAGTGTGGTCGCAACAGTTTGTTGCTGAACCTAACCTTAACCACAAGGCCACAACAATCCAAATCGGAGTGCGCTTTATAATTTAAAATTTTGACAACTTACGTCTAAAGTTGCAGTTTTATCATTGTAAAACAGTATTTTCTTCTTATCTGTAGACCTATTGATGTATAATATTTCTTGTGCTAAGCTTTTTAGAGCTCTCTCACAATGAGGCAGGGATTCTTGTACATCTTCTAATAGGATACCTCCTAAACCTTTTAAATCATGTTGTTTTAATAACCTGCAAACACACATACTAAATAACAAAGTTTTTTTTTTGTTTGTTAAAATTATTATTTAAACGTAAATTAGCTATATAGTAGACTAGGTTTTGCCCGCGGTTCCACCCGCCCTAAATTCGGTTGTTGGTGTAGGACTTCAACGGCAACTCCTCAGTTATAAAAAAAACAGACTCACACTTGACATTTTCAAGTAGCCTTTGTCTTTCCCCGGGATCAAACTATCTCCATGCCAAATTTGCCCGCGGTTTCACGCGCCTCACTCCTAAATCATAGAAAAAAAACCGTCTCACACTTGACGTTTTCAAATAGCCCATGTCCTTTCTTGGGACTCAAACTATCTTCATGCTACATTTAATTCCTAATCGGTTCAGCGGTTTAAGCGTGAAGAGGTAACAGACAGACAGACAGTGTTACTTTCATATTAATAATATTAACTAAGTTTCACCCGCCCTAAATTCGGTTTTCGGTGTAGGATTTCAACGGCAACTCCACAATTATACAAAAAAATTACCCACACTTGACGTTTTTAAGTAACTTACGTCCTTTCCTTGGATATCTCAGTGTTTTGACCTCAATGTCTAAATAATTTAATTCTTGATTTTCTTTCGAATCTTCTATGGTTTCCACCATAGATGACGGAAAGCCTTTCTTTCTGCCGACTGCAGCGCCACCTACCGTGTCCATTTGTGAATTCAATTCTTGCAGGGACGCACTCGAACGTACATTAAAAATATCATTAAAATCTTCCCTGCCGTTTAGTAAAAGATCAGTGACACACCGACTGCTGCGCTTCCTACCGGATCCATTCGTGAATTAAAACCTTGCAGGGATCCACTCGAACGTACATACATACATACATAACATCACGCTTGTTTCCAAGAGGGGTAGGCAGAGACCAAAGACTGCCACTTGCTACGATCCTGGCATACCTCTCTTGCCTCATCTATACGCATCAATGCTTTCATACATTTCCTGCGGTTCCGAATACTCCTGACCTGGCCTTTTCTGAGAACGTACTCAATTTGATCTACATACGTTTACCGAGGTCTACCTCTACCGACCCTACCAATTGCTTCAGATTCATAAATCTGTTTCGTGCATCTATTTTCGTTCATTCTTTCAACATGTCCAAACCACCTTAACATACCTTTCTCAATCTTTGTCACCACACTTTCTTTCACACCGCAACGCTCTCGTATCACACTAATTTTTATCCTATCATTTAGAGTCAAACCACACATACTTTTCAATGCTCTCATCTCCACGGCATTAATTCTACTTTCGTGCTTCTTTTGCCATAGCCAACATTCACTTTCAACACATCCACTTGAAAGTACACAAAAAATATTATTAAAATCGTCCCTGCTGTTTAAGAGAAGATCAGTGAGTCGCCCCACACTGCGTCTTCCAATCCGTGTTCAACAATCGAGAACCCTTTATCCCCATCGGTTATCGGGCTATTTGAGCAAATGTCAGTTGTTGTATTAACTATTTCAACCAATGTTCAATGAATTTACTCTTTTCGGATTTTATCGCGCAAAGAACACCAAGCGTAGCTCTTTACAGCTCGCTGAGCTACTTTTAGCTTATTTAAGAGGCCAACAGTTAGAGACTATGTTTCTGTACATAACTAGCAACACACATTGATTGTAGAATTGCCTAACATAATTTAAAAACTGAGTATTATAAACTTCATGGCCAGTAGTGACCGTAATATGAGCGCAAGTCTTTTGTTAAGAAAAATTAAATTATTTATAAGCATGTGTAACAGCCAGTACCTACCCTTCAGTTTTGTATAAAACCAATTGATTTATACATGAAATATAAGCACTATTTTGCAAAGTTTTTTTTTTATTTAATACTCATGACTACTTTACAAAACAGGGTGTTAATTTACTAACCTTAGTAATGCTTTTTTATCCTTAATTCTATATACAGGTTTGAATATAAATTTATTATCGATTGTACATTCTATTTTAGGATTGCTCTGTAAAGCCTCAGTTTGAAGCCACTGAAACAAAATGATAACAATGTTTATAGGTTAACGATTACAGTAAACCAGTATATATAATATCACTACTTGCAGTATGTTCCTCTCTGTCATTCTCTAGATTTGGTTTCTAAAAAAAACAATTGATTTGTCAATATTAAGATTGAATACTAACCTGTTTAACCTTATTACCAACATCCAACTGATTAGTTTCGTCAAGCACTTCATCTAAGGTTAAAGGATGATCATCTCCTTCCTGATGTCTCGCTCTCATGTGTCTGACTATTCGTGCAAGTACTCCAAAACGGTAGGCATTACTACCAGTCATAGTTTTATAGCTGCAAGTGGACAATTTTGATGTCAGTATTAATTTTCAAGGGGTTGCTACTATCAGGTATTCTTCCTTTTTTGAGAACAAAGTATAATACACCTCCATTAGCTTGACTAACTTTCATTTTAATCTGTGCTGATGACATAAGAATATAAGCAATATTCAAATACCATCAGCACAGTTTAATGAACTCACATTACAATACACATAGGCTACAGTGACTGCTTACCATCAGGCGGACCGTAAGCTTGTTTGCAACCTTAGTGGTATAAATAAAAAACAAAAACATGTAATATATACAAGCAATGCCTAACCCTGATTTAGTTACTTCTTATAGTCTGTTAGGAACTGGCAATGGGGTATACTATTCCCTTTTCTTTTTTTTTTAATTTACGAAGTATAGGACATATATAAAGCCACCATAGTAGAGAAATACTGCATCAGAAGCAGTGCTGCAGCGATAGGCTCACATCCTCTCATGAAGGACTTAGATGGTGGTTGTGAAAAGAGGCTGTCCAACGCATTATGATGTGGGTGTTTATCCGCGTATCCAGCCGTGGGTTAGGCCCTTCTGGGAATAAAAACCATGAAGGTATACAGACATACAAGATAGTCCAAATTAATAAATTGGGAGATTTTAGAAAGGAAACATAAAAAATATGGGGAGGAGGATATTTTAAATCTTTAAAAATATTTACCAATTACTAAATAAACAATTTGCAAGATTAATTGACTTAACAATCAATTAGTCATTACAGGCACAGCTCTACATTCTCTGCACATTTATTCCATTTATTCCATGATTCATATCATTATTAATTTACCCCCAAAATTTACTATCCAGTACATTATTCAGACACATATTTAATTTGTGCCATTGGAAAATTTACACTATCAATTTTATCCTTGAATTTTTTTTATATATAGGTTATATCATAGTAATCATAAGCTTCTGTTTAGATTTTGTTTTCAAATTAGAAAAAAAAAAAACTTTCGTTAACACAATAAAACTTACTTAGTTGCATCAAGCTTGGGCCCAGAGCTGACGGAGCTTGATGATGATTTTGACTTCTTTTTACTATCATCTTTGGCTGCGGAGTCATCTTTCTTTTTCTTCTCAACTCTGAAAGTAAAAAAAAAAGCAGGTGTTACAATTAATTTTGAATAGGTAAAACTCTCTCATACTCTAAACATACATAAGTACCATAGGTATAAACCTATGTATATTATGCAGATCCCTAATCTGCAGTTGTATAATCAGACAAAAACAATATTGGGCATTCACTAACCTGAACTCTTCACTAGAGACACAAACCGGTCTTCAGGAGACCTATCAACCCCTAGTTTTGGGAATTAAATGCTTCATTAGTTGCATACTGACTGAGGAAGCAGCCTGGCGAGGCTGCCAGATGCACCTCACCCACAGCAAACCAACAGACTGCCTTACCCAAATGTTTGGCGGACTTATCCAAACATTGTTGGTTTTTGCCAATGCTCAAAGGGGCCTTAGTATGTTTGCCTCGAGCACTGTGGATGGTTGTAGTTTGCCTTGCTCACTCAGTTAGTAGTTGGATAAAGAATTGTGTGTCATATAACATCATATAATTTTTCCTTTTCTTTTTTTTGTATGAGTCAGAGAAGAAATAGAAATGCAGTAGTGGAAACAGCTTTAATTGCTTTATGACAATCTTGATTAAAACTGGCTCAGTTGCCACGTGAGGCAGCCTTAGGCAAAACATTTACAGAATGAGGCTGCTTCACTAGGCAAATGTTTGAGGCTGCATTGTGAGGTCGCTTGGTCAGTCAGTATGCGGCTATTGACAAGAAAACAGGGTAAACTCATGATAAGCTTATGAAGCCTTGATAACACTGTTTTGCCATATTACTCAAGTAAGTAATTTTAAATGTACAAGTGTGCAAGTATCAAAATTGTTGAATAATTGTAATAAAAATTTAAACTTGCAACTGGCTTTCTTGAAGTTTCCTGTAACCATAACTGGCATAGAACAAACAAATCAGACTGTGAGATATATGAAATTTAACAGGTATAATACTAAAAGTACTCTACTGCACTGAAAGTATAGAGTATACTCAGGTAGGTAGGGTAAATGCTCCTATTACCAGCCTTTATAATTTAGTTGAACAACTATGAATATTTCACACTATTAATAAGAAAAATAAAGTAAATTTTGTCCTGGATTTAGAATTTAATATGAGGGCTGATGTTTGGTCCATTTGTTTGTATGGAGTGCCATATATCAGCCGGGGTGGCTGAACTTTGGTACCGGAACTGTTCCAAATATCAGCCACCACTTATATTTTTTACTAAAATATCCATTTTTGTTTACGATTGTACTTTTTAATACTTAACATTATTTATAACATGTTGAAATATGTTTATCTACTATTGCTTTACTTTAAGTAACATCTTCCTTAGCTATATACGACATATGACTATATCGTCATTCATTAACTAAAATAATAACAAATTAATTGTAGAGTACAATCATAGTCATAAGTCTTTTCCATTATTTTGTTGAGGTCTCTTTTATCTTTAAACCTTTACGGCTTTTATCCCCAGGAGGGGGTAGCCAGTGGTTGACACGCACCCACATCATTACTTAAGGGGATTGTTTCTTTTCACTCCTTTAGTCCAACATGTCAGGGGGTGAGCCTATTACCTCAAAACTGCTTGTAATGCAATATCTGAACTTAGGAGGCTTTACATATGTCGACAATGTCTACTTGATTTTCGGTAAACGGTAGACAGAGGAACAAAGACTAACACAGAATACTTTTTAACTCTGTTAAATCAGAGGTTCACGTAAGAATCCCACGCAGGCAAAGTAGCGTATGAAAGCTAGTAGTAGTATGAATTTTCTTCGCCACTAGCAACGAATCACATGGCCTAAATATATGGTAAAAATATTTCTATCAAATCTTAGAGCATAAGCATCTAAAAGCACGAAAAATGCTAAGCTAATGTTTGGTACGCATGAGGCTGTTATTACATACAAGCCGGCTGATATTTGGAAAATACCACAAACTCACAAAAACATGTTTTTTTTAATAGTTTTACTAGTATCTTGTCATTTTCATGCATAATAATGCAAACTCAACAATACAAGCTACAAGTAACGAGTAAGAGTCTTAGGTTATTGTTTATAATGGGAACGTAGTAACCATTTAAAGTCGAAAAAAAAGTTAAGGGGCTGATATATGGGTCATTCAACTCTATTGATACTTTTTGCGGATCCAACTTTATTGCTAAAAAAATTGTAATTTATGTAAATGTGGACATTCAAACCATGTAACGTACGTTGGCGTAGCTAGTGCCTTTTTCTTAAACGCTTCCCGCTCTCGCAGGAGGGCTGGATCCATGTTTCCAAAGTATATCTTCTAGTATATCTGGATAGTACAAAAAAGCTTTGGGTTTCAATAAGTAAATTTTTGTAAAAATTTTGTTTCTTCCAATGCCAACCCAGTGCTGCTAACCAACAAATTTATAATTTAATATTCCCTACGCAAATTTATTGCAGAAAATGATCAAACTAAATCAAAGTTTTGAGAATCTTGTTTATTTACGTTTTCACTTCACGTCGTATTTTTTTTGTTATTTTAATTTGTACAGGCTAAACCGAATTTATGGAAAGGCTGTTGGAAATTAAATCTATAGTATATAGCTGTCATAATATTCTCTTTGGATAGGGTTTCGTCCTATTGGTCTTAGGTTTCGTCATTTCATTTCAGGTAGCGGTCCATATGAGCAGTCCCAAGAAACCACGGACTAATTTGGTTTAAGGTGGTTTGTACCGTATAAAAGGCCGGTCATAGTTAAAATTCGGCATTAACAGCTGACATGACGTTCAACTACAAAAAAAACAAATTACAATGCTGTGACTTGTGGTTATTTGTGATGAATTGTTTAGGTCATAGATGAAAAAGACTATAGATGGATTGTATTAAGCGCGACCGCAGTAACTATATATGTCCTTTGTCCTTTGAAAAATGTCATAAGATAGAAAGAGAGATCGAAACAAGTAAAATTACCAATTGCGTGCAATACTCAGTAAAATATGTATACTGAAATACAAAATAATCGCATTTAGTATACTAAGAATTATATACCTATCTTTAGCTGGTTCTATAATAAATAATGGCTTGAGCACTTATGGCAGAAATTACAAAACATATTTAAATAATCTACAACTCCAAATAATAAAAAATATTGTACATACCTTAAAATATAAAATAAAATGTGTTGACAAAAATTACTTTGAGCACCATCGATATACTACCTACCAAGGATCATAGAGGAAACAAATACTGCGTCCAAGGATGACGCATAAGCAATCCATCCATCTAAAAATCCGCTAAAACGCGCCCGTAGCGGAGTTTGCATTTAGTCACTTGTGATCTGTCAAATCGCAAACATGATGAAGTGCGCTATAAAAAATTGTAAAAATCACAGTTCAATTAAGCTTAAAAAAGATGGCGTAACTTATTTCCGGTAAGGTATATTTTTTAATTTAGAATTATAGCTAATTATTGCTAAATTTAGTTTAAAATATGCTTGAAATTAATTAAATTTGTAAATTTATATGTAAATAGAGAACATAGCAATGGAGTCGCCAATTATATAATTTTTTAATTTAGGATTTTTTATGTAATTTATTTATGTAAAGTAAAGCGCAATTTATCTTTTTCTTAATTTCAGCTTTCCACAAGACTATACTATAAGAGAAAAATGGCGAAAGTTAGCGGCAGAAAACCGAAGCGTTGATTTTTATAAGCCGACCGAATCAAGCATCATATGTTCATGTCATTTTTCTGAATCTGACATGTATATAACAAAAAAAGGATTTAGACGATTAAAAAAGTTTGCAGTTCCACAGATAACGGTAAAAGAAATAGTTCAATCTATTTTTAGTTGTAAATTATTTTATAGGCTAAAAGTCACTTACGTAATTTGTTAGTAGAAATCTCTTTTGACTTGCGTTAAAAAAACATTTACTTATTATTTTCTTTATCATTTATGTTCTTCCTGCAGATTGATGATGATAATATTACTGTTCCAAACATGGTAGAATCTAAACGAAATCGAGTTTTATCATGTTTGCAGGCAGAATTGCAAAGACAGTTTTCAGAATACTCCGATGTAAGTAATACACTTAACTTTTACATAGTTGGTGCGTAGAATTGAAAATTTCATAATTTTTACTAGTATTTTGATTTTCAGGAAATGGATTCAACATCTAACTTCAGTCAAGAAAATCTAGCTAATGAACCGAAATTTTCATCAACGTTAACTGGAGTGAGTATAAATTTGAAGACTCCTAAAATTCCATGCCAACCGTCACCGTCTTCAACTTTATCTGATTTGAGATCAGTTTTGAACTCACCAAAAACTTCACATCGAAAAAATGAGCTAAAAAATGCCATAGAAGAATTACCAAATAAAATAAAAAACATGCATTTTCCACGTATCCTCCGGCACTTCGTAAGTTTGCACTCACCGTACATTTTTATTCTCCAGCTGCATATCGATATTTGCGCAGAATATTTGACAAATGTCTTCCACATCCAAGCACGCTTTTTAGGTGGTACCAAAATGTAGAAGATGAGCCTGGTTTTACTGCAGAATCCTTAACAAGACTGGCTGAAAAGTCCAAAAAATCGGCAGAACCACTGTTGTGTTCATTATTGGTAGATACGACAACAGATTTGGACTGGATCAAAGTATGAAGGGTTAGTTGATATGGGAATTGGGACGGATGATACAGATCACAAAGCGAGCCAAGCTTTTGTATTTGTAATCATTTCAACTCAGGAAGGATGGATGTTACCTATTGGATATTTCTTTATTCAAAGTCTGACCGGAGAGATGAAAGCATATTTAATTAATATTGCACTGTATAAGTGTCAAGAAGTGGGTGTGAAAATTGTGTCAGTTATGTTTGATGGGTGCAAGTCCAATATAAATTGCATGAAGGCATTGGGATGCGATTTTGACAATCATCTAACATAAAATCTACTTTCAAGCATCCCAGTGGTGGTTATGATGTTGCTGTACTCCTGGATGCATGCTACATGGTAAAGCTCATCAGGACTCACTTAGAAGCAAAAAAGGAAATCAGAAATACAGAGGGTACAATTAAATGGGAATATATAGTCGCTTTTCACAACTTGCAAGAAGAAAATAATCTCCATTTAGCCAACAAATTGACACACAAGCATGTTCACTTCAGAAATGAGATTATGAAGGTAAAGTTTGCTACACAATTACTAAGCAAGTGTTTCGAATGCCATAGAATTCTGTGGCAAAGAGCTCAAAATGCCAAATTTTGCTGAATCTACTTACACTGTGAAGTTTTTGTCTTTAATCAACGACCTATTTGACATTCTCAATTCTCGCAATTTCAGTGAGCATGGTTTAAAAAAGCATTGAATATGCAGAATGCCTTATGTGTCATAAAACTTATTGATGAAGCTAAATTTGTCTTGCTTTCTCTTACAACAAAAGTAACATATAAAAAGAATATTACGGTAGAAGGACAGAAACGAACCGTTTTTGAATTTAAAGAAGTTCTATTACACAAATGCAAGGCTAACACAGATGTTTTAGGTCTTATTACATGTATTGACTCCCTCGCAGCCTAGTTGGTTAGTGTTGCCGACTGCTGCGCAGAGGGTGTGGGTTCGATTCCCACATTGGACAAATATTTATGTGATAAATAACATTTGTGTTTGTCTTGAGTCTGGGTGTATTTATGTATAATATGTATATATTTACAAAAAAAAAGTAATATATATGTATCTGTATCCGTTGTCTGACACCCATAACACAAGCTCTGCTTACTTTGGGGCCAGACGGCGCTGTGTGTAATGTCCAAAAATATTTATTTATTTTATATATCAATGGTGTTAAGCATTTGTACAGAACACTTGTCGAAGATGGCAGTTTATCCTATTTAACTATGTATAAATTTAGTCAAAACCACCTGGAGCTATTTTTTGGTAAGATTCGAAGTCTTGGAGGACTTAATAATAACCCAAATACACGCCAATTTAAAACTCTTGTCCCACTTGGAACTAAGTTCTAAATTGAGCGGAAACTGTGGCCCTCTTGAAAATTTTCCAATTTTGAGTGGTTCACAGGATATCAATAACACATCACGCGCAGTCCGTCATGATGACATCAATGAAGTAACGGTACCAAAAATGTTTATTGAAAAGTACAAAACCCAAAGAACCGCTGAAAATAAATACAGCAATAACTGTGACCATTTATCTGTGACATTTAATGATACTCCTTATCATGAGGTGACCAAACAGATAGTTGGTTACATCTCCGGATTTGTTGTGTACCACTTGTTTAAGACATTGAACTGCGATGACTGCAGAAATAATTTGCTTGCAACAGTGAAGCAGTGGTTCCTTAAATCAGTGGATTTAAAAGACATGAGTGGTCTTTGCTATGCTTCCAAAGATGTTTTTACAATTTGCAACCAATCAGAAAGTTCGATAAGGTAGCACATAAAACTTAGCGGAGGTTATACGCTTCTCAAAAAGTACGATAAAGCCCATATGACCGTTAAAATACTAAATAAACTCTCTGATGTTCTATTATTCAATCAAATTGATGCACATACTAATGACCAAATTGAACATGTCTATAATTTGACAAAGGCATTTGCAGACAAGAAAATTTTGAAAAAAAGTGTAAATCTAAAAGGCAAGTCTGGAGCAAGATAAATTTATTTCATGGCACATAATTTTTGATCTCTCAAATGGTTTTTGTTGACACGTTCGCTAACCTTTTGTATTTTAAAATATATTACACTGTAACAAAACAGTGCTGATATAAATCTATTACCTATGTAGTTACTGTGTAGACATATTCTTACATAAATTCTATTTTATTCTCTTATTATTTGCGGTTGTGTTAAGTTGGTATTTTATGTCCTATTCCGTTATCTTTCGTATTTTTATAATAAAATGCAGTAGAAGTATGATTTTTTAGATAAATAGTGTGAAGTATATTCATTTTTATATTTAAAATTTTTATTTTTTGTATCAATATGTTACGTTACTTTTTTATATATGTATTAGTGAAAAAAGTAAATAATAACAAATTGCTAGTTGGACGCGACACAGTGTTCCGTACTGAATAAAATTAATCGCTTATTTTCATAACCTAAACACTAAAAACACTAACTTTGAATTCATTTTGTTGCTTTTCTTTTTATAAAGAAAAACTAAAACTATGCGATAAACCGCTTTTGTTTGAGTATAGATTTGTATTTTTGTTTTATTTTATTTGTATATAATTTATGTTGTGTATTAATATTATTTCTGTACATAAGTATATAATATAAATATTTTAATAAGAATAAAATGTCTTATATAATTACCAGCTCCACTCCAATCGCGCCAAATTGGTTTTTGGCGAGAGATTCTTCGACAACAAAATTGTTTACAGCGAGAGCAAGTTCGCTATAGCAAGCTATGTTTGTAGCAATACAATTCTGTTACTACTGCATGAACTTGAATTCACCGGAAATAATAAACCTATAATAGTATGTAAAGAAAAGAATTCCATGTTCCTTCTTAAGTCTTCAAGATATTTCTATCCTTAAAATCAGGTTATACCAGTGGTCTGTTGAACACTTTCAGAATTATTTTATTAGTATTGATAATTTCTAACCCCATTAATCTTAATTAATTATTATTAGTAGAAGTATATATATAAAAGATAAACTACTCAGTTTCTTGCCGACTTTTCCCAGTAATAAATTTTTTCCAGACCGTTAAAACACAAATTCTATAAATTTGATAGTTAAATTGAGAGTGCACTTTGAAAGTCTACTTAATTAAAAAAAATACTTATGTTTGAGTTTGTTTAAGCTATGAGTACTCCGTCTCTTCAACTAATCCTGTGCCCAATTTCAGCTCAATTGGATGCTTCGTTGCGAAGTGAGAAAGTAAATTTCTCAGAAAAAATATTTCCGTAGGGACTCTCGATCGAGATAAACAGTATCCTATGTCCTATTTCAGGTCTACTATGTATATGCGTGCCAACGCCAAGTTTCATCTCCATTCGTCCATGGTTGAAGCGTGATTGAGTAAACATCCAAACAACTATACTTTTAACTATAACAATATTAGTAAGATTTAATAAGTGTTCTGTATTTATATATATGTATCTATTTATGTATTTGTATGTTATTCCTCTAATTTAATAAGTATTTAACTAAAATTTTAAATTAAACGTAAAGTTATGAATATTTATTGTATATTTGCTTCACGTATACTTTTTATTTATTGCATTTTAAAGAATTAAATAAATACTATACACCTCAGCATTACGATTTGTGACACTATTAACTACTCCATCCTTTCTATATTCCAAATAGTTGACTTGACATAAGTAGTGTTCGATATAGATTGCATGTGCACATTGCCCTTAAATGTGTACCAAAGCTTCTAATGCTGCAATGAACAACGTGCAACGTCACCGAGTGAAAAAAAACCCAGTTCAATGTATCGGTCATAAATTCATGACTCAATACTTACAACTGTAAATTATTATTTTGAAAACTATTTTTTTTTAATATGACATGTTTTTTATTATTATAAATTAAAATTAAATAAAAAACTAATAATTAACTAAAATAAAAACTACAAATAAAAAACCTGTTCCAAGTTGACCTGATGGGGCAGTGTACCTAAAAGGCTGGTAGTATTTCCTCGTTGAATTGCAATTGAAATTCTTTGAGCGAAATAACTGCCATCCCTTCTGTCGAGAGACACTGGAAATCGCTTTAAACAAAATATGAGTCCCCAGCGACCACGGCCCCAAGGTTTCAACCGCAAACGGCTCAATAATATAACTATTACTTATAGTAGTGTATTTTCTACGTTTGCGGTTTTCAGCAGAAGTGGCAGCAGCTCCCGCCACAGAAGCTGTACCAGGAAGATAAGTCAGGGCAAGGGTATCGAAGCACGTGGCATCCCAAACTAATGGTCGACCCATCTTCCAAGGCACAAGACTCATGCCATCAGGCTTCTTACCATCATCTCTAAATATACCAACAGGCTCTAAAATGGCAGGAGTGTTGATGCTCACTAGAGATCGACGTATAATGTCATTGAGGCTGCTGTGGCGAAACGTTCTGCCTGCGCCTTGAACACATGATAAGCCACGGTGACCGAGGGGATCGATCATGTCGCGGCATTGACAACGATGGGGTATATTAGTGACCGCTCCTACACGTAAGCAAGATGCAAGTCGAAATGTGGAATTATCCATTAGGGTGCCTGTGTTTGCAGATGGAAGCGCCTGTAAAAGCCCTGACTCCCATGTTGAAGCTGCAAGAAGACGATTACGATCTGCAGAATTGACAGCCGTTTCCAAAAGTATTTTCCGGTTCAATTCGCAAGGCGGCCCGTCCCACTATCTTTGTGATGTTGAAACAATAGTTTCCTATTTGGACAGGTAAGACTCCATGTGTTTTTAGCTTCATTTAAAAATGAGATCTCGAAATTACTAAGAGGAAAAAGAATTTTGTTTATAAGGGGTTGAGTACTATGAACTGAAGATAAAAAAGCTGGTAGGGCTACTGCCGAAGTTAAACGAATACCCAAGCCACCAAATCTTACAGGTAAGGTTGCCTGTAGCCACGTACGTTCATTGAAATTAATATTTAGAATCTTCGAACAAAAGGTCTGAAAATTTCCAAAAATAACATGAACGTAAATAAAATGTAAATTTTGGTACAAATATACAATGGTGAATAATAAAAAATGCTGCATGAGAATTTATAGCTAAAAGTTTGTCTAGAATAGACTGAAAATGATGAATTTTTTCTTGAACAAAAGATGAAAAAGATTCATCAAATATAGGAGAACCTAAAATGCGAAGTTTGGACTTATCAACAATTTTAATATTCTGAGCAGGACTGAAAACTTTTAATAATATGGGAATTGTTATCATTTTGACATAGAAATAGTTCACATTTTGATAGATTAAGTTCTAAACCAATATTCCGAAACTCTTGTATAATATAATTTAAATCTTCTAAAACTGTATTTGCGTTACAACTTAACGTACCGTCATCTCAATACCAGACGTTATATTTCGATTTTATTTTTTGCACGATAGGGTGGATGACAACGCTGAATATTGCCGGCCCGAGAGGGTCACCTTGTTGACATCCAGTTTCTGATGCCAAAAGATTTTGTTTGAATACCAATTTTGATGGGGAATGATAATACTGATAATTAAACTTGTATGCAAATGGAATTTTATTTTTAACTTCGGGTAACATTGCATCCCTTTTGATGGAATTAAAAGCATTTTTAATGTCCACTTGCAGCACAACCTCACTTTTCTCATTTTGTAAAAATGTTCTTAGAGAATGAATTGCGGCTTCACAACCTCCTTTCGAACCAAATCCCAATTGATT
Source organism: Apoda limacodes (assembly GCA_946406115.1). Classification (NCBI taxonomy): domain Eukaryota; kingdom Metazoa; phylum Arthropoda; class Insecta; order Lepidoptera; family Limacodidae; genus Apoda; species Apoda limacodes. The sequence continues at coordinate 26,776,371 of OX291551.1, read as the reverse complement.
AGGTTGAAAGTAATCACTAACAACGTTGAATGTTTCTTTACAACAAGTTTTGGCGATAAGGCGGCGGTATGTTGTACCAATAGCGATTGGCCTAATGCCACCATCCTTTTTCTGTAAAGCACAAAGATTGGCCCCATAAAGGATGTCAGTAACCTCCGAGTCTATACGGCTATCTGGCATTAAATTTACTAGAGAAGTTAGTTCATCCAACAGAGACAAACCTGTATTCCCACAACTCACACTCAGTAAATCCCTAAGGTGTTGTAGAGTGAGCCCATCTATACCACCTGCTGAGCCGCTTCGAAATGAATAAACAGCTTTTAAAACATCCTCAGAAGAAACCTGGAGCGATGGAATACATGAGTCAAAAGGATCTGGAAAAATCAAATTATCAAAGGCACGAGGGTGATTAAAGCGGAGCTCAATTACAGTATCAGTAGTATCAGGAGCAAAGTCATCAGATGTAAAAATTAAACGAGAGCGAGTTTCGATTCAATAGAACGGGTTATATTTTTCTTGCCAAATGAACAAAAATTAGAGTTACCTGAAATAAGGCTGAAATGTGTGACAGTTTCTTTTAATTTTGTTAGTAAGAGAAGATTTATCAGAGTTTTCTTTCTCAACATGTAAGACTCTATATGGAAAAGTCAATAAATGTTCCCAAGCACGTTTTAAGTTTTCAGTAACCGCTGAATTTATTTCTTGTGACAATTTTTGAGCTACAGATAGACGCGCGCCACGGGGAATTATTATTACTGGTACGGAATTTTTAAGTCGACTTATTTGTTTCCAAAAAGGTTCATTGGTCACTATAGAATTAGATGAAAAAGAAGAAATAAAGGAATTAGGAATTGATAGGACAGTGCTACTTGAATTTTTATAAACTTTACCCTTATGAACTTTCAGGCCTCTGTTACTTTTAAAATAACGTGGCTGTGAGCATTGGTCACATTTAAACATATTCGCCTGGTCCAAACGCCCATCGTTGCTGTTTATTATAGTTGAGCTACAACTTGGAACAGGTTCATTCATTAAAAATTAATACAGAATAAGTTAGCCTATAAAATAAATTAGCCTAAATTAAATAAATTATAAAATAAAATAAATATACCACAATCACAGTCTTGAGTCTTCGAGTCTTGAATTAATTTTGATGTGGTTTGTTGCAGCAAGCAAAAAAAAGTTGCAGAGGAACGAACGAACAAAAGCTGAAGTTGAAGTAGTGAAACTTCTTGAGCACAGGCAATAAAAATTTAAAAGAATAAGTAGGTAACTTATTTTTGTAGTCTTCGTATCCAGTAATGTGCTGGGTGTTCGGTGGGTTTTCAAAATATTCCGTGAAAATCTTTGGTGATAACGTATTTTTATATGTGATGTTGCCTTAGCAACGATTGCAATCAGATATCAAAAAGTAATTTGAAATAAAAGGTCACTTGCAAGGATACAATAGCTTTTCCCACACTTCTAGAATTGAAAAATAATATGTTAAACACAAATCCGTGATTTCATCGAACCAATGAGATATATAATACAAAAAATCAATTTAAAAGGAATTTGGACAACTGTTTGTTGTTGTTGACATTTGACCTTAAAAACTTAAAACTTAGTTTCTAAAACTCAAATATAGCAAGCAGATTAGTGTTATAACTTGTAGAAACTGATCTTTTAACAACAACCTTTTTTTAATAGTTTCTACACTAGTTTATTGCACAAATTCTTACAATTAATTTTGAGTCTTATGAGGTTGTCAAAGAGTAAAAATTTCTTTGAATGTCACACGTATTGAAGTAGTTAGAACTGGCTAGTTAGCACTTTCGTATATGCATAAGTAGTGAATTGTTCGGCGTGCGATATCCTTGGTTGTAGTATATCGATGTTGAGCACTATAAATATTGCAAAATACTTCCATTACAACATAAAATAAAGCTAGCCATCTTAAAAGACGAACATAAATATGTTAAAACCACAAAGTCGACCAAAAAACTTAAGAAAATTTTCACAAATAGATTTAGTATACCAAATAAAACGTAGTAATTATATTCTCTTTGTACCCAAGTGTAATAATGTGTACGGCAAGAGAAATTATGAATATTTATTACCCAGTATCTTTAACGAACTCCCAAAAAATTTAGTTAAGCCGTATATCACCGAAAATAAATTTTATTTAAACATGTTTAAAAAGTACTTTCTATACTGTAAGGAAGCATTATAGCATTAGCAAAATTATTATTTTTTTGATTAAATAACTAGTGTTATGTTATCTTCAAATAAACCCCAGACATAAGTAAATCCACTAAAGACATGATTTTTAGCTATTACGATTGATTGATTATAATTAAAGTATTATTTTTATCTAAACATAAAAAAAAAGTTTATCGATATTGATTGGGATCCAATTTACAACACTATGTCACACTAAAGTAGGCAAAATTATATAAATACCATTTTATTGATTTAACAGAAATATCCATGTAAAAGTAACGCTAAAACATATGTATGTATTTGTGATTAGTCACTTTTAGTAGAATTCAACCCGCCATTTAAAATTGAACTTCATTAAATATATATCTTTATAACATACGATAGAAAGCCGATCTACTGGGCAGTCTCTTAACCTTAAACTTGAATATAAACGACAACCTACTATAACGTGGTGCGGCCATGCTGAAAATCTCCATAACACAGCGAGAGGTCCGGTGGGCGTGCATTCTCTAGACGTTCATGAGTCGAGTGGGCCTGAAAGTATACCAGCACTGGTGCTTAAACCAGGCGCGGTCGCAGCCTTACATTGGGAGTGGTCATCTTCTCTAGTAAAACATACATGACATAACGCTTGTTTTCCGAAAGGGAAGTCAGTTACAGCAGACTGTACAGTACAGTTACAGCAGGCAGTAATGTACTCTTAACATTACCTTTTCTAAGGTCTCCACTATATTTGAAAAGTCGACCCTTCCATTTGATTTTGTTACATAAATTTGTAATGTAATAAATTTGTTTGTTTTAATTCATCATTTCTACAAACCTTACGCCCAAACATATTTTTTTTAATCCTTTTCACTATCTACATCTTTTTTTACTCCGCAGCGCTCTTGTATCACTCTGCATCTTATCCTGTCATTTAGAGTAACGCGCCCACATACATTTCTCAATGCTCTCATATCCACAGCATTAATTCTACTCTCATATTCTTCCCATAAATCAGTGATAGTACCAACACACCCCATGAAATATTAATACCTAAATGTGCATTGCCAAATAACATCTGACTATTAAAGGTATGCATCGCCCTATTCGGAAGATTTCAAAGGACCTCTGTTTAAAAAGGCCACACGTAGGCCGTAAGAAAATTTATAAGGACTACCCAATTTTGGTATCAGTTGTTTGTATGACGTTTTTGTCTGAATATGTGGTGTGGTGTCTGTATATGTGTATATATTTCTGTATATAACCCGAGCCAGAGCCATCAATCAACTGGCAATCGCGAAAGCGTCGCGACGGCACGCTTTAGTACTGAATCCCCTACCAAGACCTCTGCGACCCGCGGGATACCGTCCGAACCGGGGAATAATTGCACGATGCGACCTAAACGCCATTGCAAAGGCGGTAAATTCGAGTCCTTTAAGAAGACGAGGTCTCCGACGCGCGTGGGGTTGGTTTTATCTGTCCACCGAACCCGTTGTTGTAACAAATGTAAATATTCCGAAGACCACCGACGGGGAAACAATTGCGTAATTTGTTGAAGCAACTGAAAACGCGAAAACCTATTAACTGACACATCGATGAAGAGGTATTCAGGCAAGGAGGTTAATGGACTACCGATCAAGAAATGGCCTGGAAAAAGCGCTTCCAGGTCATTAGGATCCGACGAGATCGGACAAAGCGGTGGTGAGTTCAATACCGCTTCGACGTTGCAAAATACCGTTTGTAATTCCTCAAACGTGAGGACCGTTTCTCTAATCACACGGCGGAGGTGAGTTTTGGCGACCTTGACAGTTGCTTTGAAAATACCGCCCCACGAAGGATAGCCGAGAGGATCAAAAATCCAAGTCACGCCCCGTTTGGACAACTCCGAATCAATATACGTATCTTTGTCCGACAAGAACTGTAGGTCCTCCTTCAGATAGCGATCTGCACCCTTGAAATTGGTGCCACAGTCCGAGCGAATTAAATGAGGGAGACCACGCCGACTGACAAACCGCGACAGACATGCGACAAAGGCCTCCGTAGACAAGGCTGAAACGAGCTGCAGATGCACCTTGGAAAACAAACAGACGAAGACGCATAAATAGACCTTAACCTGTCGGGCATTGCGAACACTTGCCGTCTTCACCAAAAACGGACCCGCGAAATCCAACCCAACCTTAGCGAAAGGTCGATCGGACCGGACACGATCGGACGGCAAGTCACCCATTTGTGGCTGAGTCAAGGTTCCCTTTAACCTATAACATGGGATACATTTAAAAATGACATTCCGAGCTGCTCGTCTGGCGGACAAAATCCAGAACTCTCGCTGCAGACAGGCCAGCAATGCGTTGAGACCGGCATGACAGTACCTAATATGGCGGTCCCTGATCAGCAACTCAATAAAATGACCGCTCTTGGGCAACAAGAGAGGATCCGAGAGTCGGAACAGCGAAGGCTGAAGTAACATGGCCTTGTCCAGTCCGAGCAATCCAAGGACATCAGCGCCAAGCTGAAGCTTCACAGGACCAGGTAGGTGGAACCTTTCATCGGCCAGCTGCAGACCAGACGAGAGATCCAGCACGTCCGTCGGCAGGGGCACCTGAGGGTGATGACCTAAAATATCCCTCAGGACAACAGCTCCTAGTTGATACCGCATACTAGGATGGAGCAAGGAGGAAAAGGAAAACGAGACTGTATCCACGACGTTGTCCACCCGTTGACACCCTACTCCAGAAATCCCATGACTCCGCGAACTTACCTGTAAGCGGAGATGCTTCACCAGCCACAGCGACATTAGACACCCTTGAGCGCCTGAGTCCAAAATGGCGCGCACAACCACACCAGGTCCACGCGGAGAATGATCTAGAACCTGCGCGGTGGGCAAAACTGTTATGACAGGTGCAGCGCCGTACTTGGCCTCGGGGCTCCTGTGGCTTATAATGCCCCACGCTTGACCCCGTATAAGCATACGGGTCCCACGCGGGCATAAGTGGCTGCCGAGACGCGCGTGCCATCGGCGGCGTGCGTTAGCCAGCCGATCCCGCCCTCAACTCGCGACTAAAGGACGCTCCGCGATACCCTCCCTATCGCGGAGCGTCCTCGCGATAGTCGCGAGGCTCATACTCCGCGTAATGTGCCCGTTCCGCAATACCTACCTGAGCGGAAGGGGCTTGTGAGGGTGGTGACCAACGACCATCCCGTGGGCTCGCCCGCGGTGAACGGGGCGGGGAAGGTCGATGTCGCACTGGGGACGGCGGCGATTGGGTTCGATTCAACGGCGACAAACCCCCGCCCGTGCGAGCCGTAGACACAACTTCATGTGCCATCCGAGGACCATCCTCTCGGCTGGGCATGCATAAGTCCGGTAGGTGACCCCCACCACACTTTGTACAAGGTCGCGACTGATGACAGTCCTTGGCTAGACAATAATAGCATAGGCCTAGCCTACGGGTCAAAAATCGTGACGGTCCCGATTGTGGCTCGGCGGGTAAATTCTCCAGCTTTCTACTCTGGTCCTCCAAAAACGACACTAAAGTGTCAAAAGTAGGTATGTGTGACGCTGAGTCACCTCCGTGCAACTGTTCGAAACGAGCCCTGACGTCATTAGGCAATTTGTTTAAAACAATGTGTAACAGCAAAAATGACCACTCGGTGACAGGGAATTTTAGACCTGTTAACGCATTCGTCGCTACCAAAATAGGGTTAAGCAGATCCGACCGCAGCTGGTCAACTGATGACAGTTGAGGAATCCCTAAAATGGCAGCCACATGAGTATCCGCAATGTGACGGTTATTTTGGTACCGCTTCACTAACAACTCCCTGGCAATACTGTAGTTGACATCGGTGATGTCCAAATGTTTTACTAAACAGAGAGGCTCATCCCTGACAGACTTTAAAAGGTAACTTAATTTTTGTGAGTCAGATAAGTCAGTCCGTCGGTGCACAATGCTATCAAAAAGTGTGATAAAATTAGTCCACTCATCCTATGATCCGCTAAAATGAGGAATATCCAAAGTTGGCAACCGTTCGTTGCATTTTTGTTCCGAAACCTTCCTACTTGCCGGCTGCGGGCTAGTCTCTAATGTTGACACAACCTCGTTAACCTCGTCCACTACTGACATACAAAAATCATAGATAGTTTCGTCATCTGTTAACGATAAGATACCCTAGTATGCCTGATCCAATTCATTTACTCTTGCCGGAAACTGTTATGCTCTTTGCCTTAATGCAAACGTCCGATCTTCGCGTGTAACGAGCCCTAAACAACATGAAAACGATCTCACTAAATTCGTTATAATAGCCCTGAACTCTTTGACCGATGCCGTCATATTTTATAACTAAATTAACACACAATAAACAATCCAAAACAAAAACAAAAACACAAACAAACGACTCTGTTTGTTATATAAACAGTTTGTTACAGCAACCAAATTACTATATAAACATCAAAAAAAACCCTAACTACCATGTACAAAAACCCCGACTACGCAATTACACAAATTGTTACGTTATCGTAATCCTATCAAAACAACTATTTTAAAACCTATTTATTCCAATCTATTTTAACCGCAATAACAAAGAGGTAGGTAAGTCATAAGCTAATATTATGTCCGACGAACGATTATATGAGATAAGACCGGTGAACTATACGACGTCACGAATTTAAAATTGTTATTTACTGTAAATCCGACGAAAACAAACTAACCGACAATTTAAAATAATTTGTAATACGATCCAAATACCTACATCTGGTCCGAACCAGGCTCTAAGCTACCAATTTGTTACTAAAAAGGCCACACGTAGGCCTTAAGAAAATTATAAGGACTACCCAATTTTGGTATCAGTTGTTTGTATGACGTTTTTGTCTGAATATGTGGTGTGGTGTCTGTATATGTTTGTGTATGTGTAGGTTGTTTCACGCAAACCGAATGTATCCGACAGCCGCGACGTCGCGCACAGAATATGCAAAGAACGAAAGCCTAGCTCGAACGATCCGAACACCAACCAGACGATTCATTCTTTACTAAACAACCTCCATAACTTTTCATTCTGTGACAGTTTTATTTCCTTTTAAAAACCTTGACTGAATGTAAAGATAAAACTTACATTTATTTTTATTAATTTCCTTTTTTCCTATATAATCCTAGACATTTCACCACTGTCGTTGCTCGGATCACCAAGTTAACATAGAAGTTAACAAGTAAGCATAGAAGAAGTCCTTCAATAGTAATTTATTTTGCCCCAAACCAGATTTTTTCTGTTTCAAATCCAGGAATCTCGTAACTAAATATCACGGGAAAAGCTGAAATAATCTAAGGATGACGGTTTCAATTACACGTGGCAAGTTAGTTAGTTATCAGTCGTGAGCGCGCACCCACTAGCGACGGGCGTGTGTTTCTTTGTAGCGTTTAATCGCGGGTAAAAATGACGAACGTTATAAAGTGCAACGAGTGCAATATTGTAATTGACGAACTACTCGCTTCTGTTTGAGTCGATCCTAACAGACAGGCGAAAAATAATACGCAAAAATAAAGGTAAAGAAGAACGGGATTTATCAGATATTATAAATATTTTTAAATCGACTGAGCCCGACATTATCCCAGTATTTGTGGCTAAACAGCTGGACAAACTACCACCGATTCTGTTTGATCACCTGGACTGTTCGAAACTACTGAAGGACATGTTGGTAATGAAAAATGAGATCGAAGACATAAAAGCTACATATGCTACGCTTGATGCTGTAAAAGAACTTAAAAGCGATATTTTACGATTGAGAAATGACTCATTACCGCCAGCATCAGCGTTTAAAATAAATCTAAAACGTGGTGCTTGGTTAGACAGCGGCCCTATGGGGCTGGCACATGATGGACAACAAACATTAATGAATGACGACACCGAGTCATTCGATAATAATAGGTCTCCTTCGTCACAATATAGAAAAATGAGGGTAGTTAGAAACCAGACGGATTCTATATCAATTGAGACTCAACACTCGGTAGAACTCAACCAGACAAGCCCGAGCCCCGGGCGGGGAGCGGTAGGCGTACGGGGCGCGGGAGGAGTGCGGTCACCCGTAGATCAGATGGCGGATCCTCGGACCGGTTCTGAGTCGGACACTGCGCATACATCACTCATACCTAGCCCGACGCCACAGGTAGCGGAGCAGCTAATTGACACTGTGACCGACACCGGCCTTAGTAATAATAAGACGGAACGATGTGAGTCAGAGCGGTCGCTATGTATAGGCGAAACTGTGGTGCATCAAAATAATAACAACGAAGGATGGAAAACAGTTACAAATCGAAAACCGATGAAATATCGATTTTCAGGCAAATCAGGTGTAGCCCGTGACTTAGAAGGCAGCTTCAGAGCGGCTGAGAGAAAAATTCCTATGTTTATTACGAACGTACATTTATCTACGGCAGAGAGTGACATTGTGAAACATATTTATAACAAAACACAGGAAACTGTTACTCTGGAGAAAATAAATATGAAATTTGATAGAGGGCACAAAGCATACAAAATTCTGATATCAGAGATAAATTTGCCCAGGTACATGGACGAGAAATTCTGGCCTGCAGGTGTTATATTTAGACGTTTTGTGCACTTCAGACACAAGAGAGCGAATATTACGAAAATTTCTGACGGCTTAAAACAACCAAACAATGGATAGCAGCCCTTATCATTTCGCTACGTTTAACTGTAAAAACGTTAAGCGCTCTGTAGAGGATGTTAGAAGCCTATGTCGTACGTGTGACGTGATATGTCTTCAGGAGACCTGGTTGCTGCCGCATGACATACCATACGTCGGCACGATTGACTCCGGTTTTGGATATACTGCGACATCTGCAGTTGATACGTCGGCGGGGATTCTGCGCGGGCGACCATACGGTGGCGTCGCGTTGCTATGGCGATATAGTGCGTTTCAACAAGTTTCAGTGTTGCAATGTGATAATACTCGTATATGTGCCATTAAAATAACAACTTGTGATACACAAATATTAGTGATGAGCGTTTACCTGCCAACGAATTGTGCCGATAATTTGGAGGATTTTATAGATTGTTTAAGCGCAGTCACTGCTATTATTGACTTTCCTTCAGAGTGTGTAAGCTGTGCCGATTATTTTTGTAATGACCGTGGCCACAGGCGTGTTCTGGACAATCTTTATTCTGACATTGTAACCGCTCTTCGAGACGCAGCAGTGGTGAGTCGGGGAAGCACAAGCTCAAGAAAAAAGGTAGAGGGCCCACGCTTAATGGGGTGGAATAAACACGTCAGTGGGGCTCACCGGGAGGCCAAGGCTAACTTCAAGGTATGGATAATGTGTGGTAAGCCGAGGTCCGGCCTTGTTTACCAGGAAATGTGTCAAAGCCGCAGAGCGTTCAAATCTCGATTAAAATGGTGTCAAAATCAACAAGACCAAATAAAAATGGATGCTCTTGCGGAGAAACACATCAAAGGCGACTTCCGCGGTTTTTGGAAAGCCACTAATAAAACAAATATAAGACCTGGCCTCCCGGCGAGCGTTGATGGTGTGAGCGATTCAAAGGTGCTAATATCTTCAAGAACCATTTTTTGGTTAAGTCTCCCCTAGGTCCAGCGAGGGAGGTGCACAATATTGCCAGAAATGGTCAAATGGTGGGGACTAGGTTTCGGGCCAAAGATGTTGCTGAAGCCATTAGGCAAATATCTAAAGGCAAGTCACCAGGCCACGATGGACTCAGCATTGAGCACTATAAGCATGCCGGGCCACATATATGTAGACTCCTAGCAATGCTCTATTCCTTATGCGTGGGTCACTCCTATATGCCTGACGATTTAATGAAAACAGTGGTGGTGCCTGTAGTGAAAAATAAAACTGGTGACCTTGCTGACAAAAATAACTACAGACCCATTTCTCTTGCCACTATTGCAGCTAAAGTTCTTGACGGTTTGCTTAATACACAGTTAAATAGTTATGTCACACTGCATGACAATCAGTTCGGGTTTCGTCCTCGGCTATCCACTGAAAGTGCGATTCTGTGTCTTAAGCATACCGTCAGATACTACACAGACCGCAAGACACCGGTGTATGCTTGCTTCCTTGACTTATCCAAGGCATTTGATTTGGTGTCATATGATCTGCTATGGAGGAAGCTGAGAAGCACAAATTTTCCACTGGAACTGGTCAGCCTGTTTCAGTATTGGTATGCACACCAAGTCAACAGTGTGCGATGGGCGGGGGCAATGTCGGATCCGTACTGGCTTGAGTGTGGTGTTAGACAGGGTGGATTGTCATCTCCAACCCTGTTCAACCTCTACATAAATGAGTTGATCATAGCGCTTAGCAATCAGCACGATGGCTGCCACGTTGATGGCCTCTGTGTTAACAATTTGAGCTATGCTGACGACATGGTGCTCTTGAGCGCATCAGTCTGTGGTCTGAGGCAGTTGATACGGACTTGTGTGGAATACGTGTCTGGCCACGGTTTAAAATATAATATCACGAAAAGTCAATGCATGGTCTTTGACGCTGGTGTGAAATGTGCACGTAATGTACCACCAGTGCGACTATATGGTGTACCCCTTAAAACTGTTCCAAAATTTAAGTACCTAGGGCATGTAGTCACTACTGATCTCAAGGACGATGCTGACATTGAGCGGGAACGGAGGGCGCTGTCAGTAAGAGCTAATATGATGGCCCGTAGGTTTGCAAGATGCTCAGCTGAGGTTAAGGTAACCCTCTTTAAAACGTACTGCACATCTCTGTACACGTGCAGCCTATGGGTTAACTATACAAAAAAACGGTACAGCGACCTCCGTATCCTGTATAACAATTCATTTAGGATTGTGTTGGGGCTGCCACGATTCTGCAGTGCCTCTGGCATGTTTGCAGATGCACGCATCGATTGCTTCCATACGACTATGCGAAAGCGATGCGCGTCCTTGCTACGCAGAGTTCGTGCCAGCTCCAATTCTGTCCTGAATATGATCGCTGAGAGATTAGACTGTCCTTTCCTTAGGCATTGCAGTAACAGACATATGGCGGTGCCAATGCCGGAAAGGAAGTACTAAATGACTGCATTTATATGTATGTACTATTTAAATTTATTTTATTTTATGTAATGTTCTGACATTATTTTTTGTTTTATTGGCTTAATTTATTTAATTACGTATTATTTATTTATTTCTAATTATATTTCTAAATATCAATGTATAATATGGGTTTCTTGTTTACCTGAAATAAATGAATTTTGAATTTGAATATACATCCTATGAAACGAAGATCCAAGTGCTAATTACTGAAGCGCCAATTCATCAAGGACGATGACCAAAGCAAGATTATGGTGACTTTGGAATAGCTTAGATTAAAAAAGTCCGGGCGACAGCATTACGACGACTGAGGTTCTTAAAGTGGAGGTGCAATTACTTCAAAAGTTAGCAAAGCTCTTCAATGAAGTCATCTGTAAGTGCAGTACCACTGGAGATTTAGTACAAAAGTGTAGTGGAATTATTCTTCAAGAAAGGAGTCTTAACCCTTCTTTAGTACTATCGAAACCGACCAATATCACTTCTAAGCGAGAGAGGGATTTCATATACCCGAATCGGCCCGAAGATACTTTGAGAAGAAAGCCGTAGGAGGATCCAGTTAGTCAAGGCAATTGGCAAGCTTTGTCGATACTCCACGTAACCAGCAACAGAGTCTAAAGACGAAAGTCTTTGGCCAGAACAGGGCTAGTCCGCATGTTCCAAGTAACTGAGCCGAATCCGAACTGGGGACTTTCGGAAGCGAACTAATAAAGTTATCGACATAGCTCGCAGAATCAGCGAGTTGAAGTGGAAGTAGTAGGTTATAGTAGCTATTTGCATGGAAAGGAAATCAAGAACCGGCGTGCCATACAGGACACTAAAATTCAGCATTGTACTGAATTGATGATGAAGGAATAGGTGGTGGGTATAACGCTACGCCTTACCGGTTAGAGCCTTTTTTCAATGTAAAACCCATCTATGTTGGGGGCACACAGTAAACCAAAGCATTTATATACTAGGGTTTTTTTTACATTATAATAGAAAAGTAAACACAAACCTTAACTAGAAGCTGAAACAATGTTTCCTTCATAAAAAAAAAAAAAATTATGTTTAAGACGTCTGGAATTTATTTTAGCCGGACAAAGCCCTGCCACACTTCTTCTACTCCAAGTTTTCAGGCCTTTCGACCTTTCTGAAGTTGCCATGTGCTTATTAGCATAACATTAAGCGCGTACAAAATGTTTTGCGCCTATGTTGCCGTTTTTTATATTTAAGAAAAGGTCAATAGGTCCCTACAGCTTCGATTGAAGTCTATAATTTTCGGCTTCTGTCTAAGACTTATAGCTGACTCTGTTACGACAGTGGAAGCAGAAAAGTCCACATACACAATGAGAATAAAATTTTACTGTCTTCTTTATATTTCGTTTATTAAATTCAGATTTCAGCATTATAAAGTGTTAACCACTAGCTGATTGCCGGTCAGGTTCAGTACCTCGTGCACCTTTACTAGTGTGTTATTTTATAGCTACCGCTTTTGCCTCTATTTTTTTGTCTTTTTGGCTGCATTTTCCAGCTTAAAAAGCATTTCCTATTAGAGGTTTTTCTCAAAAATTCATAACGATACCTAATTCAGAGCACAAATAACCACAGATAAGTAATTAGGTAAAACCAAGAACTCTTCAAAATTGCTACTTTATAGGCATATCTACTACTACACTATCTTTTATTTTAAAATAACTCTATAAGATTACAAATAGAGAAAAACAAAAGGCGGTCTTATCGCTTTAAAGCTTAAAATCGCTTATCGCTTTAATACAAGCTCAAGATGTCAACAGAGGAAGCATTGTGTTGTGTAGATTTTGTTCTAAGTTTTAAAAATCAAATTAAAAGTGATTTTAATAATTTGAAAGATATGTATGAACACGTAAGTACATTATTTGAAACCGAAGTTGTTTAGGTGTAAGCACCTAAACAACCCGCGAGACGCAACGAACTATCTTTGCTATCGCAATAAAATAGCGGCTTACGGCTACGGCTCGCGGCTCGCAGGGGTAAGTGCGTAACACACGGCGAGCTAAGGTAGGCAACGAGCAATATTTCAAGTGATTTATTTGGATAAGGATTATTACAAAAGTATGGATAACATTTCAAGTCAGTTGGATATCTGACAAACTTACTTGGCGGATTTTAAGTTTGCGTACTCAACTCAAGAATTCCGAGTATGTACGGGCTCCGTAGTTTCGTCGGCTGCCACGCAGGAGCCTTTTTCCTTTCTTTTTTTTTATCAATTTTATTCATTCTTCCTTTTTTTCTGTTTTTTGAATATTTTTAATTTTATTTGTTTATTTTTATTAGTTTAGTTTTATTAAGTTATCTGAATATAATGAAGCATTAGCTTCTCCGGCGTGTGCACAACAACTTCCCAAAATTTATTACAATCGGTTAAACTTAGTGCGTTAGTCCGACTTGCACTTGTTCCCTTTTTTCATATAAAAACCTAAAAATAACGAACACAACAAAAAAAGAATTATCCAATTTGATGCAGTCGTTCGAAAGTTATGTCATGACCAAGGTAGGGGTTAAATTTTATGTACATATATGGATAGATTTCGTAATATTTAAAAAAATAAACTCCGATGAAGTGCGAACGAACAACATCCATTTTTTTTGGCCAACATCGTTTTACATCGAAATTAACTATGTTCGCATAAGTAGATTGGTTAACCACGTCATCAATTTTTTAAGTCCGACCTTTGATACAGCTTGTTACGATATACATAAATCACGGACCCGGTTGTTGTAATATAATATATTTTCTATAATAGATTTCCCGAAGTAGTATTATTTTGTAAATACACGTCTTCACATTTTAATTTTTGATGAAGAACATTAACAACACAATATAAGTATAATAATGTAGTAATATTCTGAAACCTGTCGAAAGCCCCATATACACTTATATCCCCTAATTTAACGGGTTAAGAGATAATTTTATTTAAAAACCTGATAAACACGTATTTTTTAATTTGTAATCCAGATGAGAGGCTATTTACAAGCCTTATAGACTACTGGCCCATGCTGAAAAAATTATAGGTCATTTGAACCACCAGGTGACCTATCTAGAACGATATAAGAGCATAAAATAATAAGATTCAGCACTATGCCGTCACTTGTAAGCTGTCCAACTGAGTGCAGGTGAGAATTCGAAAGTACAGGTAGAGTGAGTACATTTTGGTCACATATTTTTGTACGGCATTCCTACCAACGATAGATCCATGAAAAATAATAAGAAAACGCACAGTGCCGTAAAAAAATGGTGCGCCACAAAGTCGGTTTTTTTTTTATTTTCCGACAATCACCAGGGTAAATTTGGTCATTTGATTTTGTACGGCATCTGTGTCATACTATTTCAATACTGCTTCTAATCCATTATTCCGCAACGCCGTACAAAAATCATGCGACAAGGGGAAAAAATCGAGGGTTGCAATCCCCTCTCTTTCCGTGGTCCAGGGGGTGATTTGAAAAAGTACTGCTTCGGTTCCAAAACATTATCTAGCACTCAAAAGTACTATTAAAAATAATGCCGTCAAAAAATGATTGTTCATTTGAATGTATATCAATAATTATCTTCATTTCATCGTATCCTTGATTTTTAGAGCTGTAAAATCATTTGATCCTATACGGGAACTTTTTTTTTAACATGATATTGTAAAATACAATTGTTACATAGTATTGCCGTTCAAAAGAAACCGTTCTAAAAAGAATTATAGAGAAATACAAAAACTGAAATTTTGCAAATTATTGTAAAAGTTTAAATATCATAGATTAATGAAATATAGCAGTTTTTTACATTTTATCCCTTGTTTTAAATAGTATTAACATAGATAAATTAGGAAAAAATGATGCCGTACATTTTTATGCAGACCATATCTTTAAGGCTGATGAAAGTGACGCTACAATTTTAAGGGTACTTTATGGCCATCTGATACAGTACGGTATTAACATATTTTTGAAGAGAACAATTGATAATATGATAAAATCACTATGACGTCTAACTGAACTGAAACGGTGTGTATATTATGACCAAAAATTGAAACTGTCAATCCCAGTATCAACAGTTTTATATACTTTTTGGTTTAATATATACTTCAAACATTATTGATACATACATATAATTGATTTGTTTTATTGTAATGATGTGAATAAATATATTTTATGATAATAATAAAAAAAATTGTCATTTTTTAGAAAAATTCGATAAATTTATTCAGTATCGGAATCAGTTGCTGAGTTGTTATCGGAATCAACGTCTTCAGCGACGTCCGAATTATCTTCTCTATTATTATCTGAAACATAAATATGTATTTGTCAAAATCAAAGTCTTACGTACAAATTAAAGATGTAAAGATTTACTTATTTATTTACCTATGACGTCATCATCTTCTTCGCCTGATTCCTCATCCAGTTCCGTTATGTCACAGACTTTTATTGTCTATATTTTGGTATAAATCGATAGTATACAAACCCATATTTAACATAGTTTCTAACTAGGAACATAGAATCACGAAAAGACTATGAAAATTTGTACAAATAAACTATCTAAATGCCGTATAAAAAAAATGTCACCTTACATTTCGTTATATGGATTTTTTCTTTTTGATTTTTTCTTTTTCAGTTTTTTTTCCCCTTTGGACCAACGAAAATGTACGGCCTATCAAAAAATATTATCCATGCATAAAATACTTTCAAAATAAATTTATTTCATGTTGTGTCAAATCACCCCCTGGACCACGGAAAGAGAGGGGATTGCAACCCCCGATTTTTTCCCCTTGTCGCATGATTTTTGTACGGCGTTGCGGAATAATGGATTAGAAGCAGTATTGAAATAGTATGGCACAGATGCCGTACAAAATCAAATGACCAAATTTACCCTGGTGATTGTCAGAAAATAAAAAAAAAAACTGACTTTTTGGCGCACCATTTTTTTACGGCACTGTGCGTTTTCTTATTATTTTTCATGGATCTATCGGTGGTAAGAATGCCGTACAAAAATATGTGACCAAAATGTACTCACTCTACCTGTACTTTCGAATTCTCACCTGCACTCAGTTGGACAGCTTACAAGTGACGGCATAGTGCTGAATCTTATTATTTTATGCTCTTATATCGTTCTAGATAGGTCACCTGGTGGTTCAAATGACCCATAATTTTTTCAGCATGGGCCAGTAGTCTATTAGACCCGAAGCTGTAATGTCCATGTGACACACAATGTTTTTCATCACATTTATGAGTAAACTGGTGGCCCATCCCGAATTCGTGTGGAAATTTATTTTTTATACAGTTTGGGATAAACGAAGATTACCCTAATGTATCTTTATGCAGGACATACCTAAGAAGGTTTTTTTAAAAATTATAAGACAAATATAAATAAAATTTTTCTTATAAAATTTTGGATTATTTTAAAATAAACCTTATTTTTATTCTCATTATTTTTTTTCTATTTTTACATTTTATTTATATTGTTTTTTTAGTTTTATGTATTTAAGTATTTTATTTTAATTTCTTTATTTAGATTTTTGTACATTTTATTTTATGGCTTGAGTATTTTAATTCTAGGAAAGGTTTAAGCTTTTGATGAATACTTACAATAGAGAATGTGTAAAAAAACTATAAAAATTAAACAGTAAAGGTTGAATAAAATAATATCTAGTTCTGTGTGCCATGAAAAAAGTCAAAATATACAATGTTGGTTGCGTCATGTACGTTAAGTTAGCAGAAAAACTATCGCAAATCGAAATGAAATAAGTTGCGTAATTTCCCGCTCATTTGCCGTGATTTATCCGTGAAAAAATAAGTTAACTTAACGTAAAGTTAGCAGAACACTAACTTTCCGTAAAGTAAGCAGAAAACTCTGTAACTCAAAAAATATAAAAGCGGCAAATTTTATATTTTCACGGATAAATCACGGGAAATTAGCGGCAAATTTCTATGTATTTGGTTTCCTCTAAATCACAATATTTTCGTTGGTGTTCTGCTTACGTAAAATGAGCAGAAAACTCTGTAACTCAAGAAATATAAAAGCGGCAAATTGTATTTTTTCACGGATAAATCACGGCAAATTAGCGACAAATTACGCAACTTATTTCATTTCGATTTGCGATGGTTGTTCTGCTAACTTTACGTACATGGTTGGGTCGGCTGCGTAGGGTACGGAGCCGCGCAGCTATGGTCAAATCAAGGCGTGACGGCGGCGTTTATTCCGACTTCAAAAAAAGGAGATTTCAATTTGACCCGTATGTATGTAATATTGTCAGAATTGCACAGTTTTTGTATAATTTCATAAGTGTATGAATGTAAGTATGTATGTATGTATGTTTGTCCTTGCATATCTTAAAAACTAGGAACAAGTCGGATAGCAAAACCTTAGGGACCAGTGCTAGTTTCATCAAAATCGGTTTAGTTTTCTTTTTGAGATAGAGAGTATGCACACTTAGTGTATCAGTCACTACACTAGGAAAACGTGTCGTTGGCTTAACAGCTGAATCTTGTACTAATTATACATGTTACAATGTTTGCATGAAGTTAGACTCAAGCTAAACAATCTCCATGAAAATTTCAAAGAGAGGCTCAGCAATTTAAAAGGTAATCGTATAATCATTAGATGGCAACATTTCATGTGTAATAGTAGATACTGTGATTTCATCTAAATCTACACTTAAAAGACAAAGAAATAACTAAGCAAAGGTACTTAAACAAGAATATGATTAAGTAATAACTATCAATTACAGCTGAAATTTAAAAAAAAATCAGAAATAAAAAAGTAAAAAAAAATATTAAACCGACTTCAAAACTATAATTTATAACTAAAAAGGGAAAAAAAGTTTTATCTTTTAAAAAACTAAATTAAATATGCCGACAGTGTTTTTGATGTCGGTGCCATTGAGAAGCGTCTGCACGCAACGACGTCCAAAGAGAATATAATCACTACGTTTTTAACGACGTCCTGTGCCCTAACTTACGAACGGTCGCGGTCAGAAAATGTTTACTAGTTTTGAAATTAGATTCTATATCACACTTTTTTAGTCTTAAATGCCATATTCAGTTACTTATTACCTTTCAAAAGCTATTATGCAAAATGACGCATGAGAAAAACAACGAGAATTATTGATCACTTTTTGATAATGAAACTCATTTTTTTATTTGTTGAAATGAAATTTATCAAAAAATATTGTTTGAACGTCGTTTTGACAAGAGTAAAGATTTACAAAAGATTGTTTATAACGAAATAAAATGGCAAGTTTACCCCTGGAGCAAAGGGCTGAAATAATATTTCTCTTCGAAGATGGACATAGTATTAGTGCTATATCACGAGTACTAAATATTTCGCGATTCACTGTGAGGTTTTGGATTAGGCGTCGCGGTGAAGAAGGGCAAATAACAGATCATCTATAGACATAATTCAGGACGACGACCGATACTAACCACCACGCAGATAAAAATGATTCATCGTTACGAAGAGAATGGTTTCACACCAACTAGTTATTTTGCTGCTATATATGATGTGAGTGCTCGGACAATCCCGTTGGATTTCCGAGCATTATCCGAGCTTTGCACAATGTTGGACTACACTACAGATACCATGCTATTAAAGTAGAGCTGAAACCTCACCACAAAACAGCCCGGCTTAACTTAGCGCGACAACATGTCGATTTTAATTGGTCGAATACTATATTTACCGATGAAAAAACTTTTAAATCAAGCCAAATCGGAAGATTAATTTTATGGCGCTACAATCGAACTCGGTATGATGAAGCTCATATTGTGCCTCAAAACGAGTCAGGTCGCATTACAGTAAGCTTATGGGGGTGGGTGAGCCTTGACGGCGCCAGAGAACTGGCGTCGTTAGAGAATAGGGCTACGGCCATTAATTATGTGAGAATAGGGCTACGGCCATTAATTATGAGCTTTTGGAAGAAGTGATGCTGCCTACTGTGCGCGTAGTGTATCCTGCAACAGAATTCCCACACATTACTCACGTTCAAGATAATGCACGGATACACATGGCCCGTGCTACTATGGCGTGGTTCAACCTGCATCGTGACATTCGTCCCATTCAATGGCCCGCTCGCTATGCTGATGTAAACCCTATTGAACATTTATGGGGGCTTATGGTTCAACGCTGAGACTGTCAAAATGAAAGAAACCCTCAAGCTCTTAGATCACACTGTGCTCGAGTATGGGATGATATAAGAGGGACTGATCTATGCGCGCGTCTTGTTGCATCTATACGAAAAAGACTACGTGCCGTCATAGCTGCCGAGGGAGGTTATACTAGATATTAAATTTTCGAAGTGTCTATTTTATTATTTCTTCATATTCTTATTTAAAAACTAAAATATTAGTTTGTTCAAAGAAGGTTTTCTATATATCAAAACTTGATAGTAGTTAGTCCATCTCCTAAAGCAGAGATGGCGAACCCATGGCAATTCGGGAACGCCAATAATTTATGAAATTTCTATTTTCACCTTCGTATGCTTGCAAGTCATTTTTAGAAATGAACGTTACTTTAGCTACCATTCTGCTTAGTAACAAAGTACGACCCTAATAAGAGATTTTTAGCACCTAATTTGCAACAGCAGAAATCACACATCTTTTTTTTAATTAGAATAAATATAAAATATTAAACATTTCGATTGCTGTAAACATTTCGAGCTGCAAGTATCGAAATATCTTTAAGTTAATAGCAATTGGTTAAATTTTTCTCCATTTTTTGATTTTTTTGACGGCACGTCATAGGTACAGTTTTGTTTTTTTCATAAAAAATGGCACATTCATTAATAAAGGTTCGCCATCCCTGTCTTAGAGCGATTGATTGTCATATTAGAAAAAGGATATTCTATGGTCAATCAAATTATTATGAAATAGACATTTAGAACTTGTGACTTAAATGTGTGCATGCAATTGTGATCCTTAAGGTGGAAAACATTTTCTGACCGCGACCGTACATATGTGCCCGTTTGGATTGTGCTCTGGCTGGTATCTTTGGGCGCTCATCGGCGTGGTTCGGGCAGTAGGCGGGGTATGTAGCGTGTTCAACAATTACTCGAACCGCATAATACGACTACCTAGTGACCTGGCACCGACCCTAATAAAATAGTTGGCATATTTAATTTAGTTTTTTAAAATATAAAACTTTTATTTCTCCCTTTTTAGTTTAATAAATAACAGTTTTGAAGCCGGTTTAATTTTTTTAAATTACTTTTTTATTTCTTAGTTTCAGTTGTAACTGAAATTGAAACTAATTACTTACTTGACATTATAAAATTTTTAATATCTTAAATGGAATGTCCGCTTTAAATAATTCAAAAAGTAATCTACAGGTATTGAAACAGTCTTAGATACGGAATGATTTATTTGGATAAGGATTATTACAAAAGTGTGGATAACATGGTCTGATTTTGGTCGGCATTTCTACCTAATTACCTACATAACTTTCGAAATGTAAAGAAGTAGTTTTAGTGACAAAACGAAAATAGTTTGACATATGGTATCACGAAGTTTTTTTATAGATATTGATATTTTCTTTAATATTGTAGAACATTTTTTTGTTCTATCATCAATAGTTTTCGGAGCGCATGCGATGAAAAACATTTTATGACTAATTTTTTTACACCTTGAGTATTATTCAAGTTTTACTAAGGATCCCTGTTTTTTTCTAGAAATAAATATAGCCTATGTTACTTAGAGATAATATAGCATTCTAATGTTGTAAGAATTTTTAAAACCGGTTTAGGAGTTTTTTACAAAAAATATTTTCTTATATAATATTATATAGTGTAGATAAGTAAAAAAATAAGGTGAAAGAAATGTTCATATCTCGAACTTATGTCAAGCAGTGGACCAATATAAGCTTATAAGATGACGCAGGCAATACCTAAGCACTTGGATGTGATTTACTTAACTGATAAAAATGAGGAAACTCAAATAACTTATCACCAACATTATTCAGACCTGCTAATCGTGCAACTTTGCTGTACTCCTTATCTATGTACAATTGTGTTACCCACTTATCTCGTTATCTTTAATAAAAATTACCAACTTTTTGAACGACTGACATGATTTAGTATTTTATATAGAGCCACTTTTAATTACTTACGTATCTTATCAAAAATTGCGTAACTGTAACTTAGAAATTACTTATGTAAGCGTATGCAATTCAATAGATGGCAAATGAAATAAATTTTGAAAGAAATATGGAATATCGATAAGTATAAATTGATTTGGTTGCAGTTTAATGTATCATTCTTAATCTTTTAAACTTATGAAAACAGTCACAAAATGTTTGACAAATCGAAAATAGTTTGCTTAGTTAGTGCTCATATTCTACTGCTTACGGTAAATATCTATTTATGTATAGTTTAAGAAATTTAGCAATGTCGTTACCTATACTTTTATTTATTTATTTAATTAAAAAATAATTTAAATTGATCTATCAAACTTGCTTATTTTAATTGAAATAGTCTTATAACGTACTGTTTAACAAGTGTTTAAAATATTAATTTTGCAAAACTTGGCTAACTTAAAAGATTTTTTTATCCTCTAGGTATTCAATTACCTAAATAGTTTACCTCAAGTATTTTTCATATAATAATAAATAAAAAACTTGCTCACAAAAAAATCATGTCCCAGCACAGCCTAATACAATAGTTTTCATTCTGTTATATGCAACTATGTGACAGACATTTATTATTTAAAGAAAAAATCATATTCAAAACCGGCCAAGTGCGTGTAGGACTACGCACATTTAGGGTTCCATTTCCCTTTCAAATTTTAAATATAAGCCTATTCATAAGCAGGAGATGAGTGAATCCCTTCGTTCTACGCATTTGGCCGCAAAATCAAATTGGTTGTTATAGGAAAAAAATAAAATTCAAAAAAAATAATTTGACCTTTCAATATGTAAGTATTTGTTAATAAAACATACGTAATAATTAACATTATCACTAAATTTAAGTTCATAGGTCAACGGGAAGTTAAAAATGATTTTTAAAAAGTTGACTTTGGTGGCTAAACAAAGGAATGAGAAGCCGTTACGTATATTTTACTAACAAATACTTTGCCAATTATTTTATTTGAATTTTCTCATTCCTTTGTTTTCGAATATTTTTTTAAAACAAAAATTACAGTATTTATCTACTGAACAATACAATCTCCCCCCACCCTACTCGATGGGGTTGGTCAAAAGCAGGATGAGTCATAAGTTTAAAAAAATTGTAATAATAAATAATTAATTCATACTAATATTATAAAGCAAATGTGATTTTGTTTGTCTGCATTTCCTTCAAGAGACGGAGAAAGACAATAATCACTGGACAACCTTATATTGTTGTATATTTTTGTAAAGTTACAATAAACAGCTTGTCTTAACTAGGAGTTCAGTGCATTGACAGCGTTTAGGAGTTTCGGAGTGTTTACGAGCTCTCACTATGTGCAAATATTTGTCTGTGATGCAATAGTAAAGGTTGCAGTCAGCATCATATTTTTTTTTTATATTTTTCATAAAAGCACATACATACAGCCATAAAGTATTAATAATTATAATTTAGAACCTATTTCTTGGAATGAAAATATCTTATAAGTTTTAATTATTATTTATTTAATATTATTAATATTAAAATAATAATATTTATTATTAAATTAAGTATGATGGTTTCTGTTTTGAAAATTAATAATCTTTTTTCAGGCCGTAGATTCACAGTTCATTGGCAATAATCCTGGTATTATGACCAATCCTGGTTTAGTTGGGAACGTTGGTCCCCGTGTTTTACCCAACGGAATATTATCCAATCAAGGACCTATCCTGTCCAACCCCAACGTAGTTCTTAGTAACCCAGTGAATGGAAATGGAAAAGGAGTAGTTTTGGGCAACCAAGCAGTCCCAAACAATAATGGTAAGCCGTTGGGAAATACTCCGAATGCAGCAGGCAACACAGAAGTGTCTGTTGCTGATCTTGTTAGAGGGCAAGCTAGTCTGCCAAGCTTCAACTGTGGCAACTTTGTCGTAACCTGCACATCCCCACTTCCTGCCACTGGAGTGTCAGTGATTGCTGATAACTTGGTTATCGACGGAGCTTTGGCTGTAAGTGGTAACATGCCCATTTTCTCCGCAGTGGCTCTCGAAGGAGCATTGCCAGCATCCGGACAAGGTACAGTGCTCTACGTCTCAAATGGCAACACCGATGAAAATGAAGGACAACCTTCTTCCTCAAATGTTTATAATAATGAAGGACTTAGTTTAGGTGCTGGTCAAACCATCAGTAATTTGGGTAATTTTGGAGGTCCCGGAGGCTTGTCTTTTGGGAGAAGTTAAAATAAAATGTTAATTTAAATTATAAAATTTGTTGAATGCTTGTTATTGTTTATTTTAGTTTTAAGTAATAAACCTTTATTTATTTACTTATTTGTTTCATTTTATTTAAATATAATGTGACTAAATATGACAAAATGTTTGACCTGTGCTGATGTACCTGCGCATTAATAACTTCAAATTTATAGTTAACCGATGCGCGGGTAGACTTGCAGGAGCTGGATCAACATCTACATCATAATGTATGAGATTCTTTTCACCGATTTATTTAGTTCTTTCCCCCCGTCCAATCCTTACTTAGTTCTTAAAGTTCGTCAGAACCTGGTTATGGGGATAGATTTATTATTCTGTCTTAGGTTTTGGTCCTACATATTACTTTAAATCTGGCAATTTACGACGTATTCAAATTCAAATTCAATTAATTCAGTTTAGGCTACAATAATTGAGCACTTATGAATGTCACTACGCCATCGGTTCGTAAGTCTACAGGGCGGGAGACCTTGTACTGAGAAGAACCGGCAAGAAACTCTGCAAGGGCATTTCTTTTCTCCCTTTCTCTTACAGCGTCCAATTAAAATATTTAAAAATGCCCTCCCTATCATAAAAGGACACTTTCCATTACAAACATTAAAAAACATGAAATATAAAGCACAAGCACAACATAAAAAGTATCTAATATAAACAAAAGACAGTTTATGTATTCATCACTAAGAAATAATCAATGCCTTACAGTATTAACAAACAAAACAAAAAAGTAAGACTAAATACTAAGAATACAAAGAAGTTTGCAAGAGCAGACCAGCCTCCACAGGCGGCACCCGTTCACGAGTATGACATATGAATCAGCCATCGCTTCGCTCAACCATGTTTTAGGGAACGTAACGACCCAACACACACGCCATATAACATACGTATAGAACATATATCAAGCCAACTTAGTCTAAATACACTGCTATCAGAAACAGTTTTTGTTTTTGTTGGCGATAGGCTCACCCCTGGTCACACAGGACCAAAGTGGTTGGCGTAATTAAGATCTCCCCTATATTATGATGTTTATCCAGCCACTGGTTACCCCTTTAAAGCATAAAAACCGTAAAACTATACATACATATCTACATACATTTAGCCCTGCGTAACAATTGGTGAGCCCATAACTGCAACATACTGTGTGAGATATTGCATGCTACATCAGGACTGATGAGTTTATATGTAAAGTTGGTGGAATATTTCTCTAAAACTTGTAAATCCTACTAAGCTGTGATAGTTTTCTTTTTAATTTCGTTATATATCTGGGGGCATGGAAGTGCCTCCGCCAAGTCGAGCAAAAGAGGAACCACCTACATACTCAATTTCATGAAAATCGTTAGAGCCGTTTCCGTGATTCAGATTATATATCTATATATATACATAAATCTTGGCCTAGTTAACGGTTCTATCAGTATAATGAACATGTTAAGAACCTGGTCTGGTAAAGACTTAATTTCAAATCCATACTAAACCATATTAGTATTATAAATAGAATATAATTATTACCTCTTCACGCTTAAACCGCTCTACCGAATTTTGGCATGGAGCCAGTTTAGTGTCGAGAAAGGACATAGGCTATTTGAAAACGTCAAGTGTAAGTCAGTTTCTTGTTATAATTGAGAAGTTGCCGTTGAAATCCTACACCATTAACGGAATTTAGGGCGCGTGGAACCGTGGGCAAAAGCTAGTTATTAATAAAGCTTATGTTCATCTTGAAAAGTTTCATATATGTATAGCCTATGTTTTTACGATACATACATACGAGTTAAAGGCTAAGGAGGACTACGTAAACGAATACGAATACGAATGAGATCCCATCAAACACATACCATGTACCCGTCTCGCAACGCAGTTCTGCCATAAAAATGTAAACTGTGAAATCAAATGTAAACCAAGTCGGTTAATTCAGTACCTACCTATCTATGGGAGCAGCTCTCCGATCAATTTGTCATAAATTGATAGGTACCTTGTTAGTGAGCTAACAACATTTTATAGTAACCATTTCAATATTAGATACATTTTTGTTCTTTAATAAATAGAGTGACTTGGCAATTGCACACGGTAAAAGAATCTACATAAAACAAAATCTATCTAATATTAACTAGCACTCTGTGATTTTATTTGTTTGAAAGTACCTTTATGGAGGATAGACATATATTAAAATGAATTAGTAGAATTTGTAGCTGTGTGCGTTTGCCAAGTGACTAAATTTATTAAACAAATACAAAATAAAATTGTTGTAAAATTTATATGATACTCGTAACTATAAAGCTAACTGATAAGGTATCAATTTATGACTAAGTGGTCGGATAGCTGCTCCCATATATGGGTAGGTACTGAATTAACCGATTTGGTTATGACTTATGGCAGAACTGCGATGGGATATAATCTACTGCTTCCGTGATTTTAAACACATCTAAAACCGACCATTTAACTTGCATCACTGCAATGTAAGAAATATTTGCATTTCAAATCTTAATATTTCGCATTAACGGATCCCATATATTGGAAATAGTAGATTATATCACAAGGGATCAAAATTATATTACCGACCGACCGATAAGACCGACAGACGGACAGACATGGCAGAATTATAAAGGTTCCTTGTTGACTACGGAACCCTAAAAATGGTCAAGAGCGAGTTGGACTCACACCTCACACGCTTAGTGTTTTGTACCATCGCACAAATAGGATATACTGGCCTATTAATAACAGGTTACGTACAATAAATATTACGATAAATCATCAGTTTTTCAAACATAAATGAAACTCAGCATCTTTATAAAATTAAATTTTATTGATAAAAATATACCAAGTAATTGAGTGTTCCAAAAGATTCATTATTATCTGTATTATTATGGCACATAAAGGGTTTATAGGTAATGAAAATAAAGTAAAATAGTAATATTAGTCAACAAAATATGCATTTCGTAAGTATAAAATGTAGTTAGTGTAAGTATCAAATCTAGTCTTGTTTACTGTTTCCTTTCTAACCATCGTCTATTTGTGTCCCTTCTCATCTCATATTTCCAGGCTACTTGTAGCAAAAGCCTTCGTTTTGGTAGCACCATTCTGGCTGTAGTGCCTCCGCTCGTATTCCCATGCGCACAAGACGTTCTCTGTGGGAAAATATAACAAAGGTTTTATGTATAGTCTTTGTGTTGTTTAGAAAGTTATTCCTGCCTATAGTTTTGTTTGACCATAAAAACATCGATACCCAACCAATTAAAGGAGCAACTTCTCACGTAATCTCATCAAACAATCAGAGTTCTGCGCATTTGGTTGAGTAATAACGTTTCTACAATCTCTACCGTCACAATGCCCACTTGACACAATGAGACTTTAAACACTTGTATTATACGTGACCGAAAATAACAGGCTTAAAACAATTTTTTGATTGGACCTTGATGGATCTTAATCATAGGATTTAATTCAACGAGGAAGAAGTCATACAAAACTTTCGTAATAATTAGTAATTTGGATTGAAATAAATATTTTTGGAGATTACGCGTAACGCCATCTATTTCCAAACTAGAAAAGCTTGTACTATGGATACCAGACACACCAGACAACGGATACATTATTTGTTTAATATATTTAAATATAATATGTCTTTTATGAAAATACAAACATACACCTAGACTCAAGACAAACATACATGTTAATTGTATAAATGTTTGCCCTGTGCGGGGATTAACCCCTCTTTGGGTCAGCGGGCAAGTTATTAGCCACGGAGCCGCCACTAGAACCTCGAACGTAAATGTGACCTATAATTAAAAACCCTGATAAGTCGTACGAATTCTTATTGTTGAGATAGTAACAAATAAACCTTCAAGTCCGCAGTGGTCACTACTACAACGCAGCTAGGAGTCTCAACACAGCTTTTGATTTTTGACTCGAATTAAGCGTAAGACGGACTCCATCCCGAGCCAAGTCCAATTGCCTAACCTAACATGCAGCTTGTTACTCTGGCATGAACTCATAATTAAAAATTGATAGATTATAGGTCCTGGATATATTCACCAAAGTCTTTGAGCTCACGGATTAGTTGACCCCGAGTCAAAAGATGAGGAAGTGAGAATAAGGCTTCCATTTATTTACCTGATATGCAACATGCGGTATTCGGCGTCAGCCCAGCCGGTGCTGGGTTCTGCCCAGAGTCGTTCAGCGAGTGCGGCGGCTCGCGGCCACAGCCTGTCGTCCAGCGACTGCTCGTCAGCTTGCTCTGACCACAGAGCTGCCTCTCCGCCTGTAATTAAAAGTGATTCATATACATGTTCGTTCATTGATTACTTTATTATTACCAAGCTCATTCCACAATACCTAGGTTATGCCAAGGTTTTCTTTAAAGACCTAAGAGGTTCTTTAAAGGAAGTAATATTTTTGGGTTGTCGCTTTTCATAATTATAAACAATTTAAATGGGTCTGGTTTCAGACCCAAATACGGCGACCTCCCATCAATATTATATTGGGACATTTACAACTGCTCTACTAGAAATGTTTCATGCATTGTAGACCTTTAGCCTGTTACATGTATAAGATCTTGCTCGCTTGCTATTTAAACTTACCAAGTACTTGATCTTTGTATTCTTTTGCTATTTCAGCAGGACTGTTTTCGTACACCTTTTGCCAACCGATATACGGTGAACACCAGTTGTTACCTGAAAATATAAAAATAATATATATATCTTTGTACTCTTTATTCTGCCTTTTCAACCTAACCCGATAAATTGATGAAGATACTGTATCTACTTGAAATGACTAGTATTTGATCTAAAAATCGCCATGTATTGTAGCTAAAAGCGCTCATGTTACGGTTTTCTTTTTTCCTGCAGCAAGACATTGTATGCTGGCAGATCAAGACCGGTCATTGTGAACACATAAGGGGATCTTTTAGCTGAGGTCGTCTATAGGATGAAATAATGATGAAGATAATAAATGCGACTTAAATTCACTGCCGTAAACTCGCTACGCGGATTCGTGTAACGGTCAAGAACAATATAGCTACGGGATCTGTCGTGAGTTTGTATTTCTTATGCGGTTGCGCCTAATATTACATATTCTTAGCTGAATCATAGGAATTTACACAACCAAAAAAAAACTTCTTGGCCTGGCAGGTTAGGAGGTCAGTAACTTGAATACAAAGCCAGAATATTAATTTTGTTGGTGATTCTAGTCTTAAATATGAATGGTTTGAAATTCCTCACCAGCGCCGACCCAAGCCCCGAACCCGCAGTCGAAGTATAGTGCGTCATAGTTGGACATGATCAAGCGGTAACCCTTTTGTAGTAGACCTCGTATCTGTGGATCTGCTCCAGTCGTCCATACCTTCAATCAAAACTTGGACTATAAGCTAAATTCACAACTATTAGGATGATATTTATATATAAAATTTGATTCCTAAGAATGAATGTTTTAATTAATTTTCCTTTTTAGGTATTTTATTAAAAATTAAATTTAAAATTGATTTCTACAAATCATTTTTAGAAAATAAATCTATTTCGATATTTTAAATGCGAAAGCAGGCCTGTTTTTTGACTAACAGTGTGCCTAGTGTCAGTTTTTAACGCTACTATCGCGTTCGCGTCAATGAAATACATGTATGGAAATGAAGAAGCGCCTCTATCGGACGCGTTGTGAGACGGTTTTTTATCATAGCACTTTTAATGAATACGCGAACGCGATAGTAGAGTTACGAATACGCAAAAACTCACACTAAGCACACAGCTCTGCTACGTTTGTAAACTGATTTGGATAAACTTAGTGCAGTGATAACGTTAAACCGGAAGATATTAATAGGTATGTAGGATAGCCATTTGTTTTTGTCCACATTTTCTTTAAAACCAGAGTCCGAACCTTTGGCTAACACCTTACGCATAACCCCATACGAGTACTATAGTTCTATGTAAAATTGCAATTTTAATCTTAGGGAATTTAAGAGGAACGTCCTTAGAAGTTTCTCTCCTGTTCTTCTCTCTCTCTCCTTCACACTGTGACATGCCAGAATAAGACAAAAAATCAAGAATGTATACTCACTTGAATTATGTAATCGTCTTTATTTAGGAACTGGTCGACGTGAGTGAACTCTGTTAAGGTACTTGTCCATAATATCAACGGAAGTCTCTTGCCGAATGCCTGAAATCAAATACATAATGCGTTAAATATGTACCTATATACAGAGCCGAGCGTGTAGAGTGGCAGAACGTTGGGTTGCCATGTCGAAGGCCGATTCCTGGTAGGTGCACAAATATTGGACTTCAATTTTATTTGTAAATAGGCAAGTGGTCTCCACGTTCACGTCTGTGGGATGGAATACAATCAGTAAAACTTGGCGTGGATGTTATGAGCATATGTTTGACCACTCGTGGATAGTGTCATGATGGTATATTTTAATAATATAAATCTACGTATTGAAGTCCTGTGGCATACTCAGCTCTTAAGTTAAAAGGGCAGACAGCAAGGGGGCAAAGAAAAAAGGTAAAATTATAACCTACTATTAGTAAATTCTACTGCACAAACTTTAAGTCTTAATTCTACATTAGAGTTTCATTCGTCTTACTAAACCCATGTCATTACGCATAAATTGATGCGCAAGCGCAACACATTGCGCTGGTTTTAGTTTTTTTTAATCAATGAAATTACAAAACTCGGAGAGGATATCAACATAGCTCCTCGGTCGAGTCAACATATGTATGCATCATCGCATAACATGTTGGGCAACATATTGCGTGGCCCTGTCTAGCCTATCTACATAGCTTAGCACGTTGAACGCCAAGCAAAAAATGGCAGTTAGTCATTTGCGCCATGGGGGACACCGGTGGGCCGTCCTATAATGAACCGTTCAGGCCTCGACCCGAGAGTGGTGTTCACTTCAAACATCGATAACAAGCAACGGGGCACTCATATTAACATAAACTGGTAGAGAAGTGACCCGTGTGGCTCTTTAAGACGATTATAGCTTGGTTATTAAATATTTCAAAAAGATCAAAATTTGTAACGATTTTCTTAGGCAATCTAAGGAAACCCTAAGCTAAATGAAAATAAATGCATATTTATGTGTTTATTTCATAATAAATGGAAAACAATTACAATTAGGTATTTATGAGAATAATTAATTCCGTAGAAATGAGGAGTAAAAAATAATGAGTAGGTAAGTACAAAAAAAAATATGCATTTTAGCGGAGAATTTCATTAAACTAGCGTAGAGACAGAGACGGTTTGGAGTAATAAGTGACTAGTGGCTAATATCGAGTAATAAGTGATTAATATCTTTTTTACCACCAATCCGCGGGGGCACCGGTGATCGCTTTCAAATATCCTTATGAAAATATCGTTAACAATTGTTTAAATTAAATTAAATATTCAAATTTAGACATTCTCTATTGTTTCGCGACGATTTTGGTAATAAATATGAGGTTAGAGAAAGGAGATAACCTTATAAGCCCTATCCTGAGCTTTCTTCTGGAACTGGTCCCAGAGCTTCAAAAAGCTGGACTTTTGCAGATCCCAGCGGTTCTGCACCATGTAGTTCTGAATTTCAGCTGAAGTATTCCAACATTTTTCGCTCACTTCATCTCCTCCCATGTGGAAGACATCAGGTTGGAAGGACTCTGGAAATTGCAATTTTATATTAAAGTCAAATATTGATGCCAATGTTTTGACTCGCAAACTAAATGTAATTAATGAACTGTTTTTTTTTGCCCAATTGTAGTTAGTTCTACGCGCATTTTTAGCGGTGCTTTATGCACTTAGAAGGGAAATGGGGCGGTTCGCATAAAGCGTCCTGGGAGGGACACGGACTACTTCAGGTGAAAATTGGCACACAAGAGAAAATCTAGAAATAGACTTAGGGTATATGACGTCATCAAATCCAAGTGATGGAAGGCCCTAGTTGTGAATTTATAAGTACACATATACAAACTCACCTGCCATATCACTATAGATATCCTGCAAGTAGTCGTACAGCTCGTCCTTGATAGGGTTGAACTGCCCACAAGGGGGCTCCACGCAGTACTGGATCCATGGTTCTGCCTAGTTATAAATGAAAAAAATCACAAATTGTACTTAAAAACGTCCTCGCTGTTGGTTTTCTATTTCTTTATCTACTTATACTTATATAATGAAAAAATATTGTCAGTTTGTTTGTATTTACTTGCATGTGAAATAATCTCGGAAGAAATTAATATTCTGCACAGTGGTAGTTGGAAAGTTCAACGGTAGTAAGGCTATTTTTTATCCTGTTGAAATAATAAAATGTAGAAAATTTTAAGGGATAGCGAAAAGATTTTCATCGCTTAGACAACCTTATTATAATAATTCAAATTTCATATATTATTTCATACGTTATGGGTAACATCCATACAGCGTTTTATTGGATTTGATTCCCGAGAAAGCTTAGGTTGTGGAATGAGATCACTACTGAGGTTTTCTCTAGCGACTACAGTACGGGGTGAAATAAATGAAGAAACAAAGAAAAACATTTATTTGGACTTATAAATAAAGACAGGAAAAAGATATTACCTATTATTCTTCAAAAAGGGCATATTTTAATACCCTCCCTGGTTTTAAAGTGTCAGCAAAAATGCTGATAATGTCCCAAGTAGCCTACACCTAAACTACCTAACTACGATGACTGTTTAAAATCCGGCGGACTGTTAGCTTGTTTGTCACTTTGATGTCAAAAAATACAGATAATAACAGGTATGTAAATAATGGTTGACAATAAATAAGTCGCTTATCCATGAAAAAAAAGAACATAATTTATCTAATGAAGACGCCGCCCACGATTGTTCCGTTTTGTACTCACTCTGAAGCAGACAGTGAGGTCAGTGTCCTGCCAGCCCTCTCCGACGTGCGCCGGCGCGTCGAACTCTGGCATGACCCGCACTCCCCGCTCCAACCCGTAGAGGACCACTTCACGTATAGTTTGCTTGGTGTAGATCTGTATAAAAGGTTGCAATATTTGGGTAAAACTAAGACGAAATTAGTTTAAAAATAAAAGAAACTTTTCTTCCTTATTTCTTCTTTTTCCTTTAATTAATTTTGTCAATCTTAACTTCGTACAATACTTACTTAAAAATACAGTTTGTAGAAGTTTATTTTATGTTTGGAACTCTGATATAGATATAGAGCTCTGATCATTTGAGGGTTTCAGTACCTATTTGGCACTTAGGCGAGACTTACTTGAGACCGACCCAATTTATATATTTTTTTGACAATGGTTTACCGAATACCGATAATATTTATAAGTTATTACAGTTTAATGCAAAAAAAAACACATAAAATCAAATGTTTTAATTGACATTGTCAAATTGAAATTTTGAGTATAAGTATCAATTTTGTAGAAAAAAAGTTATACGCTAATACCTTTCTAGAATCATACGCTCCTAATGTGGACAAAATTGGTCTCTTCTCTGAAACGAATGGAAAGCTGTGACTGTCTGTGATGTGCCAATGGAATGTGTTCATTTTGACGGCCGCCATAGCATCTGCAAATACAGAAAAGAGCCATGAAGGAAGGGACTTTATTATAAAAACCCTACAGGAAAAAAAAAGTTACTTTAAATTCAGCTTGTTAAGTGTTTCAATACAAAACATGTATTTATTAGTTGATAGACTGATATTATGTTTCATTTGTGATTTAACATAGAGTACCTATTGGACGCACGCAACAAAACAGTATTGTAATTAGTTTGTAAAGCTAGTTGTAGTTAATTTACTTGACGATTCGGAAGTGTTATTAGTAACACATTTGAATAAAAGATTTTAATTTTGATTTTGCTTTGTAAAAACAAAACTACCCCCATCCATATATCTGTTTCAGCACATCATAGTTAAGCATTGTTAAACGTTACAAAGAGAGTCGTTACACCCTGACACTGAATCTTCTTTAAATTTATTTATAAAATTTGTGTTTACACGTAATGCCTATAGTTAGGTACTGTGGTTTTGATAAAAATGTTTTTTGCAAACTTAATTTCCTATCCTACGTAATCCCACCAACTTATAGACCCTAACTATTATTAGCACTATAAACAATACTTTAATTCTTACTATTTCGTAAACAGATCGCTGAATGAAAAAAAAACACGCAATATTTTTAACGACCTTTCTGACTATACTCCACACCATGGGATAGACAAGAAAAAATAGACAAGAAGCCCAGATGGCGCAACTCTTGTACCGTGGAGTTTGGGGACGTACTCTGGTATGGGGTGCTACGTGTGCTGGGCATCGCCAATCAGCGAGGTAATGCCGCTAGTACATTAGGCACCATGCCTAAAAATTATACTTTAGACGAGGCATTCTTACTATAATAAAATTATATTATATATATAGCTTTAGTGGTAGGTTAATTTTGTCTATTTGTTATTGTATCCGTAAAAAATTATAATATTGATAAATTAAATAACAAAGAAAAAATCATCACCGAAATAACATTTTTTTAATATTTTATTTTACCACTTTGCCGGCATGATCAATATGTAGGTATACCCATGCCAAATTACAGCTTTCTAGTACTAAGAGTCTTCAGAGACTCTTACTAGAAATAAAGCTGCGGACAGATGGACGGTTCCTTGTTGACTACGATACCCTAAAATAAGTTTTGTAGATATTTTCTTTTCGAATGCCTTAATTAAACCAGTAACTATAGAGATTAAAATTTGATCTTGTTATTGTGTTGGCCAATTTATACAGAAATCGCGGTTCATAGCCACTAACACTACAACAGATAACGTGTGTATACGCGTAAATGTGTGCGTGCACCAGCGTTGCCAGCCAAAATCGGTCCAATCGGCCAAAGTCCCGATTTTTAAATCAAAATTAAATGTCCCGCGCGGGACAGGCTCAACCCCGCTTTTTGGGAATAACTCGACCGCGCGTGCAGCGTACTCACTCAACTATTTAACGATAGGGTAAATCTAATTTAAAATATCATATTTTTATTAAAATACATTTTCTATGGATATTTTTACTAGGTACTGTAGAGGTTACGACCTCTTGTTAAGTGTAAAGGAAGTAAATATGCTAGCGAACGTTTTTCACGCAGCAAATACTTCGTAGTGGTTTTATAAAAATAAAATAAATGGTGTCAGTGCGTTTTTAAATAAAAACAATTGGAATTTAGAATTTGTCAGTATTTTTACATTGATTGACATTCCAGTGAAAAATATAGATTGGACAAGTCTATATAAATTTGGAGGGTCGATTCCTGTCTCTATCAGGAAGCCCTAGAATTGGCCTAATATTGCCAGTAGACTTAGGGTAAGATACTAAAGTATCCAAAATGCACTCAGCATCGCCACCATTGCGATTAAATGTAGATATTACCCAATGTACCGACACGACGACCCGAGGCCTATTGAAGGATGGCCTAATGAAAGAAGACGTACTGCAGATAAGTTTAAAATTGTATAATAATTCTCCTAGGTAGTAGATTAGTCTAAAGGATGTATACTCTTGTGGCGATTGAAAAGAACATCTGAATACATAAAACAACTCCCGATGTCGTCTTTTTATTAGCAGAGATCCCGATACCTAATAAGAAATAGGTAGGAGCAGCTTCTTTACGCCCCCGCACGCTGCAGTACCTATCTATTGTCACGTAAACGTAATTTGAACTCAAATAAACAGATAAATATTCAAAAACTTTTGATTATATACGTTTTTTTTACTATGTCCCGCTTTCGATGAAAGAATCCCGGTTTTTTTACTTAAAAAGTTCCTAAATCCCGACTTGGCATAAAAAATCTGGCAACGCTGGCGTGCACTATACGAGCGGTAACATAATCGTAACAGAGGGGCGGTGGGGTCGACTCTAGAGACCGGCGGGGAGTGGCCATACGGCATAAAGTACTATTACGTATAATGTGACAATAAAGTAGGTAAATTAGTGCAAAAATGTTTTTATATAAACGTATGTTTTGCAATTACTTAAATGTACTCATGAAAACATGACAACGGAGGGTCAGTTTTTACATGTTGTTGATCTTATGTTGAATCTATCTTTTATCATTATCATTATTTCATATAGAAATACCTACTTTTCCTTATTCTGCGGCATAGGGTACCTTTATACTTTTTATTCAATTTATCGGTCATTTTACTATCTTGCTGGCTAAGTCGTGTTGTTTGTTATCGTGCCTTTCATTGTTGTAAGATAACCAGCGGGGCTATTTTCTTACTCCAATGGCAATCGTTATTGGTTTCAAATCCAATGCTATTGCCTTTTTTATTCCTTGCTTACCATGCAATACCTACGCGCGTGGCAACAAAAACGATTATGACTGCCGTTGAAGTTGGAAAGTAGCCCCGGAGAGCGTGGTGTATTGTTATTTTAAATATCTTTATACCTATTGACTGTGATTTGAGTATGAATTTTTTTTTTAATTAATTTATTTAATTGTTTCAATTACTTGCAAGTTTAAGTAAATATGACGAGTTTTAACAAAAAAATACTCTTCTAAAATACTTACATGGTGTTATTTTGTGAAGGTCATTTCTTGTGTATTAATTTTTACAAAGTTAACTAAATTTACAAAAAACTACTTTTCTTGCCTAATTTTCTTTTATTGGTAAAAAATGGTAAACTGTTACAAGTAATATCCATACTCTTTTATATTATTAATATTTTGCCAAAACATACCAATAGTCCTCTTAATCGATTCAACACTGAAGTAATTTCTGGCGGTGTCGAGAAGGAAACCTCGGTAGGGGTACACTGGTCCGTCGGAGATAAACACATCCCGAGGGATCTGTAAAAATAGATATAAGTAATAGTAATATGACCATATCTAATTGTCCCGTTTCAAATTCGTGAATCAACAAAACCGGAGAATAGGCAAAAGTCTATGAACCTTATTACAAAAAACCTATCAAGTGCGAGTCGTACTCGCGCACTGAGGGTACCGTAAAAGTTAACCTGTATTGAGGGACAAACTTAACTTATGTTGGAAAACTGTTGTCCTAATCCATCGAAATAGGTCGCGGTTAGCTTACGAACTGCCAATAAGTGCTCAATTGAAAAAAAAAAACAAAATCGTGATGTAACAATAAATATAAGGTTTTCAGATTTTTTCCTTTATGTGTGCTAAATGGCATTGCTTCTTGCCAAATTCATGATTCTAGGTAAACGGAAAGTATCCTATAGGTTTTGATTAATTATAATATGCGACAAAAATAACAGTATTTTGGGCTTATTTCTTTATTGCATTGACTTAGAAGCTTGTCTTTTTTACAGCTTCAAGTGACCGTAGACTTTAGTATTTGATATTAATTTCAACTTGATATCTACACGTGTTCTTGAGTAAAAGGGTCTTGTCAGGCAGACGGATAAACTTTTTTTCTAATAAAAGTTGTAAATATATAATCTGAATCTCGTAAACGGGGGTTTCGGGGGCAATAGATCGATCTAGCTAGGTTTCATTTTTAGAAACCGTTGTTTTATCCGTGTTTTCAGGCAGTGATAAACTTACAAAATAGTACTTTTCCTGACACCTTCCTGACTATAACCTATAATATGCAAACTCTTCAAAAACTTTTACAGAGTTATGCATAAACATCCATAAACAAAATATATACAGACGACCCATTATGTGTATTCGAAGTCGGTTAAAATAACGCGCCTTACTACAGTCAAATAATTTACGAGATATACCCTAGTCAAATAGCAAATTGTAGTAACAGCTATTTATAAGTTTCGATAAAACATTTGTTTAAACAAAAAAAAAACATTTTCACATCTTTTCAAACAACAATATAAAATGTACCTATTTTCCAATACTAGTTTAGACCAATACCTAAATTTTGTTTTTTATTGCTGTCTTGTGTAAATATTTATGAAGCGGTAGTGTGCTGTGTGTGCTTCGGTTGGTTTTGTTTCTAACATCATTGATCTACGTCATTTCATAATACATAATACCTAAAACCATAAAAAGTGATTGAGCAATAATAGGTGCG
This sequence comes from Apoda limacodes, assembly GCA_946406115.1. Taxonomy (NCBI): domain Eukaryota; kingdom Metazoa; phylum Arthropoda; class Insecta; order Lepidoptera; family Limacodidae; genus Apoda; species Apoda limacodes. The sequence continues at coordinate 26,738,824 of OX291551.1, read as the reverse complement.
TTTTATTGACGGCATTGAGAGCTATGACATCGCATAGGCATTGAAATCGTTCTGTTCACCAAATGTAAACAAACAATATGGCCGTTCACTATTTGACAGCGCATCCACTACTCTACCTCCCGACCATATTGTGCAGCCAAGGCGTTGAATGCGGTCCTGAAATTAACGTTACGGCATTCATTATTGGTCAACAGAACGATGAAATGTGCGCATTAGAAAGCATTGAGCGCATTTAATGCGTATTATACTTGTAAACAAAATGTCCCCATAATTACAGTAATTGTGCTATTGGGGTTCCGTACCTCAAAAGGAATAAAGGAACCCTTATAGGATCACTTTATTGTCCGTCCCTTTTTCTCAGGAACGCGTAAAGTTATAAAGTTGAAATTAATATCAAATACTAAGGTTTACGGTCACTTGAAGGCGTAAACAAATCAAGCGTCTAAGTCAACGCAATAAAAAATACTGCTAGATACGGTCTTCTTTGTCGCATATGTTGGCATTTACAAATAAATCAAAACCTTGAGAATACTTCCCGCTGTCCTAGAATCAAAAAATTTGATTTACAAATATAGGTAAAGAATTTAAATTTGTTAATCTGTACTTATTTATGTCCCGCATTTCGTGTTAAGGCGAGGCAAAAAATCATCTTAACTGCTTTCGACGCAAGGTTCAAAATTCTTAGCGCACGAAGTAGCCAAAAAACGTAAATCGGAAGCGTAAAATTGACCTTTTTAATTTATCCTTGTTTTGAAGGATATAACCTTTACGTTATAATAATAATCTCAGTTTTAATGATTTTGAAGAGCTAATTTCGAATAAAAAAACTATCGAGCCAAAATCATCAAATCATTTTTCTGAGCTGACAAAGTCAAGTAGAAGGTCTGAAAATACATGACGCTTAGTTTCAGATCCGTAGCTTTTATTGTTGACACTACCCTTTTCTCAATGCCTCGTCTTAAATACTAGCTACTTTCAGACCATCAGTGATGAAAATGGTTTTATACAACAGACCGTTCTAACGAAAAGAATCCGAAATTTGTATATTTTCCTCTACCTTTTTACGTAAAACTCTCTAGCAAACTAAGATCAATTATCAAGAGAAAAAGAAATCTTAAGCACAAACTACCGTACAAAACTCTCAGATTGATATATTTGTCACTTGCTAGCTTTGTCACCAGTTACGGGATACGTCATGGAAAACATATACGGAAGATATATATGTATATAAATTACTGTTAATGATAAGAGATTATTCAAACATTGTAACGTTATGAATGTATTCAATTAATTTAATTATCCAATACTAAATGAAAATAAGGAACAAAAATATTTGATATAACGTAAGCGTCCAAAAAATTAGGATACACTTCGCGGCGCCTCGCAGCGGGCTTCATACAAACGAATTTCTCACTTGTTTTTGACATTTACTGATCAAAGACCTCGAAATTTTGAAGACATGTTCTAATAATGAACTGAACTGAACTGAACTTTGCAGGAGGATCTCAACCAAGGATCTCAATGCTCTTAAAGATGGTAATAGGCATGCTCTGAAATTATGGAACTTCAGAGAATGGGTTTTTCTTAGCGCTGAACGCGCATACTCGTGTCTTCGTTGGGTTGAATCGGACCAAGTTCTCCCGTCACCAGTCGGAGACCATTTTTTTTACATTGGAACGAAGGATGTTTGCACGGCCCGTGTAAAAGCGTCTTCGGTACTGTGATCTACATAGCAATAATATATGCAGCGCAGAAACAGCACAGAGCTAGCAGTTATATCCATGCTATTAGAGCAACTGCGTAACTATGGCTCGTAGACAGGGAGCCACCAATTTGCACAAACCCTCGGGCAGTCCGTAGGATAGCAATTTTGACAGAAGACCCCGGAGTCAGAACCTATCGAATGCCTTCGCTTTGTCCAGGCTACATGACAATGCCTCCCCCTGACTCTCAATGGCTAGTGCCCATCGGTGTGTGAGATACACTAACTAGCTAGATAATTACCAGTCGAGCGGCCATGGCGAAAGCCGTGTTGACGATCGCTGACCAGATCGTGTGTTTCTAGGTATCTTAGAAGTCTTCGCGCCATCGCCTTTTAGAGAAGACATTTCGTCTCCATTATCAAACTAGTTCAATAATAGTAAGTAATAAAAATATTTAGTTGAAAAAAACAAGTTGTGTTTGACAAGACGCCTGCCTGCGTGTTTTTTTTTTTTTTGTAATTGCTTTTTGTGCTGTGGTACCCTAAAACTAAAAATATTAGCTTACCAAAAGTTGGTTCTTGTTATCATCGTAGACGAAGAGCTGGGCGAGGGTCTCCAGACCGTGACGAACTCCGAAGAAAGTGTTGCCAGTTATATTGACGGCTATGCTCTCGCTGGAGAATGGAGACACCCTCAACTCATAGGTCTCGTCCGGGTTTAACGAGAACTCTGTAAGATTTAACCTGTTTATAATCTGCCACACACATAAATACTCAGATACATTTTACACTTATATCAAATATATGTTATTTCTAACCATACCATATTTATAATAATGGAATCTCTCAAAAAATACCAGTTTAAATAATACATAAAATTACCTATATGTAATGTAATATCAAATTATTGTCTCTTTGGCTGTGGCAACTGGCACCTAAATTGGAACCAGAGATTATATTTAACTATATATATTAAAGAGTAAACTGATGATATATAAAGCCACAGTCCAAACTACTAGCTACTGTTATAACGTACGTACGTTTGTGAAATTCAGTTATAAGTTTGTATGGAAATCCCTCACTTTTGAAGTTAAATGCACAAAACTTAGTTTTTCGCCTTAAGATAGAAAATACAGAATGGTATACTTCACCGATCTTGATTTATCACTCTAGAGAGTAAAATAGGGAAGACAATTTGTAAAAATATCAATATATTTGTGTTTATAGACTTAAGATTTTGTAACGAGGATCCAGTTATAACGCAGGTGAGCAGTAACAATGGATTTTATAAAATCAACCTCCATTTTACCCCAACATTTACAAGATAAGGTAAAGCTGGCGTCCAAAAAACTTGGTGTACTCAACAGAGCGAAGCAGTACTTCACGTCGGGGCAAAGGTTGTTACTTTACAAGTCGCAAGTTAGGCCCCATATGGAGTACTGCTGCCATCTCTGGGCAGGTGCACCCGGATACCAGCTTGGCCCTTTTGACTCGGTTCAACGACGGGCTGTGAGAATTGTCGACGATTCCAAACTCACTTGCGGTATCGAGCCCTTAAGTCTGAGGAGAGACTTTGCCTCACTGTGTGTGTTCTACCGCTTGTACAATGGGTTGTGTTCTGAGGAATTGTTCGAAATGATGCCCACGGCTACTTTCTACCATCGCACCGCTCGCCATCGGCAGGGAATTCATTCTCACACTTTAGAACCTAAATGGTCGCGTACAGTGCGGTTTCAGAGAAACTTCCTCCCGCGAACGCTTAAGTTGTGGAATGAGCTCCCTGCCAAGGTTTTCTGCAAGGACTACAGTATGGAGTTCTTCAAGAAAGAAGTTATTGGATTTCTGAAGGGTCGGCAACGCGCAAGTGATACCCCTGGTGTTGCAAGCGTCCATAGGCTACGGTGACCGCTTACCATCAGGCGGGCCGTAAGCTTGTTTGCCACCTTAGTGGTATAAAAAAAAAAAAAAAAAAAAAAAACCCCCTTGGTAAAATGGGGGTGAAAGTTTGTATGGAAATCCGTAGTATTTTGACCTAAATGCATAAAAATTGGTTATTGAAAATATTTTAAAATAAGATTGACGTGTTTTTGTTTTTTGGACAATCATCCCCTAGAGGGCGAAATAGGGGATGAAATTTTGTACGAGAACTCCGATAGGTATCTTTAGTCCAGGCTAAATAATATTTTTTAAGGAAAATATTCGTTGCAGGTCCGGACCCATTTTTCCGCGTAGAAATATATATATATTTGTACCTATATAACTCTGGAAAAATATTTCAAACTTGAAAAGAAGTGTAAAGAAGTTTTTAGCGATTTTTGGGTCAAGTATTGATTTTAGAGAAAAAGGTTATACGGAAAAGTTGTGGATAATAAAAAACCTATAACTTTTATAGTAACCATTTTATGACCTAACCTCACATTTAACGAGTAAAATGTTACAAGCCAATTTTTTAGTTTTTAATTTTTCCTGTTTAGAGAATAAATCGAAAAAAATTTAAGTTTTGAGAAAACGTTCCATTTTTTGTTACAAAAAAGTAGTTTTATTTCCTAAAAAAAAAGTTGAATAGATTTCCTGAAATTTTGAAAAATCACTCTATTTTGAGCTGCATAAATAATTTTTTTATGCTCAACAGGGTCTAATTTTCTTTGTAGACCAAAAATTCGAAGGTCTGAGTAATATTCATTAATACCAACACATAGGCATACCTATGGGGTGAAGAGTGGCAGCTGTAAAATCGGCGGAATTAGGTTACCTACCTATTTTTCAAGAAATTTGGGTATATACTTTGAGCTGGTTTGCCTCTATCCTAGATTTGGGATTTTTCACTTTCCCTAACCCAAAGCCTTTACCCATGAATCTACATAGTCGACGTAATTTCGTCAAAAATATTGATTGGTTTTGGTGTGTTATATACTACACTAATACTTAGTACTTCACTAATTTATTCACTTCCATACCGGTTTTTTGTATGTTTTCGCTTTATAGGGATTCTTATGTAGATGAGTAACCAAGGACAAAGAACTCCTCAATATCACTTACAACGAGTGACTCATTTGTTGTTCAACGAATTAGGTATCTGTAATGAAACGAGTATTGCAATCCCTTTACTTTTCTACGACACCAGTCAAGTGCGTGCCGTACACAGATTATAGTATATCATTACAACTATTCTGAGAACTAAAAATTGTAGAGCCGCTGTGTATGGCGTTTGTGGACTACGAAAAAGTCTCCGACTCTATCGTTGCCTGGGCCACGCTAGATTCTCTGTCGTATTCGTAAAACACCTCACTAGTACATGCTTTTTTGACTTTATGGCTATCATAACCGTCCAGTTCCAATATCATAGGACAAGTGCTATCCTGCTGCCTGCGTGAACTGTCTACCAATTCACGCTACAAGATGTCTTGAAAACAATGAACTAATATAATCCATAGGTAAGAAAAGTTCTTAGCTGCGGTCAGCTCAGATTGTGAAAAGTATGGGAAAAGGCTACGCTCAGCAGTGGACCTCTGCCGGCTGAGACGACGTATTAACAGTTGACGTATTCCAGCTAACTGATCAATTATTGTGTTGCAGTCAAAATGAAGAAACATGTATAAGAGGTGAACTAACCTCGCACATCCGGATTTTTGTTGAAAATATAAACAGTCATAGATTTTCCTGACGACTTCGGTGTCAATCCGCTGGGTACCGAAAGGGAAACCATTTCTTTGAATCTCTGTAAAGAAGCGTATAAAATATTATATGCGACGGAATTACTACGAGTACATTTAATGCAGAACCCGCTAAATAGGTAATTGCTGTTTCCGCCGAGGCATATACATATATATAAAGTTTTTCTCGAATAATGCAAAGAAATAAAAAAGGTTTCTTGTGTAGGTACTTAGTAAATTTAAATAATATTAAATTTAAAGACCCCAGCACTTTTGCATTGCAGAATTTTCTTACAACATTGTCGACGTGTTTTTGTTTCTATAAAATAAAATAAATAAAAAAACCGACTGCAACATTACGAACTAAAAAGCAATAAACAAGTAGCATTAGATTTAGTTATTTTTTACTTTTTTTTCGACTCGCGCTTTGCTATTTCATGTTCTCTATACCTCTCACTTTTGACTCTTTTCATCAGAATCGGTCTATCCGTTTAGGCTACACGAGAAAACAATGGACATACTCACATACATACATAAGCGCGAAAATCATTAACCTCCTCCAGGGTCAGTCAGCTAAAAAAGAAACTCCGGCAATGGATTTGCTGTATAGGTAAATACGCTACTTTGCGTGTTCTTTTTAGTAATAAAATGACGTTTGCGCATGTTTGTCAAAAATATATCTAAATATGTATTTACAACTAAATAATTAATATTGAAGTTAAGTTTTATGTCCATACATTTAGAATCAAGACCAGGGTGTGAGTGTGTTTGTGTAATAGTATAAAAACAACAATTATTTAAATAAACTAGGTACCTATGTCACACGATGCGATTTCTTTGTGTTTTATGGTGTTTTTACTTAATACTCCAGATGCGAATTATTTTATTTTCATCATACTTACTCTAATATGTCTTTTATTCATTACGTGCAGGCAAATCGGGTTTTAAGTCCTTTATTACTACTACAGGCTTTTTCTTTGTAAATTTTACTTTCTCAAAGCAAATCGCGTCACAGAACTCACGGGCGGTAATAACGCGCCTATTATATCAAGTATGCACAGAAGCCTTTTCAAAACTTTTTAATTCATAAATTCTTGAGATATCTAGTGCCATTTGGCGGTCACGTTATTTTCTCTACTTCTATTACCGTCATTTTAATTGTGTTTGGGTGAGTTTATTTATTAATTCACCTTATATTTTTTATTCACTCGCAAATGTGATGAAAAACATTGTGTGTAACACGGGTAGTACGGAAATTACGGCCTTCGGCCTTAGGCTTCTAAATAGCCTTTCGATAGTAACTTTCTACCACTCACCACCCAAACACAATGTACTATTTTCTATTACCATCAATAAAAATATTCATTACATACTCGAAATTAGTTACTAAAATTAAACTTTCTGCACCTCGGTGCGAAATGACTCACAAGTCAGTACGCAATATTAATTGAAATTTCATTTCATACTCGGTCTGGCCAAGCCAGTAGGTATCCTTATGACAGTGCGCACCATTTGGCGAGAAAGCATTAAAAACATGGTGATTTTGGCGAGGGGTCGATTTCCCCACAAGACAAACGTTTATTACTTGTGTTTGTCTCGAGACTGGGTGTTTTCTATGTATAATATTAAAAATACATATATACATGTAATTGTATCCGTTGTACCTATTCGGTATCCATAGCACTAGCTCGTTGTGTGTAATATTTAAAAATATTTATTATTATTAAATACCTTTCCAGCCGCATCTAATAAGTCATTAGATTTTCCATTTTTCATAATTTGGTAGCTAATGCCATTTATATTTATTTTGGCTAAATAGTTTCCTAATTCCACTTGTCCTGTAGGTTTTGGCCATAGAGTACCTGAAACATCACAAAAATAGAAAACATTTTGCGATAAATATCTTGTTTCTTCTATCTACGTGTTTGCTAATACAGTGTAAGAAATCAATTGTATTTATAGTTCTTTGATAAAATATTATGTCACAAAAAATAGGAAATTAGTTTTATTTCTGAACAATGCGAATTAATTTAATTTAACAGGGCTCCTAAAACGTATATACCTACGTTTGCGTTATGGGCAATAAGCTAAAATCGACGATGTTAATCTCAAATACAATTCATTTTTTGTGTCAAAAATATCTTACAAATTGGCGAATAGCTTAGCGCAGTAGTTCCCAACGTGGCCCAAAGAGGCCACGGCCCCCAGGGGCCACGGGAGACTCGAGGTCTACGTTGGCGTGAAAAAAGAATGGGGGTTCACAATCTGTTGGCGGGGTTCGACGAAACTTTATATCTACTTTCGATAGTGAAGACCTAAAATGTTGGCTTGACTTCACCTATCAATGTAGGCAGATAATATTTTAAGAAGCTCAGCGACTAAATGTGGAACTTGCATATTGCATATTCAGATATAGAGCAAATTTCCATAGTTAGTTCATCTTAACATTTTTTGTCGGGTTTTGGGAATATTTGGGTATAAAAATGTAGCTGCAGGGGGTTTGAAAGTGGTCTATGAGAACAAAAGTCTGGGCACCTCTGGCTTAGCGTAAAAATAGAAAATAATAATTTATATTTATATCACAAAAGATTTAAAAAATCTATTACAGTAATTGCCTAGCTTTATAAAGTTACTTAACATTTTATGAAATGAATTGATTGATCAGCAGTTACGGAATTAAAAAAAACGCGAGAGTCAGCCGTTATTTTTTTAAGCGATGTTTTAACTCAAATCTTAAAAAATATAGGTAGTTAATTTCTAGTTAAAGAATGTGTATAAGCATGTTATTTTTTTCCATTCTGCAACTTGTAATAAGACAGTGGAAACTGCATATTTGAATAGGGTGCAACCGCGCAGCCCTGCCCGACAACCATAAGACAAGGGGAAAAAATACGAAAAAGAATCGGAATCAAGAATAAAATGTATACAGGCAATGACTAACATTTTAAAATATATGTATGTAAGCAAGCGGCTACGAGTAAACTAGCGGTCCCAGCGAACGTTGTTCCGCTGCCGTCCCTCCTTAACCCGGCGAAAGTTGGTTTTTACCTAAAGTGCCCGAGTCCGGCTCGCACTTAACAGATCGAGATAAAAACTGTCTTATCTTTTAAGTTGGATCAAATAACAGAAAGTTACGAAGTTTGATCAAAATCGATTTAGTAGTTTAGGAGTCCATCGCGGACAAACAACGTGACACGTAATTTTTATATTTACAGATATAATGATTGGTAAAATATAAGTTGATTTGGCAAGTAAAATCCCAACTTACATAGGAGGAAAACAAGGCAGAAAAATTAATTTTATACGTAATATATAAAGTTCATATGCTTTCGTAAATGCATTTGTTGTTGTTTTTACAAACTATTAATAAGTTAAGTTTTTTCACTTTATGGGTGACCACATATCTTTAATTTATAAATTTAATTATGTACTTAGTTGGTTACTATACATATAATCATTTAGCTATAACGAGCTAAAGAAGACATTGCACATGGGAAGCTGTCCTAAACACATCTGACGTATGGGCGTGACGTTGTAACTATAGTGTTTTATTTTATCTGTGACGTGAGTTTTTTTTTATAGCGTCTTCTCTATTGTGAACAAGACTAGGTATAATATAAATTCTCCGGTCACCCGAAAGCCAAAACATTACTACTTTGCATAAATTCTGATTTGCGACATAGGTATCAAATGTTGCAATTCACACTTTGACTGTCTGGTTAGCCGAGTTCAATTTTTTTTTTATTATAATATAAGTAGACATGAATAAACCATTAAGGAATATTACATTAAAGTTTCGAACGACTTTGAATTAAATTTTAATTACTTATAAATAAGCATAACTAGCTCCACTGGTTTCTTGAAAGTCGTTAAAGTATTCAATAGCCACTGGAGTGTGTTACAATTTTATTGTAAGCAGTACAAATTAGTTAAATTGGAACAAATAAATGTATTATTGCGTCTAAAATTATGTTAATTATATCTGACTTTTTTAGTTTAAATTATATTTTTTTTAGATACTAAGAAGTATCACATCACTGGTCTAATGAAACCAGTGTCTGCATTGAATACACGTAAAAAGGGGGGACTGGCGAAGTTTAAATGGTTAAATGGATTAACAAGGCAGGCCTGCAAACTGCACTTGTTACGTCAGAGGGAACATACATAAGAAACGAATTACACTTAAATACGTGTATGTAAAAAAAACTTGTTTTTGGAAGGGAGGTCGAGGTTTTCTCTATGGACTACAATATGAGGGTTTTTAAGAAGTGAGTGATTCGATTTTTAAAGGATTGTGAGAGCAAGTAATGGCGGTATATAGTTTTTATTTTACTATAGACACTGAAGACTTCATAACTAACCGTAATCACCGCAGAACATTTTGCAGGCACTTAAACTGAGTGCTGGCGTAGTGGATTGAGAATCGTATCTTGTCTTTAGGCACCTTCCAGTTCCGCAAACCCATCTGTATTCTGTCGGCGTAACGCTGCAATTGAAAATATTTTATTGCATCTTTTAGAAGCCAGTTGTTTTGTTTTGGTATAAAGTTTTTATTTTATATGTTTGAATGACAAATTTTTTTTGGTACACGAAAAACATTCAAGCTCGTTACAAAATTTTATACAATCATTAACATAAAAGGCGTTTTACCATTTCCAAATTAATACCAATTATTTTTTTACTACAAGTTTAAGTTTTAAATTATATATATATATACCCTTTTAAATAAAAAACGAATTTTGGAAATTCGTCTATATATGACGGAGTTATGTCCGAACATACAGAAAAAAAATCCGAATTGAGTCTTTTTTGAAGTAGGTTAAAAACTATTTTATAGTCTGGTGGCAAACAAGCTTACGGTCCGCCTGATGCTAAGCGGTCACCGTAGCCTATGGACGCTTGCAACACCAGGGATATCACTTGCGCGTTGCCGACCCTTCAGAAATCTAATAACTTCTTTCTTGAAGAACTCCATACTGTAGTCCTTGCAGAAAACCTTGGCATTCCACAACTTAAGCGTTCGCGGAAGGAAGTTTCTCTGAAACCGCACTGTACGCGACCATTTAGGTTCTAAAGTGTGAGAATGAATTCCCTGCCGATGGCGAGCGGTGCGATGGTAGAAAGTAGCCGTGGGCATCATTTCGAACAATTCCTCAGAACGGGTTGTGTTCTGATTGTACAAGCGGTAGAACACACACAGGGAGGCAAAGTCTCTCCTCAGACTTAAGGGCTCGATACCGCAAGTGAGTTTGGAATCGTCGACAATGCTCACAGCCCGTCGTTGAACCGAGTCAAAAAGGTCAAGCTGGTACCAAGCTGGACCAAGTTTTTTGGACGCAAGCTTCACCTTATCTTTTAAATAATCTCGGAACTGAACATCGCTCGACATTTCCGACACCAAGGATCCCAATGCTCTTGGAGATGGAGAGGGGAGTGTTCTGGAATTGTGGGACTACCGTGAATGGAGTTTTCTTAGCGGTGAACGCGCACACTTGTGTCTTTTTAGGGTTGAATCGGACCAAGTTTACCCGTCCCCAGTCAGAGACCTGGGACAGTGTGGTCTCGATTTGAGACACAAGTTCTCCGCGGTTTTCCTCCACAACAGAACGAGGGATGTTTGCACGACCCGTGTAAAAAGCGTCTCCAGTACTGTCATCTGCATAGCAATGTATGTTGTTGATGTCCAACATGTCATTGATATGCAGTAGAAACAGCGTAGGAGACAGCACAGAGCCTTGCGGGACACCAGCATTAATGTCCATGCTATCAGAGCAACTACCGTCAACTACGGTTCGTATGCGTCTGCCGGACAAAAAGCTAGCCACCCATTTGCACAAACCCTCGGGCACTCCGTAAGATGGCAACTTCGATAGAAGACCCCGGTGCCAGACCCGATCGAACGCCTTCGCTATGTCCAGGCTACATGCCAATGTTCCCCCTGACTCTCAATGGCTAGTGCCCATCGGTGTGTGAGATACACTAGAAGGTCACCAATCGAGCGACCGTGGCGAAAGCCATACTGACGGTCACTAACCACATCGTGTAATTCTAGGTATCTTAGAAGCTGTGTGTTGATCACACGCTCCATCACCGTAGAGAGCAGAGAGGTAATAGCGATAGGCCTGTAATTCGATGGATCTGATCTATCGCCCTTTTTGGGCATCGGGTGCACATTCGCAGTCTTCCATGAAGACGGAAATTGCCTAGTGTGGTAGGAAAGCGCGAAGAGGCGCGTGAGTACAGGACATAACTCAGGAGCACACCGCTTAAGTACCACTGCTGGTATACCGTCTGGCCCACTCGACTTATGAACGTTTAGAGAAAGCAACGCCCGCCTTACCTCCCGCTGCGTTATGGAGATTTCCGGCATGGTCTTACCGCACCACGGTATAGTAGGTGGTACAGCGCGTTCATCGTTCATTTTCAAGTTCGAGGCAACGAGACTGCCCAGTAGATCGGCTTTCTCTTTAGCACTATGGGCCAAGTCACCATCGGTCTTTCGCAGTGGTGGTAACGTCGACTGGCAAAAGTTCCCTTCGGCAGCTTTGGCAAGCGACCAGAAAGCACGACTCCCAGAAGGATAGCTCGCAAGTCGCCCACCTATTTTGCCGATGAATTGGAATTTTGCTCTGGCAGTTGCTTTCTTACTGAACCTCGAGGCAGCATTTAATTTGCGTTTTAACTCAGAAATATTCGGATCCTTATTATAACGAGCCGTGGTCCAAGACTCATATGCATTTTGCTTAAGAATTTTAGCTTTTCTGCAAGACCTATTAAACCGCGGTCGTTTTTTGACGCCGGCAGCTACTCGCGGGTTAGGAATATAGCATTCTATACCAGCAAGGATTGTCTCAGTGACTGCGGCTGCGCAAACGTCAGGATCTTCTGAGTTAAAGCAGATCTGCCTCCACGGGTACGATGCGTAAAATTCTCGCAATCCATCCCAGTCTGCCGACTTATAGTGCCACACACGACGCCAATTAGTTGACCCAGAAGGATCGGGTTGTGTGCATGACACTTGAGTCCGAACGAGACAGTGGTCCGAGGAGCCAAGAGGCGCATCCACTGAGACGGAGTATCCGTCCGGACGAGTAGTCAGCAAAAGGTCCAGTAAGGAGCTCGTATGTTCCTCTATATCTGGTATTCTTGTTGGAGAAAGTACCAGCTGAGAGAATCCATAGGTCAGAGCAAATTCATGAGAGATGGATATCTCCCAGCATAGTTATTGGTTCGAGAACTGAGCCACTCGCGATGGTAGGCGTTAAAGTCTCCCAAAATAACTAGTTCTGCTGTGGGATATTGCTCTAGAACTTTGTGAGTCGTCAAACTCAGGTGCGTGAAGAGTTGAGTTACGTCCGTGTCACCGCTATGAGACCTGTATAGGCACGCATACATACGAGTGTGGCCACCGTAATCTACGCGCACCCACAATATCTACAGGTCCCTGTCTTCAAGGCTATGAAGGCGGCGACAGCAGATATCCTGCCGGACGAACATACATACACCGGCACGACTCATAAAATTGTGTTCGAGTTTGTAGCCGGGATAGTGAAGGTATGATGTGTCGGCCGGGCAGGATATCTGCGTCTCCGTTAGAAAAAGAATGGTCGGCTGCGCAGTTTCGAGATGGTGGTGGACTGCGTTAAGATTTGCGTGAATAACCCTGATGTTAATCCACATTATATGTGGATGGAGTAGCCGCTGTACAAACTCTTTTCTTTTCGTTCTCATGGCCATAATATATAAAAAAAAAGTTGCAAAGACTAAGGATGAGGATTCACTGCACAGACAGCTTAGAGGACAAATGGTGCGGTTCTAAGACTGCTGAATCCCTGATCCCTGGGTTCGGGATCCCGTTCAACCTGCGGGCGGCCAGCGGTCAGCCGTTTCATCAGGTCTCCCTGACCGCCGAACCAGCACGCCGCGTCTACGCGGAGCATGACAGCAACAAGCACCGCCAGTCCTCCGCTGTCCGCGCAGCGAATCCTCAAAGAGCTCTGGCAACCTTACTCACCGCCAGGAACACAACACTAAATGTTAGTGTTATTATGGCCGCGGTTTTCTGTAAGGTGGTACTTCCCCAGTTCGGGCCGCTCATTCGAGCAAGTACTCGCTATGCCCTGCTTTAGTTGTTCGGATGGCTTATTCGAGCGAGTTCTTGCAGTGCCCTTCCTCTCAGAAATTCAGAAAATCAAGATTTGCCTCACTCAATAAATTCTATTATAACTGTCAGTAACAGTTTAGAGAAATTAGCGATTTTGTTAGAAAAATATTGTATTTGCGTTAAGTAGGTAACAATGCATGCTCATAGTCAATAAACATAATGTGTCAGTTTGCGAGTAAAACTAACAATATTGAGAAAAGTTTCTTAGTCTACGTCTCGTTGTCAATAACGCAGGTAGGTATTTAAAATCCTGCTCGATCTAAGTTATTAATTACTTGTGTCATCCAACTAATAGGAAGCCATTAATGGACATTTTCTCATTAACCTATTTAATCTGTATAGCTGCAACATAGAAGGTAAATTCGAAGTAGGTACTGCTACTATGATGTAGTATGTAGATTATGGTTTAAGGCAAAACACAAACCAGAAAACAATAGCAGCAATTGTACTGTATTCTTTTTTGTCTTTAGGATTGTTGTTGAAAATAAAGATAAAAATAGTAATTATTTAAAACATATATACTTACCTGCTTATGTATATATATATATATATATATTGTTTGTCTATACTTCTTTTATAATGAGATAAAATTTGTTCGTTTGTATGTAGGGGGTAATCTCTGCAACTACTAAACCGATTCTAAAAACTTTTTTATACAGGTAGTAAGCTTGTCGCTGAGTAAAAAACGAGCATAACGAGGTCTCGATCAAGAGTCCCCACGGGAATATTTATTTACAAGGCACTTTTTCGCACGTCGTTGCAGCGTGTAAAATATAATTGGCTTGTTTTTGGCACCCTTGGGATCCTTAGTGTTGACATCTCCAGAGATGTTCAGTTCCGAGATCATTTGCAAGACAAGGTGAAGCTGGCGTCTAAACAACTTGGAGTAGTCAACCGGGCGAAGCAGTACTTCACCTCGGGGCAAAGTTTGCTGCTTTACAAGTCGCAAGTCCGGCCCCATATGGAGTACGGCTGCCATCTCTGGGCGGGTGAACCAGGACCAGCTTGGCCCTTTTGACTTGGTTCAATAACGGGCTGTGGTTCTTCAAAAAAGAAGTGATTAGATTTTTGAAGGGTCGGCAATGCGCGAGATTGCCCCAGGTGTTGCAAGCGTTCATAGGCTGCGGTGACCGCTTACCATCCAAGCCGGCTTGTTCGCCACCTTAGTGGTATAAAAAAACCAAAATAGCTGTCCCTAACATATGATAATACTTTAATCCCCGTCGAAAGTTCCCACACGGTAACACTTACCCGATACACGTTTCTGTAGGTAAACCGCGAGTTAACCAGGTTTACTTAATACCATGATTGTTATTTTTCCTGTTACGTTACGCCACAAATCCTAGAATCTGGAAAAAAATCCAGCCTCAGGATATTAAGCATTTTGTCAGGTAGCTTTTATGCAGCGGGGAAGCGTGAAAAGCGGCTGATCTAAGCGCTGATTGGGCAAGGATACCAAAATCCTAACGGTAATTGTAAAAAAAATGGACAAGTGCGAGTCAGACACGCGCAGGGCGGGTTCTGTACCACCACGAGCACGAACCATTCTTGACCGGTTTTTATTGTTTGATGTTCTGCACTATAATTGTTTTAAGTTAGAAACTTTTATGTACCTATACCGTTTATACAATATAGAAAAAACGAAAACCTTTCATTATTAACTTTTGTGGTTTCTATTATTTGTAAGTAAAGCTAGTCTAGGATCTTAATATAGATTTAAATTTTAAATGTCAGAATGATGGATAGAATAGGCATTCTTTAGGTACGGAACCCTAAAACTGAATTATTGTTGGTGCCTCTTTGCCGCATAAATATCTTTGATCCGCATCAATGGCATTAATGCAAGTGAGCCACAAAGCAGCTTTTAAAATTTTCCTTTATGATTAAAAATAATGCAAAAGGCGTGCCGAAGGGCAATAAGTATCGTCAGTCTAGTGACATTTTGTGCCAATGTTAATGTATAATTTAAATTCAGATCTGTTTCAAAAATAAATTCCACTGTTTATTCCAAAATATGGAGAGGGGGCGGTTAGAGGACTCCACCCAACTCCACCTTAGATTTTCTCATATCGCGATGCCGCTGTGCACCCTTCCCCATTCCCATACCTTCTGAATTTTCTCTCTTAGTCAACGTACTAATAGGTACTAGCTGGTATTGGAGAGGGGGAATTAATATACAATGGACGAGTATGAGCAACGTCAATTCAACGACGATTACTACCTACGTGTGCATTCGATGGCATGATAAAACATGTTACGCATACAAAATACATGTTTGGTTTAATTTTATAATCCAGACAAGTAAAAAAGACACATTTTTTGGTCACAGCCTTATACAATGAACGTTCTACATTGTACGGTTGAACTACGTAAACAAATAGACGACACGACTAATATAAATTATATAAGGCTGTGTACTAAAAACAAAGGTATTTATGTTGCAGTTGGTTTATTTCTCACTTCCGACTCTGCAGGATCTAGAAGAAATACTGAGCAGTCTTAATTGTTCTTCCAGACGAGTAGGTTTGAAAATGAACGTAGATATAACTAAGTATATGTCCAATGTATACGTTAATTTGAGACCAATGGTCGTCAAAAATGTCATAAATCGGAGCAATTCTAGAGTACCTACAGACACCTAGGTCAGACCATCACAGTAGGTAGAAACAACTTAGATAAGGAAGCAGGCAGAAGAATTCAGTTGGGCTGACGGCATTCGAAAAAATTACATCAGGTCTTCTCGTCGCCCTCAACGTTTGAAGACCCGCAATCAATGCGTCTTGCCCGTCATGACCTACGGAGCAGAAACGTGAACACTGACAATAAGCTATATCCACAAATAACAAATCACTTAGCCAGATATGGAGATGGCTACACTTGGTGTTTCTTTAAAGCTTATACATGATCAAAAAAGCATATAACTTTGATGCTCCGTTTCAGCGTGCAGTAATACACTTTAACTCTCGAAAAAATATGACGTTTTATCCCAAACCACAGTTCCCAATCGGGTTCAAAAGTACCCATGACCTCCTTCATCTTGTCAGCTATCTCTCTGTCAAAAAGGTCACCCGTTGCGTTGCTTTGTTGCGAGAAGAAGGAATTGTGTCCTGAAATATCAGTCGCAAAGAACCGATACTAGTGGGAGCTTTTGGGGTCGGAATAATAAGTACCTATGTCGTATTCATTTGTGTCGCCTTCTTTACGTTAAAGTCAATCACTAGGAACAGCCATAGGTATCGGAACCAGATTCCACATTCTTGTATAGGTAGGGAGGGCAGTAGAGGGACCTTTCGCAGCATACAATCCAGCGCGACACAATATTCCCCAAAACTGTTCTCAACTGCTGTTTAAAGATTGGGTAACTTAACTTAATGTCCTCCATGTGCTTTGCTGTCCGACGTTATTAACAAAATGCAAAAAAAAATATGATAAACAGCTACCACAGAAAATTAGATGAAGTACCTAGGTTTAAAATACATTTGGACCTCAAAGATGAAAATGATGACTAACATTTTTGGGGCAAGATTCCATTCAATGCCTGTTGAGCCAACATAATATTGTCAGTAACTACATTAAGACAAGTAGAACCTTCTACCTAACCAGACTGCAAAGTTCGATAGGTCATATAGCACAAGCATGAACGGCTTTTGGAGTCAACACGCAACTTTTTTATCTAAAAAATATCCGTCAGTGCAAGTCGTTTTTATTTTTTTAACTTAACTTTGTATTATTTGTATGTGGATTATCCAAGTATAACAAGTATAACACGTATTCTGTGAAAATTTTAGGTTTCTGCCTATTTTGGTCTAAAAGATAGAGCCCTTTAATAGTGGGACAGACAGACGACTCGCGGCGTAGGGTTAGTAGGTAATAGGGCTCCGCCGTTCTCATTCTTGGTTAGGGAACCCTAAAAAGTATATATTTTGTACAATAAATCAGTTATTTTCGATTACGCGATACCAATTTAATTCGTCATTCAAAAACAAGTTATAAATTGGAAGAGATTAAAGAAACATAAAAATGCGGATTTAATATTCACTAAAAATAGTGAGTTCAATGACTTATCACATTTTGGTTAGTTATATGTATATTCTATGGTTGGTGCTAAACGCGAAATCACGTTGACCATATAAGTGTTGCCAATTTAGTATTTATGTGCTAAATTTAGCAGCTTAGTACATTTATTTTTAGTTTATCATACTTATTAAATATTTTCAAAATGTTATCTTAGAAGGAAGTAATACAAGACATTAATAATCTTTGTTTTACGTATAGTTTCTAAAATATATTTTTTAAAATGAAATGGAATAGTACATATCTTCGCACCCTACTAATGATCTAAAAAATGAAAACTACAGTCGCTATATTGTATTGGTGTAAAACTTTAGCCGACCAAATGTAATACTAGTATATTTTTTGACCGTCTGACTTTGGATGTTTGGTCGCTAGTGTCGTTGTAAGTACCTACACATCATTCCAATATGGCGACTGTATTTTTGATTTTTGACCTTAGTGTCTATTGTCTACGTTATGTTAAGAAAATTGTAATGAAGTGCGCAATGACACATTGATGCAGATTTCCTTTTTAAGAAACATATTAAATAATTAAATCAAAAACATCTTTTTTTTTAATTTTTTTTTTTATTACATATATTAAATAGTTTTCACTTACCATTTTAGGAGGAGTACTAAATATACAGCATCTATGTAAAATCTATTGTACCACATGTTTACCTGTAAACCAAACAAAAACCAATTGAGTAAATACAATCGATAATACTGACATCTGAATTCATACTCAAAAATCATGTAATACATTTTGTTAAGCAATATTTTTAAGCAACTTTAAAATTTACTTTTTATGCAATGTATTCTTGCCGCTGCACATCACACAAGCAGCTATAATATACATTAATATGCCAAAATATATCCATACAAAACTAAAAATATTTATAGCTGTGTGTGTGATAATTTAAAGTTTACCTACTATTAAAAATATATCGTAATATGCCTTGCTGTTCATACTAATCTATACTAGTCAATACCAATATTAAAGTAAATCTGTCTGTCTGTTACCTCTTTACGCTTAAACCGCTGAACTGATTTTGATAAAATTTGGTATTGAGATAGTTTGAGTCCCGAGGAAGGACATAGGCAACTTGAAAACGTCAAGTGAGGGTTGGTTTTGTTTCTATTATTAAACAGTTGCCGTTGAAAACCATCGTTGATAACCGAATTTAAGACGGATGGAACCGCGGGCAAACTTGGCATGGAGATAGTTTAAGTCCCGGGGGATTAACAATGTTAATTTGCAAAACGTCAAGTGTAAGTCGGTTTTGTTTCTATAATTGAGGAGATGTCGTTCAAATCCTACCCCGATAATCGAATTTAGGGCGGGTGGAACCAAATGCTAGTATTTTATATTGATGTAGTTATAGGTCCGTGGGTGTTGGGCTTAATTTGACTAACTTTTGCCGTACTCTACACATTCTGTACAAACCCTTTTAATCCCTTGAGGGATGAATTTTTATTTTTTTTCTAAGCGAATGCTTACCTAATTTTAAGGTAAAGGAATGGTAGATAATGTTGTTTATATTTAAGTTGCAATATACCCCAATTCCATCACAATGCTGTTTGAACACGAACTTGCAGCAAGATCATTTTTTAATATTCAATTATATTATTTTAGTTTATATTTCATTTTTCCGCGGAAATAAGGAAATTCAAGCTTGCTGTGGAAATGCAACGGCTATAACCGAATTTGGCGCGGATGGAGCCACGGCCAAAAGCTAGGAAAGGAATATATTTAGTGTAGAAGTACGCGTAACCATTTAAACCTTCATAAATAACTTACCACTACTTGTAATTTTTAAAGTTATGACCAATTTAAAAACGTTGCCGAGTGTATCCTTTGATAGCAGTTTTGTAAATGTAATAATAGCAGTTTATTATTATACATCCAGAATTGATATAAAATTGTATTATATATATAACAGGACGCAACTTGGTGCATATACTTGTTGTCATATTTTCTTCAGAGATGGTCAGAGTGTAAAATTGAATATCCGCGGATTCGGACTTGGATATGGATTACACTGTTTAACAAAATAAAAACAAAATAAACAAATTATTTACCAGCAGTTTGAGCACGAATTCTTGTACAATTTTACCTACATGATAAAAAAGAATCTAGTCTTGATATTTTTTATGAAGAACAGTTTTTAATAAAAATTAGGTTAAATAGAGCAAAAAGCACAATTTTAGTCACATTTACGATTTGTTTTAGATCTAAGTACTTTTTTCTTTTTATCATGTATCCGTCACAATTAGTTTAATTTTAGTGCCTTTAAATGATTTTTAACATCGACTTCTGCAATGTTTCAGCGCTAAATTATAAGCATTTCATATTTTCTCATCACTATTACTACTGTCAAGCCTAAAGTAATTTGTATGGGCAAGAAAAAATATTGGTAAAATTTGATAATTTCGGTAAAAATAAAACAATTTGACATATTAAGAAATATAAGAAGTCTATTTTATTAACAGATAGTGTCCATTACATAATTATTTTTTCGACAATAATAAAATATTGAAAATGACCAAATTGAACTGAGCCAACGATAACTTTTCTAGGTATATATCGCAAAATATGGACTAAAATACATGCAAAATAAGGCATATTCTGAGAAAAAAAGCCCTGGTTAGCCTGTGTTATAAGGGTAGGTACTTATGCACTATCTTGTTCGTTTTTGTGAAGTTCGTTATACTGCTGTAGAATATGCCTACCCAGGTCAGACAATTACACTAGGTAGAAATCAATTCGATAAAGAAGAAGGCATAAGAATTTGTCAGTTGGGCTGGACGGCGTTTGGTTTGGAGTTGTGTCAGTTCCTTATCACGGTCATACCTCAAACCAAAGAAGACGCTTTATCAATACATCTAACCGGTCATGACCTAAGGCGTGGAAACGTAGACACTGACAGTTGGCCTTATCCACAAGTTAAAAGTCGCTCAGCAAGCTACAGAAACGACAATTTTTGTAATTTATTTAAAGGATATGAACAGAAATGAAGAGGTCTGACGAAGAACCAAAGTGACTAATTTAGCCCACACGGTAAGCAAGTTGAAATGGGAATGGAAAGTTCATTTGCTCATTGTGGCCGTGGTTGCAGACGAGCCTTAGAGTGGTTGGTGGGTGAGTTGTTATATTTTTTGGTTCACGAATTTGAATGTTATTTTATCTTCCTACTTGTAGCCAAATATAAACATTCTTGAATAATTGGTTTCTTAATAAGCTAAGCTAATAAAGCTAAGGCTAATTCTTAATTAGCTAAGATTATTAGAATTATCAATTAGTAACTAAATTTTGGTTATATAATAAAGTCTCATTTCGTTTCATTTGATTTTAGCAATGAAGAAGTGTAAATTGTCTATAACAGCAATTAAGACGATCGAGTGGCACAAGTGGTTACCTACTTGGACTACAATGTCGAAGGTTCCTGGTTCGATTGGCGGTAAGGACAAAACTGTTACGACTTGTAAGGCAAGTTGTCTTGATCTGTGTGTTTAGGTGATATGGTATCACAATCTTTTACGTTTGTGGGACCGAATACAGAAGATGAAACGTGAATAATACATGCACTATTAGGGGAGAGTTGGGTAATACTGAGCCCCTAAGGGAATTATCTTATAACTAAGCTCAGGTAGTACTAGTTCTAGTACTTTTACTTAGGTATAAATACTGACACTTATAAGAATAATATACTTACATATTCTTTCAGAGATTTATAATAATCACAACCATATTATATAGCTGGGCATAATGTCAACACGCCCTACGCGCGGCATTATCAAACAAGATCATTTTATTTTGTAACCTCAAAAACATAAACAAACTCAAAGGATTAATTTAAAATTATTCTACACATAAGTTAGACATTATTTTTACCCTATAAATGAGTATAATTTATTACTGAGTGTGAAATATTCATTGACTCACCTCTTCTTGAAATCACCCAAAAAAATATAGCGATCGCGCGGAAAACCTGCAAGCTCGCGGCCTTGCTCTCTGGATACTCGGCGGCAGTTGGCGGTGCTCGAGCAGGGTAGGGGATATATAAAGCTATGATTTTACTAATATTGCAGGCGCGTTTTGTTGACTGTTTCAAAGAAACCGAGGGGCGCGGAATTTTCAACCGCGCGGTATTACCCAATTCTCCCCTAACTGTTCAACGGAATAGTTGACATTCGAATACGTGAATACTCCTTTAGGGAAAGGCGTCGTGATGGTTTTTATCTTAATTTCAATTTTTATACAGTGTAACTATAAAAAGATCCTAACCGACATGGATACTAATATAGATATTTCCTCCTCCAAAGGATATCCGCTGTTACGGATACGGATAACAATATTCAGCACATCTCTACTGATAACGTAAGAAAAAAGTCTATGAAAAGAGTACAAGGTTGTGAATTGTTGTTCGAGTCAACATTACGATTCGCCTAAGGCCAATGTTAAATAAATAAATAGTTGTTTTAAAAATAAGGTACGAACAATGACCCTAGTGCGCTAGTATGAAAATATTCAGAAAACTATAACTTTCGTCTACTTAAACTTAATATTTTTAAACGTAATTATTAGTAGCGTTCGTAGTAACGAAAACAACTTTGTTAATTCCGAATTACCCAAATATAAAATTAATATGTTCGATGACCTTTTGGAAATTTGAAGGTCTTAAAGGATGCAAGGGAAAAAATCCAATTCCTAAACATTTTAAATTTCACCGAAACTTGACCGCTGACCAAAGGTATCAATGCCTACCTATTATCAGAAATTAGAAAAGTCGATTTATTTCATACACTATACGGCCAAAGTTGAACAAGAGCTAGACTAGCTATTATTATCACTAAAGTTAGTAAATATAAGTATTTAAAATAATAACTGAAGCTTCTTAATGATTCAAATAAATCGATACAAAATACAATTAAAAACAAATGTACTCACAGACTTAAAACACGTCCTCTTTGCGAAGCGATTGCGACGCGTACTATATAACAATCTAAACTTCCCACACTATGACCGGCAGCAAGCAATTCGCAACCAATGACTCAAACCAGCTACAATAGAACTGGTTTTATTTTTATTTGTATGTAACCGGTAGGTATACGACGGAGCTTATTATTTTTATTTTATGCAAGTAGATAGGTATTTTATCCTTAAGAGGGTGTATTCTCCAAATATCTGTTTGTTTTTCTCTAAAACTTTCAACTGAAGGTGACAATTCCTTTGGGTATGGGAGTCGGTTTCACCCTCCGTTGTTTCACCTCAATTTGAAACCTTTATAGTGGATTCATGCCTTGCCAATGATGTATTATATGTGCCTTGTAGTATAAAGGGTGAATCAAACATTTGTCACGTCTAATTGGAAATCTTAGATATTTAGTTAGCCCACCATACCTTTGTTTAATCGATACTCGATAGGAAGAGTAGTTATCTTCTATCAAAAAGGTTTCATATGGAGTATAGGTACAACAACCTCTTTGGATGAAGTTAGGTTTTATATATCTATAGATAATTTTAATAAGGTAGGGACCTAAGTATGTTTCCAGCGAAGGCGACTTTCTACACGAACGTGGGAAAAAAAGATAAATGCTTTATATCTTTAATTATGATTCATGTAAGTTTTTGCAAATTTAGCCAATAAACTATGGCTTATTTTTGTAAGGAAATAAAATATTGTAGGAAGGTACCTACGACAGCAATAATTAGCCAAAAAAATCTGTTACCTTTGCCTGAAAAACAAACACAATAAAGTGGAGTAGGTATACACAGGAGTCCCGACAGAGAAACTTAAAATGTAGTCGCGGCACGTAAGTTGAACCATATTGTGCAGTATCACAAATTTTGGGACCATTGAGATGGGGAATGCGGTGCGAAGCGAGGGGCAGCGTGCAACAATAGCAAGCAACGCAGGCCCCTGAGGTACAATCACGCATTTAAGTTTTCTATAGCTCTATATTACTATGTATACCAGCCTATTTGCGACTGGCGGTCTATTGCACAGCAAGCAAGTGAGCAAAAGTAGGTCTAGTCAAGTATTCATTAATTACTTTTGGAATAGCGTTCTTGGTATCGCGAAGTCTGCAAAGAAGTCTGGGAGTCTCGCTTCCGCGAAAATGCCTACGCGCTGTAGAATCTCGGCTTTCTAATGAGGCGGTATGCGTCATTATACTGCACTCTCATGAACTACAGGTTCACCCGGACACATAGGACTCAACCCTCGCGCTGAATGTCATCATCATCACTGAGATTCTGCGTGAGAATGTAGCCTTAGTACCTAATACGTTCGACAAACCGAACCTGAGCTCCATTAAGGAACACAGGCTGTACCCTCTCCGGTCCATTACCAGACCTAAAGACCGTATATTTCTGTCTTCAGAACGTTATATTTTAGCATAGTGCTCACAGATCTAAAGCAACTTCCTTAGACCACTGATTAAGGGACTGGGCACCATGTCGTCCGCGTAACTGAGTTTGTTTCCACAAACATTGTTTGACATGACATGACACCCGACTTTGGTGTAACTCAGCTTCCCAATGAGGTCATTTACGTAGGTGCTAATGAGGTCCGGCGAGGTCAGCCCACCCTGGCAAACATCGGAGTCTAGCTTGTACTCACTAGAAGTCGAGCAGCCCCACCGCACACAATATCGTCAAAATTCTTTATTATTGAAGAACATAGGTTGTGTTTGTGTGACGTACAGTGCGACAATTTTTTGTGACCCGGTTGCCATATTAAAATTATGTGAACTTACTAGCTACTATACAACAGCACAGAAAAGATTTTTTGTGCACTGTCGAGATATTTATAAAATGTTGTTATTAATTTCTTATCAATTATTATGCTATATTTTAACATGTTCTTGTGAATAAGAAATAAAGATTCTTCTCCCTTTCATATGCACTCTACTGTATTTCATTTGCTCGCTTACTCAGTCATGCATTGGCACACTGACCGAGCAAGCGCGAAGCGTCTCTGTTGCAGTTTGGGCAAAAATCTTAAGAGTATACAAAAGCATATAAAAACAATTAGAGTATACATCAGCAAATTTGTATACTCTAAGGCAAAAATAGTTACGCGTGCAAGCATTTCTTTAAATCATTTTGGTTTTAAGGTAGCCTTTGTGTGCGTTTTTTACGTTCTACTTCTATGTTATGTGTCGTTTCAAGCCACGAAATTCACGATGATTGAAGTTGTGGTATATGATAATAATAGAGTCGCATTAAATTTCGCGAATGTTGAAATCATTGTCGTACATTAAATCTTTGCCGTTTAGGAGATAAGTGACACATCGACTGCAGCGCCACCTACCAGGTCCATTTGTGAATTCAAACCTTGCAGGGACCGACTCGAACGTACAGAAAAATATCATTCACATCTTCCCTGCCGTTTAGGAGATCAGTGACACACCGACTGCCCATGTGAATTCAAACCTTGTAGAGACGCACTCGAACGTACACAAAAAATGACATAAAAATCTTCCGTTAAGGAGATCAATGTCACACCGACTGCAGCGCCATCTACTGGGTCCAATGGTGTTTTCAAACCATGCAGGGACCCACTCGAACGTACACAAAAAATATCATTAAAATCTTCCCTGCTGTTTATGAGAAGATCTCCTAGCGCTGTCTCACTTTCGAGTTCGAGGCTCACGCTGGTCGAAGGGACGAGCCCTAGAGCGACAACCCAAGCCGAGGCTCCCCCCGCGGGGAGACTGAGACTCCTTCAGTCTCGCCCCAAAAGCCCGGTGAAGCAGTAATGGCTGCATCAGCTAACTGCACAGTCAGTTCAGAAAAAAAAACCAAAATGACACACCGACTGTTGGAAGTTGGTGTCATGCAATTGAAGTGTGTTGTAAACTGTTAAGTACACAGACACCAACTTCAAACTGTTATTCAGATCAGATTTTAGGCAATAAGTAATTATTTTTAGTTTTTTAGTGCATCTTTTTGAAGCCGATTGTTTTTTTTTGTTAAAAGTTTTTATTTTATTGCGTTGATTTAGAAACTTAATTTTTATACAGTTTAACGGGACCATAGACCTTAGTATTTAATATTAACTAAAGAGCTTCATACATCCACGCTACCCTAAAAAAATTGTCAGACTAACAGAACAGACAGAACGACGGACAACGAAAAACTATATTTTGGTGCCATTTGACACAATGATTCATTAAATTGACAATTTACGACAGTTGTATTGCTGCATACGCGTATTTTAACAGAAAACGGGACAAAATAGCAATACGGGACAAGGCTCTCAAATATGGTGACAGTCTCGTATATACGGAACGTATGGCAACCCCAGCTATGACGTCACTTCGGGACCGCATTCAACCCATGGGCTATATGTAGGGTCAGGTGGTAATCAGTGGCCCATTAGTACACAGTGCACCACCACTCATATCCCAAAAACGCGACGTTACCAAACTGTACTGCAAACGCGAAACAATTCGCCTTCTACCACCTCCCGCACTCCCCAGGCGACGGCGCGCTCCCGCCCGTAACAGTGTATGGTTTTGTCCTTGGAGCCAAAAAAAGTAAGTATATGTATAAGTAGTTGTATATTTAGTAACATTATATTGCACTGTTTCCATGTGTAAAGTAACTATTCCTTAATACCTTAGATATATAAATATCCTTTAAATTTGGTTTGTTTAAAAGTTATGTAACCTTATAGGTTGAAAAGTGGTGTCTGCACACAGTGGCCCAAAATCGTAGGGTACACAGTGAACCATGCTTTACTGTGTACCAATCACTTTGTTCATAATATATTATTATCCGATACAATTTATACATAAACTTTTCAACTGTGATTGTAATAAACAAAAAAGACGTTAATAGAAGATCTAACACTAATAATAATAATCTTTTTGTTTTAGAATGGGTCCAACTAAAACAGAAAACCGAAAAATTGGCAGACATGATGCAAAAGAGATAAAGAGATTAGACTCCCTCTGAAAGCAGGTTCTAGAAAAACTAAAAGACGAAGGATATTGTGCAAAAGTATGATGGCGACAGACACACCCAAGAGGGATAAGATAGAAGAGAAAAAGAAGAAGGTAAAGGGACTAAAGAAAGAGAAGAAAAGTGACATTTTTACAGAAATAAGAGCAAAGAAAGAACAGAAATTGAAGAAAGTAGTAATACATCACTATGACACCAGCAGTGGCGATGAAACTTTTTGTGCCAGTGGATCGTCTTCTGGGGGAGAGATATTTTTATGCGATAGCAAAGGCGACGACACAATGATTCTGGATGATGACATAATTTCCAAAGCTCTGCCAAAAAACTAAAGTGGGTAACTTTGTGGTTATTTTGATAGACAAATAAAAAGAAAAAATAATTTTACGTCGCAAAGATTTTAGAAGAGTCTAATGAACCGGGATATGACTATGTTGTATCCTATTTAAAACTAAAGAGTAAAGTTTTTTATAAATTTGCTGAACCTGTGGAACCAGATATGGCAGGCGTTTGGAAAAATGACATAAAATTTATACTTCCTCACCGCCGGCAGGCAACTTATACATTCGCAATAAATTTGTCACTTTTGCCTTTCCTTTTTATTTTTTTTACACTTATTTATTTTGTTACAAACAAATTATTAAATATAACATTACTACAGTTTTATTTAACGACATTTCTATTAATTAGTATTTTTAATTATGCGATAAAGGTATGTACGTAATTAAAGTGATGGTTCACTGTATACACATTGGTCCACTGCCGACTCACCCTCCGATTCACTGTGTACTTATACTGGTACACAGTGAACCATACGCCATCTTATAAAAAAAACAATATTACCAATAAACTAGTGGAATTGGTGCTGATATTGATATGCAAAACACAAGTTTAATAAATTACCTTTCGTCTTATGTAAATTGTTCTTAATTACATTCATGTACGGTGGATTTATAAATGTTTAAACTTTTAGTGGTTCACTGTTTACCATATCACCCTACATGCTCGGGAGATAGAGCAGTGGATGCGCTGTCGAAATAGTGTACGGCCATATTATTTGCTTATATTTAGTGAACAGAATGATTTCAATGCCTATGCGATGCTTTCAGTGCCAGTGCCAGTGCGTCAACAAAACGCAGCTAATGTCATACAAGACATAAGTTCCGAATACTCAAAAGTTTCGAACGATTACACAGCACTACAGAAACATAAGTTTTAATAAAAACGATTTACTGCTATTCAGTTTTGCCATATTAGCTACTTTGTAGCTAGATTTAGCCATTTTTGGTGTCAGACGGCTACAAATTACTGAAACTTGCAGCTAAATTCTAAAAATTGTCTAGAAACTTTCACCTTTCAATCACCGCTTGTCACTAAGGAGATTTAATGCGGCTTTTTAATAAACATTAAATAGTAGACACTTCACTCAACATTTAATAAATAAAGCGTGGCTTCAAGGTCAGAAAAGAACCGACATGCACCGTCTAATATAGGCGGGACTTCTACCACATATTAAAATAAGTAGGTAGTTTCTTATACATTTAAAGACTTTTGTAAACAGTATCCCTATTTAGTCTGAGTTGGTAAACTTACTTATTGCGACCTCTTGCACATCTTAGCTTTGTGTTGTTCTTTCATTGTTATTTTTGTTGGTATTATAAAAATCTTTTTTTTTCAGAAAACAGGGCTTGATAATTTTGTCAGGCTATATTTGTTGTTTGTGAAGTTGTTGTTAGTTTTAACTTTGACTCCAACTCCAAAAAAAATTACAATTTCTTTGATCTTACACTTCCTAGTAAACACTATCATTACATGCAGGTAAAGCTGTTGCTAGCTCCCACATTCTTATTCTTTGTAAATTTTACTGTTCTTAAAGCCATAGAACTCGCGGCAGTTATAACGTAATAACGCGCCTATTCTGTCAAGTATGTATAAAAGCTTTTTTTAAAAAATATTATCTACGCGCACACTACAAGCGAGCAATTACAACTTTTAACTTTAGCCAAAACTTTTTATTTAATAAATTCTCTAGATATCTAGTTGAAGTTGTTTTTCTACTTTTATTCCTGCCATTTTAAAAGTGTTTTGGTGAATTTAGTAGTATATTTTTAGCCTTATATTTTGATTTTTCATTCGCAAATGTGAGGAAAAACATTGTGTGTAACGGGGGCGGTATGGAAATTCGGCTTTTAAATAGGACTACGGTATGGGGTTCTTCAAGATAGAAGTTATTAGATTTATGAAGGGTCGGCAACGCGCGAGTGATACCCCTGGTGTTGCGTTGTAAGCGTATATAGGCTACAGTGACCGCTTACCATCAGGACCGTAAGTTTGTTTTCCACTTTCGTTATTATATTATGTTCACTTATTATTTACTTTATTATACAATGAATTAGTTACGAGAGACTTTTTTTGAGGTGGATTTACGCTCTGGTTCAGCATTAAACAGTTTGGTTGTAATAAATTCACTATTTCTTTTACTAAGAAGATAAAGAAGAATTAGAAGCTTAGTTTAAAGAATTGTTAGTTTTCAAATAAAAAAAAAAACACTCTTTTTATAATCTTTGATTTTATTTAATATAAAACAACGATTGTAATAGTTATTTGCAATCTTATTTATAGTTGACCTTCTTAGGAACTGAAAACCAGTTCTGAGCTGTGGGAAGAGTTTTGGGTAACAAAATATGAGAATTTGGCACACCAAACCAGCTATTATATTGTACGATGCCTATGTTAGAAGTCGCCTCGAATATAATGCTTTAATCTGGGACCCTAGAGAGCGTAAATATGTGACGATAATCGAAAAAATCCACAACAAATTTTGCAGATTCGTCTATAAGAAGAAATACGGGTACTACCCACGTCTATATCCCTCACTGTTTGTCACGGGCATGATAGGGCTGGACACTTTGGAGCTGCGAAGGAAACTACAGGCAATTATCCAATATTGGCTACTTTTTAATAATAAACTAGACAATCCATCAGCATTAGCTGATATCAGCCTAAACGTTCCCAGTAGGTCGATGCGGGGTACGGCTGCGGATGGTGGCCCGCGTCGGCGGCGGCCACTGCTGGCTGGCTCGGGAGCCCGCACCGCAGCCAGTGCAAACGCGCCAAAAGCGCGCACGCTCATGCTCCTCAACTCACTTTCCTCCCAAGATGTGGACCTATTTGCAGACAGGTTGCCACAAATCATTGCCGCAGCACGCCTCCACTTGTCGAAAAATAATTAATAATTCGAATATTGACTGTCCCTTGATTTTAAAACTTTCTTAATTTATAAGTTACCATGCAGTTAGTTACTAGTGCCTATTTCTTTTTTGTTGTTTTATATGTTTCCTACAATATGTTTTTCTTGTGTTTCCATGTAAATTTTGTTTAGTAAGTTAGTATGTATAGTTAATTAATGTTACTTAATTATAGACGCGTTGGGGTTTCCTGTCAGTCTGTAATAATGTTAATAATAAATAAATAAATAAATAAACGTGCTCTACTCTCGCGCCACGAAAGCCCGCGAAGACTGTGAACCGCCAATGTGGTTGATGTCGCGGCATCGCGTTTGCGCTTCGCGGCGCTCCCCGTCTGGTGGCGGTTTTCTGGTCTGCGTCAAAAGGTTTTGGTCCACGTTAAAAGGTCTGTAAAGCGCGTACGCCAAAGCATCCATATTCGCAGTGTGATCGCAGTTGTGTGCGATACACAGTGACGTGCAGGCAGACGTCACAAAAATGAGCATCGATTGGAGTAACGTTTGTGAACTACAGTTCCTCGAGTGTTATCAAACAGAACCCTTGCTTTAGCAAGCCCAACATGAAGGACATAAAAATAAAAATAAGATGCATGATGCATAAAGCACACAGTGTCAGAGCAGCAGCAACAGTAGCTTCCACTTCCATTGCAGATAAATGCGCGAACGGAAATGCGAAAGGTTGCGAGTATAGAGCACTATTTTTCGCGTCATGCGCGAATCACGAGTGTAGAGCCTGCACCAAGTACCCAACAAAACGTCTAGCTAAAGGTGTCAGTTGGCAACACTAGTGCTGGGGTGACCACTCACGACCACTCACAGAACACATATACCCATTGAGCACGTGACCAGCCAGGCCATAAAATAAATTAATAAAAAAAGTGTACAGTTTCCGTTTGTTTACTCTTTCCATTCTTGTTTTTTCAACAATAGTATTAAAATTGTACATTATTCAATAGTTTCAGCAATTTTTTTTGTATTTCAATATGAATTGCTTCGAAAACGTTACAATTCCAAGCTGTGTGTGGTTTGAGAGCGGAGAAAAACGTAATATAATTGCGTCAATATTCGCAGGCTTATTGGTTTGTATTCTATGATTCATTGCTTTTTATTAGGTACACATTTGTTTTTATTTAGTGGTCCATATTTATTTACAGGTATAGTTAATCAGGTAATATTTCCCTTACATATTTCTCTTTGCAACCTGACATTTCACAATAGTAATGGGCAATTCGGGATTCTATATTAGGGTGTGTTCCAAATCGCAACGACAAAGTTGTATAAAAGTGGTTTTGGAACGCCCAGCTTAGTGTAGATATTCAACTGTCAAGTAACTCTAAATCTGAATCAACTTTACTGGGTGATAATCACATGTTAGAGTAAAATTGAATTAAAATTTAAGTAAACCAAAGTACTCGCCCCTTGTCAAATATTTATCATAATGATCCTTCTTTGCAAGAAATTATTCTTTACAACATTTTGTAAAAGCCATTATGACAGTTAATTTTGACATTATTAGAACGATCAAGATGCACACCACAAAAGACCAATTTCACTCATGAACCAATTTTTGTTCATAATCTGAAAAATTAATTGAAACATAATTCCACCTATGGTACTTTTGTGTAACTAAGTTAAATTTAAATGAGGTTAATGGAAGGACCTGAGGATAAATATTTTTATTCGGAAATTGACATTGGTTGAATTTTTACATAATGCCTACTTGGAGAACTGGAGAGGCTGAGGAAGAATTAAAGTGCCACCACTTTTAAGCTTTTCTGTAAATATTGTCCTTACAACTATACCCAGGTCTCAAAATAATATCCAGGTGATGCTGTTTATAAACTGTATTAAGGTTTGTTTTTATTCTATCAGCTGTATATTTAAGTTCTATATAGCTATATAAGCACTAAAACAGACTGTATTAGTGCAAAAAGGACCAGTTTTTGCATTAGTGGGGCTGTGTAGTAGCTGTAGAAGCAATAGAAAGCTGTTGAACAGCTGTACTAGGGCTGTTATTCATTGTATGTTAAAACCATTGCACGAACAAGATTATTTAATAGGTATTTTGTAATGGTTTCAAATAGAATATTGAAGGTAAATTCAAAGTGCAAATTTTAATTTATTGTGAAACTGTGCACATTTTTCTTCAAAATATGCACCACCAAAATTATCAGTGAAAATAAAAAAAATTATGATGTAAGTGTTTGTTTTTATGGTAAGAATAAAAATTTTAATTTTGGTTTTGGTTTTTTTTTAAATTTTTTTAGGACGACTTTTATCAGACAGGCTAAGTAAGTATTCAGAAGTGAAGCCAATGGACTGTCCTACGTTCTAGTATTTTTGGGTGGACAATATTTTGTGCGTTTAATATTTTTTTATCGGAAATTGTTTGGTAATTTGATCCGGCCGCCATTTTGTATTGTGCCGTTTTGATTTGGATTTTATTAACAGTAGCATAGTGTTCATTTTGACTCTGGGTAATGTGCTATTCGAAAAAAACTATGCCTTTTTTTAGTAAATAAATTTACTATGGCTAAAGTAATAAGGTGACCTTATTCTTATTACTTTTTTTTATACTGTATACATTAGGGAACATACCTAAAAATAAATAAAGAGGAATAAACATAATAAAGTTAGGTGTATATCACTTTGTACATAGCAAGGTCGGATAACTTCCTTAGTATAGGGAAGCTTGACGGGTTAAAACACCCTAAAATTACGTCCCCTCAATAAAGATTTTATACAGTTTGAGCTGTATACTATTGTAAATCACTCTTGTAAAGATAAAACCTCTTTTTGACACCCTATTAAGTCTTTTAAACTCTTAAGTTCTAAATGGGCTAGTATATTGATTTTGAAAACTCTTGCCTGCTTCTTCTTCTTCTGTGCAAAATAAAGTTGGTTGTAATAAAAAAAAATACGAAGTAAAAATCTGATTTACCAATACAATATGTGTTAGTAAAATATCAGTAATTATAAACATTATGACCAAATTTAAAGTTATAGATCAGTGGGAAGTTAAAAATACTTCAGAACAAATTTTTTAAAAGAAGTTTGGTTGCTTCTCATTCCTTAGTTTTTCAATATTTTGTAAGATATAGATCTACAAAGATAATTATCCACTCAACAAGTTCTAAACAACCCACTCAACAATCAGGGTAGGTCCTAATTTTTTTTTTCGTTATTTAGGTGTATTTTTGACAATTTGTATGGCCTTGGGTCAACAAAATGCTTATACTATGAAATTTCGGTCTTTAAGACCGTAGTTTCAACCATTCGCCTGTAAAACCTGTGTGACAGATGAAGGACAGCCGTGTAAAAGACAACAATAATGCTCTGTTTGGATGCTTTGGGTACGATGAGTGATTTGAACTGCATGTCCCTACATCAGCTTAATTTCTGAAATTTGCACATTCTGATGCATAGAATTAGAGCAACATTAATAAATAGATTAAGACTAATTGTAACTTATTTATGCAAATAAATATTATCATTATGAATAATACCAGCCTCATGTTTAAATGCATTTCTAATAAAAGTTTTATATTATTCAGTAATAAACAGTATTGGTATTATGTATAGTCCTCAAGTTTCGAAAGTAAAAGAAACCAATCCAATGTTAATTCTTACTCATATCTTTATCTGATTTCTACAGTCATTTCTTAATGTTTCCAGTTTGCTACTGGTTGGTGGTTCATCATAGATGTAGCCTCAGTGTATTCCAATAACCTTCCAAATGCAGCCCACGTTTGCGGTGTCATGGCCACTTTATCTCTAATCATGGTGAATTCTGTCTCTAATGCCCAGGTAAGTTATTATTATTAGAGCGACCAATATGTGATTCAAAGTTTATATATGAATTTTATTGATGTTTAGGGTATGCATTTTGTATAAACAAATATTGTTTATATAAGTGGTGTTTTTTGTCCGACACCTATGGTTCCAGTAAATGTGAATGATCTAAATCAGTAAATATAAATATTGCAAATGTTCCCATCAACCCCATAGCCACACTCCTAAGTTGTGGAAATGATTTATTAAACATGTAGCAGTAGATGTGACTTTATTCCAATGTAAAATAACAAAGGGTAAGGGCATGGACTACTCCTTCATGCTACAGCAGAGTGATGGTGGTATGACTTAATTTTTGGCACTGAGATAGCTAAAAGGATGAATAATAACATGGAATACTTTTTAATTAGGGAAAAAAGTTACCATGATAATAGATTTTTGCCATATAAAACTGCAGTGCACTATTGCTTTACGTCACTTCGAAGAAGCAGTTACTAGACTTGATTCGATTCACTATAGAAAAATTGTGAATTAATAAAATTTTGGTGGTACATGTATTAATATAGTGTACAGTACTCAAATGGTAAATGTCTATACATGCAATTGCCTGATCAGTTCATTCTACAATAAAAAAGTAGAATACTTTAAAATCCATCTTAAATATCCAACATTTTTAAGATGGAACTAAAATTTTTTAAGTCCTTAGTGGAACATTTCATAAAATGACCTATATAAAAATATAAATAATTTAAGTATTTGATTTAGGCTGGGTTGCACTGACTGACTATAAAGATAAAAAAAGGTTGACTGACGGCTTGTCAAATACTTGGTTAAGCAAAAAATAGAATACACTATCTGACAGTTGTGAAATTACGTCTTAACTTTAACGTTAGCAATAACCAGCCGCAAAATGATTGGTTATAGTTAAAGTTACAATTGACAAGCCGCCAAATTACCATAAAATGAGGTTATTTATGTGAAATACAACAAATTTGAATTACCTGGTGTTTTGAATACAGCAATGCATAAGGTAGTATTGCGATAATTTTTTACTTCTATGCACCACGTAATTTTTGCGTAAAAATGATTTAAATGGATGAAGGTATACCTAAATGGAATGCGGCATTCGGCGGCCAAATTTTTTTTTGTATGGACTATTAAAAAAAAAATTTTTTTGTATATTTTGAAAAAAAATTTTTTTGTATATTTTGAAAAAAAATTTTTTGTTGTAAGGATTTAAAAAAATATATTGTTTGGTTTGTATTAAACACACCCCTCTGTGAGCTGCCCTTGCTCCGCTCGGGGGACTAACGTAGCACTAATATTTCAGGATGGATTTATTTCTTGTTTTCTAATGAAAACATCAACATAGTTACAATGTAGCTGCACTACTCAAATACAAATAGTTTTTATTTGTTAAACATAGGTAAGATAATACAGGTTTTTATAACAGATTTTGTGTTCTCTATGTTTTGCCGTTGATTGCGGCGTACAAATATTTAAGCATGCACTGAAATACACCGTTCTAAAAAAATTAATATTAAAAGATACAATACTAATTATAGTATAGAATCACTCATAAAGTCGTTTATTGTGTAGTAACATTTTTCTGTAAGAATTGACACTAATCTTTTTTTAAACCACTGTAATGGTAGATCCTTAATTTTATCTGGTATTTTATTGTAAACAAGTGGAGCCATTTCATAAATACTTTTACTCGTGAGTGCAGTTTCGCATTTTTTAAAATAAAATTTTGTTAAATGTTGAGCTCGTGTGTATCTGATTTTGTTCATTTTAAAAAAAGAGATGGATTGCACTTAACAAAAATACATATGTCCAAAATCACTATTTACTATATTGCACTAAAGAGCCAACCGTAACAGCGATATTAGTTCACTAGATTTGATGTACGAGTACGTCAATAAGGTGTTTGGTTGCATTACACGGCAAACAGTGGAGCCTGATGTTATGATGATGATGAATGATGGCTATCGAGGAATACACTCGTCTGGTCATCTGGTACACTCGGCCAGAAACTAGGCTATTAGACTATTGGAAAGTGTTCATCTGGTCTACTTTTAAGTGAATTTTTCTTTTAAATAATTCCAGATCCGTGGAGAAACTTACACGGGCGGCTGTATGGGGCCCCGTGGGGCGCGTCTGTGGCTGTTCCTAGGCTTCGTCATTGGTTTTGCCTCCCTCATTGCTGCCTGCTGGATTCTCTTTGCTAATTACATTCATGTTGGTATGTGTGTGCCTTTATTGTTACAAAAATTTTAATACTCTTTTGACATATAAACGTTATGGCAACAGGACCCTATAACTGAGCCTACGCTGTCTCTCTGTCCAACCGATCTTCAGAGCACTATATTATTTTGAACCGTAATGAGAAGACTACCTTAAATTGCCTGAAATATGTGTTATTACGGAGAATATCCCGATGTATATTTAAGGAGGATCTCCCTGCATGTTTATGTGTTTGCTCTATTGTTTAAAGGTAATGTAGAGTAAGTTTAAAAATAATAAAACGGGATTAAACGCGTCATTTGGCAAAATACTTCCAGTCTACCCGTGACCAAGGCTGGTGTAACCCAGCCGAAACGTCGGGAAAAAGGTATTTTGCCAAATGACGCGTTTAATCCCGTTTTATTATTTATAAATTAGTAATGGAACGCTTAAATTTAAAAACTTATAATGCAGGGTAAGCGCTAAATAATCGGGCTCATGCATAAGGTCCTGAAATTGTTAAAAATAAATAAGTAGGTACTTCGTAAATTACAATAGTTTTACTGTAATTTATTTATTTATTAAAGTCATTTATTACAAATACACTTGTCAAATCGCGATTGTTTCTTAGGATTTTAGTTTAAGTTAAAACTAGATGGCACTAGTGTAAAAAGTTCCCGACTAGCCATAGTTGGTCAGTTTGTGATCGTATATTGAGTGGCAGCGGGTGCGCGAGTTCGACTCCCACTTTGACGATTTTTTAAACTTGTTCTAATGAACGTTATAAAAAAATTAAAATGAAAGTTATAATTAACTTTTGGCCTCTTAAATAAGCTCAGAGTCGCTCACCGAGCTATAAGAGCAGCTTTAATTAGGGTTTCCTTGCGCGACAAAATCTGGAAGAATGAAAGTCACCGACAAAGATCAAGTTAAAGTGGCAGTGGGCAGGCCTTATTGCTCGTCGAACCGATTATCAACGGGGAAAAAGGTTCTCGAGTGGTGCCCACGGATCGGAAGATGCAACGTGTGTGACGGCCTTCTTCCAGGTGGACAGATGACCTGATAAAAGCCACAGAAAGCCATTGGAAGTACCTAGACGGCTCAAAACTGGCTGTTCTGGATACATAGGGGGCCTACGTGGATGTCTTCCAGCTGAGATGACGTTAATTGTAAGGTTATATAATACCTTACCGTTCTCTTTACCTTTAACGATCTAAATGATAAACTGTTGTAAATTGTGCATTTTCTTTAAATTACAGATACTAAGAAGAACGCGAACATTACAACCTCCACGTGGCCAGGCGTCGGTCTTTTTATGCAAAACGCATTCATTTTTGCCGGTTCCTTAACTTTTAAGTTTGGGCGCACCGAAGACTTGTGGGGCTAGTTTATTTCAACGACAATATAATCTTATAAAAAACTGAAGGGCTTAATTAGCAGAAATTGTAAAAATATTAATGAAGATTATATTTATATAGCTTGATTTACGTGGAGTGGCCACGTTTAATGTCTGATAGATTTAATTACTATAAAATAATTGTATTGGAATGCCCTAAAATAAAAGTTAAAGCATTACGTGGTTTTCTGTGAACCAGTGCTCGCAATTTTACAGTATTTACTGATACAGCGACCTTTCGTACTTTCATACCATTTTTTTTATGATTATCTCTAAAAAAAACCCTGATTATTGGTTTCATAAAGTTTGGCATTTTTTACATTTTATAAGTTGCTGAAACAAGACAGATTTTTTAGGGTTAACTTTTGCCATTGTTTAAAGATTTAATTTGTTCACAAAAATAAGTTTATAATTTTTTAGTCAAACTTGCGAAGAATCATAATCTATAAAAATAAAAATCAATTTCCACATCTATGACGGAACATTACTTGAGGACGGCTCGACTATATGAAATGCAAATGAATACATAGCTAGTTAAAAATATAATGTCTGATTTTACCTACTCTATATCTAACTGTTTCATAAAAAATGACGTTAAAATTAAGGAATAATTGCCAGAATATTGATAAATATTATAGATCGGAGAGATACCTTATTGAAGCTGAACTGCTTTAACGATCGCGATGAAATTTGGTGGTTAAGGTGATAGCTTGCACATTTGGAAAGTACATAGGCTACTTAAAAAAGTGTAAGTTATGAGTATCTAGCTGCCGATGTCGTAGGAATCTTACGTCGATAACTGAATTTAGTGTGGGTGGAGACGCGGGAACAAGCTGGTATATTTATAACACACTAGCTGTTAATTAAACTTGCAACTGGTTTTCTCTGCCTTTTACGAGCCTTCCATAGTCTAAAAACCAATAGGTGATCATCAAAAACCTAATACTAGAGGGCCTGCGGGACTTTGAAAGCTAATTAGTAGATGTACGGTTTTCAAATGGAGGGTAAGAGAATATGAAACAATTTCTGTCTGGAATCGTCCTAGAATACCTTTCACAGTGGCTAGGCATGCGATTATGTTTGGTAAGTTATCGTGAGATGATTGAGTTTAAGTAGGACAACATTGTGGTATTGATTAAAATTATTATCTGCATATCTTAATATATATAAATCTCGTGTCACAATGTTTGTCCTCAATGGACTCCTAAACTACTGAACCGATTTTGATCAAACTTCGTAAATATCTGTTATTTGATCCAACTTAAAAGATAGGATAGTTTTTATCTCGTTATGTCAAGTGCGAGCCGGACTCTGGCACTATAGGTAAAAACCAACTTTCGCCGGGTACAGAGGGACGGCAGCGGAACAACGTTCGCCGGGACATTAATAATATGGATACAGCTTGCAAGTTTTAATTTTTTTTTCTCTTATAAGTTAAAGGCATGAATCTTCTTATTTTTGTACCAAATTACTATATGATATGTTTTAATAGGAGTTGCCAAAAATGGAACAATATATTTAAGTAATTAAAAATTTTTTTTACAATTGTCAAATTCATATAGTCATGGTAAATGTTTTTAATCTTTTTCGTCACTTTTACCTACTTAGTAATTTGTTTAGTCATTTTGATGACTTTTTTATTAATAGTTATTTAAGTGATAATTACTTACCGGATAGTAACAATTTTTGGCAATTTCTATTAAAAGAGATTTTAGATAATCAAACAATAATTTTTTATCGTAGTGTAAGATAGAAATTGTTAGAAGATAGTAATTATTCTTGTTATTTCACTCGCAAATTTTATTGGTTTCGCGTTTTATATTGAAGTAATGTAAAAAATACTGTATCTTTGGTAAAGTGGCAAAACATGCTTTATTTAATATTATTATATACGTTTTAATACTGACTTAACGTTGATATTAAGGCGGCTATATTCGTCATAAAAATAGTAAAAAATATGTAAACGCAATCAAAAAACATGAACAGGGTTCTAATTTATCAATAAGGGTATCAAGAGAAATATGTGCACGAGACTTGATAAGCAATACATTCTTTTCACTTTAGAACCTAAAAAAAATGTAAATCAAAAAACATAAATAAAACGGTTTAAATATGCAAAAGAAAATAGAAAAATCCCTGCGGCCTTAATTCAAAAAGGATATTAACAAGATTGTTTAGCAGTTTGTTAACACTGCGATTCCTCTACGGGTATAATATGTTTCTTTACGTTTACTATTTGTCATCCAAATACAAAAACTGTAAGTATAATATAATATTCAATATGTTTTTTAGTTAATTATATTTTTTTAGCCGGCTGTAATCGCATATCGTCGCCTTATTATTATTGTTAAAATGGGATAAAGAATATAAAAACAACGATAGTAAATTAATAAATTATTTATTACTTTGGTATCAATAAATTATGTCAAAAGTACATAAAAGATCTTAGTAAATAACGACGAGGTTAGTTCTGTTCTACTTATCACTTATACTATATTTGTCTCAAACGCTGTACATTTTGTTATTTGTAACTATTATACATAAAAAAATTAAAAAGTTGTTTTTTGTTTTGTTTTTAACCCTCTAATTCTTAAAGTTGGAGAGTTTTGTAAAACACATGGTTTTTTAATAACTTCGAAGTAGCTTAATTTAAAAAAAATACAAATTAGGACGTCAAGATGTAATGTATAAAAAAAAAAGAATTGATTACACTTGTGAGTGTCTGACACATATTATGATTGTATGACCTATATATTACATTATTTTTACCCTGAGTAAAGATGAATGAAAACCCAAATCCGATTTCAAATATTTTTTTAATGGTTGTATTATAATGATCGCCAAAGTTGAGCTCTGAGGCATAAGGTATATTTAAACCAATCGTAGATCAGCATTTACTACAGCTGTTGAACACTGCTGGCTTATGATTGGTTGAAATCTACATGTCTACTATTTCAATGGTTGGCCTCATTGCTTGTATTCAAAAATATTTTTCTATTGTTGGAATTGTCATCTTAATAATGTATGCTAGCCTTTTAGTTTTTTAATTAATAACTTTTTATAAATCATTAAAAATGCAGGTATTATTTGGTATTGATTGTCTGTATAATATTCCATTAAAACGCATAAACTAGCAAATTTACTAAACTGAGAGCATAGATTAGTAGCTTAAGAGAATACGATGCTTCATACAAACGATTTTTCTCACATATTTTTGACATGTACTGATCAAACCTTGTGATATTTTGTAGACATGATCTCAAGCCGAATATCTATATTTATGGATTTCCAAAAGCTTAAAAAATGATTTAACTAACTTAAAATCTTAATTGAGACCATTTGTATGAAAAACTAGAGGTCTCTATAACTTTTAACTATACAATTAAATAGAAAACTGGCAAACTGAAGACCTAGATATTTATTCCTAGAATATTTTTTCAAAATTTCGTGATGTTTGATTAGTAAGTTTCAAAAATAAATAGAAAATTCGTTTGTATGAAGCACGCTGCGCCGCGCCGTTAATCGTATTCTCTTAACATGACATTTATCTTTTGTATTGCTTACCTTTTAACCAAATTGAAAAGTAACCACTTAAAAATTGTATTCAACAAAATGTATGAAAATCACTCAAGTATGTTATACGAAGTAGTAGTGTATTATGAATTAGGTATCTACTTAGATTATATTTTGACCTTTTTTTTTACTTTAATAATTATCTAAATTATTTGTATAGCACCTTCGTTGAATAATATTAACTTTACGTAGGTAAATGTTTGATTATTATCCTAATTACTTGTTGGCTTGTCAATCGAACATCGAAATCGGTTTCCTATTACATTACATTAATCCTGAGTTTTATTAGCAAACTTATAGGTACTATATTTAAACGTTGTTAGCGTCTTGAAATGTAGGTACTTGTAAGTCTAATGAGCGTTTCAAATTGACTAAAAAACACTAGAACCAAAA
This sequence comes from Apoda limacodes, assembly GCA_946406115.1. Classification (NCBI taxonomy): domain Eukaryota; kingdom Metazoa; phylum Arthropoda; class Insecta; order Lepidoptera; family Limacodidae; genus Apoda; species Apoda limacodes. The sequence continues at coordinate 26,697,654 of OX291551.1, read as the reverse complement.
TGATAAACAAATTATTTATATAAATGCAAAAGACGCGTTTTCATTGCTTGTGTGAAACGAAATAAAATTTTAAAGCCTAAAATAACTTTCGTAAACAATTTTAGAAATTTGCGTATAAGTCACCTTGGGTACACAGTGGTTCTTAATATGTTGAAAATTATATTTATGTATTACATGTATGTATATGATTATGAGCAGCTGTGTGTTATTAAAGTGGCGTTTTGTTGACCGACATAATGCACATTATGCGTTGAATGTCAATAATCCAACCAAAGAGAATGAGCCAAGATTTGTACAGTGTATCACACAACATTTATGTATTTTTAACTTAGCTGGATTATGACACTACACGCATTGAAGCAGTAAACAGAACGCACCTTAAGCTGTGCTAGAACTACCTTCAACAGTTTACTCTTGAAACTTGGGACGGTGTAAGCGCTAGCACTAGTTTGACAAGTGGTCTGAATGTATCAGAGCGCTCACAATTTGCACCTCACATTCTACTTATAGTGATTTTTATGTTTTATAAGGTAAAGTTTTTTTGTAAATATTAGTGTAACAATACACTATAACACAGGATAATAAATCTGAGATACAGACAAAATGGCGGTTTCTGGTAAAATTTCGACTTTTAGTTCTAGTCATAGCCATTTTTTATTTGGTTAACACAAATGAGTTCTTTTATTCCTACTTTCAGGTGATATGGATATTTAAAAGTATATATTTAAACTAGAAACCATCATTATACCCAGTATCCGCATCTCCGGAGACACAAGTCCGGCTGCCCTGTCCGTCCGGGAGACACAATTGGCCCTGTTCGCAGTTCCCGTTTCGGTATTGGCACACGTTGCTGATCGCCGGACACTGGTCGGGGGCGACGGCCACGCCGTACAGTCTTTTTGACGATGTTGTTATTTGTAACTGGCCCCTTTCTTGAGTAAGGACGTTGAAATACTCGATCTTTAGTCTGTGGATAGAATTTTAACTTTTTACGAGTATTTCATGTCTTACAGTGATACACGTGGTAAATGTACCTACTGTACGGTTTAAGAGAAACTTCACCACATATATAGTGTGAAATTCAAAGAAGTTATTAGATTCTTGAAGGGTCGGCCACGCGCTATTGATGCCTGACGCGCTGATGATTGAGTTGTTGCAAGCCTCCATAGGCTGCGGTAACCGGTTGCCATCAGTCGGACCGTAAGCTTGTTTGCCACCTTAGTGGAATAAAAAAATATGTACCTAATTTTATAAGTTTACACAATCTAGGCACACCTAGCAAATGTTTAAACTACTGATCTGATGTTCAATGTGGGTCCCCTATAACGACTTCATCAATACTGTCTAGGTTTCGTAAGAATTATAGGCAAAGGCATACATACACCTTTCTGTGTTGGGTGATCATACCTACTTCTCTGTAGTATCTACTTCTCTGTAGTATCTGGAGGAGTGTATGTACCGAAATATCGTTCATCAAACGACCAAGGTTCAAAGCATACCTGCATGATTATAATGAAATACTCACGTCTTCCAATCAGTCCAGTAGAAGAAATCTCCGTTTATCGCGAGGCCAAACGGATAGGAGCAATTAGTGGCTATAGTCTCTCTCTCAAAGGTTTCAATGCCCACACACTTGATGCTGAATAGTCCAGCGTCGGCATAGCACAACCGGTCTCTGGACCAATCGATCGCCAGGGAATTGGGCAACTTGACATCAGACCTGTCCAGGAATATACCTCGCTGAGAGCCGTCCATATTAGCCCATTCAATTTTCGGATTGTTGCGATTCCAGTCGGACCAGAAGATTTTTCTGTAAGATAAATAATTTGTTGAAAGTTATTATAAAAAGCGGGTAAGTGCGTGTTCTGTCGTCATTAAGTTAGGGTTCCGAAGAATGAGAATAATTTCGGATATCTAAAAACACACAACATAACTTTTTCAACTTTGGAAGTTACGAAACTCGCAAAACGTAATTCTTAGAGAAAAAGGTTTATAAAAAGCATTAACACATAAGACACACCTCTGTTAAAATTTATTTTCCAAAGCCGGAATCATCAGTCTGTGACATACGGACAGACGGATATGACGAATTCATAAGGGTTCCGTTTTTGGCCATTGATTATGGAATCCTAAAAACTTTGTTTTGCAGTTAAATTTATAAGCTCACGAAATTATAGTCAGATAGATTTTTATTAGATTGCGAGCGATGTGTTAACCGCTATTAAGGGGGGTAGGAAACAATATTTAAGACAACTGCTCCTTTTACTTCGCTAGCTCCTATTTTACATTGTGACAAAACAATAAAAGATAGCATAGTCTAAATTAAACTCAACTATCGGAAATCGAAGCATTAAATTGTAAATTGTATTCTCTGTTTACAATCTATCGACAGTTTTCTATCTAGTTATATTGACTAAAGGCGGGCGCTTACAACTACCCAGTGATAGAGAAAAGAGACGAACATTATTATTATTAACAGCCTTGGTATTAGGTTTCCATTCAATTTTAATCCAGACAGAAATAATTCTGAGCTATACTTGCCCTCTTTGTGGGTGCGCTGCAATTCCTCTCGGATTAGATATGTCGTTCCTTTGGAACAAAACTTTTCTTATTTTACTGTCTAAATTTGCTACTTCAATAGTTAATTTTCTTGAATCTGTCCAAAATATGTTTCTTGCTGACCAATCGATGGCTATTCCCTCAGGTGCCACAACAGCTGTAATAAAAATGAATGTTGATTAGGTACTGTAAGTGTTTAATTTATATATAAATGAGAATCATATTTTCCCATAAAAAACTTACCGCTTGAAAAGAATTGTTCGTAACCTGATCCGTCATACGAAGCACGTTTAAGCATATTTCCAATAACATCTCCCCAATAAATTTTTCCGGTATGGCAATCTACATCTATCCCAACTGCTACTTGAGCAGTATCAATGGGAATGTTAGCAGGAGTAGCGGGTATCCTTGGATTCTGGTGGAAAGGTACATGGTATATAAAAATACCATCGCTTACAACTAAGAAATTACCAGCTTGTCTTGGGTTCAGTTCGCAATGACTTCCATTTCCGTTGTAGCCTGTGTTACATTCGCAGACGTAACCATCGCTGCGTTTTAGGCAAGACGCGTGAACGTCGCACATGTAAGGATCTGTTCGACAGTTTAATTCTTGTGTGCAGGTATAACCATCTCCTATATAACCTTCTCTACACACGCAATGATATGTGTTTTCGATCGGAGTGCATACAGCGTTTGTATGACAGTCATCAGCGAAGTCGCAAGTGCTGCCCCGAGGAACACATTGTGTTATTGCTTCGCCTTCATACCCTTGATCGCAGTGGCAATAGTTGACGCCAAGAGTGGCGTCATGGAGGCATGATGCATGCTCAACACAAATTGCTCCGTTGCACAGCTGTCTGTCGGGAATACAAGCGTCGTTTTGGTCTTTTACGTAGCCTTCTGTACATTGACATGTGTATTCACGGGTGGACAGGTCTTGCCGACATACAGCGTGATACTCGCAGTCTGAATCATTTGTGCAAGTTAAGCTAGGTCTACATGTGTAGCCATCACCATGATATCCCGCTTCACAAACACACATTAATTCACCAACATAATTTTGAATACAATGAGCTTTAGGACCACAATTACAGTTCGATCCAGGGCGCTCCACACATTCATAAGCTTCTCCTTCGTATCCCTCAGGACAAACACAATGTCCAGAATATTGCGAATCCTCTACTCCATAGGAGTCCTCAGAGGAAAAGTCACATATGGCATTTGTTGGACAATCCGAATTACTTCGACATCGAACTGAAAGAAAAGTAAAAATTTAATCGAGGTTTACATAAAGAGGCTAAAAAATTATTTATATTGTAGTACAACTTACTAAAAGTTTCCGCTGGTTCTGTTTGAGTACTTGTAATGAAGTAGTCCAATCTGCACAAGTCGTTGTCTCTTTCATCTTTGTAACTTGAGTAACCTGGTGGACATAAACAACCATAGTCGTCACAGTTAGGTAGAACAAAAGTATCATTATACTCTAGTTCATCGGGTACAGCAGCGGTCGTTTGTACAGGAACATCTTCAGTGCAAATATAACCGTCACCGGAATAACCATCGTTACATCGGCAGACGTAACTGTTTGCTGTTGCTGAGAAAATGCAGCTTCCGTATGGAGAACAATTGCGTAATATGTCACAGGTGTATGTATTAGTTTCCCAGCATCTTTGGCCGTCCCCAGTGTATCCAGATTTACAAACACATAATGGCTCTTCCCCGTAGTTTGCTAAGCATTGAGCATTAGGATCACACTGCTTGTTTTTACATGGAGACACTGGAGTGCAAGTTACTCCATCTCCTTCAAATCCTTCATGGCATATACATTGGAAACCACCGTCGTGGTTATAGCAGTCAGCGTTACTGTCACAGTTATGTGTCGATGCGCTGCACTCATCGATATCTACACAAGAAACTATCTCTCCTAGGTAAATTTCAGTGAAGCCTGTTTGGCAAACACACACAAACGATTCACCTTGTACGACACACGTGCTATGTGTGCCACAAATTCTTCTTCCTTCAATACAAGGATCTTCTTGTCCTAATGGCACAATTTTGTTGCTCATACCATATCTCACTATGTTTTCTTTCGTTTCGTAACCTAAATAATTTTTCGCCACTTTTAGAGTCAAAGGTACGCTTTCATCTTGTGATGGTGGTGTATAGCGACAAAAACTAAATATGAAAGTCTGTGACACTCGCTGTTCATGCTTTTCACCAGTTATTCTATTTATGAAAGTTCGACTAGATTCTGACCTTATTCTGCCTGGTTCTATCAATGAATATTGCTCTTCGTAAGATAGTATGTCGAGCTTAGTATCAACTGGAATAAAAGGAACTGTTCCTCTAATATCAGAATCTAACGTCATTTGGTCAAACACGTCATGACCCAAATATTCTTGATTTATAGTTACTCTATCACCTGTGGCAGGAAAAAATACATCAGCTGTGTGGTTGAATAGTCCACCAGTAAATTGATATCCATTTTTAGCATTTCCTATTGGCTTTGCAAAAAGCCATCCAACTACTCCGCCAAGAACACTCAATAACTGCAAACTGCTTCCTATTGCAGGTGGTCCTTGTGAAATTGCCGTGTAAGATCGTCCATCAACTACTGACACATATGATTGAATGTTTACTTCATCTAGGGATACTTCGTTAATAACACCATTGAGTTTTCCATGCACTCTGATGGGTTCATTCTGTCTAATGCATGCTTTTCCGTTTCCAAAGTACCCTTCGTTGCATTGGCAGCAGATACCGGCTTGATAGTCTACGCACCTCGCTTCAGTGTGACATACGACTGGGCCACTTTGAGCACAAGTCTTTGACTCTTCCTCGTTTTCGATTTCATATTGGTCATAATTGTCAGGAACTATAATATTGCCATCAACCGGAATGTCACCTACACGGAATATATATCTTCCAGGTTCATGGATGTTTGACCATCTAAAAAAAGTAAATTAACATTATAGAGAGAGTTGATCAACGAATATTCACACTTAATAATAAGAAATAGATAAATTAAGTACCCATCTAAATTTAAAATACTTACAAAACGATATTTTTTATCTGATGGCTGCCAGAACCTCGGATATTGTAGAAACGACCGTCTTCAGAAACAAACCCAGCTTGAGCTTTGGCATCAGGTAGACTATTTGGTGCAGTTTCTTTTCTTATCCACTGTATCTCTCTCTCTGGATACAATAATTCCACGAAGCTTTCATTTCCGTTGCTTATGATTGCAATTTGGAAACTGTTCTTGAGATCTTGGTTGCCTGTGTAAGTAACGTCAACCCACGTGGCGATAAAAACACTTGTTGGTTTAAAATCATAATATTCATGGAAATTGTTTTGGACAGTTTCTTCGGCTTTTGTAAGCACATGAGTTTCTTCAGTTTCTCGGTAGTAAACGTCTCCTGAGTATGTTGTGTCGACATTCGTGTAGAATGCTGCAATTGAAGGGTATGGTAGTGGAAACTCGGAGTTCAGAAAAGTTGGAATGTTGGCTCTGAATGACAATACTCCATAGTTGTTGACCTGTAAATAAACAACAAACAAAAATAAGATTTCGTAGAAAATGTTCTTTAAACTCTTACATTTCTGTAAACTTCTTGTGGAAACCAATAAAGTATGTCTCGGACTTTTAAAGACATTCCTGTATTTTCAATTTTTAGGGTTCTGTACCCAAAGGGTAATAAGCGGAACCCTATTACTAAGACTTCGCTGTCCGTCCGTCCGTCTGGCACCAGGCTGTATCTCATGAACCGTGATTGTTGGACAGTTGAATTTTTCACAGAAGATGAATTTCTATTGCCGCTATAACAACAAATACTAAAAAAATAAATTTAAGGGGGCTCCCATAAAACAACATGATTTTTTGTTCGATTTTGCTCGATATTGATAACGGCAACAGTTAGACGCTTACAATAAAACAAATACTTAAGGGGGACTCCCATACAACAAACGTGATTTTTTTGCCGTTTTTATAGATAATGGTACGGAACCCTTCGTGCGCGAGTCCAACTCGCAATTGGCTGATTTTTAGTTTTTACATAGTAACTTCAGGAATATTGCATAAAAAATTATATTTTAAAGCAGATATGTTATTTGTTTCGACTTAAACAATAATTTTTGCTTAAAATATCAGATTTTGAATAAAAAATACAGCAAATTCTGTCAATATTATTATCTTATCTAATTTAAAACAAAATCATCTTAACTGAACATTTAATTGGTTTTGATTTAAAATATAATTATTTTAAACAAAAATAATAGCTTTCAATAAGCGTCGTCGCAGATTTGAAAAAAACTATAATTTTTGTGCAAAAAAAATTGTATCTAAAAGAATTTTTTTTTTGTTTACGAAGAATAAAAATAAATAATTAAACAAATAAAAAAGCCTGATTGCAAGAATTAAAAAGAAGAAGACAAGTGCCCTTAAAACATACTAAATATTTAACTATAGCTTTCCGCCCGCGGCTTCTCTCGTAGAGACTGTACGATTGCACAGTTTTTTAATTAACATTCATCAACACAGTTTGAATTTCTAAAGTGCCCTCAAAAGCTACAATATGCCTCTTCTTAAAATTTATGTTTTTTGTGTGATATAACTTTTATAGTTTCTATGTGAGACGACCATAAGACAATCTATACAAAATTTGCCACGCCCTTTCACGCTTTTAGGGGTAAACTTAGAAAAATCCCTATGAAATCTTCCATATGAAGTTTCTTTAAAAGCAAACTTTTTTCCACTAAGTGTGAAAATTCTTCCACCACGTGAGAAAAAGTTGCTAAATGCATCAGCGTCAAGTCATTTTGCTACGCATCTACGCGTGGCTCACACCCTTAGAGGTTTGAATTAACATCTTTAACAATGTCTACGTACAATATAGGTAATCATATCTCCTCCAAATTTCAAACTGCTGTCTATAGCAATTTGGAATCAGATATGATAAGTCAGTACTTTTATCCACACAAAATTTTCTAACCTCTTTCTCACTTAAGGGGTTGAATTTTTTGTCATTGTGTTAAACAGCATACATACATCATACATTTTTACCCCGAAGCACTTGTTCCATTAACTCTGTTGAAGAGCATGTACACCGAATACGAATTTTAAACATAAAATAAATTTAAACATAAATAAAATCATTTACAAAACTAAGTTTCCTTTTTCTTTTCGCCCCTGAATTTTCAGTAAACCCAAATTTATGGTTTGTCAAGTAACAACATCGAGAAACATTTATAGATATATCCAGTTTCAAGTTTTTCTTAAAAATATTTTTCCCATAAAAACTTTCTCACACCCTTCTTTCCTTATACCATACAAATATTTTATCTCAGACAAACTTACTTACCCCTTTCTCTCCATAGGAGCTGAATTTCAAAAATTAAGTAATATGTATATCATCAATTGTGTTAAAGGTCATCAATCCTAAGGTTTAACCGAATTTTATTGAAAAAATACCCATACAGTTTCCCATACAAATTTCGCCATTACTTTTACTTCCTTAGAGGTTAAATTTGAGTAAAATACCAAAGTAAGTGTTTGTGATTCATATGAAAGCGCATCGATACTAAGTTTCTCAAATTTAGACAATAAAAATAAAATTTCCTAATTGCATACACACTTTGCCATCCCCTATTTCCTTTTAGAGGTTGAATTCTAAACATCTTAAATGTTCCTTGTTCATTAGCTATTTAAGAATGCCAAGTTTGAAGTAAATTGAGCAAAGAATTATTTTATCTCATACATACTTTGATACCTTAAGGGCTTCATTTCAAAAATTCCTGAATCATGCACTTCATTAATTGTGTTCAAGAGCCAAGTTATGAGTTAATTTGACAATTCGCTAATTTTATTTAAAAAAATGTATTATTAAAAAACCATACAGTATGCGTCGATGTGATAACCTCGTTCTTTCTTTGTTGGCTAAAAGAATTGTATTTCGGGTCGAAAATGTGATGTTATTTTTGTAAAGCTGAATACATGTACGACGAACGACTAACTAACGACTTTATACTTAGCTACAACTGATTGCGCTATATAAGTATCTAAATCCAAATTTCAAAATTTAAGTTAGCATGCTCGCAAATATATTAAATACTAGCTAATCCCGCGAACGTTGTTTTGCTTCAGTCTCTTCTCCCTTTCTTCCTCCTCTACTTCCCTTTCTTTTCCCCTATTCCGTGCTTCATTTTAATTTGTATAGATTAATAACTTAACCACAGTGCTATCTATCGGGGGACGTATTGCCAAAGGGTTACACTAATTTGGAAACCTTCCCCGGATTGTGCGTGCAAAACAACTTACCAAAATTTCGTAACAATCGCTCTTTAGTGCAGTCGTTTTGATTATTTGTGCGCGAGTCCGACTCGCACTTGACCGGTTATTTTATTTCATACAAACCTTGTAGGAATAACGAAAACAACAAAAAAAAATATCCAATTTTTTACAGTCGTTCGGAAGTTATGCGCGTACATACATTTCGGCGATTCACATTTATTTATATACTAGATGTTGTATCCTTCTTATAGAGAAATGAAATGAACCGGACAGACAGACAAAATAAGATATAGGGAAATAAATAAATCGAAAGAACGGTACAAGTGAGAAATTCCTTCCAATTCCTACATTTACAGTCAAATTAATAGTCACATATTAATTTAGTGAAAATCTTACATAGTAGCTTTATCTGGTGTAGCAAGTACGTATGAGGCATGAGGTGGTCTACGGTCTGTGCCCCAGTCAGAGATAGCGGGATATCGCCATTGACTTCGGTATCGCAGGTCTTGACTCTTACTTCATTTTGATAAGAATTCCCTAAAATTCTAATAGCTGAATTGTGTTAAAGTGATTACGCACTTATTAATAATTAACTTTAATTTCATACGCTTATTTATCTATTATAAGGTAGAGTTGTGAGAATCTACCTACTAACATGCCCATAGATTAATTAATGTGAACATGCCTACATTCGATTCACATTCGTGTCTAGGTATGTACCTACATTTATGTATGAGTATGATTTCTTAAAGGTCAGTGGTGGGTGGTCTAATGGTTTCGGCGGAGGTTCGTACCATGCGTGTACCAATAAGTCTTTTTTTAGGGTTTCGAACGCAGAAGGCACCAACAGCGCCCTATTACCTGCTAAGCCTAGGCTGGCTGTCCGTCCGATCCTTGTAAGGACTATATCTTATAGGCCGAAGTAGGTAGAAGCCAGAAATGCAATACTTTATATATAATCGGGTTCCTAACTCTACCCTAAAGTTTTTGAACGGCTAACCGAGTTCCATTAGCCAAGTCGAATCATTGTTTTCACTTTTAGGAATTTCACGCTTTTTAAGAGCCCTATTTTAGTTTGAAGAACCTATGTAAGGCCTGCGGAACACTAAAATTCAATTGAAGTTTTGGGCTATTTTCTTTTCAAAATTTGTGTGAGAATAAAATAATAAATACCATTTTGCTTTTTTTTTAATTAAGATTTCGTAAACTACTTGTACTACTACTTGGGTAGGTACTTGGTAAATTATTTAATCTGAATTCTGATAAAACTTACTATTAATAATATCCATTACTATTAATATTATTATTATTCATGACATTGTTTACTTTTTTGTAGTTGTTAAATTGTGTTTCTATTTTAAACAATCAAATCGCTCCTTATTTTATTGTTTGATTTTATTTTGTCAAAAAATAATATGAAACCCTTTTTTCATATTATATTTTGTATTGTTTCTAAACAGCTAAACTTTACGTCAAAAATCGATATTTTAAGAATATATTTACTAAGAAAAAAGAAAAAACTAAATCCTATTAGTTTAGTGTTTATTCTATTAGTGAAGTGGAAACACTAAAATATCCCTTTGTTGTTTAAAACACTGCAAAAACAAAAGTCACATAAAAATTAAAAAAAACAGAAACTAGCAACAAAATAATTTACTAATTTGCTTAATTCTTAAATTGCTGAATTGGTTTGACATTTCTAATCAAATATACATGCCAACTCCGTCGAACCCACGTCGAGTTCGGTTCACTTAAGCCAACACTGGGGCAGAGACTAGGTATATAATTTTATACTAGCTACTACGATAAAAACTCTACTCATTTTTGAACGAAATCGGGTCGGAACTTACTCCACAATGTTTTTCTTTTCCGAAAAGCCAGAAATTAAGATAAATACTCTTAAGTACGCACCAGGCTCGAACCTGCGCCGCAGAATAAGAAATAGTACTACCTCCGCCCCTCAGAACGCCAGGGGAAATAGAACCATCGCCTTGTTAGTACAAGGCCATTGGAACATTCTTATATTGTTACGGTTGTTAATCTCAGCAAACTCCAGTAGTTATGTCACGGAACTTGGAATTTGGTAGGGTTCAAGAACATGCGTGCTGACATCTTTATATTATTAATTATTATAATGCCATATAAATAGCTTGTCACATAACGGGCTTTATGTGTACATTCAGAAACTATTGTTTTATAAAAAAAATCAAATAATTTTTGATTTTTGTGTACCTAAACAAATCTATAAAAACGTATCCTCATCATCGTCAAACTGAGCCCCTAGTGCGTAAGTCCGACTCCTAGTTTTTTTCTCTATAAAAACGCATTCATTTTCTGCTTGGTTGAAAAAACTTAAAAAAAAATCTTTTTTTAACAAAGACAATAACCGACTTAACTTATAAGGTAATAATAATTATTTCAAAAATTCTGATTTAAATTACTGTTTGTCTGTCTGTTAAGTTGGTGTCTATCTCTCTAACAGTTTATAAAACACTTTACTTGCACGAACCAACTTCAAACTGTAATTTTTGTTTATTACTTTTGAGTGACCTATTGGCTTATTTTTTCGTATACTAAAAAAATACCTATATCGCTTCAAGTGTGCCTATAAAATTTTGAAGAGTTCCTTTGATTTCTTCAGGATCCCATGATTATATTTTGACCCGATGACCATGGGACCATGGGTATCCATTTGTTGTATACTAAAACCTTCTCCAGAATGTAGCAAATACTTTTCTGATAACCGCATAAAAATCCGTTCCGCTAAACGTGAGATAATCGACATACATACAAACAATGCCTTTTTTTGAATTCGGTTAAAAATGCATGCGTTTGAGAGTTTAGTAACAATTTCAACTAAATCTATACATATTATTTTAATGAAATTGTAACTGGCTGATGTCTGTACATAGGAGATATTAAAGTAAAAAGAATATAGGGAAGTAGTCTTTATAACAGCAATAGATTGAAGAAGCAAAAATAATTATCTTTATAATTTTTGTTTGTTTGAACGCGCATCACACAAAATTGGATGAGATTTTACCAGTTTACAATATTGTGCATGTTTCATATTTATACGCGGCCTAGAAACTGAAATACAAAGGAATTCATCTAGATTAATTTAACCGTGTGTCTAAAACACACAGCTCCAGTCCTAAGTAATTTCTTTTACAAAAGTCATAAATTTCTTACATCTGGCAAAGTGACTGTTACATTAACATAGACACGAGTCGTCCCACGCGTTGTGACGTAGCTCTCAGATTTAGCCTAGGCGCAAAAAGCGAGGAGTCAGTGTCCTCTGATGTCTGATATGCACCCACATGCATTTCCGCCTGACTTCACCCTTATCAGTTTTTGCTGTTGCAAAAATATTTCTATATTTGCATTTCTACGTTATTTCGTTTAATCTAATCTGTGCGATATGCTGGACATTTCCACGTTGTTAAAATTGCTTATTTATGTGACATTCCATTTATTTAGAAATATTTTTAAATGTGAACTATCGTATACTACTTATAGCTTATAGTATCAAATATATTATTCTATGTTGGATTGAATCAGTTTTTATCTTATATAGCGATTAAATGGCGATTATATTACTGCAGTGTGAAAAAAAATCTATAGCTACATTTTTGTTATTAATAAATATAAATTGCTGTTTTTGTTATTTGTGTTTCTCAAGTCAAATTAAAGTAATTTCTATGTTTCGCAAAATAAAAGTTATTTATGAGTTTCAAAAATAAATTAAAATAAGTAACTTTATTTTTCTGCTCAATAGAAGGCTGGCGTTCAAAAGTTTAAACTCATTTATTTAAGATCAATCAAAAAAGATTAACCGTCGTTTAATTAATGTATTCTGGAAAGATTTGTATTTTGTTCGTACTGATATAGCTATTTATGCAACTGACACGAAATGAAGGTTATTTTAATATAAGCGCCGTTACCAAAAATAGCATGGCGAGAGTATTAAACGAAATGAATGTATTAAATACAAGATTTACTAACAATTAAGAAAATAAAACATGTATTACGAAAAATAAGTTTATTTAATTACTTACCTTCTTACTCAAAATTAACTACGATGCAGTGCATCTAAATGTAGATCAATTTTATAGCACTAAGGTGGCGAACAAGCTTACGAGCCTGATGGTAAGCGGTCACCGTAGCCTATGGACGCTTGCAACACCAGGAGCTTCACTCGTGCGTTGCCGACCCTTCAAAAATCTAATAATTTCTTTCTTGAAGAACCCTATACTGTAGTCCTTAGAGAAAACCTTGGCAGGGAGCTCATTCCACAACCCAACAACACAAACAAGCGTTCGCGGGAGGAAGTTTTGCTGAAACCGCGCCGTACGTGACCATTTCAGTTCTAAAGTGTGGGAATGATTAGGCTGCCGATATGGCGGGCGGTGCGATGGTAGAAAGTTCTCGTGGGCTTCATTTGGAACAATTCCTCAGAACACAAAAAAAAATACTTAACGCATTTCAGTAGATCGTCTAAGTAACTACAAATAAATAGAAAACATTTCCTAACTCAACTATAGTTACTCTGGTCCGCTCCTTACCAAATTAGGATCAATCCCGATGTACAATGCTTCCATATTTCAAAATCATCAAAATCGCTTTACAATTTGGCGAAGAAATCGCGTAACATACACACACAAAAGAAATATATACAAATTGAGAACCATTTCAATTAGACAAAAATCTACAAACATGATTTTAAAGAATATCCATTGATTACGAAACTTCCGCCTAATATGTATAATTAAAATATGAATATGTAGTTAATTTTATTATCAACGGTTTTGAGTAAACGAATCGTATCGTATCTATTGTTTGCCCAGCGCTTGTCAATGTGTCGCGTTACAAATCTGCATCATAGTAAGTGCCCTCCCCTCACACGCAGAAGTGATACATTGTTACAGTCTAAAAGTCATTATGTCATCCATAGATTAATAAACGATACTGTTTTCGATTTGTCTCAAAGTAATAAAGTGAATTATGTGAATGTGCTGCCTGCTAAAAGGATACAAATATTATTGATATTGACTCTTTGTATGACAGACAACCCATTTCAGACCCCATTTTCAATAATAAAAAGTTACTTTTATATTATTTTAAAAAGATGTTGGCAAGAACTGTAATTATAATAACTTTCAAGAAACAGCTTTTAAAGTTAGTAAAAAAAAACAGTTTTGGGTTACAGCACAGAATCTCATCACAAGAGTTTTTTTTACCATTTTGGTACGGAACTCTAAATATGACAGAATATGGACACATTCTGTACAGCACAGCCATTACACACTAAGTTTATTTTTTATCCGTCCCTGAAATTACAACTTAATGTCCATACTTATCACCGATCTTAGTAGTTCAATAAGCTATGGTATTTCTATAGGTATACTTCGATGTAGAGCATATAGATATGGCAAATTCATTGACGGATCCTTGCATTTTCGAACGCAAAGCATCTGAGGCCGATGGAATCCTATTCTTCTATTGACACCGTATTCGTATAACAAGACAATTTCGTTATCTAGATGTCAAAGTCCTATTAGTGACTTAGAAGGAATTTAATTTAGAAAACAAAGGAACGGTTCAGAATAGGCGTTCATAATGTGTGAATACGCTTTATTTGCGTAATTAAGTAATGAATAAGTCACACATAAATAAATAAGTCACACATAAATCGGTAACAATTATGTTTACTTGTTTGGTTACTTTCAAATGTGGCATTAAGGTCAATGAGTTGACAAGATTGATGGCGTTGCTTGAAATTAATGATTTTTTGGTTAGGTGGGTCCCCACCCATAATATCTCGCGGGCTATAATTCCAGTAGCTTTAAGTTTACCCTCTCTCCCCATCCTCGGAGAACCCATAGTGCTAAGTATCATATATACTTACCTACATTTAAAAAAATATAAAATAAGGTATCTACCTAAGGCAAATAAAATTTAAATTAGAGAAAGAGCAAATATGTAAGGAATATAGTATTATATAACCCGTGGTAAAGATGTTTGTGTTTTATTTAGGTATTTAATTTTATGAGTAACTAAGAATGTAATTGGACCGACATGGGCCTTACAACCTTATCTGTGGTCCGACCTTGTCCCTATTGAAAATGAAAATTGTGATTTTCACACAAACGCCTGCCTACGACTTGGCCCACAACAAATTATTTTAAAAAGATTTCAACTTATAAAATTAAGGCAACGAAACAAAACAAATAGCGGATTGTAAATAGAAATACTCACTAAATTTCAACAAAAATTGTAAGTTTTAATAAAATTAATTCCGCCGTTTCCAATATTCAGACCAGCCGACAGACAAATGTTTAGTTACATATATCTATTTCAAAATATATTAAAATAAGAATTCACTAAACAAACTAATACTGAACTATCCACTCCCAACTTTATAGCAGTATAAACCTATTTAAATCGACACAGTTAAAATTTCCTGCATTGTGAAATTGGGCAACTAAAATTTCACTTACAAAAATCGTCTCGTACGTCTCTCCGTAGAATCTGACTGGTACTTTCAGGGTTATTTCAGGGGCTGTAACCTCATGTCCTCGGGGGAGGCTTTGGTCGTATCCTGGCGTAAAGGGGTAGAACTGGTCGCGCGTGATTCCAAGCACGCACGACGCTAGGATGATCACTCCTGCGCACGACCACATGGCGCTGCGTTCGAGTTTGGACTACGGGAGTGGGCCATTTGGGATGCTTACCAACTTCGCGACTCGATAATGTATACGGAAATAAACTTAGAGAAAAGTTTATTCTGGGGTGCGCTTCTTGTTTTAAAAAATCTTAAGTTTGCAAATTGAACGCTATTTTTTAGGTTATAAAATCTATCTCTTAATTTATTTGTTTGTGTATGATTCTTTCATTTACTGATTACTTTTTATGTGTATAGAGGTGAGCTTTTAATTAGAAACACCAATATTTATGTATTTCCAATCAAAAACAATTTATTTGTATTTTCTGTATAAATGACTAAACAATTAATGTATTCACCCTATGACGTAATTATTAAGCAAGTTTTTCATAATCAAACCAAGGGTTTTTTTTTAAACAAAACGAACATTTTATTACAAAACCGAGAGAACATGAATATGCATAGGAGGACATGTGAACATTATAAAACTTATTGAAACTCTTTCTAGTATTTTAAATTAGACAAACACTTCATCTTAGGGCAATTTATATTTAGTTGGGTAGCCTTTATTACCAATTACAGCTCTACAGCGACGTGGCATGAATTCTGTCAATTCTGTACACGTTTCAGGAGGAATACCACTCCAACCTTCTACGAATGCGTCATAATAAACATATTGGTGATTTATTCACACAACCACAATATTTCTAATTGGTTGTCCAGGTAGCCACTACTATTAAACGGAGTTTCAGTCAAATAAAAACTGTTTGCATTAAACCGTCAATTGTAGGTTATACCTACTATTATTGTTATTTCTAGGATAAGAGATATGTTAGTTCATTGTGAGGTGGTATAACGGTGGTATCAAAAAAACGGTATAAGCTTATGAACTACTAGTGTCACAATCTGTCCACTGTCACAGATTATATAATACTATATACTAGTCCACTGTATTATGTAGGTACTATATCGTTATTGAAGTGTGGTATAGCTATATTTGCAAACGATTTGACATCACACTGCAACAAGCATCCTGTTTTTATTTGTCTATATTTCTAAAATTTCTGTTTATAATAATTTCTATTATGCTTACCTGAATCAAAGAAAAAAATGAAAAAAATATTATTATAAAACCTCAATATGTTATCTAAAAATGACAAACAACAAATAATGTAATGAAAGGGCATTACATTTAGATTTACATTTTCCTTCTTTATTAATATTTTTTTGTTCTGACAAATACATCTTTCTTGGAATTTATGAAATTCGTAAACATACCTATAGGTAACTAACTGACGCACTCGACTTCGTCTGCGTAAACCCACAATGGCGAAGCTACGTTTTTTATCCGACTACGCGATGCAAGGGAATAGTAATGTGTTTAAAGCTTTATAATATGGCGATAGCCAAACGCCATATTATAAAAAAGAAAAAAAATAAAGTAGGTTATTTAAATAGGTATTTTAAAATCGTTTTAGGTTTCTTTTATCAGTTTTCAATATGAATAAGCATTAAGAATCTTTAACGATTTAAGGTTGGTTCGCAATCATTTTCACGTGAATCCTTATACTTATGATGAATATTCGTTTAGACCACCGCCAGCTACTTAATAATCTTTCCACAATATTTACTACTTAAATAAATAAATTTACATGATTGCGGTATTTACCGTCGTATAATTCTGATTAAAAAGTGTCGAATAAAAATAAATAAATTGAAAAATTAAAGTAAATTAAAAAATGAAATAAATCCTCACCTGGCAGGGAATTCTCTATTACCGCCGCTTCACAGTTGGTGACCCTGAGCTGAACAAATTTGACGCACCTCCCGCTCCAGCCGTTCATCTATCAGGTACACGTACCAAGTTGAAATCCGTACGCATCGCATCACAGAGTTTCATCAGGACCTATCGCTGTAATTAACGCTTATTGTAAGCGTGTTATAATTATTTCATATCAATAAATTTTACTTGTTTTTAGTAAACAACACTGTTATTCCAACAAGACTAGTTTTATTCCTGTTAGTAAATACAATATGTAAAACTCATTGCTAACCGTCAGTGTAATTTACTTGTCCTCGGAATTACTAATATTTTAGTGATTATTAGTATTATTTACTTGTGGCTACTAAAGTTTTTTCTCCGTGCATTATTAAGTAGATTTGAGCCGGTCTAGAATTTTACACCTCCTGACTTTAGTAGCTCCGCTAATTCAAAAAACCGGCTAAGTGCGAGTCGGACTCGCGCACCGAGGGTTCCGTACAAACCTATAAAAAATAGGCATATAAGTTAAAAGTTTACAGTTTTAGCAATTTTTCCTCTATATGTGCTATAAGACTCACTTAATAAAAATTTTTCCTCCCCACCTCCTACAATTGACGAAAAAACTAAAAAAAACACTTTACCTCACTTCTCTGGTCTGCCATGTCCTGACTTTAATAACTTCAATTTCAAAATGGTCACTGGCTGTGATGTTAAGCGAGCGATACGCGGGTTGGGTAGCAGAGCAACTGGTAGCGATAATGTAAGCTTGTTTATGATACTTCCCATAATTGGTATACTCCTTCCTCATATTGCCAATCTTATTAATCTTTCTTTTCAAACTAACCGTTTCCCTGATAGCTGGAAGAAAGCTTTCATCATTACTCTACCCAAAATTTCCAATCCTTCTATACTTTCTCACTACCGACCTTTATCCATTCTTCCCTTATTGTCTAAAGTGACCGAGCGTTTAGTCCATGAGCAACTTAGTCAATACCTTTTCTCAAACAACCTCCTTAGCCCTTTTCAATCAGGTTTTCGCCCAGGCTACAGTACTGTTAGCGCATTGATGAAAATTACAGACGACATTAGACACAACATGGAAAATCAACATATTACTGTGTTAACTTTACTAGATTTCAGCAATGCATTTAATACTGTTGACTTTGATATTCTACTTTGCGTACTAAGTTCGCTTAACATATCTCCGGCAGCGGCTATGTGGTTTGAAACTTATCTGAAAGGTCGTCAACAATGCATACGTATCGATTCTGGCTGCTCGGACTGGTGTGTTGTGCCTGCAGGTGTTCCACAAGGTGGTGTTCTGTCACCTTTATTGTTTTCCCTTTTTATAAACTCGCTGACAAATCGACTAACTACACAGTTCCACTTATATGCTGATGATCTGCAGTTCAAAAGTTGACCAAATTCAGAATGCTATCGGTATCATTAAAAGTAACCTGCAAACTGTATCTGAATGGGCAAAGTCCTTTGGACTCTTACTTAACCCCAGTAAATCTCAGGCTATATTAGTAGGCAGCAGTCGTCAACTCGCTAACCTGAACATAAATGAACTGCCACAAATTATTTACAATGATGTACCTATTCCTTTTGTCGAAAAAGATAAGAACCTCGGAATACTCATTGACAGTACGTTATCATGGCGCTCTCAAGTAAATGCACTTAGCCGAAAGCTGTTTGCTTCATTACACTCACTCAAACGTCTTCAAAACTTTTTACCATTGCAGACTAAGGTTATGCTGGCGCAGTAGCTTCCTATCCTTGATTACGCGGACGTATTAGCTATCTAGACCTTACAGAGGAGCTACTGGACAAACTTGAACGTCTCCAAAATATATGTATCCGATTCATTTTCGGTTACGGAAATACGATCACATTTCAGAGTTTCTTCGCAGGAATACTCACATTCTCACTATTTTGTATACTGTCCTTAATAATCCCTTTGCACCCTGCTACTTGCAGGAGCTCTTTAAATACCAGTCTAATACTTCACAAAGTATGATATTAAGGTCAAAGGTAGAACGAACTTTAACTATTCCACCCCACTCCACTACCTTTTATGGCAAATCATTTGCTGTGAAAGCAGCTCTGCTGTGGAACAATCTACCTTCCGACATTCGGTTGGCAGCGTCAAATCATATTTTCAAAACTAACTTAAAATCCTTCTTTCTTCGATCATTGCAAATTTGATGACACATACTAAAATTATAATGTACTATAAGAGTTAAATAAATAAATAAATATATGACGTTGCTTCGTACCAAATTTCAAGATTCTTAATTCACAGGAAGTACCCTGTAGGTTTTGAGTCCCTTAAGAGTTTCGAAAATTTGCTGAAATTTGCGGCATAAACGGCAGTATCTTTTGATTGCGTTGGCTTAGAAATTTGTTTGTTTCACAGCTCCAAGGGACAGTTGATACCTATATGCAGACGGAATGACGGACGGACAACAAAGTGATCCTATAAGGGTTCCGTTTTTTCCCTTTGAGGTACGGAACCCTAAAAACGAATACCGTAATAAGAGAAGCAATAAGTTCCCATGAAAAATAGACGCGTCCGCCTACAGCAAGCTTTTGTTAAAGAACTGAATGATTACTCCGACTTCCATCCACACGCTACGATAAAACTGCGCAAACGCGACCGACAACGATTTATCAAATAGATTTTGTAACTGTCTCCGATCGCTTGCACCAACCAAAAATATTTGCGCTATAGAACTGTGCAATCGGACTGCGCAGTCTAATTGCTACGATACATCGTTGTCGTGTACACCGGCCATGTTCTGTGTTATTTTAAAATACTTATGATTACCAGACAAGGTGAATCTGGTGTCCAAAAAACTTGGTGTACTCAACAGAGCCAAGCAGTACTTCTCGTCGGGGCAAAGGTTGCTGCTTTACAAGTCGCAAGATCGGCACTTTGTAAAGTAGTGCTACCATCTCTGGTCGAGTGCACCCGGATACCAGCTTGGCCCTTTTGACTTGATTCAACGATGGGCTGTGGAATTTTCGACGACCCCAAACTCACAAGCTGTATCTGAGAGACTGTGTGTGTTCAACCGCTTGTACAATGGGATCTATTCTGAGGATTTGTTCAAATGATGCCCACGGTTATTTTATACCATCACACCGCTTGCCATCGGCAGGGAATTCATTCTCACAATTTAGAACCGAAATGCTGTACAGTGCTGTTTCAGAGAAACTTTCTCCCGCGAAAGTTTGGGTTATGGAATGAGCTCCCTGCCAAGGTTTTTTTCTAAGGACTACAGTATAGAGTTTTCAAGAAAGAAGTTATAAGAATTTTCGAAGAGTCGGCAACGCGCGAGTCATGTTCCAGATGTTGGAAGATTCCATAGGCTGCGGTAACCGCTTACCATCACGCGGACCGCGAGCTTGTTAGCCACCTTAGTGGTATAGAAAAATCAGTATTCAGTTTATAAAAGAAACAATTATGTTAAAGTTCATTAGAATCGATGCAAAAAAAGGCGGAATTATGAAGTTCTGACGGACGGATGGATGACGGACTGACGAAACTAGAAGCGTTCCGTTTTTGCTATTTGACCACGGAACACTAAAAATACTATTAAGACACATTTCCTGCTGTATGGTAGCACGACCGTAGCATACTTTTAAACGACTATAAAATAAGTTATATATATATAAAAGGAGCTTTTCATTTCAGATATTTTCTACATTAGATAATAGGTATCTGTTTATGTACCCACTAAAACTTTGCACTATCGATTTTTACTACTGAGTGTAGTTATCTATTTTCTGAGAAGTCTTTTACCGCTACCGCGGGTACAGGGTTTAGAAATTAACATCTTATAATGGTAAGCCGCGAGTCGAGAATAGACAGGTATATTTTGATATCTAACAACCCCTAAAAAAAGTTGGTGCCACTCAAATATTGTTGACTTATGTACCTTCCTATGTTTGTCTGATATTTTTAATTTCGCTTTATCACATTCAGCGGGATACCTAAAAGTGTCACCTTATTTATGGGTAACCTTTAAAAACAGAATTGTTATTTCCCAACAGATACAATACCTTATTTATTTCAGTAAACAGTCCAAATCATCAGTCCAGTTGGAGTCGGATTTTCACATTCAGGCTTCAACCTATTTCAACCTTTAATGGCTGGACAGAAAGACAAACAGAGTAAGCTAAGTGATAGGGCAGGTTGATATCCTTTGGGTTCGGAACCCCTTAAATTTGACACACACTTTTTTATTAAATATAGAAGGACATATGATATATCGATACAGCAAAAATATCAATCCAGGGGTACGGGTCTAGATAAAAGTAGGTCTGTATATTCGAGCAAGATAAGAACGTTATTATTATAGGTGTATGTATAAAAATCTTTGGCATCCTCTTTGGGAAGTAATTTTATGTTTCTAAATTTCTAAATTTCAGCTCGATGCTTGAAGTGGTTGAAGCTGTGCGTTGATAGATCAGTCAGTGAGTCAGTAATAGTTACTTTGGGCTAACGCTAACTTTAATCCGCGACTTTGTTTACGTAGAAGGTGAAAATATTTTCAAATAATACGTACCGCCCTTCCCCCTCATGACTGTCCGCCGGCCTTGCACATCATAAATGAGCGTGCAGTACTTGATCATTATTTTGCTACAATGTTAATTTAAAACTGCGATATGTCCTAAGATATTCATTAAAATCGAATGATGTACAGGGCAATTTTGTTTTAAATTAAATTCTTGTGATGAACGGGTTTATTTGGATAAGGATTAATATCATGTTTATAAAAACACCGTCGCAAATAATGCATTATTTTATAACAAATTTGGTTAGCATAAAAAAGTTTTAGTGAGCCAACCTTAGAAGATAGACATATGCTGTCGCGGACTTTTTTTTAGAACTTTTAAAGGGAAACAATTCTGGCATACATGATTTTTGCGAAACTTTAACCGTTTACGCAGCGCACGCAGTGGAAGCTCTCAAAAGGAAAAAAAACCCCGATTTTGAAACATTCTTTATAGGTGCTCCGCTCTTGTTGGTCTTAGCGTAATGATATATAGTCTATAACCTTCCTCGATAAATGGGCTATCTAACACTCAATTTTTTTTCAAATAGGACCAGTAGTTCATTAGATTAGCTCGTTCAAGCACACAAACAAACAAACTCTTCAGCTTTATAATATTAGTATATAAGAAGATATGCTTATGTTTTTGAGTGAGTTTAATCTTTTTTGAATAAAATCGGATTGAGTTTCAAAACATCTGTCAAAATAAAATGTAATTTAAATCAAAAGCACTAAGGAGTATTGATATCAACTTCGAAGCAAATAACCACCAAATAACTTTCTACCACTTTTTAACCCCGTTAGGGAATGAATTTCAATAAAATACGAAACACGTCTTCCATCAATTCTGTTAAAAAAGGTTTATGCAAAATTTGAAGTCGATTGGACCAAGGAATCACGTTGTCCCATACAAACTTTGGCCCCCTTTTTCACCACCTTAGGGTTAGAATTCCGAAAAATCCTTTCTTATCGGATGCCTACGTCATACAAAGAACACACCCTCCAAGTTTCAGGTCTCTAAGATGAGCGGTTTAGGCTGTGCGCTGATCGATCAGTCATTCAGGACAAAGCATTTTATATGTATATAGATATATAGAACTTAAAACTTGGAATTAAATTTTTTTCGCAAAACCCATCGTGTGAAGTATTCTTATATTAGGCTTCAAAAATGCATGTAAGGTTTTTGATTTTTTTTTTAAGATATACCCATATTTTGCGAATTATTGGCTTTCAAATGGTTTAAAACAGTTAATTTTTTTATCTCAGTGCCGCGCCGCCTCTCTTTCTGCTCACTAGTAAGCGATTATTTGCCCATTATTTGTTACAGGTGGCCTTGATTTTTGGAGTTAATGGCGCATGTCGTTGGAAACGAACTATTGAACATAAAAATCGAAGATATCGAAAAGCATTCAATTGATTTATTGCTGGTAAATTTGCCAGATACAAAAGCAAAGAGAGAACGGTCATTCGTAGTCCGTGGAGAGTACGTTAAAATTGTCGACAAGTACCAAGCTCTACGCCCCAGTAATACAATCACCAACAGATTTTTTTTTTATTACAGTAGTGGCAAATGTATCAAGCAAGTCATTGGTAAAAAAAAAATCGGTGCCATGCCGAAAGAAATTGCGTAGTACTTCAAATTGCAAAATGTTGTTTTAGGAAAACATCGGCTACTCTTTTGGCGGATTCAGGAGTAGACATAACTCAAATTAAACGGCACGGTGGCTGGAAAACTGATGCAGTCGCGGAAGGCTGCATAGAAAATTCTATACAGAACAAGAAAAAAATAAGCTGCCATATTGGTGACAACATCAATTTAAAAACTCCGTGTATAGTTGAGCCTTGGAAACCATTGTCACCGCAACCATCCACATCAATACACTTTATATCTAGTCCGCTACTTCAAGCACCACCTTCACCAACCTTCACGATTCAAAACGACCCCGAGACGCAAGTTTCTGAAGCTGTAGGCAGTACACAAAGAAACTCCACGTCAACTCAACTTCGATAAATGTACCTAAAAACTGGTCTAATGTATCTAACATGCACTTTCAATTTTAATTAAAAGTGAAAATGCGTGTTTAAATTAGGTAATTAGTATAAACAACTAAAGTACTTTGTATTTACCCAAATTTTTTTTTTTTCTAATTCTGTTGCTTTATATTGTCTCGCAGAAGGTGTCCTTGTCTTGGGCGAACTTGAATCCCTTGTCGAACTCAGGATTCTAGTCTTAACATAAAACTCCCTTGCTGTGCTCGGGTGTTTACTCTAGAATCCTTCGTTACCTCGGGATTCAATTCATATGTTGAAAATAAATCTATATTGTACTATCTTAATCAGTTTCAACAACTAAAGTATCAAATACATTTAAATAATAATAAGCTTCTATTACTGTCGAAAAAAATGGGTCAATTATTTTTGAGACAAAAATATAACTCAAAACCTGGCAACAATACCATTGCTCTCTCTCAGTGCATTGCTTCAATATTCAAATTCAATTTGGAACATACCTATAACAATAAAAAAATACCTACTTAGCTACCAAAAAAAACTTCTCTGAACAAAAGGAATTGAATTGAAAAAAAGTGTTCCAATAAAAGATATTCTTGCTACTTCTCAGCTTGACTCGCGATATGCGGACAACCACCGGATTTATTTTCGTTTTTCCGTAAATAACCGGACAAATGCATTTAACGTGTCGCGTCGAGCGCATTCCTGCACTTTAGCTCTTCTCGCTACATGATCGCCTGGTAGGTATTTGTTTACAAGAAACGATAATCTCGTTTACTTTCACATAATTTCATAGGTAAATAACCTGAAATCAAACTTGCCAAAAATGAGCCATTTAATGTTTAACTCAGTCTAATTTTAAACATATATTTAATAACTGTACTAATATGATTAAGTCTTAGATAAAGTCATAATGTGCAGTTATTAAGGTCTTCTTATCGAACGATTACGTTTTATACAAATTTATTGTCAACTACCTTGGTTATGAGCGGCAGCTTGTTATTTCTACGGTAACTTATTGATATAGATATATAGGTTTACAGCTTCTATTTCTTATTTCGATAGAGCAGTTACTTACAAATTTAAAGCTGTAGAAAATAGCCGTTCGTTATTTTTAAGTACCAGTCTATTAGACCCAACAATTTCATCGTATATTATTACTAAATGGATTTTTCCGTACTGCAGTTTAAGCCGATTACAATTTTTCAGTCTACAAAACAGGTCATAGTACTTAATAAAGCTAGAATGTATTGGTATTTGTTAACACTTTTCCTTAATGAATCTTTAAAATGTAAGTGGTAATCTTTTTTTCTCACATCGCATTTGCCTGTTTAGAATTTGTTGTGTTTTTGATATTGTTTGTAGGTATTTATTGTTAAAAGAAAAAACCTTTTGTTACGCTTGGGCACCTGTCCGTTCGTTTGATCGTCCAGCTACTACACACAATTTTCACTTTTGAACGTATAATTAAAATTATATATGATAATTCGCACACAGACGGAAAGTGGTGGCTAATTATAGACGTAGCGTAAGGTTTATGAAGTTGAAGTTGTATTATAGACGTAACGTTAAGTTTATAAAGTTGTAACATAGATGTAGCGAAAGGTTTATGAAGTTGTATTATAGACGTAACAAAAGGATGATGAAGTTGTTATATAGTCGTTATGTAAGGTTTATGAAGTTGTATTATAGACGTAGCGTTAGGTTTATGAAGTTGTATAACAGACGTAACGAAAGGTTATGAAGTTGTAAAAATGACGTAACGAAGATTTATGAAGTTGTAAAAATGACGTAACGTAAGTTTTATGAAGTTGTATTATAGATATAACAAAAGGTTTATGGAGTTGTATTATAAACATAACGTAAGGTTTATGAATTTGTATTATATATATAATGTAACGTTTTATAGTTGTAAAATAGACGTGCCGTCAAGGTTTCTGAAGTTATTATTTAGACGTAACGAAAGGTTTTTGAAGTTGTATTTTAGACGTAGCCTTAAGTTTATGAAGTTGTATAACGGACGTAACGAAAGATTTTTGAAGTGGCATTAAAGACGTAACGAAAGGTTTATGAATTTGTATTATAGATGTAATGTAACGTGTTATAGTTGTTAAATAGACGTGCCGTCAGGTTTATAAAGTTGTATTTTAGACGTAACGAAAGGTTTGTGAAGTTGTATTATAGAAGTAACGAAAGGTTTATGATTTTGTATTATAGATGAAATGTAAAGTGTTATAGTTGTTAAATAGACGTGCCGTCAGGTTTATGAAGTTGTATTTTAGACGTAAAAAGGTTCATGACATTGTTTTATAGACGTAACTAGATTGATAGTCTATCTGCCTTTATACTAAAAAAATAAAATATCTGAAAATTTTCAAAAAGATAACTAACCGTTTGTTTTTGTTGACGAAATTTGGCCCATACATATTCGAGTATAAGCAGAACTTATCTATTCGTCACACTTTGTATATGAAAAGTAAAATTATTGTATAATGTACAATGTACTAATTTACAATTTGGTTTGTAGTTTGTTTAGTTGAAGTAAACATAAACTGCTATGGTTGAGTTTATTATAATTTGGCAGCTGAAGGTTGAGTTAATATAAATAAAAACATATCAGGTGTGTGTCCATTGTATGCTTCGAATATCAGTGCCTAAGTGTGTATTTGTTGTTTGCTACGAATCCTAACCTTAACAAAAAGCTTAATTTATTAATGTCTTTGTTTATTGTCATACTAACTTTGAGGACTTTTTGTATACATAAAACACCTCAAAAATATTATAATTTGATTAAATTTATTTTAAAATGCCTGATTAAAAATCGCTGATAGTTAATATGCTGAATAAAACTGTAAAAAGGCCGAAATACTTATTTTTTGAACCATTAAAATAACGAAAAAACGAACAAAGTAATGAAAAGATCTCAATCTCCCCTTTTTCTTAAAAAACAAAACTTCCTTTGTCTTCAATTACTCACTGTGCCTTCAAAATATTTATCATCCAACTTTTGTGAAATAAAATTAATTGAATTGCGGGTAGTTTTCGGCGCAGGCGGCGTCCCCGGGCACTTCCGGGTGGCGGAGGTAAATGATTTGCTGTTTCCGGTTTTCCGCTTCGGCCTTACGACTTAACGATTGCTTTTGAGTTGCAGTTTTTTGTTTTTTACCGTATGCTTTCTTTAATAGCTATTATTTATTACGTCTAGCTCGTGGGTAAAGGAACAGCAGTTTTCGAATAGAATTTTAATTCATACAAAGCTTCCGATAAAATTATTTGTGAAAATTATATAATATGAACTATGAAACTGATGATGAGGAATAGGCTATGAACCGGAAACTTTTGAGGACCCCAATCGGACGGAGTGCCAGCAATTAAAAAGGTAATTTGATGAGCTGAGTTCAACAGTTGGTTGTTTTGATTAAATTTATTTTCATATTAAATAAAATATTTTTTCCAGTTTTGCACTTATGAAACCTTTCTTTTATAATTTTACAAAAGACAAAATTAAAGAGATACATAAAAAATTTTATTCATTGATAGAAAGACACATTTATCAGACGAAAAGAAAATTTATTGTAGAATTTTGTTTTTTCTTATAAATAAATATCAGGATTATCTGTAGAAATTGGCACCCAATTAGATCTCAATTCTTTTGTCGGCAAAGTCAACAATCACGCATATTCTTGATAAAACTAAAAATTGAACTTGGCTTCACTTTTTCACATTTATGTTTATAATAGGATACTTTAAATTTCACTATTTAAATAATATAAGGGTCAATATACTGCAGGAAAGAACACTACCACTTTTTCTCAATATATGTTCGGTGTTAAACTATTGGACTAAGGAACTCTACGAAAACGTTTCTAACATCACGATAACCTAAAATTTATCAAACGCTTATCGTAGAACAATAGCTATAAGGAATTTGCTACAATTTCTGGATGCTACAGATCATGCAGTAGCATTTGTGTTCTTTCTATTTCTATGCTCACGTGCTGGATTATTAAGAAAACAATCAAGAAAACCAGTAACAAATGAAGAGCTCGAGGGGAGATCTGATAATCTATTTTGTCGCACTCCGTACGTGACCCAAGCTCTCTGTCTCTCGCCTAATTAATATAAACTCGCAAAATGTGCTCGGATACTTCGTGTTACTCATACATATCACGTGGTAACGAAACGGTGCGGAATTTTATTAGCTGGGGAACGGAATGGACTGTTTCATATAGAATTTATGTGACGCGGAGGACAGAGAAATGTTTTAAGAAGTTTTCATTAGTTCTCATATACAATGACGATTGGCAAAAGTGGCTTAGTTGGATGTTGTTTAATTAAGGCTATGGCATACCCTAGCAAAAGCGTGTCATATCGATCAGTGAACTAAGCATATTACAGATAGTATAGAATTCAAATATTTCTTTAAAACCATGAAATTAGCAAATCCACTTGGTCAAATCAATATATATTTTATGAAATAAGAGTCAAGAGAATATCGCTCTTAGTTTTCCTAAGAATTTAAATTAAATCCCAAAAATAGTGTCAGATTTTTTTTTGTTTTAATAACCAAATTAATATAATATTAGCAAATCCACTTAATTAAGGTTTGAACTATAAAATTATTTTTTTTACGTTGGTGTAACAAAATAATCAAATTCTTGCAAACTTAACTCGTTTGGGTATGCTTTCACCTTAATGGTTAATTTAAGTGGTAAATAATCCATAAAAAAAACAGTTGGATAGTGTTTTATGGTATGTTCGGTTAAATAAGCAGATCACACAAAAAAAACCGGCCCAGGGCATGTCGGTGTTTTCAGGGAAATGCGTGTTTCATCGCGTATGCATGCGGGTGCTTAACGCCCCTTTAATATATTTCGCGCTTAAGGTCACGAAGACGTAGGCGGCTAGCTCAGATTAGTAGAATAACAATAACGATTGCGGATAGTTAGAGCGCTGCACAACTTTTTCAACTTTAGAAGCCAATATAAATCTTAGTGAAAAAATCCTTAAAACCTAGATGCATTATTAAAGCTACCTGGTTTTGGCCTAATAACAAATTGCCCAAAAAGGTTCTAGACTTCTAAACTATGCTGTTTAGTGAAATTGTCAGTATACAGTACTACCCAAAACTGTGAAAAATGTCACAAATCTGCATGATCGCAAAATCTGGGAAACCTCCATCAGATCCTTGCTCATATGGGCTAGTAAGCCTTCTCCTTATTTTATCCAAGGTATTTGAAAAAATCTTTCTTCAGCGACTAAAACCTGTACTTGAAGAGGAGAAGATCATACCTAACCACCAATTCGGATTTCGGGAGAAACACTCAACAGACGAACAAGTGCATCGAGTAGAACACAAGATTACACAATCCCTGCAGAAAAAAGAATACTGTCTGCTACATTTATCGACATACAACAAGCTTTAGACAAAATCTGGCACCAAGGACTTCTATTCAAAATAAAGACGCTACTACCAAACTATCCTATCCTACTTACAAGAAAGACAATTTCAAGTAAAGTGCGGAGAAGATTATTCGAAGCAGTAAAACATCACTGCTTCAGTACCACAGGGATCAGTCCTTGGTCCAATGCTGTACTCCATATACACTGCAGACCTGCCTGAAACGAAAGAGGTCACAATAATGGCATATGCAGATAACACAGCGTGCCTTGCAAGCGACAGATACCCAAACAATGCATCATTAAAACTGCAAGAACAGCTCAATAAAGTAGATGCATGGCTTCAGAAGTGGAGAATCAAACCTAGCGTAAGCAAATCAAGACATGTAACATTTATACTTTGAAAAGGTGATTGCCCACCAGTTTACATGGAAAACAAAATCCTGCCAAGCCTGCATCTAGATAGAAGACCGACCTAGGCAAATCACATCAAAGCTAAAAGAAAAGAAGCAAACTTACAGTTCCACAGAGATGTACGATACCTTAAATGAAGTATCTAGAATACAAAATGTAAAATACTTTTAAATTAAGTATTTCAGACACCAGATGCAAATAACTTTCTGTAATGGTATCTGAAATACTAGATATAAAGTACGTATCTTTCGAATACTTTTTATAGATAAAATACTGTTGTAAAAAAAAACCATTTTTATTAATGAATACTTATTTTTTTACATGTAAATCGCGTTGATTTCGCAAACGTTACACAACATAATATTATATTTTTAAGGTTTTAATTGAGACTTAAGTAAAACTAGTTCTTCAAACAGTTTATCACTCATTTTTCTTCGATGAGGCCTCACGATCATGCCCCCAAATGAGAAGAGTCGCTTTACGTGTCTATCTTCCTTAAACACAGACTATTATACGGAATAATTAAAAATAACATTTTGTAGAAAGAAAGAATTGCCACGCCACCTATCAATTCGGCCCTAATAGAATAAAGATTAAATAGCGCGTTCAGTTTTATCTACGACAACATTAATATTTAAAATTAATGTCTCCTAAGATGTCACAATAGAATCACCAATTACTATAAGTATTTTAGCAAACATAGTATCTACAAAATACTAAGATACCAAACAACAGGTATTTAAATACAAGATACAAAATGAATTTCAAAAAACTATCTGAAATACAGATACACGATACGTATTTAGTATCTTGTATCTGTATTTCAGATACTTGTATCTTAGATAAGGTACATCTCTGCAATTCCAATCACTGAATTGGCTATTAGGATGTCAATCTTCACTTTCCCTTAATAATAAGCTTCTGGTTTATAATACTGTCATAAAGCCTATTTGAACCTACGGAATAAAACCTTGGGTACTCTGCAAGCAACTCCAACGTTGAGATCCTTCAAAGATTCCTGAATAACGCTTTGAGAACTATCTCCAGCGCCCACTGGTTTGTGCAACATGTGGAAATACATCAATATCTTGAGATGCCTACTGTTAAGGAAGAAGTCAGCAAAAATAGTAGAAGATACAAAGAAAGACTAACGCTACACATAAATGAATTGGCAAAAAGCCTATCAAACACAAATGGAAATGTTACACCTGAAAACATGGCAAATACTGGGCCTAGACCAAAGATAATAAATTCTGACAACCTATCTGGTGTCACTCAGTGGAATGCCACCTACAACTATGAAATCTTGGACCATACCCGATTAAGGCTGAAAAAAACATTAAAGCACCTAGCCTACACGATGGGTTGTGAAAAAAAAAACATTCTTTAACACCCAAAAATTTCTTAGTGGTATCTGTATGGCAGTTTACATTTAAATTATTGGACCAGGTCAAACTTTAATACTTCTGACTGAAGCTAAGGTGACCTACTTCGTGTTGCTCTAAATGACAAACGGCAAAAATTCCAACAATTTTGGTGACAATATAACTTGAATCATAAAGGAAATCGTATTAACAAAGGGTTGGACTGCAAAAGTGCGACAATTCGGCCAAGTGATGATGTTCTCAAAGTTGTAAGAAATAGCGGCGTGGATTTAGTTTTTTTTTCTCATTAAGTGCTGTACCTAGCAAGTTTTATTAAAAATCCCATTATCAAATCTTCTTTGACGATAAAAACTAAAGAGATATGTATGGAATGAGTCTACCAAAGCCATAGCTCAGCCGGCACAACTATGTAAGCGTTGCAATTATTTATTTTATTTTTAATTGCTGTAGAGTATTTGTGCCCATGGTCTACTAACTAACTAAGTTTATAGTTTACCGTCAGATATTTTCATACAAAATGAACTTTGCTATTTTATCTTTTAGTTTTTTAAATTTTCCCTGTATATTTTGATTTTATTGGTTTTTGTTACATTACATACATTTGAGCGTTAATGGCAAATTCATTTTAATGGAAAAAAGATGCATACCCTTATAACTTGCACCAAGCTTTAGATGGTCGGATATAAACAGTTTACGACACGCTTCTAGTGGTGGAGATTAATCATGCATCCATTTTGTTGTTGTTACAGAAATTCTGAGTTAATTAGTAAATACTGCGCTATTTTTATAATTTTTCATAAATTTTTAATGACTTTTTAGGGTTCCGTTGTGAAATGGAAAAAATGGAAGGGTTAGGTGTCGTGGAAGGAATTTTTTTTTTCATTGAATAAGTAATAAATTAGGTAAAAAGTCATACTGGTCATAGGAATGCTATGCAGATGACAGTACTGGAGACACTTCTTACACGGGACGTTCAAACATCTCTCGTTCCGATGTGAAGGAAAAGCGCGAAGAACTTGTGTCTCAAATCGAGGCCACTCTGTCCAACGGCCCTGTGGACGGGAAAACTTGGTCCGATTCAACCCTACAAAGACACGTTCTTCTTCTACTGCGCGTTCACCGCTAAGAAAAACCCATTTTCCGAGGTCCCAGAATTTCAGAACACTCCCCTCATCATCTCCAAGAGCATTGGGATCCTTGGTGTTGACATTTCCAGCGATCCGAGATCATTTTCAAGACAAGGTGAATCTGGCGTCACCTCGGGGCAAAGTTTGCTGCTTTCAAGTCGCAAGTCTGGCCCCATATGAAGGACTGCTGCCATCTCTGAGCGGGTGCAACCGGATAACAGCTTGGCCCTTTTGAGTCGGTTCAACGATGGGTTGTGAGAATCGTCGACGATCCCAAACACACAAGCTGTATCGAACCCATAAGTCTGAAGAGAGAATTTATGTGTGTGTGTAAAATGGGATGCGTTCTGAGGAATTGTTCGCTTACCATCAGGCGGACCGCAAGCTTGTTTTCCACTTTAGTGGTAAATAAAAAAAACGTAACCCCTTTCAATTTGGCCTAGTTGTTTTTTTCCATTTGTTTTGATAAATGCAATAGTAAAAGCAATTGGAAAATTTAAACTATTATACGGATTGAAATATACGACTGTCACATAAATGGGTGCGGGACCCTGAAATAGAATATTTCTGGGTGCTTTTAGGCCTAGCTTCTGAAGTACGGAATGAAAAGTTTCGATTGCGCTGATGTGCTGAAACGAATATCATGTGAGACATGTGAACGCCATATATAAACGCCATATATTCGGGCTTCACGAAAATATGACCGTCATACATATATATACATATGTATATAGATTGGAATGTCAAAAAAGACTTTAACGTTAGCGTAACGTAGCATTATATAAATAAAATCATTAATTATTTACATTATATTGAACCCGCAAAACCGGCAGTTATCTAAAGTTCCGTAATCAAGCAAGTTCAAAGTTAAATGTACGAAGATTGTCTATTTTAGCGTACTGATAATAAGGTCTGTGTTTCTAAATACGTAAACAGATAATGGATACTACTATAATATTCTAGTTAAATAGTTTAATGACACTTCATGAACCCTGAGATTAAGAAGATATTATAGTAGTTACAAACTGTTAGCTAGTTAATTTCAACTTTACTTCTCAATTTGGAGTGTTTTGTTTGGTACAAAAAACTATTTTGTACCAACAGCTTCTGATGCAGAGATTTAAAAGTTACGGGAGATAGAGTATACCTTTCTTGTATTGGTAACAACTGTTTTGTGTTAAGGAAATAATTTGTTTAAATGTAGATGGGGCTGTTTTCTTAAGACATTTCATTTAGATGTTATGTTGTCCTAAATTAATTTTTTTAAATATATTTTTAGATAGTGAGACCGTCTTAAACATATGTTGAATTTTAGGCATCTAGATTTAGGCCGATGAATTTATTTTTATTATTTAATTTATCGTGGAAAATAATATGTACGTCCATAGGCTATTTATGGGATAAACTTACACAGGTTAACATGACAAATGATAGTAAGCAGACAATTTTTTTGTCGCTTGTGGCCCCAGGGATTTCAATTTCACCTTGCGTCCTGAGGAGTGGAGGTTCGAGCCCGGCGTGTACTTATGAGCATTTTTCCTAATATCTCAAACATTGATTTATTTACACCAATAGTTTTTAGGTGAAGGTAAACATGAGGTATGGGTTGAATGTAGGTTATACGTCAAAAAAAAGGATTGAAAACCATGGGTAGAAATTTATCACCATATCACCATGTCTCCTGTAACCATAAAACAGTTAGGTAGTATATATGTACATAGGCTCCTGCTAACCAACTTAAATCAAGTTAAATACCTGTATAAAAAGTATACTCATAATAAGTAAAAAGAATTTACTTATAAAGGTAAAATACACTGTTTTTATAGTTAAATTTAAATGTGAACAGACAGATATCAAAAGTATACTATACTAACTAAAAATAATTTAATTATAAAGGCAAAATACACTGGTATTTTTTATGTTTAAATTTAAATGTGAACTGACTCATATTCTTTGCCTTTCATCCGACTACCTATATCTTGTAAATTTTTTTTTAATATTTTTAGGGGCTTAATAGAAAATAAGAGCTGTTCGTTGGTAAGCAGGTCATTTAATAAGGCATTTTTTTAATGTTCGAATATTCCGAATAAGGTTTTAAGAGAAAGATTAACTGAAAAAGCACTGGATAGCACTGGATTCAATTTAACTGTCTATATTCATAGAACAAAATGAATCATATATGCTTAATAAAGGTAGGTGGGAATCACTAAATCTAAATACATCATCATAAAATCATTCCAACACTTTAGGACCGAAATGGTCGCGTACGGTTCTTTTTCAGAGAAACTTAATTCTCCCGCGAACACTTGGGTTGTAGAATGAGCTATTCTGCCCAGGCCTTATACACGGACAAATCAAACTCATTGCGGAAAGGGCAGAACAACGTCTGTCCGGCCAATTAGTTGTATATGTTAAGAGGTGCATTACATCGCATTTTTCAGTGGGCAGAGAAGCACCGAGTAGTACCTCGTATTATTTTTGTGTCTTTACCATGACGTGGTATTAGGTACTTATACTGAGCCTTTACCTATAGCTACGACAATTGTATTCAAACGTAATGACTTCAATCCTGCCTGACCTTTGAAGACCTACATACAACGTCCGTTATCGTGAGTCATTTTCAGTCACTGATCTTTAAATAAGACATGCTAATTTTAACAAAACATTAAAATTGCTAATGAATCACAGATAATTATAAGTCGAGTATATTCTAGATAGTTTCATGGAGGCTAATGACAGTATAAGTCGTTTGTTTTTAATGTTAATAAAATAAAAAAAGGTGCTGCTTCTAAAGTTATAAATCAGGCCCATCTTCATCACCATCACCAATGGAGTACCTGCTGCTGCGTCTCTCTCTGGGCAGGTGCACTCGGATACCAGCTTGGCCCTTTTGACACGGTCCTGAACTTACGAGCAGTAAAGAATTTTTGAATTTTGGGGTGGGACTTTGTCTCTCTGTCTGTGGTCTACCTCATGTATAATGGCTTGTGTTCTTAAGAATTGCCCTAAAAGATGCCCTTTTAGGGCGGTGCGATGAAAGGCGTGGGCATCATTTTGAACAATTCCTTTAGAACACATCCCATTGTACAAGCGGTAGAACACACAGGAAGGCAAATTCTCTCCTCAGACTTAAGGGCTCGATATACGGCAAGTGAGTTTGGGATCGTCGACAATTCTCACAGCCCGTCGTGAAACCGAGTCAAAGGGCCAAGCTGGTATCCGGGTACACCCGCCCAGAAATTAATGTTTCTGCGGTCGGGTTTATTTATTATTATTTTAGCATCCAGATTACACAAAATACGCGCAAATCCGTAAGAATGTACTTAAAATAAACGCGATCACTTTTTCAATATAATACCTACTTCTAGTCGACTGAGAGTATTTGCTATTTTTTTTGTTGTCATGCGTCCCGAGTATTTCTTATTATCGTCAATTGGGACACTCGAACTGGACGTTGCTGGGTATTTGTAGAATATATTTATGCATCCTAAAAATAAAATTTATATAAAAATCCTGACTATAAAATATTTTTTAGTTTTCTACCGCGCAGTTTGCGTCAGCCATGTAGTGTCTAGTCTCTGTGGATAAACCCAACCATAAGAGTTGATTATAAAGTTTTTGTGTATTTTTAGTATAAACATCTAGATCATGATTGCATTTGGAATCAGTAAAAGTTCTCCTTATTTACGTAATTTTTGAAAATCAATTTGTTATTTATGTATTTAATTTTTTGCTACATATACGTCAAAAACATTTCAGAGGTCTTTTAAGATCTAATAATGATAACGAATAACGGTCCATAATCTCAGCGGACGCTCTTGGGCGGTGACGAGACTTTGTCGTCGTAAAACAGTTTACAGTCCGCCATTTTACGCGAGAGTATCATTATTTTCATATCACTCTTTTGACGAGGAGTTTATATGTTTTGTATATGTATGAGAAATTATTATCAAACGCTTTTATTAATTTTTATATTAAATTAACAAATGTCAAAATATGTTTGTGCACATAAATAATATTTGATTAATTTTTAAGCTAATTGTCACTAAAATAGGTAACTTTAGTAAACTATAATAAGTATGTAAAGCAATTTTTTACTGTGTTATCAAAGAATTGCCGTAGAAATCCCACGCCGATAATCAAACTTAGTGCGGGCGGAGCCGCGGGCAAAAGCTAGTAAATAGATATGTATGTAATTGTTAAATATGATATATCAGTTTCTGGTAAATAATTCAGAAACCTTATCATAAACCTAACATAATTTTATATATACTGACAGAGGCCCGCAATCTCGGCGGTCGCCCGTACTCTTGGCCGGTGATGACGTCATAAAACTGTTTACAGTCCACCACTCTACGTAAAAGCATCATTATTTTGATATTAGGCGTTTGTCGTATTTTACACATTGCATAATGTTTACTACATACGGTATAAAAGGATATTTTTAAACGACTTTGTTGGTTTTTAAATATTTTTGCCAACATATATGATAAAGCAATTAAGTTCTTTATTCAAATTTATAAGAAAATATGGCTGACTGATTAAGTCACCATCCCCGTATTTATACGCCCATAAAAAAATTGTATTTATTTCGAAAGCTGCAGTATTTGCTAAAACTAATAAAAAAATATTTTTCAACACACTAACTCGTTAAAGTATCATTACGTCCTGATACAGCGGGTGCTAAGAACCTCATTTCTCCCACGGGCTTTTCTTTGTAAATTTAATTTTCTCAAGTTCATTCAATGAATTTTGCCTTGCCACCCCCTACCTTTACTTACCTTTACCCACACAATGTAATATAGTAACATGAAGTAGTGGTAAAAGTGTGCAGAACAGTAATATTTTATGTATTACATGTAAAACTCCCCTTTTAAATAGGAGTATTTTTTGTAGGATGAAACATATCTATAATAAATGGACTATTCGTGACATAGATAATAGTTTTCTACAAAAAAGTAAAATTAATGAGCTGTTAGTTGATAAAGTGTATTTCATGGTTAACGATTTTTAAAATAATAAAACAATTAACATTATTATATATTATATTATGAAATATTTTTTTAAGGCTGCGCCTTACTTGAATGTGCAGTTGTCTGCTTGTATTTAAAATCGGTTTCACTGTCCTATTGCAACTTTCAGACATGAAAAAGATAAAATGGCTTTCTACATTCTTTAACTAGTAAGATACTGTATTTGTTTTAATATATCTATTTAAACAACGCTTAAAAAAAATCCG
Source organism: Apoda limacodes (assembly GCA_946406115.1). NCBI lineage: Eukaryota > Metazoa > Arthropoda > Insecta > Lepidoptera > Limacodidae > Apoda > Apoda limacodes. The sequence goes on along the minus strand of OX291551.1, from coordinate 26,660,243 downwards.
ACGGAAAAACCGAACCTCGTTTTTCTATTTTTGATTTATAACTTCTTATCAACTAGTAGCGGGAACATAATTTATTTTAAGAAATGTTAAGTAACTATAAACCTTGTAGACTACTGTTATATAATTTTTATATCTAATGTGATATAACTATGATTAATTATTTTTCACTTTTTACGCTAAGCTGTACGCCTCTCTATAATATATTTTGGCCACGAAAAAATGAGCTCTATTTGAGATGAACAATGTCGAATTCAGCTTAACGCCCATAAAAGCAAATGTATACGCGCGTTGGGGGCCCTCTTAATATATTAGCTCAATGTATGACCCAAAAACAGATAGTATGGCAATATTTTTAAATATTTGTACGCTATTTTTGTAGACAGGCAGTGGTGATCTGCATTTATAATTTAAAGACCCTAATAGCTTTTACGTCTACAAACAAATTATTTGATTCCTTCATTCTTGATTGCTCTCTTCCTTTTTGTTAAAGGCACTTGTGGCACACTCTCAGCGAGACACTGAAAGTTCTGAGACTGACCAAACGCGGCATCGTAGGTGAAAGCGGTCACCCTAACTCGGAATATATGTGGTCTTTGCTCGCACTCAGTCTCGTGTCGATTTTTGCGCTGCCTAAATCTGTGTTCTGTCTGTGCTTCTTTCTGAGACCTGGCGACAATACTCGGACGAGAGTTGACGTACAGTCAGCAGTTATATGTTTAGGCAGGAGATTCATTAATTTAATATCTTTGAGATCTGAGAATCTAGATAATCTGAGAAACTAAAAGCGTGCATGATAGTTTTTTTTAATAATTTTTGTATCAACAATATTGTAAAGGGTAGCAATGAGAGCAGTAGATGCAGAACAAGGCTTTAATTCGTATTTCTAATATTATATGATAAAATAAAGATATTTTTACATAGGTTAGACAAAAGACAGAGCAGATAGCAAATTGACAACCAAAAGACTTATTTCTAAAATACTGACAGGTTAAGACGCCAGCATGCGGCCAGTCTGTAACATCTCTGCCACTTTCCACAATAAAGGAAAGATTTATTAAGTCGGTAACCGCACCAGCTTCAAAGTAGGGCGACGAAGGGTTCCACCTGCTGTAGAGACCTCAGCTACTCGAATTATTCCGTCAGCCCCAGGAAAGACGAGGCCATGTACCACGCGGTAAGTTACCATTGACGACTAGGACGAGGTCACCTACTGTTAGGGGGATCCCTTTGTTTTCTTCATTTCGCCTCGGGAGTAGAGTTAGAAGATACTCGCGAACCCATCTATTCCAAAATATGTCAGCGAGCCTTACCGTTTGTCGCCACAGCATTCGCCCACATAGGTCTCTGTCTTCTGATTTTGCGAAATGATTGGCAGTCGATGGCAGCCTATAATAAAATGGAAAGGCGTCAATGCTTCAGAGTCTTGTGGATCGACGGACGCATGTGTCAGTGGTTTCGAGTTAACAATCGCCTCCGCTTCCGCTAGCAAAGTTACAAGTACTGCTTCTTTAGGTTTTCTCTCTGATATCGTGACTTTAAGTGCAGATTTAACAGATCGTACCATACGTTCCCAGGCATTTCCCATTGATGGCGCTGATGGAGGGATAAACTTCCACAATATATTTTGGTAAGCTGAAAAATCTTCTATAGCTGGTCCATATAATTCCCTCAGGTATTTAGAAGCTCCAACGAAAGCTGTACCGTTGTCTGACCAGATTTCTACAGGAAGACCTCTTCGTGCCGTAAACCTTCTCAAAGACATTAGAGAAGCGTCAGTCGAAAGATCATGCACAACTTCCAAGTGTACCGCACGCGTGGTGAGGCATGTGTATAAGGCTACATACCTTTTCTCATTTCTTCTGCCAACTGTTACTAATAAAGGTCCAAAATAGTCAAGCCCTATAAAGGAAAACGGTCGACTATGATGAGCTAAGCGAGCTGTAGGAAAATTGCCAACTGGTGGTTTTGAGGCAATGGCTTTTCTAATATGGCAGTATTGACAAGAATGGTAGACAGCTTTCACTGAACTTCTTAATTTTCAAATCCAAAATTCTTGTCGTAGCTCGTTCACAACGGTCTCCTGGTTACTGTGGGCTAGTCGACGATGGTAATGTTCAATCAACAACCTTACAGCCTGGTGACTTCCATCAAGAAGAATCGGAGTGTTAGTAGAAGTAGGTATGTTTTTGACAGCTCGTACTAGTAGCTGATAGAGTACCAGAGCTTGTATGCGTTGCGTCATCTGCGACATTTAGCACGGTGGGTACCCAACGCCACTCATTTAGAGTTGTAAGTTCAGAAATTTCAGCCAGTCTGTGTGCAACGTAGGGTAAAAATGACCGCGCGTCGTTTCGAAGCCAGCCGAAAACATTTTTGGAGTCTGTCCAAAAGAACCGTTTAATCGGTTTTTTACGGTGGGCTTCACAAACGGTATGAGCAAGACGAGCGTCAACCACTGCGGTAGTTCAAGACGAGATATAGTGACTGGCCTGGCGTCAATGAAGCTACTCGTGATTTACTGCATATGAAAGAGAGCTGCACGCTTCCATTCGGGTACAAAAAACGCCAATAAGTAACCGCGACGTAGGCAAGTTCGCTAGCATCACAGAATACGTGCAACTCGCGCTCTACAGGATGGAATTCCCTCAAATACCAGCGTTAAAACGCGTAGCTGCAGTGCCAACGACATATCAGAAAGCCAAGCTTTCCACTTTAAAACTATATCTTGAGGAAGTTCCTCATCCCAGTTTTTTTTTCTACGCCAAACTACTTGAAAAATGATGCGCCCTCGAATGGTTATAGGACTTAAAATGCCCAAAGGGTCAAAGACTCTCATTAAATAAGAAAGCGCTTGTCGTTTAGTTATTCTATCAGGCAAAGCGAACGACGCTTTAACGTCAACATTGAAACCTATTTCATCTGTTGACGGATTCCAAATAAGGCCTAGCGTACGAACGTTTTGCGGAAAATGACCTAATTCTACTTCGCTTGGACTCACAAATCTCAGCTCAGGAGGGACCAAAGCAAGGGCGTCCATTATGTTGGAAACCCAACCTCTGATTTCAAAATGAGCTTTTTCATGCACCTCAACAATATCCCTCGCAAGTTGAGCAGCCGCCACAACGTTGTCCAAGCTACCTATATAGTCATCCATGTAAGTATCCTGGACAATAGCTTGGGCTGCAGCTGGATGAGTACTACAATGTTCTGCTGTATTTTTGTTTTTAATAAATAGTGCAGTAAAAAGACTACATGCTGCACCAAATATCATCGACGACATTCTGTACGTAGTGATAGGTAAATCTATGGAATCACGCCACAAAAACGTTGGGCATCTTTATCTTGGCATCTTATTTTCAATTGGGGAAACATTTCCTTAATATCAGCCATTAAAGCAATTTTGTGCTCACGAAAACGGGGAATAATGTCCAGAAGTAGCTGAAGTAAATCAGGCCCCGTTAATAACATAGAGTTCAGACTAACTCCTTGAAAGGAAGCTGCAGCGTCGTGAACAACGCGAAGTTTTCCTGGTTTATTAACATTGACAACTCCAAAGTGAGGAAGATACCAAACTTTGGAAGAAGTTTTAGGAGAATCACAAATTTCAGCATATCCTTTATTAATCATAGCGTGTACATTCTCCCGATAACGTTCTTCAAAGGTTTTGTCTTTGCTAAATCTTTTTTCGAGACTATAAAAACGCGATAAAGCTAGTGAATAGTTTTTTGGAATTTTTAAATTGTCAGTACGCCATAATAAACCAACTTCATACCGTCCATCAGGTAAACGGCGGATACTGTCTTCTAAAACCTTTATAGCACGCTCCTTGGCCGCAGAACGTATATCTCGTTTGACAATACCAATGGAATCTATTTTATAATAATCTTGAATAAGATTTTCAAGTTCAGTATATTTGTCAAATGTCACACTATGATTAATAAAGTCTATAGGTTTCATCCTGCTAGATGAGAAACCAAATACAACCCACCCTAAGTTGATAAGACAGGCGGCAGTTTGTGTCCTAGATCCTTTACGTACTTCCTGTGGATTCATTAGATGCCAATTGTCAATGCCTATAATAATCTTAGGCTCTGCATTCTCGAATGTAACGGAAGTAAGTGAAAGATACATCACGTCGTTTAAGCTGACCGTCTGACTTGATATACCTAAGTTAAAAATGGACCGTGCCCTACGGATTGTGTAGACTTCGGAACAATGTAGTCCCTTAATGTTAAAATCAACGTACTCAACTTGTGTTGACTTTGACATTCCACCAATGCACGCTACTTGAATATTTGATTTAGGGCCTACTACACCTATTTGGGATGAAATTGAACGTGCTGGATGAGCCGTCATCAATAAGAGCAAAAGTATTGCCAGAACCTTTAGGTCCACTCACAGTCACAGGAATAACTTTTAGGAGAGCTTTTAGTGACCCTCCGGTGACTGTGTGTGCTATAGTGTCACATTCTGACCTGATAGGGGTAGTTGAACTCAAGGGTGTCGATTCAAAATTACCAGAAATAGATTCAGTAGCCGTATGAACCTGCGAAGGTCGCCTATTAAAATCGGTTCAGCATTTGAAAGAATATTAACGGAATTAAAAACATGTAATAACTTGTGATGTTTATATTTACAACCTTGAACTTGACACAAGTTTTTGGCATTGCACGATCTATAACGAAACAAGCCTTTTTTTAAACATCTATGACAAACTTTTTTATTTCGTGCCCAATTACATCGTTCCATGGGGTCAAGATGAATAAATTTGTCACAGTTGTCAAGTGTATGACATTGTTCACAATACAAACAATTTAAATTTTTTGATGATTTAGTCGATTGAGTTATCAAATAATTTGCGTATTTTACATTTTTAGTAGCAGTATGAAAAGTACTTACCATATTTACCCTGTCAAACCTTTTAGAGTTGTGAGGAAAACTTACTAAGTTAGCTTCTGTGACGACTCCGAATTGAAACTCCGTGCTAACTTCGTCAGCTAAGAAGTTGGCTAACAACTCCAATTTAGTGTCTGACGTAGGGTCATAATGTGACTTTGCATAGTCTTTCCATCGTGCACGCATTGCAGTTGTTAGTTTCAATAGCAAAGAATTATAAAGCTCAGGTGACTCTAAGTCTACTATTATTAAAATATTTCATAACTGCAATGCAACTGCGTACACGGCCGGCAAACACATGCAAGTCTTTACATTCAAAGTTAACTTTAGGTAAGGCCCACACCGCAGCTACTTCTTGAAGTATTATTAGTTCTGGTCGGCCAAAATGAAGCTCTAAAACGGCTATAACCTCACCTAGATCACATGATGTAGCAAGTAGGGCACTGACAGCGTCGTGGGCAGAGCCAAATAGCGCTACATTGATGCGTGATAAGTTGTCCATCGAAGAGTACGAGTCTTTAGAACAATCGTATGCTCTTTTGAAAGCTAGCCAGACAAGCGTCTTACCCCCAAAACTAGGAAGACGTTTTTCACTTTTGTCTTTCGCCAAAGATTGTATGGCTTGAGCCAAAAGAGTAAAATCTAAGCCGTTTTGATTTTAGCCTCATTATCAACACAACATAAATCATACCTAGTGGCTTGAATTGCGCCATCTCGAGTACCACCGCAGCAAGGTTTAGACAACAGCGGGGCGCCTATGCCACTGCGCGGAACAGCACAATGGTCGGTAGAGACGCCGGGGCCATATGACGCGTATGCACGAGTAATATGTTGTTTACCGCCACACGTAGAAATTTTCACTCGCTCAGGGGTAAGCTCGCTTTGATTCAACAATCGTTCTGTGTCAGATATGGGATGATTTAATGAATTATCGTTACAGTTTTTGTGTAGGTGAGTGTTGGAAAATTGAAATTATTAGAACCTCCCTTCAACTGAGAAACCAAAAGTAGAGCTGAGCCGGGACCACCGGGACGCTTAGAATTAGATGCGTAAGCCGCTGTGGCAGCCCTAACCGACTGTTCACTTTTCGATTCACTAATAGGAGGCGAATTCTCCAACCACTCTTCTACCGTACCTTTGGAACTCGCGCGGTGACTACCACGGCGACTATTCTCTGCTTCGGTCTCGATTTGTGCAATCTCCGCACGCAACTCCAGTTCAAGCGCTGCACGTTCTACCTCTGCTAACTTACGGGCATAAGCCGCTTGCGCGGTGAGGGTGTGCGCTCGGATCGTCGCTGATGATCGAGAACTGCTCGTTCCTGCAACAGAAATTACGTCGCCCCCGGTGTGGATAGATTCCACAACGGGGGCAGAAGGGCTAATGACGGGCGCGGCGCTGTGAGGCGTGCCGGATTCCGACAACTGTGCCTCGGCCGTGCTCGACACAACCGCCTTGCTCTGCGATCTTGTATTAACCATTTTAGGTAACTGATTAATAATGTAAAAAACGGGAGAAAGGAACAATGTAAAGGATAGCAATGAGAGCAGTAGATGCAGAACAAGGCTTTAATTCGTATTTCTAATATTATATGATAAAATAAAGATATTTTTACATAGGTTAGACAAAAGACAGAGCAGATAGCAAATTGACAACCAAAAGACTTATTTCTAAAATACTGACAGGTTAAGACGCCAGCATGCGGCCAGTCTGTAACAAACATATTAAATAAAAAACATCTTTTTTGCTTTTAGTGTAACTTAGCTTAACTTTGGGATATAACCTTTTACCATCGAACTGTTAAGTTGACACTTGTATAAAACTAGTTTCTGCCAGCAGCTCCGCCCGCGTTACATTTGGTAAGGTAGTAAGAACATTTACTATAGCTATAGTTTATCTACGTGGAATTCGGTCATAGTTTTTTCTGTAGACGTTTTGAATTGTCCTGGATAAAGTAGCCTATATATTAATAAGCTATTGACATATTTTTTTTATTATATAAATAAGTTGTTTATTGTATAAGTAGATACCTATCTTCTATATATATAAAAATTAATCCCTGTTTCCCTTGGTCAAGCCTGAACTTCCGAACGACTGTACCAAATTGGATAATTCTTTTTTATTGTGTTTGTAATTATTAAGGCAAGGTTTTTATGAAAAAAAAGAGCTACATGCGGGTCGGAAACGGGTTAACCGATTGTAATAAAAATTTAGGTAAGTTGTTATTGAGACGCCGGGAAAGGATTCTGATTTAGTATAAACCTTTCAAAATTGGTGCCGCGCCAGTTGTTTTAAAAAAGTAAAATTCAACTAGTACATAAAGTGACAGCTATCATCGGAAATAAATATCTTGATGATATTGATCAGTAATGTAAAGAAACTAATAGTCTAAAATAGTTACGGAGATATAGCCCTTCCTCGTTTGACAACGTTCATCCAAAAAAAGATCTTGATGAGATCGATCATTCTTTTAATTTGACAGCTGTCATTCGGAGTAATATTTTAAAAATTAAAACGAGGGACTTAAACTGCTTGAGATTTCTCACCGACCAACTAGTTGTACTGTGCAGTTGGTCAGTGGGGGAAAAACGATCTTTTCGGCGTAAATCTTGTTCGATCTTACGAAACTGTTACTCGCACTTGGCCAGTTTGTTTTTGTATATTTGCACTAGATTGTGATATAAAACATTTGAACGTTGCCCTGGTAGTGTCGTCATTGTAAAAAGCACTACAAGTAATAAGGCTCGTAGTGCTCTTTACAATAAACGAATCTAAGTACCTACCTACTCATAATTTAAATGAAAATTTTCATCAAATTGAATCATGCTGAACACTTACGTTGTCCTAACTAAGTTACGAAATGCTAATGGGCCCGCGCGACTTCAGGGTTGATGAGGTGGGCTTACCTTCATTTATAATAATTAAAATAACTCATATAGGGGATGTTTTAATAGTCAGATATGAGGGTTTGCTGATGAAAAGTAGCTCGCGGTATCAAAAGACAAAATAATTACTTCAAATATAAAATAGTTTGTTTTTTATTGCTACATTTAACTATTATTTAATGTTTTTTTATAATCATTGAATGATCACAATACGTTTTTATACCACCAAGTTGGCAAACAAATCTCCGACCAGCTTGATGTTAACCGATAATAGCAGTCTATGAACGCTTGCAACACCAAAGACACTTTTAAAATTAGGCATACATCCCAAAACTAATTCAAAATTAAAAAAAATATCAAATTCTTGTCATATCCATGTTAGGATTCAATGTTTGAAAAAGAAATTCCATATTACGGATTACAATTAGGTACGGAACACTATATACGTTAACAAATGTTTCAAATCTTTCTTTAACAAATAATCAACCAATTAAGATTATTATTGTTCTGACGAAAATAGGAGGCAGAGCCGAGTAAATAGAACAGTAGTGAATTTGTTATTGGTTCGCTGGTTGGTTTATAGGTCAGGTAAACTCTCTTTTGTTTTGTAAACGTACCTATACCTGAACAGTTGTCGGAGTTTTCCGCATTCCAAAGCCTTTTTGGAGCGGTATTTTTGTTTATATTTGTTTAGGATAGAGCTTTATCAATTTCGTCGAGTGCTACGTTGCTTCTTTTCCGTCTCTGATCACGGAGAAGGATAGGCAATTTCAAATATTGCGAATTATAAATAATAGAAAAACTTCACACAAAGTTGAGTGAGCTGACTGTTTTGGGTGAGTAATGTAGTTAATTCGAGTTTTTTGATTTATGAAATAAACCAAATTCGTAAATTTTAATCTTTTTACAGTCTTAGCATGGTGTGTTTTGATGTCAAAAGGATTCTATGATTGTCTTCAAGTAAATTATGGAACGTGATCTCACTGAGACTACGAGGTGACCTGGATTATCATGTTAAGGCGTATTTAATTGAAGTTATGTCCAGGTCGTTAAGTTTCACGACCGGCCAGCTGCTTTATGCTTGGTGAGGGACTCCTTGAGTGTAAGTCGTAATGGTAATGTCTATGTCTTTATTGCTTAGAAAGCTAAGTTATGGTATGGGATATTATTATAAAGTAAATTGTTCTTTGCATGGTATTTCATTATAAGTAAGTACCTATTTACCCCCATATTTTCCGATGTTTGCAAGCCAACAATTCAGTAATAATTCGGATTGACAGATTACATATCTATATATTTTATACGAAATCTATTTTTTTTTCTTATTGGTTTGTATTGTATTGAAAAAAAAATTGGTTTAGATATGTAGTTATATATATCCTAAGTATTCATAACATTTATAAACCCATTCAGTTATGGAATGGATATCTCGAAAATATTTAAATAAGTCATAAAATTTAACTTTTAAGTAAATTGCAATGTAGAATGGCAAAATATGACAAAGGATTCAATATAACACCTAAAATAAAACAAGATAAAATAACAACACAGAAAACACCTACAATAACACAAGATAAGATAAAATGGGCATTCATTTATAGTATTTTTAATTTAACGGTTTTATCGTAACTACTTAAACAAGCTGTAATAATTTATTGTAATAAATTCTTTATTGCACAAAAAAATAATTAAAATTAGCATATATAGATGATTAGTAGAATACAATTAAGGCAGTCGTATCGCTATTTAGAGTAAGTCCAACTTGGAACAAGAAAGTAATATAAATAAAAACAAACAAGTGTATTATTATAATAATATATATGAATAAGACATAATACACGTTACTATATATTAAATATAGGATGACAAAAATATTTACATATTATAGTTACATAATACCTACTACATAGACGTACACAAAATAACATGTCTTATTCGTAAATTAATAATTAATATAATAGCTACTCATTTAGGGCCACTTGCGCTCCTCGAAGTTAGCGCCATTTTTGTCAAGTTATAAAGTTAACCTGAGTCAAAGTCATATTTGTCTTGCGCTACTACTTAACCCGGGTCACTGCCGAGTTAAATATTAAAAAAATTTTTGATATCGATTTTCTGGTTAAATTTATATTATTTTTCGACTACGAGTAGGTACCTATATCTATAAATAGGTAAGTAGGTAGATAACATTTAATTTTCTGACGAAGACATTTACTATAACCATTTTAATAGAACTGTGCAAGAACAAATTATTTTAAATTTATTTTAAAAGTATGAGAAAACAAAACTTTTACTCACTATTCTCAGATAATAATTGTACCTCGGTTTTTTTTCTATATTCAACACATACACATAGGCAAAGACTCCACCGTAGAAAAAAATGGAGCAAGAACGAACGCGTTAACAACGAAAGATCTTTAGTAGGTCCATTTTTAACACTGTTTACTTGCACAATTCAAATAAAATAAATATGTAGTGAATAAACCGACAGACTGAGTACCTACGTACGCGTATAATGCAGAACATGGAATAACACAATTTTTAAAAGTGTCTGCCATTCCTAAAACATCATTCATAAACATCTGGCCATCGGCTGCATGGCATCACGAAGGAGTCGAAGGACGACATAATAAAGTATTATCTTTGAAAGTTCATTGTAGAAGAATAACAGAGATTGTAAAAAGAGATAGATTTATTGTTTCTAACAAGAGAGAGCGAGACCCGTATATACTTATGCAGGAATTTCTTATTTAGGTGGTTTATAACAGGATGCACATTTATTTTTATTATGTTGTCACTTCTGAGGAATAGTTAACTTTCTACTTCTGCAAGACAATTGACGAGTTATCTAGTTATACATTTGACCCACGTTTAGTTATTTAATTAACCCTGAATCTTCCGCAAGTCGGTCTTAGATGAGAACTGAGTTTGGTTATGTCAATGCCGTACTGCTTTTGATCTTAAAACAGAGAGCGCTCTTGTCGACAAATCGTAACTTCCTGAGTGACGCCGCGCCGGGAGCTCTCTCGACATTACTTCATGTCGGCAGCAGTTTCTTATAACAACACTCAACAAACTGTAGAAGAGTCTTCTATTGAAAATAAAGTTACAACTTGCTGGAAAAATTTGACACTTTGTAGGTTAACAAGTATAACTTTATTGTCCTGTTTAATTTAGCTTAGAACTTATACAATATTTAGGCTTTGTGTATTTTAGTTACCTTATTAGCAAAATAAATCTTTTAAAGAAATGGCTTTAAAATTTTATCTAAATTATATTATCAATTTCCTATAAAGAAAAAATTGCGTATTTTTAAGCAGCAATAGAATTTTTAGAAATTATATTTGTCGTATGCATTTTTCGTTAATTTTATGATTTCCAAACTTAAAATTGGTTTAAAGATTAGATAACCAGGCTGATCTGCCATGAACTTCAAGGAATCCTGACTAAATCATAGTAACATCATTGTATTCTACAATTAAATCCAAGGAAATTGTTTATCTCTATGGCAAATTGGGTCTAAAACCGTTTAGTCGTTTATGGGTTATTAAGTTACAAAAATTCGTTTATGCATAATTTTATTTTAATTGGAATACTATGCCTTGCCAGAACTCCGCTCACGCTAAATTCGGATATCGGCGTAGAATTTTTAAGGCAACTGTTTGACTATAGCAAGAAAGTTTGCTACAGCTGTAACAATAGTTCCTCTACGTGGAATCCGGTTACTTATAGCTATTCCTGCATTTATGAATTTTTTGTATGTTCTTCTGCGTCTCTTCAACTATCTTTGTGCCAAATTTCACTCAATTGGATTCTCCGTTGCGACGAGAACTAAGGACAATAAACAAACAAATTCACTTTTCCATTTATAGTATTAGTATATGGATTATTTATATATTCTTTTAAATGAGAGCTGTAACGTGTGAACGGTTTGGGTGAAAAGAAATAAAAAAAATCCTCGCTTATAAATAATTTTCTTGCTCGCATTTGGAAACTGATTTCTAAGCCAAAGGGGAAAACGCAAATAAAGTCCTGAGACTGAAAATGAATGAGAGGATTGGAGAGTAATTGGAAATACCTGAGCACACCGTGGCGCGACAGAGGTAAGTTAATACAGGGATCCATGCACCATTTATTGAGTCCTTTAGAGAGGTTTGCGCGCTTGAGACTCAGTCTTTTCGTTTGCTTAAATGAAACTTGGAATGAAGTGTGTAGCTTTGAGCTAGTGGTTTAGCGATAGTATTAAACTGGGTGTATTCCTCCAATTAAAGCACATTTAATCGGAATATAGTTTAAATTAAGCTTTCAACCGCCCAGCTCTATATTTGAAGTAAAGTAAGGGTAAAAAATGCAAAAAATTCTGCTTACGTAACACTTGAACGACCCCTAATATAAAAAGTCCAACTGTAAAAGTGCAAAGTATATCTAAATTTATTTACATATAATAATATTTAAAATGTTATTACAAAATATGAAAGTGAAGTAAGTAGTTACCAAGAAATTCACTTTTCAATTTTATAGTTCAAAACAATTTTCGATCTATATTTAAAAGGTTCTATTATCGTGATTTGTTTCAGGTTAAAAATTAAGAGAGGGGACACAGAATTTTTTTCAAATTTGAAAGCCAATAACTCGCCAATATAAACATAAGTATATGTATATGGAGAGGATACCTATTTATAGAGAGAATACCTTTTTTTTTTCTTAATTTTCATACCGAATCTGTGTGGCGCCTTTCAGTAATAAATTTCTTTACAAACGATTATAAAGCTGTCAAATATGGCCGGAGTAGATGGACATGGTTAAACTATTAGGGTTACGTTTTTGCCGTTTAGGCTACAGAACCCTAAATAGGGTTCCCAAAAAAACCCCATATTACTTACCTATTTATTATGAACAATTAACAGTAAGGGATGTCAAAGCTTCCGCCAGAGCAAGCCAGAGCCAAAGCATATGCATGTAAAGGTAGGACAGAGCTTATTGCGAAAAGTCTGGACTACCTTTATTTCGGGTATTCGAGTCAAAAGTACTAAAAGTCTCTAGAGGGCTATGGATAAATCAAAAAATATGGGTAAACTACAAATCAGATCAGCTCAAGTACTCCAAATGGAGTGACTTCTGTGTGACTGGCTTACAGTTTTGTGAGAAAATTTGGATGAAGGATAGCTAATGATTAGGTAAATATGTGTTTATTTTATTTCAATAGAAATTATTAGGTATTGAACGTTGTTTAGTTGAGTTTTATTTTTAAGCGACTAATAAAATTAACTTATTTTCATTAACAGTATATTATAATAGTCAAAAAAGTCGGCCGAGACCAAGGAAAGTTATAAATAAATTATAAAAAAATTACAGTTGATAGTATATGTATATCATTTATAACTACTCTCATAAATGTAATTTTTTTTTCAATTATTCTAAAAGTAGCCTTTTTCATCGCAAATGTAATTAGATTCTATACGGATCTATCTTAGTTTTAATTATATTAAAAATATGGCTTGCAGACGCTACGTACAACTCGACCGTGTCTAATCTCGCACTTGACGTCGACTTCATTACCTTGACTAGGCCATTCATGTCTGTCACTATCAGATCTGTAACTCCACAGCTATTGTCTTGTCGAGACATTGTCAAGTCAGTTCAGACAGGGTATGGCAAGAGGAACAATATCGACACAGTTACCCTATTTATATGGAACTATTACTTGTCTTTGCAGAATATGCTCGAACAACTACTATTTAACTTATTCATACTTAACCTAAATAAGAACTTATGTATTTGTGAAAAAAGCGTTGAAAAATGCCAGTAAATATTGTATTTTCCAATTAACTTAGTATCATTTATAGATTTTTTATAGCAGGAATTTCGCACAGAGATGACGAGACGAAGGAGGGACATAAGGCTTTATTCCTGAATATTTAAAATTCCCGAAAAAATAAAATATATCCGAATTCTACGCTTTCTATAGAAAGCTTACTTCCTTACTATCATTAAGCTATAACCAAAGAGTTGCCGTAGAAATTAGTCGTCAATAACCGAATTTAGTGCGGGTGGAGCCGGAGCAAAATCGATAATAAAGTAGTAAGTCTATAAAGTTCAAGATGAACATAAATGCATCTCTCTTGTGTTTTTAGAAGAGCTACAACAAATAATGGGCAAAACTTTTTGACAATCGTAACATTGTAAAGTCTACAGGAAGAAAGTCGAGTAAGATAAAAATTACAAACAAATACACACATTTAACAACCAAACCTTTACCACTCTTGTTTATTGTAATCCACTAATTTAAACCGTTAATGCTTTTACTTAGAATAAGCGCAAAACTGAGTTCATTAAACAAAAGTTTGCTTCGTAGGTCGGGTAAACTTCTCTTTTGTTTCGTATACCTGCACAATATACCCGGCTGTCGGAGTTTTTCCGTTTCATGACCTTATCGGTTAGGATTTTTTATTTCGTTTCTTTAGAACGAAGTTTCATCTTTCGTCGAGTAAGTTCATTGCTTTGTTTTCCAGTAAAGCTCTGGTTAAAGAGAAAACTATAATTATTTTTTCCACCAATATCGTACCAGATTAAGGCTTCGTCTGCATTTGTTTTAGGTATTACAGGATTTACGATACCAAATTTTTGATACTTTTCGTAGAACGTTCATAACTTACAACCATAATAATCGTCTTCGCCACCCATATTTTAATAATGAAGGTGATTTGTGGGCAAATAAGTTTAATATCAAGCATTAGTAAAGGAAACAACACGCAAAGATTTGTCTGTTAATAGTTAGTATCTGGAGGACCTAGCGTTGCTTGTTTTTTTTAAACAACGCCATCTATTGTCAAGTAGCTTAAGCGTTACTTAATAACGCCATCTATTGTCAAATAGCTTTAATGTTGCTTATTACTACTCGTCAGGAGATTCATATTTTTTAGTTTATCACTGACTAAAAACAAGGATAAAACGACGTTTTCTAAAAATGAAACCTAGCTAGATCGATTTATCGTCCCCGAAACCCCCTGCATACTAAATTTCATGAAAATCGCTGGAGCCGTTTCCGAGATTCAGATTTTAATGTATATATATATGTATGTATGTATATATATATACATATATACAAGAATTGCTCGTTTAAAGGTATTAGATTAGTGTTATCAATGTTTGGGTATTTCAATGTTGAACATGTTCAGCCATGGGGGTCTGGAATCCATATTAATACTATAAATGCGAAAGTAACTCCTTCTTTCTGTCTGTGACCTTTTCACGCTTAAACCGATTTAGATGAAATTTGGTATAGAGATAGTTTGAGTCTCGGGAAAGGACATCCCGAAAAATTCAAAAGTTCCCGCGGGAACATCTATAACCAAGTGCTCAGTACGAATATGCAAAATATTTTTGAAGCAAACAAAGCATACAGACAGAATTCATAAGTAATTTCTAAACAATCATGTTGAGATTTGGAGGAGAAAAGTGGGGAATGCAAAACACCGATTTTGACCAGGTATAATCAGCCCGAGGCGCAGTTGTCCCTATCGCACATCGGTATCTTAGCCCGGATCTTAGCGCGACAGGAATTGTATTTCCAAATAATATCTATGTGTGTATTCGTTAGGGCCTGATATTTTCATTAAGGAACAGACAACCCTACAGAATAAAATGAATTTTATACTACGTGAGAATACACTGTGCGTGGTCGGGTCAACCGAACTATTTCCTTATGCATATTAGTTTTTTACACATACATAATTAAAAGGTATTCCTCAATAAGAAAGATAAACAAATTTAACTTTGTAAATTGGAATACACCCAAATCTTTAACTAATCTGTAACTTTAGGAAGCATAGAATTGCTATAACAAAACATTTAGGAATTTCATTATATGAATATGATAATTTTTATTACAATAGCAAACTAGTATTACATTACCTTAAAATGTTTTGTTTTCCACATTATAATTTAATAATACCCACAAACCGCAATTTTCACCGCATTATATCGCACCGTACTCTTCGTTGGTCCAACAAAGTTACAAAATGCTAATGGGAAGGGCAGGGATGATGAGGTAGGCTTACCCCGAGGGTTCATTGATAATTATTAAGAGGGACCGAGACTCCGTTAAGGATTCCGCTGGGAGTTAAGCACGTGAGTTTCGAGATGAAAAATATAACGTGAATAAGATAAACAATTTTAAAAATGTTTATTATAGTTATTTAAATTTAGTAAGTAATAGGTTTCATTACATTTTTTGCAACGAACAAAAGAGCTGCCTCTCTTTGCCTCGAACTCGAATATGAGCGATGAAGGCGCTGTACCACCTACTATACCGTGGTGCGGTAAGTCCATGCCGGAAATCTCCATAACGCAGCGGGAGGTCAGGCGGGCGTTGCTTTCTCTAGACGTTCATAAGTCGAGTGGGCCAGACGGTATACCAGCAGTGGTGCTTAAGCAGTGTGCTCCTGAGTTATGCCCTGTACTCACGCGCCTCTTCGCGCTTTCCTACCACACTAGGCAATTTCCGTCTACATGGAAGACTGCGAATGTGCACCCGGTGCCCAAAAAGGGCGATAGATCAGATCCATCGAATTACAGGCCTATCGCTATAACCTCTCTCCGCTCTAAGGTGATGGAGCGTGTGATCAACACACAGCTTCTAAGATACCTAGAAGTACACGATCTGGTCAGTGACCGTCAATATGGCTTTCGCCACGGTCGCTCGACTGGTGACCTTCTAGTGTATCTCACACACCGATGGGCACTAGCCATTGAGAGTCAGGGGGAAGCATTGGCATGTAGCCTGGACATAGCGAAGGCGTTCGATCGGGTCTGGCACCGCGGTCTTCTATCGAAGTTGCCATCTTACGGAGTGCCCGAGGGTTTGTGCAAATGGGTGGCTAGCTTTTTGTCCGGCAGACGCATACGAACCGTAGTTGACGGTAGTTGCTCTGATAGCATGGACATTAATGCTGGTGTCCCGCAAGGCTCTGTGCTGTCTCCTACGCTGTTTCTACTGCATATCAATGACATGTTGGACATCAACAACATACATTGCTATGCAGATGACAGTACTGGTGACGCTTTTTACACGGGTCGTGCAAACATCCCTCGTTCCGTTGTGGAGGAAAACCGCGGAGAACTTGTGTCTCAAATCGAGACCACACTGTCCCAGGTCTCTGACTGGGGACGGGTAAACTTGGTCCGATTCAACCCTACAAAGACACAAGTGTGCGCGTTCACCGCTAAGAAAACTCCATTCACTGTGGTCCCACAATTCCAGAACACTCCCCTCTCCATCTCCAAGAGCATTGGGATCCTTGGTGTCGACATCTCCAGCGATGTTCAGTTCCGAGATCATTTACAAGATAAGGTAAAGCTGGCGTCCAAAAAACTTGGTGTACTCAACAGAGCGAAGCAGTACTTCACGTCGGGGCAAAGGTTGTTACTTTACAAGTCGCAAGTTAGGCCCCATATGGAGTACTGCTGCCATCTCTGGGCAGGTGCACCCGGATACCAGCTTGGCCCTTTTGACTCGGTTCAACGACGGGCTGTGAGAATTGTCGACGATTCCAAACTCACTTGCGGTATCGAGCCCTTAAGTCTGAGGAGAGACTTTGCCTCACTGTGTGTGTTCTACCGCTTGTACAATGGGTTGTGTTCTGAGGAATTGTTCGAAATGATGCCCACGGCTACTTTCTACCATCGCACCGCTCGCCATCGGCAGGGAATTCATTCTCACACTTTAGAACCTAAATGGTCGCGTACAGTGCGGTTTCAGAGAAACTTCCTCCCGCGAACGCTTAAGTTGTGGAATGAGCTCCCTGCCAAGGTTTTCTGCAAGGACTACAGTATGGAGTTCTTCAAGAAAGAAGTTATTAGATTTCTGAAGGGTCGGCAACGCGCAAGTGATACCCCTGGTGTTGCAAGCGTCCATAGGCTACGGTGACCGCTTACCATCAGGTGGGCCGTAAGCTTGTTTGCCACCTTAGTGGTATAAAAAAAAAAAAAAAAAAAAAAGCTGCATGCCTTCGGGTTTCTCAGTCTCAGATAGTTTCGCTAAGGCCAATAACAAATTCCGGTACAAAAATAAAGGAATAGAAAAGATTCTTATAAATTAGAAACTATATGCATCGTGTGTGAAATTTATTATTAGGGTGGGATTCTACGAAAAAAATTACAAACTGATTATTGCACTATTCAGAGCCATAAAATGATACGTAATTTTAAATAAATCTTTTATAATTCCTGATTGAAATAAAATCAGGACATAAGGCATTTCATTCAAATATGAATATGGACGCGTCATTCGATCCCTGAAAATCAGGACGTAGGGACACCTGGCGGTATTGCTAGTCAAAAAAGAGAGTGTGAACGGCTGGCACGGTTATGATGATGAAACTTTTACAAAAGCAAATATATGACAAAACTCTCTAGATATAAACAAAATTTTGTTTATATCAATGTTTCCGTCCCCTGTTTCACGAGTTTTTTAAATTACACTAATCTTCGAACGAATACCATCTGCGATTGCTAAAGAAAGCAGCTGTGACATACATTTGCCATGTCATGAAGTTCTAGTATGTATTTTGTGACTCTGCAGAATACATTCTTAATAGCCTCATACGTCCCCGAGGGCGATTGGGGGCTATAGTTCACACGCGGGCCCAATGTAGATTGTGGACTTTACATAGGTACGTCTTGGTTTTTGACATGGTTTCCTCACGATGTTTTCCTTCACCAAAAGCCAGTGGTGTGAATAATCAATCTACTTGATAAATTAAAAAAAGGACTCATTGGTACACACTGGGCTAGAATCTTTGTAACTTAGAACGCAGAGTGAAATTAGAACCTCTAAATCACCACCGACCACAACATGAACCGACCGAATGAGCGACGTGTAGAATTCTTGAATTCGGCCTAATTCTATGTTTCGTCCAACCGCTACATATATGTCTTGCTACTTAATGTGAATATTTCCGCAGAGAGTCCTAACGAAACGTCCAGATTCCAATTCGTGTCTCTTTACGAGCGCGGACATGAGCCGGATTGCGGAGTCGTAAATGTAACCCAGCCCGTGGAATATTTATAATTAGTTCAAACTGCCCATGAGGGACATTACATTGCCAATGTAGCCATGCATGAGCTTCTACAGCTAAGACTTAGTAGACGTACCTTATTCCGAGACTAGCTGCTGCCCGCGACGTCGTCTGCGTGAACGCTATACTATAAAATCACTTTTTGTGAACGAAACCATAGAGCGATCTAATTCGACGCCAACGCCATCTAGTTAGCAAATAGGAAACATTTTTATAGGGTGAAAAATTATAACACATGTAAGTTATGACTTTACACGATTTTTTAACATTAAATAAACGGCTATGTGTTAGTAGAATAGTTGATAATTAAGAAGCAAGTCAAATATGCGTCGTTAGATTACACGTTGTTACAGAATGCGTTGAAGAAATAAAGGTTCACTGCTCGTTCCCCGTAGGTGATAGCCTGATAATATGTAGCCTATATGTTGACATTTGAAGTAAATCCATACAGTACTTTTTGAGTTTATCCCGAACATACATACAGACAAAAATTCTAAAAACTATATTTTTGGCTTCGGTATCGATTGTAGATCACACCCCAAGTATTCTTTTAAAAAAATATTCAATGTACAGTTTTGACTTTCCTACCATTTTATTACATGTATAGATACTGTGCTAAATTTCGCTTAAGAATTTATTTAGTGTTCTTGTAATTACTTTGTGTTGATATGATTTCCAGTAGGAGCAATAAAAAGTTTACAATTTGTGTTCTGTGATCGCAGAGAACATCGTAATAGCCCAGTGAACGGTGATCAACGGTGTGGTTATGAAACCATATCACTAAAATACTTTTGAAAAGCTAAAAGCAACTAAATAACTTCTAAAATCTCACATTCGTCTATCTAGCATTCTCTTGCACACAGTCAACAAATTTGCTATGGCAGACACGAACAGGGAGCCAATTCTCACGCGGTGGAATTGATCACGAATTCGAAATAAAGTACGAATTTAAACTTTTCTCGAACGCAAATGTAGTTAAGCAATTCTGGTAATGTCAAATCCGACATTTCTCGAACGCAAACCGCTTGAACTGCTTCGAGTGGTCGGGACCGTTCGATACCACATCTCGCATTCGAATCATGACAAATTTATTTTAAAATGATTGGGTTCTAAACATTAATTCTACTCCTAGCGTAAACTATATGTTCTAAAATCTAAAGTAAATGTCTAAAATGTAGATCAGAGTAATTAAAAGGGCGAAAAAAAGACTTATATTAGCAAATATGATATTTTTTTACCTTTATTCATTTCATAATACATTATTAGTCTTTTCTCAATTGATTGATTGGCCGATTTTCGTAATTATCAAAGTCGCCCATGACAATTATATTCTTCTATTTCTATTGATTTCCATCATAACAAACACTACGATACATCACATACACTGTTTGAGGTCCGGCACCGCCATCTTTAGTACTGCGTAGTAGGTAGTAATTTCCTGTAAAAATATTTAATAAACATAATTACACCGTTGAAAAATAAGAAAAACATAAAATTCTCAACCAAATAAACAAATAAAACACACAACAAAAACAGAGTTTTTTTTTATTTGTGTCCAAATACGTTCCGTTTAAAGATGAAAGCAATTTCTCGAAATAGGGATTTAGTTCACAAACTTAGTTATACTTATTATTTCCTTATTAATAATGATGAAACACAAGTAAAATGTTGCTTCAAACATTTTGTAGTCACCGAACCATTTTTTAATATATCAAAAGAAGCATATTAGAATAGGCGTTTTTAAAAACGCTCTACAACTGTGCAACGGAACGTACCTCATAGCGTAACCGGTTTACAATGGCAACATTCCACCGCTTCGAACGACATTTTGTTCGAAGGTTGTTTCGATTGATAGTGAGAATACAGCAAACGCGAAAATGATGTCGACGATCGAAATTTTACAATCGAGATAGTGCCTTCCAGATAATCTGTAATACGAGATTATCTCGGATGAAGTGAGAATTAGGTCCGGTCCTAACACTGTGCACACAGCGGAGCACAGCGTGCGCGCGTGGCACCGGCGACCGTGCATTCAGGCTTGTGCAGGTAGGCTTCCCTAAGCGAAGGACGTGAGCGAGATCACAGATAGAAATCAGGTGCAAATAACTTTAGTAACTTACTTAATAGATCAACACTATCAATTTTATTCCTTATAACATGTAGGACGAATTTAAACAAAGACAGTGACCTCGTTATTTCTAGAAAATCAAAGCCTAGGTGTCCCTGTAGAATACAAAGTGGTAATAAAAATGGATAATAATAAAATTTCTTTTTATATAAAGCTCTAAGGAACTTTTTTTTAACACGTTCCATCATGAGAATATATTTACTTTCATGAGGACTCCATACCGTTGAATACTCCATACCACTGAGTGACAGCGGAGTAGCCTAGTGATAGCCAAGTGCAACATTAATACTGTATTCGATGATGATGATTAATAAGTAAATAAAATTTGATCATGTAAATGACTGAATACCAATTTTAGATAACATTTTAAAATTTACATTAATTTTACACCAAGCATTCCTCTTGTGATCCTCGGTCCGAAAAATCCGTAAATACAAAAAACTTAAAAAGATAGATGGGACGCGGAATTGTATTTCATATTATGTTGTGATTGTGATTAACATGAACAAACTCTGCGACGACCAGCGTTATTATTTGCTAAGGAAACCATCTAAATCAGTTTCTAAAAGAATATTATGAATAGGAATTGCTTGCTCACACAAGAGGAAAAAAGTTATTCCGCAGTCTTATTTTACCAACCATAAAGCACAAATGACCACATTTGGAATATTGCCCCAAGGCAATTTATGAGCAACTTTGCGGGGCGTCTTGTCTGAAGTATTAAAGATTTCATTAAATCATACCTTGTCCGCAATAAAACAGTTTGAGGCCGCAATTATGCCCCGGGTCGCGTCACCAGATTAATGACGCGTACATTTGGCATATCGCGTAAAGACGAGGGTAAGATGAGTATTTATTAAAGCTGGCAGCTTTTGAATCTGTTGGCCTATTAAATACGGCATATATACTTCCTAAATAACAGGGTATTTTTGTTATAAGTGCCTATGTTTATAGTGTAAGTGAAGTAAGTGTATTCCTGTTGGCTGTGGCTCACGGCTCCTTGTAGGTTATCGCTTCGCTTATGACTATTTTAACTGTTACCCTGCCAAGTACACCTGATAGTCCAACTCCAAATATTCTATCTAGGTAAACATACTTAAAATGGTAGAGCAAAGCAAGGTAACAAACAAAAGTATCCCTTCAATTAATTCTTACATTGCATCACATAGTTCAGATTATAACTAGAAAATACCGGTTTTTTTTTTCTAATACTTACATTTTGAGTCCTAGGATTTTAGAGTGTGGCAATGCATGACTCAGGAAGAGAAATAAATGAATACATAATCAAGCGCACAAGCAAGGGACAATACTTAAGTATAGTTACCTTTTTCTCGATAATGCGAAAATATCGTAAAATAATTGTTGTACAGTTACCTATTTCTCGATAATGCGAAAATATCGTAAAATAATTGTTTACAAATGAATAATAGAAGCTTTCATTAAACATCTCTCCGTCACGACCTCGATAAACATCTAAACTATGTTTTTCAATAATTTTAGAAGCTTTTATATTTTATTAGGTTTTGAGTAAATCCTGCTCAAAAAACTTTATAAAGCACTTTAAAAAATATCGAGTAATATACATGAAGATTACAGGGAAGGGTAGAGTCACTTTTTGTAAAATTTTTATTTTATTTACTTATATCAACCTTAAAATAAAATTATTACAGGCTTACGGAAGGCAGAAAAAAAAGGGTTGTCAGTCTTGCATAGCAGAAAGAAAGAAGAGAAGAAAAAAGCAATGTCACACTTAATATTCACTTTTTTCAACCAAAGAATCCGTGTCTTATGCGTATTCTAAACATATGGGCCTCATAAACGGAAAGGCAGTCTGTAGCAGAATTGCCTTCCGAAACAATTCACATATTTTAAGGCTTCCAAAATACAAGCATTGACGGTTGAAGTTGATCAACCACCGTTTAGAATGTGGACTAAACACCTTAAATCTTTTTACAAAGAAATGTCCATTTCCGTCGCAACCGATTCGTTAAATAAAAGTAGAAAAAGAGCACGCACGATAACCTCTTACAGAACGTACTTATAATGGAACTAGGAAAACTAGCAGTAGTAGATATAGTAAAAAAAATAAGTTACTGCAGTAACTTCAAAGTGCAATCAGTTCTTTCCACCAGATTATTTATATAAATATAGACAGTTTATTTCAAAATGAAAACAATTAAGATCTAAAAGACTTGTGAAGGTTGAAAACATTAATGCTCAGTTATGTTAGAATGTATATTTTTAAACCCTCCTTTCTATCCTGTGCTCTTAATAAATGCAATCGCGTCCTCCAGTATATACACTATTTTATAGTGTTTTTTTTTAGACAAAAACATTTAATAATTTTAGAAAAATCCTCGCCGATTCTTTTCGGTTATCTTGCATACAAGCCTTTTAAACTTTATTTTTGACAATTATCTATTTAGTCAAAATAATGTATATAATGCCTGTTAAATTAATAAATTAAACGGGTCCCTGAAAAGAATCATGGGACTGGAAACTAAAACAGGGCTTTAAAATCTCTTCGTGTTAAAGAAGACTGGGCAACACTGGGGTCTTCCTAGTTAACAGTAATGAAATATGTTAAAACTTTATTTTATTATATGAACGTGAAAATGTAGGGAGCAGGGTTCGAAAAAAAATAACAAAAAACAATTTAAATAATGGTTAATTGTTCATTATGGCCTATCGAATTAAGCGGTGGATAAGGGTGGGGGATGGTAAAAGTAGAGTTTCCGCGCCTGTGAAGATGGGTGCTAGACCTTCCATTTTTAAATATTTTTTTTGATAAGGGTTTAATCTTTATTGTGTTTTAATTGGACTTTCTTTTGTCAAAACACTGTCGAACCTTACTGCCTGCATCGATATAATTATATTAACAACATTAAGCGTTTTAGTGACCTCTGTTTCATAACTGTTAAATAGTTAGACCATCGCTGATACATTTTTTTGCCTACTCTCATCTCATCGGTCATGATAAATAATTGAAATGCCAAATGCTGCTCAAAAAAATGCATTCCATTAAAAAAATTCTATATTTAAAATTCATTTATTTATCTATGGCCAAGAGTGTAAAACTTTCATAGTGTAGCTTGTGTGTAAAGCGCACAGTACCGACAAGAAAGTTTTTGGGTAAAGCTCAATAAACGTCCATGCAAAATTTTAACCCACATTTACATCCACATTATTTTCCTGTCTAAAAGTTAACAGTTTTATTGTGATTTCGGCGATATGCAGCCTACACGGTGAAAAAAAATATTGTTCAAATAAAAAAAAAATTATACTAAATTTTGTTACCTTAAATTTTTTTTTCTGGAAGTTACAAACCAATGTAAATTTAAGTAAATTTTATTTATTCCATTAAATAATAACAACGAAATAGTTTTATTCAGTAATTAATTAATTTGTACTTCGGATTACAGAATTTTACAAGTCTTATAAAACTTTCCTCGAATTTATGAGTAGGGTAATTAATATTAACATATAAAGCTTCCTAAAGATTACAAAAAGTTTTATTAAAGTGGGCAGATGAAAAACTACTTGTCATAACAATGAACGCCAATTAACGTTTCCAAACACCTTTCTCAGAATTAGTGAAGTTAACTAATAACAAACATCATATCGTATACTGCTACGAATTAAGGGTTGACGTCACGCGTCTTACATCGCGTTATTGGAGTTTTTTCGGTGCTTCGTATATATACTGACATACCGAAATGCAAGTAAAGTAAGACAAGGCATTCTCCAGGTATAACTCCTCACCTGGCGGGGGATTCCCCTATTACCACCGCTCCACAATTGGTAATCCTGAGCTGAATAGATTTGACGCACTGTCCGCCGTAGCCCTTACCTTACTGGTAGATGAATACCAGGTACTCTGACCATTTATTATCAACCGTACGCTTCGCATTATAAAGCCTTATAAGGACCTATCGGTGTAATTAAACGCTGATTGTTAGCGTATAACACGTTATTTTCATTCCATTAAATTTTACTTGTTTTTAGTAAACAACACTTTATTCCAACAAGACTAGTTTTAGCAGCCGGGCCGCGTCAGTAAGTAGGGTTGTCGATGACACTATCTTATTTATTACCAAGATTTCAAGGATATTAATACTATAGGTAGGTAGTTAAAAAGAGGCCTGTACATTTTGAAAAAAAGATATTTTAAGAATATACGAGGGTAACTCTATCTATTTTAAAAAAGTAAGTTTGGTATAAAGTATAATAATAACAATGGGAAAATAAAATCAGGTATATAAATCTCAGGAAATATGAAATACGAAATAAATATTAACTATATAGTAACTATGTAATGTTTGAACACATAGACACTGCACATAGTGCCTTTGACATTTTGCAAATAAAATGCGCACGAATGCTGACGTGCCGGCTCCCGCCGCCGCAGACGCGAGGCGTGTGCGTCTCCAACAATGATTAGGATTCCACTAGTTGAGGGGCTGTGCGGTGAATGACACCCGCTCCCCCACCGCATCGCCTCTCCGCAACTATGCTAACCGTTTGGCCTGAGTTGATCTACTTTATACACACTCTAGATACTTTGCCTTAGGCTCTACTTGTTGTTTATCTAGCAGTCAATAAATAACATGGTTTGTAAAAAGATGTTAAAATATTTTTAAATTACTGGGAACAACTAATTCCCTTGTCCCTTATTGTTATCAGTTATAATTTTTTTTTATTTTATGAATAGAACAAGGAGAAAGAGGAAAATATTACTAGAATTTTATCGTCGTTCATAAAATTACACCAAAGACAGCTCTTTTGCATTTCAGTTTGTTTGTAACACAGCATGCGACCTTATACATACGTTTTTAAAAATATTTTGCATTTTTAGACACGAAGCTATTCGTATTTTTTATAGTTAGGCATGTACCTATGGTATACTAAATAATTTTATAGTTAGGCATGTACCTATGGGATACTAAATAATTTTATAATTAGGCATGTACTTATGGTATACTAAATAATTTTATAGTTAGGCATGTACCTATGGTATACTAAATAATTTTATAGTTAGGCATGTTCCTATGGTATACTAAATAATTTTATAGTTAGGCATGTACCTATGGTATACTAAATAATTTTATAGTTAGGCATGTACCTATGGTAAACTAAATAATTTTAACATCAGTTAGCTTTACGTACGATATAGTTTAATATATTACAATAACATTTCGCGTTTGTAGGACCGTAAAGGATGTAAATTGATGTTGGTTACGCGTTTGGGATTTGGATAGTGTCAGGTATGTCACTTATGTAAACTTTCGTAACTTAGTGTAAATCAAAAGCGATTTCGAGTTAATATTATATTTTTAATACAGATGTTTAAAAAGTGATATATTACGTAGATTTTTTGCGTGCAAAACGACGTACTAGTCCTTTAAACTATACCAGATCAAAATATCCTGTAAAAATTTTTTTCTTTCATTTTGTATGTTTTATAAACGTGAGGGACTGTCATTCCAACTAGTTCCGACTAACTCGCCTTCGGCTCGGGCCAACATCAGTCGGAACTCGACGTAATTATTGATACCCTACACTTATAATAAACAAAATACTATTAACAAACATAACACATTTATTATCTGGTAAATTATGATATACTGTGGAGAAAGCTATCCAATGAAACAAGTGTACCAAAGGAGTTGATATCAATATTTAAATATTGGTATCAGCACCAGACCAATTGTGTGAGATGGGCAGGTGCAACATCGGAATTGTACAGAATGGAGTGTGGAGTGAGACAAGGGGGGTTGACGTCTCCTAGACTTTTCAACCTTTATATGAACAGACTGATTGATGGACTCAATAGCGCATCTGTCGGATGCTTTATTGATGGCAAAAGTGTAAATAACATAAGCTATGCTGATGACATGGTGCTGCTGAGTCCATCAATTAGTGCCTTGAGAAGACTGGTTAGAATATGTGAGGAGTACGCTGAGACCCATGGCCTCCGATACAATTCAATAAAAAGTGAAATAATGGTGTTTAAGGCGGGAAATAAAACCTATGACCAGGTCCCTTCGGTAATACTTTCTGGCGCGCCTCTTAAGAGAGTTTCCCAATTTATGGGGCACTGGGTCACAGACACTCTAAAAGATGACCTAGACATTGAAAGGGAGCGCAGAGCACTGTCTGTTAGGTGTAATATGTTGACACGTAGATTTGCTCGATGTACGCAGAGTGTTAAAATTACTTTGTTTAAAGCATTCTGCCATTCGTTTTCGTTTGCAGTCTATGGGTCAACTACACGCAAAAGGCCTATAGTGCTCTGCGAGTTCAATATAATAATGCATTCCGGATACTGATGGTGCTGCCGCGCGACTGTAGCGCATCAGCAATGTTTGCTGAAGCTCGCACGAGCGATTTTTATGCCATCATGCGCAACAGAAAGGCGTCACTGCTAAGCCGTGTGCGTGGCAGCCCGAACAGGCTCTTAGAAGCAGCTTCCAAAAGGTTTGATTGCCCCATTTTGCGAGAGTGTGTAGGTGTTCATATAAGATGACGTCTGTGAACACTTGTCACTCTTGCAAAACAAAATAATAATAAAAATTTATTTTTATTTACAATCTTGTATTTGTAAAAAAAACAATAAAAATATAAAAAGCAATGCTATATATGCTAAGCAATTGCTCAAGTGTTTTTGACAAAATAAAAACAAATCTAGACATGCACATTGCCGGGAATAATTTGTATTTTTTAAGTAGCTTCTCCCTTGTCGCATAGACCACACCCCAATATTTCCATACCCTACTTACTGAAAGCTGTCCCTTCGCCTTCTGAGACCGCGTAAAACCTCAGCCAAATGTTGACGTACCTGGATTTGCAGTTCAACCAGTTTAACTAGACCTTTATATTTCAACATGTGATAGTCTATTTAAGAACGTTGTCCATTCTCTTTACTTAGAGACCGAGTTAAAGTTACAGTGGAGGGTATTGTGTCTGAATTATAATATCTGATTTGAGTTCGGATGATGCTGACGTAGGGTCAGTTGATTCAGCAGTCTTTGGATATACAACCGGAAAGATTTCCAGCAGTGCTTTACAAATTATGAATTTTAGATTTGATCGAATTTTTGTTACTTCGAGACACCTGGCAGTTTGAAATAGTTTTGTAAAATATTTTATGAGGAAGAAGTAATATCTTGTTACAATGTCATTTTTTTAGTTTAATAAAAGAAAAATCTATTTTTATATACATATATGTTTGGATATAAAATATTTATATATATATTGTAGTACATGCCCAATAGTTAATTCCAATAAAATCATAGCAGTAGCAAACGCACAAAAAAGATATCGCACAATGTCTCAAGCTACTTGCAAAACATCCTGGGCCTCTAGCCAAGTAAGAAAAACAACGAAAACGATAATAGAAACGTTAGTATTCGACCAAATATGTAAGTTGCACATTACTTGGCGCAGTTATACATTAAAGGTAGTTTCTTTACTCGGTCGGGTATCAGCGTTTCTATGAACGATATCGCTTTTGTGCCCACATTTCTAAAGCCCCTGATAAGTATACATTTTCGTATTTCGCGACTGTTTTTCATACTACATAAAGGAGAAACCATCAATCTACTACATATACGAGTCAACCACCGACAAACCACAGACAAACCACAGATTCCACTATCAACTCACCGCTACCTATATCCACATATGCTCGTTTCCATGGTTGAAAACTTGACAAGTGTTACACAAAAAGAGTGATCTAATCCTTTAACCCTCTTATTTCTAGTATTCATTTAAACAATTAGAAAAGTGCCTACATTTGGGCTGAGATCTAAATAAAAAACATTAATTATAAACATTCAAACCACGAACTATAAATAAAAAAAAAAGTCTTAAGTTGGTTTCTTTTTTTTGATTTTGGCCAATTTTTGGCATCCGACTTCAAAAAGAAGAAAACACTTAGCTCAATGTTCCATGAGGTATTTTTTTTACTTTTTAGCGGTTTTTGAAGGCGGTGTAATCTTAATTTTACAAAGTCTTTAACATCACAACGTTTCAACCGCTTAAATCAGTTAAATATTTTGAAATTTCTATGATTATACCAAATACTGATGTTTTCCTTAGTGAATTATTTAATCACAGAGATTCGTATAGGTTAGAGGCCAAATAATACTGGTAGTAATTAATGGATTCTGTTATTAATAAAAAAACACAACAACCGGCTTCAATAAGATGCACTAAAAAGGTAAAAATCTGCATTACAGTTTGGAGTTGGTTTCATGCAAGTAAAGTCCCAACTAGCACATTAGTGATTTTTACAGCTTATCTTACGGCTTTTAGTTCTAAATAGGTAGTATATCAGTGTCAGAAAAATCTTTCAGTCGTAAGATGGTCTCGAAGATGCAAATAAGTACTTAAATTCACTTGCAGTTGCATATGTATGTATTTAGCTTCCCCTATATGTCTTGTGGTGGCATACAGTCGAAATTGCTACCATTAACTGTAAATAAGCTATATTTGCAACGAATGTAGCACCAGCGGTAGCAAATAAGGTGCTAAAATCACTGATATGCAACTTTTAGAAATAAGTTACATTAAATCCCTATACGGCACTTAAAGTTTGAAATACGTTGTGTAAAGGATTGTCCTGCCTCCTGTAGTGCTAAACTGGGTTATGTTCTGGCTCTTTTAGAACCTATAGTTGCTTTAACTCTAAGTTCTACTGTGCACTGATAAGTCGCCCTAACGCATAAATAAGTTTCAAAAGGCCAACTTAAAGAACCAAAATAAGCGATTATGACTTATTTTGAACTACTAAGGAGCTTTTAGTTGTAAAAATTACTTTTGGTCATAACATTCACTCAATTGCATTCACAGTATGCAAATAGGTGATTTTTAAACCTCATGGTGCTAAATGAGGCGTAAATAAGTGTGGATTAGAACTGTAAGATGCAAACCATGTCTTCAAAATGGAGTCTTTAAAACTGATGTAATTGAACAATATAATAAAATTTAAATTACCGAAATAACTTGTTTTGAAAACCAATAAAAAAGTGAGGTTATAATCATATTTGCTTTTTAATTTATTATTCTAATAAACTCAATCTAATGAAAGGCGCGTGATAATCTATAAAGAAATATCATAAATAATTCACATTAAAAATAAATCGCAACGACTGTGCTACGCACAACTTACTAAACCTGACTCAAAATCTCTATGCAAATCTTGTAAACATAACCTCACTTCACTTAACATTAACTTTGGTAAAAATATACAATATCCCCCGCGTATTTAAGGGTTGAAAGTGATGGGGGGAGGGGGGGAGTGGGGGTAGGAGGTACCCCAGAAAAGGAGGGGGCCCGGAACCCCCCCTTTTTTATATAAATTTTTAAAAATTTAACCTCAAAATGTAGGAACCAACTTCTATCAGGGTATCCAATTTTCCCTGCGTAATTTAGGGTTGATAGTGAGGGGGGAAGAGGTAGGTACCCCCGAAAACTAGAGGGCCCGGAACCCCCCCTTTTTTATATATTTTTTTTTAAATTTAACCTCAAAATGTAGAAACCAACTTTCTTTAGACTATTGAATGGTTAATTAATATACAATTTCCCCTGCGTATTTAAGGGTTGACAAAATTAGCCCTCTCTCCTCCGCAAACTCAATGCATTGAGCTTCTGTGCCCAACTGAGAGAAAATCATTCTCCAGTTCCACATAGATCTGAAACAGCAAAAAGTAAGGTATTAGTTTTAAACTAAGATGAACTATGACAAATGACTGCTTTTGTGGTTCAGTTGGTAGTGCTCCTGCCTACTGAACCGAGGGGTGTGGGTTCGATTCCAACCCAAACAAACACGGGTAGAAATAAAAAGCTTGCTTCGCTGCACTCCTGCCTCAACCTTCTAACCTAACTCGACTGTCGTTGGGGTGCCCTAAGAAGATTTCTGGGTAGAAATAAAAAAAAATAACCACGAACGTTAAGGCAGGAGCTTGCTTCGCTACGCTCCTGCCTTAACCTTCTAACCTAACTCGACTGTCGTTGGGGTGCCCTAACAAGATTTCTGGGTAGAAATAAAAAAAAATAACCACGAACGTTAGGGCAGGAGCTTGCTTCGCTACGCTCCTGCCTTAACCTTCTAACCTAACTCGACTGTCGTTAGGGTGCCCTAACAAGATTTCTGGGTAGAAATAAAAAAAAAAACCACAAACGTTAAGGCAGGAGCTTGCTTCGCTACGCTCCTGCCTTAACCTTCTAACCTAACTCCACTGTCGTTGGGGTGCCCTAAAAAGATTTCTGGGTAGAAATAAAAAAAATAACCACGAACGATAAGGCAGGAGCTTGCTTCGCTACGCTCCTGCCTTAACCTTCTAACCTAACTCGACTGTCGTTGGGGTGCCCTAACAAGATTTCTGGGTAGAAATAAAAAAAAATAACCACCAACGTTAGGGCAGGAGCTTGCTTCGCTACGCTCCTGCCTTAACCTTCTAACCTAACTCGACTGTCGTTGGGGTGCCCTAACAAGATTTCTGGGTAGAAATAAAAAAAATAACCACGAACGTTAGGGCAGGAGCTTGCTTCGCTACGCTCCTGCCTTAACCTTCTAACCTAACTCGACTGTCGTTAGGGTGCCCTAACAAGATTTCTGGGTAGAAATAAAAAAAAAACCACGAACGTTAAGGCAGGAGCTTGCTTCGCTACGCTCCTGCCTTAACCTTCTAACCTAACTCCACTGTCGTTGGGGTGCCCTAAAAAGATTTCTGGGTAGAAATAAAAAAAATAACCACGAACATTAAGGCAGGAGCTTGCTTCGCTACGCTCCTGCCTTAACCTTCTAACCTAATTCGACTGTCGTTGGGGTGCCCTAACAAGATTTCTGGGTAGAAATTAACCAAAGTGACTAGCCCAAAAGTTTAAAAAAGTAACTTACCTCAATTCATCCACATATAGATTGGTACGTCTCCCAGATGAACCCAAAGTCCTCCCCTGATTTTCTTCTTCCAAGAAAGAAGGCATAAATGTGTTAGCCATGCAACTAGGACCAGCTCTCCAGCTAGGACCAGCTCCTCCACTAGGACGAGCACTAGAATCAGCCGCTGGGGCAGAAGACGAGGATGCGGGCTCAAGTGGCTCATTAGAGTCCAACACTTGCACTCGCGAAACGTTAGTCACAAGCGGCTCACTCGAGTCTATCACTTGCACACTACGCGTAGGCACTGAAGAGGAGACCGTAACAAGCGGCTCAATTGAGTCCAACACTTGCACTACACTCAACTCTTCAGGCGATGCTGCAGAACTCGACGATGGCGTCACACAATTTGTTTTCGACAGGAGTACGTAAAAACGATCTCAACTAAAAATGGCGGCGTTTTGAGTATTGTTTTACCAAACGCGCGCTATGTTTACTCTCAATCGCAACCGCACCCGCGTAACGGGGAACTCCTGGCTCTCCTGGCGGTGACTCACCTTCGGGTTCGAGACTCACGCCGGTCCAAGGGACGCCCCCGAGAGCGACAACCCAAGCCGAGGCTTCCCCCGCGGGGAGCCCTTGAGCGTTGGGCGCTATATGGGCTGAGGCTCCTTCAGAGTCTCGCCCCAAAAGTCCGGTGAAGCAGTAATGGCTGCAACAGCCAACTGCATAGTCAGCTCAGAAAAAATAAATAAAATATATTTACTGGTCAATGCGTTTAATGCGGTAATTGCGTAAAAAAACGCGACTAAAAACTAGCATCGCATCACTTATAAAAAACAAAAGCAAACATACTGTAATAAAATACCTATATAATTTCAATATGCATTTTTCAACAAAAATTAAACCTTATTTTGCCCTATAAGCAAAAAAAAAGCCGAAGGGATTTCATACTTCCGACTGATGCAGTCAGACCAAAAAAAAATTTGCAATTTTGCAATTAATTATCAATTTTCATAATTTTATTTCTGAAAAACTACATAATTCCGGGCTCTGAAACTTCGCACAGTTAATATTGAAAACTAGATCTATTAGCCAAAAAATTACGAACACCCAACTCGACGGGGGATATTGTATATTTTATCCAATTTTCATAATTTTATTTCTGAAAAACTACATAATTCCGGGCTCTGAAACTTCGCACAGTTAATATTGAAAACTAGATCTATTAGCCAAAAAATTACGAACACCCAACTCGACGGGGGATATTGTATATTTTATCCCTGGTTTTCAAATCACGACACTGATTAAACCTAAAATCTACAAAATTACAAATTTACAATGACAAATATTATACGTATTTATGTATATGTTTCATGGACTAACAAAGGGAAAGACGTGCGTCAAGATCATTTTTGTTTACAAGAATTGCAAACAGATTCTGAGTCCAGTTTACGGTTCTAATTTCCACTACAGAGTATATTCAAAACTATTAAAGGAATACACTTCGCGGCGCCCGCGCGCGTTTTACATTTTTGCTAAAATGTTGCTGTCTCTATCGAACACGACGCGGGCGCAAGACCCCCTTTCCCCGCGCCGCGCGCTTTATTCTGGTATGATTTTGTCGGATAGCTGGAACGTCAGTCTTCTGATAAGCGATATGATTTTGACCCAAAAATACTATATTTTGAGCATTGACGAAGTATAAATGAATTACCATCATTAATTTTTTAATTTAATAAGTATTTAATGTGCTGCCATATTTTTATCCGATTGCGATAAAACTATGTTAATTTATTGCTACCACTTGCGGAAAAGTTATAGGCATTAAAGAATGTCATTGGTTGTAATGGAAAAGGTATTAGACGTTCTTTTCGGCGCGCTCTCTGAGAAAATAGGCTTTTTATATTCAGGAATGAATATTGAAATAGGACGAGGTTTCTGAGCTAACATTCATTTACCTTTTCACGGAGACCAGCAAGGACAATAATTAAATATTTAGGTAACTCGGTAACATTTTGACCCACACATACGGTATCTACCGTTTTTAAAATTAACTTTAAAATCATAATAATGTTAATAATGGTAAAATGTAAGTACAAATATTTACTTATTTTTTACCATTTTTAAATTAATACTTATATATTATAGGTACTTATAGGCTTTTTAATTAGTATTTTTCAAAATTTTTGTACGTTACGAAATAACGTTACGAAATTGTTGATGAAGTTAAGTAGTAAGTTGTAACTTTTAAAAAACGTGTACACTGCCTACTGATTGACTAAAGAAATTAAAGGTAACAGAAATGTAACATTGGCGGTCAATAGATAATTAATAATACTACAATAATCTATAAAGGTTGTAATTCGTAGTGAGTATTTTTTGAAATGGAGTAGGGTAAAACACCCAAATGTCGGCCCCTTAACATGAAACGCAACTTTCAGTCCTAACCATACCAGAACCTTGAAGTTATCCACCGTTGAATTTGCATTGTCGGGCTATTTGACATTTATGCTTTATGTTATTGAGTATATATAGTGATTATAAACATCTTAAATTACGTGACAAAGAATTATAACCATTTAAAGTTTTGTACCGCAAATTTCCCTAATATCAGCCATCCTTTACCTAACTACGGCCTTCTTCTATCCTAATGTCGATTCGTAAAAAGGACAATATATCAACAGAAATTATTTATTTGTGTTGAAACTTTACCATGCATAACTTTAACTCTTTATAATACCTTTTAAAATAGAAATCGTATTAGGTTATATATGTATTCTTGTTTTTCTTATTATTTGAAAATTGACCAATAATAAATAGTTGAAATTTCCAACGGTAACTAGTTTTAATGTGATAAACAGCATTGTGTTTTACAGATAATAAAATAGTATATAAATACACTGTTCTACACAGTTACATGAATAGACTTATTTAATATTTTAACATACTGTATTTCTGTTAGAGCAGCCTAATTTAAGCCGTGATTTTTATAGTCTGTTAAAAAAGTATAACTAACATTTTGAGGCAGCAGAACTGACACAGCCGACATTAGGCTACTCTTACAACCTAAGCACGGCCACATTTACCTGTTCTGATGAAATAAAGGATGTTCAAAATACTAAATAAGTCTATTCATGTATGTCTATTCGTGTGGAGCAGTGTGTTCATAATTATTTGCTAAAATACACAATGCAGTTTGCCACATTTAGAATTTATTTTTTTAATAATAATATAGCAAATTTAATAATTTTATTATATTTTGTTTATCATTCGTCAAATTCAGTTTTAACATGAAAATCATAAGAAAAAACCTATATAACCTAATATACTTTCTATTTTAATACAACTCTCAATTTTAAATAACAATAACTAATAATGCCTTCTTTTGTTTACGATTTAGAATATTCTTTACTGGCCGATATTAGAGTAAAAGAAGGTTGTATTATGGAAATGTTACAAGCGTCCATAGGCTATGGTGACCGCTTACCATCAGGCGGACCGTCGGCTTATAAGCCGATTTTTAATATATGATATTTAATTTATTTTTTAATATTTAAAAAAATTAAATACCTACTGTTCTATTATTTTTACTTAGGATAGGAATAATGCGAAAGTAAATCTGTCTGTTTGTACCTCTTCACGCTTAAACAACTGTACTGATTAAGATGAAATTTAGCATGGAGATAGTTTGACTCCCAAGAAAGGACATAGGCTACTTGCAAACGTCAAGTGTGAGTCGGTTTTTTTATAATTCAGGAGTTTCCGTTGAAATCTTACATCTATAACCGAATCTAAAACCGAACAGGGCGGAAGGAACTGCGGTCAAATTTGGCATGGAGATAGTTTGAGTCCCGAAGAAGGACATAAGCTACTTGAAAACGTCAAGTGTTAGTCGGTTTTTTTTCTATAAGTGAGGAGTTGTCGTTGAAATTCTACACCGATAACGCGAGCAAAAGCTAGTATTATATAAGTGTAACTTACTCATGATCCTGTCTGATCGAGGGTCAATAAATTGCAAATCAAATTGTAACACTTTTAATTACAGTTACCTACTATTATTTTCCACGCTCTAGGCACTGCCTTCTTTCTTTATAGGTATTACTAGCTGACCCGGTGAACCGTGTTCCTTTTTTTTAAAACAACTGCCGCACCAACCTAATTCAGAAACCTTCCCAAATTTTGCGATTCATTTTTATTTATATAGATTACGCTAAATACCTATCTAGTTAAAGGTCAAAAAAATCTAATCAACTTGCTGCGCAACGAAACATGCAACAGTGATATTTTCGTAATTGTTTACTTAGGTACCAACCTACTTACGTCATTCGCAATACAAATGAAGATTCGCTCACGGACGGCCCGCGACTGATTTTGGCTGCTACCTCGCCTCGCCTCCCCCGTCTCAAGCCCCCGTGTTTGTCAAGCGAGCCAGCATCATGATAGAATTCGATTTTTGCAAATTTGACTAATGATTTTTGTGTTTCGAATTATTGTGTTTATTAATTTAATTTAGTAAGAATGCTGTCATTCTTTTTTTTATTTAGAAAATTTATTATATTATCTAGGTCTGTGGTGCTTTAAAATTTTCGGAAACGTTTTTGTTATAGTGTATAATAAGCATGAAGTTGCAGCTGTTTTGACCATAAATTACAAGTTTTTGCACTCTAATAATTTTAGAACTACACAATTTAACGAAAAACTGAAACACCACAGATCTAGATATTAGTTGTCTGGTCTTGTTAAAATAAAAAACATTGAGTTCCCTCAATCCCTCAAGGGATTGATATTCATCTCAGGAGAAAAATCCTGTTGTATGGAGCGCGCCGATACTCTTAAGGAACCCATTTAGAACCGAAAATAGGCTGCAATTTTTCTCTTTTTTGTTGTATTAGGGTGGCATATGGGTTGCCTGCACCTATATACCACTTAAGAATGTCTGTCATTTTCACCTTAGGTAATACTCGGCCATAATATATAATTTATATGTATCCTGATGTGTTAGTTGGGGTGTGTTTCAAACTGTTAGGTACATGGAAACCAACTTCAAACTGCAATTCATATCAGATTTTTGGAAATAGGTAATTATTTTTAGCTTTTTAGTGCATCTTTTTGTAGCCGGTTGTTTTTATATTTTGGTAAAAGTTTTTATTTTTTACTTTTTAGTGACGAATTGCTTTTTTCGTACACTAAAAACATCCATACTAGTAACAGAATGTTATACAATCATCAACATAGAAGTCGTTTCACCAGTTCCAAATTAACATCATTTTTTTTTACCTTTTTAAACCAATTTTTAATGCACTACATTAATACCTCCACCTCGGAAGTATACCCTTTTAAAAAAAAAAAAATTTTGCAAATCCATCTATATATGACGGAGTTATGCCCGATCATACATGAAAAAAAATATATAACCATCCGAATTAAGAACCTCCTCTTTTTACGAAGTCGGTTAAAAAATTAAGAACATTTTTTATCGAATGCACAATATGAAATGCCGCATCGAATTGCCGCATCGGTTGGCATTCGGCGATGGCGCCGCCGCCACCGTTACGATGCTCTAGACAGACAAACAAACACACTCACAGACACATGCTTCAAACTTATAACACCTTGTTGCGTTGGGTGCAAAAACAAATACAAAACCATTGTTTTAAGCTGTTTGTCTGTTGTCTATATTAATAGCGAGAGTCACGTGCCTTTATTGATTCCGGACAAGTGAATAATTCAGAGCGCATCCATCGCCTGGGCGTGTCCAGACTCCAGCCAACTGTCTGGTAGCTAATTCCGTCACACTCCTGGGAAACATATTACTTATTTAAAATTAATATAAATTTAGAAACGATTGTACTTCATATATAAACTTGAATAAATGTTTTTTCTTTGTAGAAAGTGTATTCTAGTTTAAATCTTTGCTGTTTCACAATAGTTATTTCTTGTATACTTTTCATACGACAACAAAGACCAAATTATTTTTTGACTGAATAATAGTAGTTCTTTCATACTAATATTTATGCACATAGAAAAGTTTATTTCCAAAACAATAAAATTAAAAAAAAAAAATCTATTTTTCCTGCTTAAGGGTTTTATTCTGGGTATCACAATCAAGAAATATTTTAAATTTAAGCTCAACTTCTTGTTCCTTCCGGCAGCTTTCTGCATTAGGTATTTTAAAGTATAGGGTAGACCAAGGCGAATCGAAACAAATTTAGAAATGGAGACATAAAAAAAAATGCGCTTTATTGAACGCAGCTTTGGAAATTGTAAAAACAGTGAACGTTATATTATATTTCTTTTTTGAATAATCTTTTTCAGTAGGAGGCTTATTTTAAAAATTAATTTATATTTAAAATTCATGTCTTTTGGGACGAATAGGATCAGTAGTTAAAATGTCTATTACTTATGTATATTGATTTTTTTATTACTTTAGATAGTTCGGACATATGTAGGACATAAAAAATATAAGAAAACCTTCAGACAAGCAACTTTGTACATCTACCAACACAGAACTAGATTAATTGTAGTGCACGTGAAAAATAGTGCAACAAAAATGAGAAAGGACACGAAGCTGATAAAAGAGGCAAGTGGTGTCAAAGGATCATACATTTGAGATTTATTTGCCAATAACTGACTTATATGATGTTTCATCTCGTAAATAGACTGTTATTTCGTTTTAGTCTGTTCATAAACATGTAAGTATGAAAATATTCTATTATAATTATTAATAAATTTTAGATCCGATTCATCCAAAGTTTAAGGGCAAATCGGATAATTCCTAATGTTTAGTTTTTGGTTTACAGAGAAGAAGATTTAAGTACTGGATACTTTGAAGTTTGACCTACGTAAAGAAGAATAAAGGCTGATTAAAGTTCAATTAATAAACACAATGTTTCATTGAGAGAAGTTGTATTATTTTTAAACCTTTAAGTAGAATATACCGCTTTGCCTCGGATTACCCTAATAAAGTTATAATCTCTTTGATCTTTGACTTAATTTTTAATTGCCTCAAAAACTTTTAAACTTGCTTTATACAGCGAAATAAAATGGAAATAAATAAATTAAGACCATTATTGTCCCTAAATAAAAATATATCATTTCGTGATCTATCTCTAGGTTCCATTTCTAGAAGTTAAATTACCACTATAAAAGTGAGTCCTGTCATTTAAACAAAAAAAGATACTTATGCAAATTGTATCAGAAATGTCTGGGATATGAGGTGGTATTTTTGCTCATTTTGAATTTTATTAAAAAATAATTTAAACATTATTGAACTAGTATATATTTTGAAATGAATCAAAGCTCCTATAAAATATAGTGACTAAACAAAACATGTAACGTTGTAAATGGTGTGCGTTGACCTTTAGCAGTTGACATGCATTGCACAACAACCTGCGTTATACTGCTGTCTTTAACAACAATATATTCACTACGACACACCGGCGACAATGAAGTTGCTTAAGGCGCAGTACCTACCTAACTAGTGCCTCCAAAAGATATTCTTTGTTTCCTCTTTTTATAAAACACATTTCAAAAACGTAACGTATAAGCTATTTTTAGAACTCTATCTGTGTATCTGGAATGTATCTGTGAGTTGTAGATAGCGTTTCTGCTAAAAGTGGCAGTTTTTAGCAGAAACGCTTTATTCTAGAAATTATGTACAGCCTTCTAAAAACTTATAGCTAGTTCTAAATAATTGATTTGTAACATTTTTGAAAAATGTTTTGTACAAAGAGGAAATAAAGAATATCTTTTGGTGGCGCTAGTTAGGTAGGCACTGCGCCTTCACACTTGACTTTAATCCGATTTGATCGCAATGTATGTATGACGTCAGTTATCTGCATATTTATATTGAGGTTTTAGATCGCACTATGACATAGGCATAAGATAAATTACTATAGAAACAGCTAAGGACTATTTACCTGACCTATATAACTAAACTAATTGATCTGAAGTTTTATTTACGACCATTCGCTTCTAAGAGTGGCTATCCAAAGATTTTTCTAGTTTTCAGAGTTAATCAACAAAAAATATTACTTGCTAATCATGTTTTGGTTATCGTGTGTCATTATGGACTCCTGAGTATTTTATGTATGTATAGTAGGTACTAGCCGACTGATGACGCGCGATGTCCGCGACCAGTAGATTAATCCGGAATAAAAAATACCTATCGGTTTAAAATTTGCTAGAAAATAATGCTTTACAGCATCAATAACACCATTGTTCATAATATGTACGTTAAGAATCATTTAATAAATAAATATCAAGATTTATGTAAAATCTGTTCCAAAGTGCACCTTTTTATATAGAATTAGATTAGTGTTCAACACTTAGAATATAAAACAATCTAAAATCAAAAAAATCAATACAACGTAGTTACCTGATATACCAATATATGTAACATCTAATACAAGCATATAGAAGTACGTGAAAATGTGAAAAACTCAACGTGTGAAAACGTGAGAGCCGACAATTGGTGCTTCAAAAATCCTCGATCAAAAAGTTGGACGTGCCGATGGACGGATAAATTAGATTTGTTAGCGAATGCGCTCTCTCTATCTCCGCCTCAATGCGTTAAGTTACGTCATGTGCTGTGCAAATATGTAAATGTTATGAATATTCAAATTATAAAAAAAAATTAAGCCGATGTATAGTAGGTACAACACCGAGGTACCACGTATTAATGAAAGTGTTAAAAAACTGGTGAACTAATTTAAGGATGTTACTTTTCTTATCTCTATTAATAATATTTCCTCCTCACATTACTTTACCAACACGGAAGTGTTTATTTATATTGTACTTCGCAAATAGGATCAGTATAGATAAAGCGGTTATCTTATTATTCCCAGAACTTGTAAGTACCTACGTTTATATATTTTATTCCTTATACATTATTTTAGACGTACATATTTCAAAAAGCTACCCAAACTCGGTCAATAAATATAAGACTACTTAAATTTAGCCTCAGCCTATTATTATTGTATACAATTTTATATATATTTTTTTATTTATGTACAAAAAATGCTGGCGGTAAAAAATCAACTTTATGGCTTCCTGTCTCTAGCGGTTCTACTCTAGGCTCTCCCTGCTATGGAGGCTATATCCTCCTTTACCTGTCGTCACTTCATATATGAGGTTTCCTGGTATACGTTCCCAAAGGGTGCCAACGGAGCCCTATTACTAAGCCTACGCTGTTTGTCCGTCCGACCTTAAATGGGCTCTCAGATCGCAGTAGGTAAAAGCCTAAAGATATTTATTTGTCAACCGATTTTTTCGTCAATTGTGGACCGATTTTAAAATTTCTTGTTTTATCCGAAAGATTATAAGTACCCCTGAGGTGGTCCAATAGTCACTTAGTCAGGGAAATCGAAAACCATTTCTTAGGCTCTTTCAATTAGGTGATTGCGTCTGTGAGTCATCATAAACCGACTCATGCTGCTGAGATCATGATGGAAGCCAGGACTCTGCATCGGTTAATCTCACATGCATTATAATTTGATGATATCCTATTGAATAGTGGGTGATTGGGTTTAACGTTGTTATACGATAGTTTTAAAACAAAAAAAAAAAATCAGTATTTATAAACAAAAAGAAGTTAGTCCAGTATATTGCAACATTATTATAAAAGTAGCTTTATGTTTTCGGCTATATTTTGCGTCAGGGACATCTCGTTGTAAAGTCCAACAGTGATCCGCTAGCAAACGTGGACTCCACTTGTCCTGATATCGTTTTTCCATGGTATCGCCCCGTAGGAACTTTGAGATCGTTCTGGTACACGTAGTTCTTCACTATAAGGGATCGGCCCTTTAGCCGATGGCAGGTAAGGATACTTAATTTTTCCTTTATAATAAGACAAAATAATAATCCGACAAGTGGTTTGTTGAATCCGTCCAAATCATAGGGATTGCAAAAGGCATAGATCGAGATCTTCTCGCCCATCATTACACATGTAACACATCAGATATGTGGGACCGACGCTTTGTCTTGTTGTCAGATGGCAAAGCCAAGATACTGGTCATATAAGTTAGTTACTAATGGTGTCAAATTCCTTCGCTGAGCTTTAAAAGTAATGTCGCCACAAATGTTATAAACCTTATGAGGATCATTTTTACACTTTCTTGACATTGTTTATAAATCACTTGACTCACAAAACAGAAAAAACATTACACTGTTCAAATAAATAAATTCTCTGAATGCGAAAGTGAAACAAAAACGGTTTATTTTTAATTGTGTGGGAAGTAGCTAACACGAAAAAGAGACCTGATGGAATCAAAATAAATATGGTGATAAAATGAGGGTAGGTAGGAGGTATTTAAAAAAAAATAGTAAGCAACTTTCTTGTTACAAAATTTTGTACAAATTATAGATATAAAAATTAAGATTAAAGCTATTCGATGTTAAATGCTGTGAATTCACTAGCTCGGGGAAGTATTTTAACATTTACCTTTCTTGCACAGATATAAGTAGTTTTTGGGTTTCCGTACGTCAAAAGGAAAAAACGAACCCTTACAGGATCACTTT
This sequence comes from Apoda limacodes, assembly GCA_946406115.1. Classification (NCBI taxonomy): domain Eukaryota; kingdom Metazoa; phylum Arthropoda; class Insecta; order Lepidoptera; family Limacodidae; genus Apoda; species Apoda limacodes. The sequence continues at coordinate 26,617,853 of OX291551.1, read as the reverse complement.
GTTGTCTGTCTGGCTGTCAAGGCCCTTTATCCCCGGAACGCTTTAAGGTATCAAGTTGAAATTAATATTAAATTCTAAGGTCTACGGTCCCTAGAAGCTGTCAAAAAATTATGCTTCTAGTCAACTCAGTGAAAAAATACGGCCATTTTCGACGCATATTTAGGTATTCAGTTATTTTCAAAAAATCAGAACCTATAGGGTACTTCCCGTTGACCTAGGAGACTTGATATGATGGAAGAGCTATCTACATATAATAAGTTTGTGCGGAACCATCGGAGCCCGAGACAGACTCGCACTTGGCCGGGTTTTTTTTACATAAAAACGACTCCAAATCAACGCGAATTGTGTAAATGTGATTAAATATCTATGCCTAGTCGAATCTGGAGCAAAAACCTAAACAGTGGCCATATCATTATCTACTTTTTGATAAATAGACACAAAAAAACAGGTGAAATGGTTTTGGGCGTTTTGATTTCAGTGATCTCCCTCCCACTTGCAGTAACCATTACATAATAGCTAATTGGCTAATAGTAACTGGCTGTTCGCTTTTTAAAGTATATGATACTCAGAAATTCTAAATTCCTAAATGGTCTAGTTTTTAAGTTAGACCACAAATCAAAAATGGTCTAAATCTATAAATTTTGACTATGTACGGGGGGTACTTACATAGTTTGTAAGATGAAAATTAATAAAATGTGAAGGTATTTGTTATGTGGAGCTCGTTGCCTAGTTACGAATAAATTCCTCTATCAGAAACGATATGTGAAATTAAACAACGGGGGCCGTGGTCAATAGGTAGATGGGTGACTGCCTAGTGGGACATATTTCTGAGCCCCTCCGCGTTTCGCAGAGAATGCTTAACCATCGGTCCTGGCTGTACCTAGTCATTATGACAGCAGTTGTTAAGCCAAGTAAGCTCTAACAATAGAGTGACCACTACTTTAACAACGTCCGTCAACGCGCACTAGACCAGCATGATGGCCTATAGTCTTAGCCTTCTTCTCCAAGGAGAGGTCTATGCCCCTGCACTGGAAGCCTGGGGGCTATTTGTGATGTACTAAATGAGTTCTAGACAATGATATATAGTATTTACCTGAATAAAAAACAATGATTCTCATCTGTTGTTTCATGTTTGACATACTCAGACAGAAAGACAGATATACTGAAAAGTAACACGGCTTAGTTTTTCCCTACACAACAACTATAAAACTATAGGTAAGATATTTTTTTTTAATTATAGCCTGACATCAAAAATTAATTTCAAACAACTTGTACAAGCACACTATAGTACGAGAGACCAGACCAAAATCATATATCATCGTTTTAAGACCAAAAATTATGAATTTTTTAGATTAGGTCATACTGAAGTATCAAAGCTTCGTGAGGGGTCATTTCTGCTTGACTTTGTTTAGTTTTTAAGTTATAGGTGACATTCAAAAAGTATGGAAACGGTTTTTTGGTAATTTTATCTGTTATGCTATAATACAGGTCCGTTAAATTTATTACCATTTTTGAAAACATGCCCAGGCTAGATATTAACGTTCTATAAGACAACGACCTGTATTAACAACCCGGATTCATTTTTTTTATCATCTTTCTAGCTGACAGGATAACCAAAATACCGTTTACAGATATTTTCAATGTCACCAATAATTACAAAACTTAAAAAAATGCCCCCTCACGAAGATATTTTTGATTGTTGCTGCCTACCGACTAGGTCCAGTATGAGCTAATCTAAGAATTTGTCAAGTTGGCCTGTAAAACTATTATAAATGATTTTAGTCTTGGTCTCTGGGACTACTAGCGTCAGTCTGTTAGATTTAATCAAGTTTATTCCGTGTATCGTATAAAAGTTCATATTACCAAAGTACCCTTTGAGACTTCATTAAAGAGTTTTACAAGTTTTAAGACTCACCATAAAGAGATATTTGATGAAAATTCTAAGTAATCTGCGTAGCTTATTAAATAAATATCTTCTTACACTTCTTTTTAGGGTTCCGTACCCAATGGGTGGCAACAAAGCCCTATTACTAAGCCTACTGTAAAATCTCCCCGTGAAAAAGAAGAGGAAAGACTTTATTGATTTTGATAAAATATAATTTGGTAGTAAAATAAATAAATATCCTAAATACTAGAGTTTATAACTTAGCTATGTCCGTCCAAATCTCGCAGTTGTGAAACCGGAGTATGCTCGTAGGTTCCCGCTTGTCGTTCATGCTCACACCACGCTAAGCTCCTGGAATTCGAAAATAAAAGTGTGTATATATTGGATTCATAATAATTAATAATATATATTTTTGAATCTTAGTTAAAAAAAAAAAAAAAAAAAAATTATAAATAAACAAATAAAATTACAAATATCAAGTTTACAAATTAATTGAACCCTTTATCCTTATCTCCAAACAGATATAATTAATTCTGCTTTTTTGTAATTAATTATGATAATTTGACCAATCATATCTGTTGCCCTCTCCTCGAGATTTTTAAATAGAAAAACCGCAATATATTTAAGATCTCTACACATAAAGGCTGTCCAGTGACTCTATTTACTACGTAACATAAAAAATTAAAACACTCAAAAAACAACAAGAGAAACAAGAAATATAACTCATTACTGTACACACTCTTCATCATTCAAGATCTCATTAGAAATCTGGATACATGAAAGCATCTTTCCTTACACAACATACTTTGCCTTAATTTTTTGATTATGTGTGATTTACAATGTATATATGTAGTATAAAATATATATTATGTATATAGAATTGGAATTCACATTTCTCGTATTTTGAGATCTTACTTTTGAAAACTTTAGAACTTCGTTCCGAAGTTCGTAGTTTTGTAACTTTTGGAGTATGTGTTGTAATATTTAAATGTATGTAAGTATAGGATTCCCAGAATCATTTGTTCTATTTACTTGTGCGAATAGTCCTCCAGACATTACATATTGACACGTCGAGTAAATAGATTTGTTTACCTGGGTGTTATGTACTTGACGAAATTTTCAAAAAAAAAAAAGAAAATTTTAATTAAAATTTAGAAAATTCAAAATATTCCATGTTAAAAGCATAGGACAAGGAATTTTGTTTAAAATACATATATATAATGTATTATGTTCTATGTGTTATATTCTAGGGAAGACAAAAAATAGTCACTCGTTCTTTTCTCTCATGAAATACCATGAAAATGTGTTCAATAGGTATTTTTACAAATACATAATTCTTTATGTAACGTGAACTTTGTCGTTTGTTGTTTTGTGATTAGTAATTTAAACTGTTGATAAAAGGCTTTTATACGAAGATTTTATAAATACAAATAGAGGTTAGAATCTCGTCGAATTTGCATAATCATTAGGTCCCAGAACTATTTAACAGTAGAGTACAGTAGATAGAGTAAATTAGCCTTCAGTTCATTGTATCACAATATATTTTCACCGCGTTGAGTTTGAAAAACATGAAGTGAGAGTTCTCTATGTCAAACTTTATATTTATAGAAAGATTTAAATAAGAGTGACTAAGATTTTGTCTTGCTTTAGTGTCATACTTCTAAAAAAATATCTCATACATCAACTCCCTTTGTTATACATATTCCACACTTTTCGTCGTCAATAAAACATACATTCACCTTTAAAACATACATCTCATTCAACTGACATAACCATTTAGCAACATAAGAAATTAAATTAACCAAAATCTGGATAAAACCTGTCAAAGACATAATTTAATAAAAAAGAAATATTATAAAAAAAATTAATAATATGAATAATATGACTACCTTACCGAACTATTTTGTAGAACACAAACCAATAATAAAAAAAAAAAAAATATTTTAATATTCAAATATTGTAAAGTTTAATTTTACACATCTGAACTTCCTTACACTCTCTGATTGACTCATTCGTTTAAAAATAACAAGAAACTCCACGACTGTACTCTAGAGAACTCTCTGGCAGACTGTCGCAACTTCCTTCCTGCAAACGCTTCCTCGAAATCCTCTATACCAGCTATCGGCTCTGGGGCCCTTTTCTATTCATTCACGCGGTTCATGGATCTAATAAAACTGGCTGATCAACATCACAATCTGTATTCTTTGTTATACAAATTATGTGACAAACTGAAACTACACCGTATTTGTATATCTTTTAGAGATAAAAACAAAATACAGTTCGAGTACGTGACTTTCTATAGTTAAAGTTACCAAATTTTAGTTGATCCTTTTTTAAAGATTAAGTAATTTTCTCACAGTGTTTAAAGTTGTTAAACACTCGACATTTCTGTCTATCATCATAGACAGAAATTGACTGTGTTAAATGAAAGCACCTATTCACTTAAGGAAACAATTCAAGTTTCTAAGAATTGAGCAAAGTTTCAGTTCTCTATATTTACTTGCATCTTTATTTTTAAAGTAGCATAAAACAATATGTTACACTACGCTGTCTGTCTTGCTGTCTGTCCGACTATTAAAGGTCTCTTTCTTTAAGACCGAAAAAGGTAGAAGCCTAAAACTTTTACAGAATATGTGTTATAATGGGGGATCATATAACAAATAATTAAAACTTCATCAGCAAACATCATGCTTGGTCAGTAGGTAGGTATCTAATTGGATGGGTGGCTGTTTGTGTTTGCAAATTACGGAACCCTCGGTGCGCGAGTCCAACTCACACATGGCCATTTTGGTATTACATGTATAAAATATGTTTATAGCAAAGATGTAGTCAAAGGATAAACCTCGAGCCAGGACTTGAAGCCTGATCCGAAGATTCCGTTTTAGTGCTCTACCGTTAGGCTATCGAGGTACAATTTTGGTTGGCCAAAAAAGGCTCATTACAATAAAGATACATAAAAATAAATAAAAGTATGCTTACAATTACTACGCTTAGGTTGTGGAATGAGCTCCCTGCCAAGGTATTCTATAAGGACTACAGTATGGAGTTCTTCAAAAAAAAAAATTTATTAGATTTCTGAAGGATCGGCAACGCGCGAGTGATGCCCTTGGTGTTGCAAGTGTCCATAGGCTACGGTGACCGCTTACCATCAGGCGGACCGTAGGCTTGTTTGCCACCTTAGTGGTATAAAAAAAAAACGCTACTGTTTAAGATTCAATAATGAAATGAAATGCAATTCTTAAATAAGTTTCTTAAAACAAAAAAAAAAACAAGTTTTTTACCGACTGAAACAAACAATTGAGTCAAGAATAACTACACTACAGAGAGATACAAGATCCCTAATGCGTTTCCTGTCCAAAAACCGAGTGTCGAAATGTATAAAGATCTGCAAAACCGTAAGTAAAGTATCCGGTATCCACAACAAGAACCGTCGGCCGTCGGCCGTCAGTCCGTCCGTTAACAGAAAGGCTTTGAATAAATTCGACTGACTCCATTAAAATGTCACTCCCATGTCTGCCTAGGGCCTTAAGCGTGAGTGCGCTATTTGGCAATTTTTTATTTACACTTTTTTACTTAAGTTCCGTACAATTTTTTAATATTTCAAATTGGAAATAATAATTTCTGTCTGGCAATATTTTAATTTATTTTTAAGAAAAAAAAAGAAACTTTAGCTGACTCTAACTTATTATTAAATCATTGAAGGAAGCTTAAGTATAAATAATAACTAACATTACTAACAGTAATTGAAAAGTAAGAACTTTAAAAGTCGGGACCAATCCTTTTTGTTAGGCCTCAAATACAGGTTACACTCAAGTCATTGGAGCAATTTGTGGATTCGATTGTAATACTTTAAGTTACTTTAAAGCTATATATTTATTACGCTATGGCTGTAGTGAGTAATAATCTACGGTACTCATAGGTAGGTAGAAGCTTTAGAATCTCATACTCATTGTGACCATTAAAATGTTCATTGCAGGAAAAGAAGCAGTACCTGACCTTCTAAACTCTCTAATATCGGACACAGCGAGTACGCGATACTGTAATTAGTTACAATGGCACCCAACGTGGGTTTAGAGTTAAGAAGAGAGAGGCCTAATTTTTTTTAAATATGTTTTAACTACAAATTAACGAATTTTTCTATATCTATGATGTAAGAACTTGCTTCTTGTCAAATTTCATGATTCTAGGACAACGAGAAGCACCCCATAAGTTTTAATTTGTTTGTGAATGCCAAAATATGCGACAAAAATGGCCGTTTTTTTTTACTGAGTTGAAAAAGAAGCCTGATTTTTTTACAGTTTCAAGGGCCGTTGACCTTAGTATTTCATATTAATTTCAACATGATACCTTTACGTGTTTATGGGAAAAAGGGTCTTGACAGACAGACGGACAACAATGTGATCCTATAAGGGTTACTCTTTTCCTTTTGAGGTACGGACCCCTTAAAACGGGGTATGTTAGAAAACTAACAAAAGCGACGAATTGTACCTATATGTTGTTATTGGCAACATTGCTTTTATTGAGTTCCGCCATGCAGTTGCTGCTAGTCAGCTAGTAAGTGAACTTTGAGCGATTTGGAATCTTCATCTTACCCCTTTTCATAAACTTACAGGTGTTTTAAACCTGTAGATTTTTCAGTTGTTTTTGTTGTGAATCACTGTTATTTTTTTTTCAAATAAAAATAACAAAGTTATGAAAAAATATACCTACTACTATTAATGTACAACTTTAGCAAATATTATAATAGATTTTGCAATTTTTAGGTGCTTCTGCTTGAATATTGATTAGTCTCTGCGAACCCGGGGTCGTCGGCGTCGTGTTTGGAGGGAGGCCCTTTTGGGGGAGGTCGTTGAGACTAATCTCGCTATCCGGATAGCGAGATCGTCATCTGAGGCCGTTAGAACGTGCCGAGGCCGCCTAACTATAGTTTTACGACCATGCCGAGGTCGGTCGGGGGGATGAAAAGAACATAGTGATTTGACGACTAACATTAGTTATTTTTAAATAATAATAGTATCTTTATCCATCGGTCTAGCGATGTCGGAATCTAATAGGCAGTTGTACATAGCGCTTGTATTAAACATTCTAGATACTATTTCCATCTTACCCTCTTATCATTCAATCTTACGCTTAGCTTCTTAAGTCATTAAGGGTTATTTCAATTCACTTTAGATTATACTACAATAATAATAAATAGACTTTGCTCGCTTGTTACGTAACAAGTGGTGTTGAGTACACCAATAAGTTGTTTTTATATAACTAAATACAATAACAATTTGCACACGACCCTTTTAAGAATGCACTAGTTATCTCATTAAAAAAGCATTTTGTCTTACACCCCCCCCCCCCCTTAGCTTTGCAGTTTTTAAAACTTTGTCTAAAGCTTGAACTCAACTTGTAGAGTGCTTTTCTTCGTAATATATACAATACCAATTTCATTAGTAATATACTGTTATATTTTAAGTGAAGAAGTATAATATACACGACAACAATATATGTTTTAACATGAAATGTTGAGCAATATATTTATTTATTTACTTTACTAATAAACTTTTAAGTAATTAATAAATACATTGTAACTATAATTAAATTTTAACTTTGTGTGTAGTTTCATACTACGTGGGACTCAGAAAGTTTTAAGAAACTAAAAATTAACTTCTATGGATAAAATAATTTCATTAAATCTTTTCAAAGTACTCTCCACCAGCTTGTATACAAAGTTTCGTGCGTCTGAACCAATTTTCAAACATTTTTTCCAGTCCGCTGCAGACAACTGTTCCACAGCCTTCTCGAACGCTGCCAGCACGTCTTCCGGCGATGAAAACTGTATCCCTTTCAGCTGATTCGTTTTTTAATTTAGGGAATAAACAGAAGTCACACGGCGGCAGGACTCTAAGGCGGGTGAATCCAGAGATCTCGATGCAGATCCATTTTTAAATGAGGCACCATAATTTTATTTGGCTTTAAAAAAAAAAATGTGGAGGGAAATTCGAACAATGGTACTTTTACTTTGAAATAACCAAATTTTTCAAAATAATTACGAGTGGTCAGTTCCTTATACAAAAAAACTTTTTACGTGGCCTGGTATATATTTTATTAACTTTATTTATTAAAAGTAAATAAGCTTCAATTTTCTATACTCTCAGTATTTTAAAAGGTTAGTTCGAAGATAACACTATCGACCCTCCTCGGCGAGACACGTTCGAGACTTAAGCCTTAAAGGGTTTGTTATCTAAATCAAAAACCCTTTACGGGTCGGCGCTGCGACGCGACGCGACGCGACGGTGCGCCGCGCCCGCCTTTCTATTGGGTCTTTTAAAGGGATTTGAGTTTGAAAAATGGTTATAAAGGATATTAAGGAAGTATTTACTATAAAGTAAAAGGTAGATCTTTAGTGGCTGGTTTAATTTTTGTTTATTTAAGATATTTGGGCAGTTATTTGTAGTGCCTTAATTAGTTACGTTTGTTTTTAATAATAAATAATATTATAAAATGATACGATTATTAAAATGATAATGTACCGTACGTAGATCAAAATAAGAAATCGGCCAAGTACGAGTCGGACTCGCGCACCGAGGGTTCCGTACCTACCACCATTTATGTACTTTACAAACACAAACAAAAAAATAGGTATTGAGATAAATTGCGATTTACGATTTATGACGTATTAAAAAAAAAATACTTACTAGATCTCGTTTAAACCAATTTTCGGTGGAAGTTTGCATGGTAATGTACATCATATTTTTTTTTTAGTTTTATCATTTTCTTATTTTAGAAGTTACAGGGGGGGGGGGGGCACATTTCTCCACATTGGAAATGTCTCTCACTGGAAACTATTCAGTTTAGAAAAAAATGATATAAGAAACCTCAATATCATTTTTGAAGACCTATCCATAGATACACCACACGTATGAGTTTGAGATTTTAGAGTTTCAGTTCTACGTATGGGGAACCCCCAAAATTTATTGTTATTTTGCTATTTTTGTGTGAAAATCTTAATGCGGTTCACAGAATACATCTACTTACTAAGTTTCAACAGTATAGTTCTTATAGTTTCGGAAAAAACGGACGGACAGACAGACAGACATGATGAATCTATAAGGGTTCCCTTTTTTTGTTGCCATTTGGCTACGGAACCCTAATAAGTATTTACGAGGGACTAAATTTCAACTTTTTACTTACTGTTCTGTTAAAATTTACTGTGACCGACACACGAGTAAGCCTAAAAAGGTTCTGTTCTTTCATTTGGCCGTACGGAACCCTAAATAGACATGTATGATGCCATAATGCCCTATAAGATTGTGAATTGGTTTAATTTGCCTAATGTTACTCAAATCCAGTGAGATCTGTATTTATATTGACAGGGATCAACAGAATTTGTTTGTTTTAACATATGTATTTCTTTGCATAACGCTAGACTCCAAACTTGAGTCCACCACTGGACTCATAACCTATAGCCAAACTAAATATACCATTTACCATTTGATATATTTGTAGGTGAGTGCGATTTAGGCCAGGTACGTTTATGCACTAAGGTTTAGAAAGAGGTGATGTAAAAATTTGTACAATAGGCAATTCCGCGAACAACACCACGGGCATCAGTAAGTATTTACAAATCGTGATTTTCAATACCCATTTTAAAATTTAGAAACACGTAACTGAAAATTTAAAAAGTTTTTAAATTGAATTCCGGTCGGTAAATCGGAACGAATGGGGCGCAACCGGCAGCGTAAATGTGAAGACAACTGCTTGGTGGGGTTCGGAGGGATTTCTCTAACCACGTAATGCACTCGGCTCCGGATAAACGCGGTGCCTAATGTGAATTGAGAACTTATCGTGTATCGGTGTATCGCTTCCGGCACTTCTGTCTGTCTCCCTTGGTTTGGGATCGAATTTCATGGGATTACGAAGCTATTTGACGACACTATTTCATTGGGTACTTTTTAGGGAGCCGTGAAAATGGACTTTTATCTAAATTGAACGAAATATTCACCTAGCTGTCACATTATATTTATTTATATTTCTCTTATATAGAATTAAACTATACCGTAAATTTCAATTTAATAGATTCTTATTATTCTCATTTTCCAAGTAAACAAAAACCCACTAAAATAGTAAGGTTGCCATTTGAAATTAGATAAAATAAAACTAAAAAACCCCGCAGATTAGGCTTATTTTCCCGTGACAAACTTAAAGCCTAAAGATTAAAATAAAGCAAGTATTAAGAGTAAACTTTTTTTAGAAAAAGCACACTTGAAGCGATTTGTAATTTTTTTTTTTGTCGAAAGCATTTGCTTTCGAAAATCAGAATTTAAGGATATTTCGTTTGACGAACTAAAAGTAAAAGTTTAAAAATATAATAAAAATGTAAAAAAAAGTAAAACCAACTTCAAACAACGCTAAAAGGTTGGACAATTGTCAGTTTTTAGGTACCTTCCTTGTTTTCGGGTTTCGTACCCGAAGGGTAATTAGCGGAACTCTATTACTAAGGCTCCGCTGTCCGTCCGTCCGTCTGTCAACAGGCTGTATCTCATGAACCGTGATAGTAAGACAGTTGAAATTTTCACAGAAGATGTATTTCTGTTGCCGCTATAACAAAAAATAATAAAAAATAGAATAAAGTAAATATTTAAGGAGCCTCCCATACAACAAACGTGATTTTTTGCTCGATTTTGCTCGATATTGATAACGGCAACAGGTAGACGCTTAAAATATGCACAGAATATTTAGTTATATAGTCACTATGAAAATAAATAATTAAATTAAAATAAAACAAATATTTAAGAGGGCTTCCATAAAACAAACGTGATTTTTTTGCTATTTTTATAGATAATGGTACGGAACCCTTCGTGCGCGAGTCCGACTCGCACTTGGCCGATTTTTTTTATTGCAAATGTGTGGCATTCGAAGACAAGGTCTATCTATGTGTACACAAATAAATAAATTAACAATTATTTATTAGGATTTTAAATGATATGTATGTATGGGCTACATTGCAATATTTGAGGCAGTAGCGATAACGGTATGCGGTGTGTCCTGTAGTGCGTAGTAGTAGTCAATAAAGTTTAATATTCTTTAATTATCAGTCAAAGCGTCAGTAACTCAAAGAATATGGAGTTAGAGCTTGCAGTATTTCTCAAAGAACTAAAATCACTGACATAGTTCACAAAATTAGCAAGCTGAAGTGACAGGGGGCTGTGATCACGTACCAGAAGGCCTTAAAAGGGTGGTCAGTGGTGGCTGGATGCGCAGGGTAGGGAACCGGTAGTAAAGGCGCACCATAGAGACAGCTTAGTTCCATCAGAGGAACAATAATATAAGAACAATATATCTGACGCCTTAAGATGAGCGTCAAGATTTTGTTTAGCGTCATTGATATAGTTACAAACGTAATAATTTTTAAGATTTTAAAAGCTCTCAAACACAAAATGACTCCGGTATCAGATACCTTATCTGTTTTATTTTTATACAATCTATTTCCCCGAAGTGGAAAAGGTTAAAATACAGTATTATATAGTTGAGAGGACGGGAGGGTCGCAGGTCACAGCTGTCTGCTCTCACAAAAGGACATTTTGAACTGCAACTCTGTATTTTCGGAATCGGTTTCTAATTCTATATACACAGGCATACCTACAAGTAAGTAAATGTCCTAAGCAGTGATCTTATTTTACACTATTGTATAAATTACCTATGATCATATCTATATAGATTTTTTTTTATACCACTAAGGTGAAAAATAAGCACACGGTCCGCCTGATGGTAAGCGGTCATTAGAATTGCTTAGAATCATTGTTGGATTAAATATCTTTGTCACTAGGTGGTAACAATTTTCGATGTGTATGAAATAAGATGTATTTATTTATTACAGGTACCAATTAGGTATTGTATTTTGAACCGACTTCAAAAAACGAGGGGGTTTTCAATTTGGATGTTTTTTTATATAAGTTCGGGCATATCTTCGTCATATATAGACGAATTTGCAAAATTCTTTTTTTATTTATGAGGGTATACTTCCGAGGTGGTCCCATATTAAAGAAGTGGATTAAAAACTTAAACATTTGGTCAAAAAAATAATAATTGATGTTAATTTGGAACTGGTGAAACGCCTTTTATGTGGATCATTGTATAAAATTTTGTTACTTGTATGGATGTTTTTAGTGTACGAAAAAAAGTAGTTCGTCACTCAAAAGTAAAAAATAAAAGTATTCTTAGTGTATCTTTTTGAAGTCGATTGTTTTTCGTTTTTCTTACCCCTTTATGAAATTTCCTTACAGCGGAATATAATATTTTGTGAAATTAGATTACATTCAAACTCCGAATTATGGACTTCGATCTTTTTATGTAATAGAGAAAAATAGTACCTGAATTTTTATAAATCATCACCGTTTAATACTTAAAGTTAACAATTACCAAGCAATAACCTTAATAATAAAACACCAATAAATTACCGAGATAAACTCATTAATATTGTCCAATATTTGATCCAATATCCCAATCCCATATGGACAACCTAGCAAGTCATCCCACGACATCCCTTCTGAATAGGGGATAATAGAGTTCGCCAGATGATTTGTCGGATCGATCCCTATTTTAGGAAATTGGATTTGTAGATCGTAGGCGATAAGACGCGGATACGAGGAGGTGGTGTGAGGGTAGAGGGAAGGAAACGGTTAAAGTTTACGCAACCCCTGTTATCACTGATTTGCGTATATCGATTTATTTCGTATTTCTTTTAAATGTATTTTCGTTCGCGATTTTTCGTAGGGTACCAAAGGCGTTATGAACTTTTCGAGATCCCAAAAACATTTAAAGGTATTGTTTTTTATTGTAAGCATAATTGAAAAAAAAATCCACATTGACATCAATAGAAAATTATAAGTATATATTATTTATACTATCTCTAACACACCCTTTTCAAAAATATTTTTGATTGCTGAGTGATAGAAAATATTTTTTTTTTTTTTTTTTTTATCTTTAATTTATGTATGTACAATTTTCAAGACACAATAAGCATCAAATAAAGAAAAGGTAGAGTGTTAGGGAGTTCGATTTTCCTTTAGATGTGAAATTAACTGTATCTGTTAACATTAAGGGGTTAATAGGGATAACTAGGGCCGCCACTTGATATTATTTTAATTACTTTTCAAAGCATAATAGTTCAAAAATGTACTTCGTAGAAATGATTACACTACTATTTTTGCTAAAAGTGGCAGCAGTGAGATATTGAACTAGGTCTGAAAAGATACAGAAATAGTTGGCAAATTAATAGATTATGTGTACGGGTCATAAATATACATAAGTTATTATGTTAAATAGATATTGCAATCAGTAACAATTAGTTTTATAGACTTTGTAGTCGTATCCCCAACCGATAACCATTAATGAGAAGTTTTCAAGCCAGTTGGCGCACGTACGGTGTTCGAGAAGGGCCTGTTGGATGTTATCTAAAGTGCTCGCAATAGATGCCCAATTATCGCTGAGCGCAGCGAATAAACGATTGCCGAAGGCGGTGTTTGGCGATTCCTGGCAATATCAGGCATTCGACTTCCGCTTATATTACCATATTGTTCAGATATTGGTATTTAGTTCTCTCTTTGAGTCTATAATAATGAAGGCAGTTTGGTTGTATTGTAACGTGAATTGCAGCCTATTTTTCCTATATAGGACCGAGTGGTGTAGTTGTAGAGTGTGGGCTGCCATGTCAAAGGTTCCGGGTTCTATAATTTAATGGCTAAGTAAGGGCAGGGCCGTAGCTAAGGGGGGCATTGTGGGGCAATGCCCTACCTTGAAATACTAATGCCCTGCCTTAAAAGTACCATAAACTAAGGTATTATATATATTAATTGTTTTTCCGTACTATAAATTAATACCATTTTGCTCTTGATTCCCGCGATCCCACCCAATTACCTTCTATCTTAATTACTCACGCTCACAAGCAGGAAAAATAATGAATGATAGAAAAATTACCTGCGCGGTACCCGTGCATGAAACCACCGCTGCCCTACCTTAGATTCAACTCTAGCTACAACCCTGAGTTAGGGGCAATCAATATAGTAACAATTTGTTTATTGAGCTATAGCGAGAGAAGCTTCCTTGACTCAATATGCAAATCTTCCATTCCCCTTTTTCTCGGAGATTGCTCGACCAATTTCCATAAAATTTGCACATAGGTAGATCTGGCTAATCTTCTTATCATACCAAATTTTCAAATTTGACCTAGATCTTGATCCCCCTTAAATTAGGGTATATGAAAAAAAGATATCCCTCTAATCACTGTACATTAATAGCAAGCCTTAATTTTTTTTCTCAATATACCAACCAAAATAGTGTAAAGTACACAAAATTGGTAAAAAATAAGTGTACAAAAATTAGTGTACACAAAATAAAAAAAAACGGACAACTGTGAGTCTGACTCGCAGACTGAGGGTTCCGTATAATACTTGTGTGTAAATAGTTTGTCCATAATGAAAATCAGGTCGGAAAGAGTATTCATCGAGTAGGAAAAACTTTACTTTGTAGTTGAGACAATGTTCTCTCATACATCGATATTCATTACGGTCAATTCTTTAAAACCCTTGAGGGAAGATCTACGGTCAAAGGTGTATAGAAATAAAGCTTTTAAATCAACGCAATAAAAATATGCCCATTTATGCCGCATATTTTAATACATGCAAATAAATAAAAACCTATAAGGTTTTGTTTGTTGTTTCTGTTGACCTAGAATCATGAAATTTGGCAAGACGAAAAAAAACATAATTCGTAGTTAAATCACATAAAAATATGTATTTCTCATCTTAAAATCCTTTTTCTCAAGAACGCGTTAAGAAAGTTCTTAGAGCTGTAAAATAGACTAGATTTCGAGTCAACGCAATCATAAAATACGGCCATTTGCATATTTGTAAAGTAAAAGGACATATTCGAAAATAATTTGTAGTAAAATCATGCAAATAAAATCTCTGTTTGCAACTTGTCTTTAAGAGAATACGATTCGGAGCGCCCCTCCGCGTGCTTCATACAAACAAATTTTTCACTTATTTTTGATACTTCCAGATAACACACCACGAAATTTTGAAGACATGTTCTACTAAATATCTAGGTCTGCAGTGTGTCAGTTGTCTGTTTAATTCTATAGTTCAAAAGTTATATATAACATATTCTAGTTTTTCAAACAAAGGCTTAATAAAAGATTTCTAGATAATTAAAACATTTTACAAGATTTTGGTAAACCACAGACATAGGTGGACATTCGGCTTGGGATTATGCCTACGAAATTTCACAGTGATTCATCAGTTAATGTCAAAAACAAATGGGAAATTCGTTCGTATGAAGCCCGCTGCGAGGCGCCGCGAAAGCCTCTTAAATGAACTAAGAGGCTAAAAGAAACATGCAAATATTCTATTCCGCTTCTGACGGAGATAGCTTGACTGGTTTAAAAAGGAAATGATGACAAAACAAATACAGTGACAATAGTCTCATTCAATAGAGAAATAAATAAATTATAAACTTATAAAATGCTATGCGCAACAACGGAGTCGCGAAATCATCAAAAATATAAAAAAAAAACAAAATATAAAATCTTTTTTATTTAAATGGGTTTCTAAGAAAACTTTTGAATTGTCAAGAGAAATAAACAAGAATTTGCTTCATAAAAAAATTACAATACTAACAGATTTATTGCCAGCACCTAATACCTAGTTGTCTACACAAACGTTTTTTTTTAATGTAATACCCCTCAAAAGTTTGTGTTGATCTTACCTATTTTAATATGTCGAAAAAAAAATGCAATTTTACCATACTTTTGGCTCGCTCAAATGAGTTAATCTCGCTATCCGGACAGCGAGATCGTCATCTTGGGCCGCTAGTACGTGCCGAGGCCGCCTAACTATAGTTTTACGACCGTGCCGAGATCGATCGGGGGGATGATACGTTGTGAATGAATCGATTCGGATGATTTTGTGTACGATTGAAAAAGTGGACTGCTAGGTCTTTGAAATATTGGGGAATCGTGGGGAGTTCGAAATCTCTGTGACGTACCAAGAGGCTCTGGATGCCGCTCTGAGAAAGCGGTTTTGGAGGGTCTGAAGTTTGTGGAGATTGCGCTTGGATAACGCAAAGACTACGCTAGCATAAGCTAGTATGGGGCGGATGCAAGCAAATATTCAGCTTATTTCTAAGCGACATCTTACTGTACTTCCCTATCATGGGATAAAGACGACCGAGGACAAAAGCGGCTCGGTGTCTAACTATTTTGATGTGATCGCGAAAGTTCAAAAGCCTATCCAGGGTCACACCGAGATATTTGGTCTTGTTTTGCCAGGGAATGGCACGACCGAAGAGTGAGAGAGGAGATAGCCGCGGAGGGCGGCCAGAGGTATAGAGAAACGAAAAACCAGAGTGGTCAGCAGCACACTGAACGCCAAGAAGAAGCCAAACCGAGAAAGTGCACGCACATACACTGCTGCAACAGAAGAGGCGGTGTCGTGCCAGAATGGACCGAAGCTACAACGCACTGAGAACAAGAAGGAAGAAACGCCTCAGTGCCCGAACAGCGGAGCTGCGCACCACCTGCCAGATTCCAAGGCGTTCCAAAGACTGAGCATCAATGAGAGATGGGAGTGGGCAAAGAAGACGCGTACCTGCTTCCGCTGCCTCATCAAAAAACACTCAAGAACGTACTGCACTGCCAAGCTGTGCGACGTCAACGGGTGCCACCGTGCTCACCACGCCTTGTTGCACGAAGAGAAACGCGAAAGGGCCAGCAAAGCGGTTACTCCGCCCGCACCGCCAGAGGAGCCTAAAGTATCAGCGAACCACGGAGAAGCAGTCATGTCTTCGAGCGTACGCAAAATCACCCGAATCGATTAATTGTGCAATCCACGACGTATCATCCCCCCGATCGACCCGGGCACGGTCGTAAAACTATAGTTAGGCGGCCTCGGCACGTACTAACGGCCCCAGATGACGATCTCGCTGTCCGGATAGCGAGATTAGTCTCTACGACCTCCCCGAATAGGGCCTCCCTCCAAACACGACGCCGACGTCCCCGGGTTCGTCGGCGCCCACAAGGATACACGAGGTATCAAAGAGTGCCGGGGCGCTTCTCGCCCCCACTCAATCGCAACCGTACCCGCGTAACGGGGAACTCCTCTCCTGGTGGTGACTCACCTTCGGGTTCGAGACTCACGCCGGTCGAAGGGCGACAACCCAAGCCGAGGCTTCCCCCGCGGGGAGCCCTTGAGCGTTGGGCGCTATATGGGCTGAGGCTCCTTCAGAGTCTCGCCCCAAAAGCCCGGTGAAGCAGTAATGGCTGCAACAGCCAACTGCATAGACAGTTCAGAAAAAAAATAAAAAATAGTGCAGCTGCATCTAAATTCACTGAGATTTGCATTGAAATACATGAAATAAATTAATAGTATATTACACTAGAGTCTATAAGTTTATAAAGATCACTGTTAGTAAAAATGCTTTTTCTCAGGGCTTAAAGCACTATCACGGGGACGCCTTAGGAAAAATTGAAAAGGGGTCAATTACAATGTAAAAAAAAACCAAAATTACTAAAATTACGAGTTAAATAAACTAAGTCTATATTCTTACGAAGTTAGAATTATAATGTCAAGACAGGTATGGCGATGAGCAGGTAACCGCGGTATCACGTTAACTGCGTGAGCGAATCGAACAGGTGACTTGGTTGCATTGGCTGCGTCAGCACCTCGTGCTTGCTGTCGATGTCGCAACGCCGATCGAGCAAGTAACCTGGTTGCATTGGGTGCGTCAGCACCTCGTGCTAGCTGTCGATGTCGCAACGCCGCGCCGATTGGTTGCGTCAGCTCCTCGTGTTGGCTGCCAGTGTCGCAACGATTGATGGTCCAATGATTTTTTTTTTATTTTTATAATTAAACTTTTTCAGGATTTAAACCATATCCCGAAGAACACAGAAATTACATTTTAGTCGGATCTGCTCAGCGGATCCGAAGAAACCTTTGCAAATTTAAATTTAGGCAGTATAGCCTTAATAATTGTCAATACTTACCCCTCTCATAATACCCCTACTCATTGTAGCCCCGGTCTACCCTAGACAATGCCAATTACCTAAAAATTTGTCCTACCAATAGTTTTACCTAACTTATCTGCATTGTGTTTTTAATCATTGCACTTGTTTTGACTAATGAAACAAATTCGAGGTTGGAAGTTTAATGTAGCAGAAAAAAGTAGGAAGCTTAGCCAACTCCTTGGGGCAGCATAAAGTTGACTTTGTTTCGTTTTAATTACGCCCTGGCCTCTCGGGGATGAGTGAAGTTAAAAAGTTAATTAGCTTTAATTTTTACTGCCGGGGGATAAAAATGTTTACTTGAATGTAGATGAGCTACAAACGGGCTTTTTTGGAATATTTGGACATCTTTACATCTATGTCATGACTTTTTTCTATGTAGAGTAATTATTTTGCTATTTTATTTGCTTGTGTTTTAAATTATTTTTATCAATTCAGTCCTTTTGGAAAAAATTATAAATCAAGTTGTCTTTTATCATTTAGTCGATTTTAATATACAAACTGATGGTATACTCAAGTGACGTTGGACACGCTACTTCTTACCTTAGCAACGTTCATACGTCCCCAATCTTAGGGCACTACCACACATTTATCGCACGGCATACCCTCACCTTGGGCGAGGGCGATTCGGGCCATAGACTATCACGTGGGGCCCACTGCAGATTGTCGATTTCCCATTAGTACGTCTCTTTGTCGCATGCAGGTTTTCTCACGATGTTTTTCTTTATCTAAGAAAAAGACTCATTTGTACACGCCGGGCTCGAACCTCAACCCCTATAAACGTGAGGCAGACGCCAAAACCACTCGGCCACCACGCGCTACTTGTAAGAACAAATAGTACTTAAATTTTCACCTAGATCACAGAATAAGTAATAACTAAGGATATTTTATGTATTAATAGTACTTAAGTTTATAGGATGATTTTCGCACTACATTACATACTCAATTTGTCAAATCTCATGCAGAATAATAGATAATGAGAAAATCTGTCGGGGTTCCATTGCAGAGTGGCAAAGAGGAAGATTAGACCTAGCTATCTGTCTGTCTGTCTAACTGTCAGTCTGTCTGTCTGACTGTCAGTCTTTATTGATTTTAAATTTTTTATCAGCAAAAATGCTTCTCATAACAAATCGACTTGATACAGTTGTGGCACAGCACACGCTTAGCCAAATAAATAAGTATGAGGTCATAAAATGTAAAAAAAAATTGTAGTTATTGGCAATTGAGGCAAAATTTGAAAGTGGGGTTAGAATGGTATATGGTTGTTTTATAAACGGGCATTGTTTGTTTGAAAATCTCTTTTTCGATTATCTTCAATGATGGATCATTTTTTAACGGAAAATATTCCTATAAGAAGTGTTCTAGTAACATAGTCGGCTCCGTAGTTCAGTGGGTAATGACCTAACAGCTGGATCAAGGGGCGTGGTTCGATTCCTGCACAAGACAAAACATTTATTTGATGAATATTTGTGTTTGTCTTGAAACGTAGGGTTTTGTATATGTATGTTTTTACAAAAAAGTATATATATATATTTGTATTTGTATCCGTTGTCTAATATCCATCGCACAAGCTCTATTTAGTTTGGGACTAGATGGCGCTGCGTGTAATGTCTAAAAATAATTAATTCCATTTATTTTTAGTCAAACTAAAAATCAACAACACGATTCAATTTGTAGAGTTATTTTATATATTTTTAAGATTCGGAACCCAAAAAAAAACTGAATAACTTCGCACATTTTCTGATATAAAATTAAAATAATAACAGAATATTCACAAAGTAGGCTGAATCACATTTGAATATTTTTACAATTAGAATATCTCGCTAACCCTTTTTCCATCTGTGCGAAAATTCAATTAATATGCAAACCGTATCTACGGTATATTTTCTTATCTTTTATAAGCAGTCAGTCGTAAAAGCAAGATTTTTTTTTATATTTTTGGAAAATAAGTAAATAGTAGCGCTAAACTCTTATTTTATTATATTATAATATAGAAATAGAACTACTATTAATCAGAAACTAAACTTTATACCTCTACATTAATAGTGTGTATAATTTAACCAATATCCTAGTACGATTTTGGTATCTTAGATTTATTTGTTACTGAAAAAGTTGAAGCAAAATAAGGCGCTCTACGCCTTCAGATCATATCTCACCCGATACTAAAAATGTATAAAATTGTACAAT
Organism: Apoda limacodes; assembly: GCA_946406115.1. NCBI lineage: Eukaryota > Metazoa > Arthropoda > Insecta > Lepidoptera > Limacodidae > Apoda > Apoda limacodes. The sequence goes on along the minus strand of OX291551.1, from coordinate 26,597,733 downwards.
ATGTAAGAAAATCGTCTAAAAATAATTATAGAATTTTTAGGTCACGTACCTTACCAATTTCATACGATTTCCAGGATTAGATCGGATAGGCTCGGCAGGTGTGTAGATCCTTACAAAGACGATTTTCAGTTAAAGCATAATCTATCCTTTTCTTTACTTTACATTCAGTTATTACAGAGCTAACTATGTTCAAGAATTATTAACACAAAATGGGTAAAAAAAACTATTCTTTTAGTATCAAAACCTTTCTTTTTCCCTCAAAACTTAAGAAGCTAAACTGAGACACTGAAGGCTTTATATTCTGAATGTTGAGCGAGTACCTACAGGAGCTGAAACAGCTTGCGTATTGTAACCTTCGATGAGGTGCAATTCACAGGCTGAAGCGACTTCGATAGAAATAAGATACAATAAGAATGGTAACTACAGATCCAACTGTGCTATGTTGCATTAATGATAACGTTAAAGTTTTGTGAATATGTTTTTATTCTTAGATATTAAGATATTATCAATTTGTTGTACATTTATTTATCTACCCTATTTATCCATCAAGATCATTTTTTGACATACATAAAACCACCTTAGTCCAGATACACTGTTGTGTCAAAGTCAGTGTTGCAGCGATTTGCTCACCATCTGGTTAGGCAGGACTAAAGTGATTGGTCAAACGAGGCTGTCCCCGACATTGTTGTGTGCGTGTATATTCAGTCACTTTTAAATACCCTTTGGGTAATAATGACCTCGAAGTGATATGTACATACATTCGTTTATAAAGAAAAAATAAAAATAAATCGTTTTTTAGGGTTCCATACCCAACGTCCGTCTGTCACCAGGCTGTATATCATGAACCATGATAGTTAGACAGATGAAATTTTCACAGATGATGTATTTATGTTGATACTATATAAAACAAAATAAAAAACAGCATAAATTAAATATTTAAGAGAATACGATTCGGAGCGCCTCTCAACGTGCTTCATACAAACGAATTTATCACTTATTTTTGATACCACGAAATTTTGAAGACATGTTGTAGTATAAATGTCCAGGTTTGCAGTGTGCCAGTTTTCTATTAAATTTTATAGTTCAAAAGCTATACAGGATTCTAGTTTGTCATACAAATGGTTGTAAAAAGATATCTAGGTAATAAAAACATTTTACAAGAATTTGGAAAACCACAGACATAGGTATTTGGGATTATGACTAAGATATTTCACAGTGATTGATCAGTAAATGTCAAAAACAAATGAGAAATTCGTTTGTATGAAGCTCGCTGCGAGGCGCCGCGAATCGTATCCTTTTAAGGGGGCTCCCATACAACAAACGTGATTTTCTAGCTTGTTTTTGCTCGATATTGATAACAGCAACAGGTAGACGCTAAAAATATTCACAGAATATTTAGTTATATAATCACTTTAAAAATAAATATTTAAATTAAAAAAAAACAAATTTTTAAGGGGGGCTCCCATTCAACAAACTTGATTTATTTGCTGTTTTTATAGATAATGGCAGGAAACCTTCGTGTACGAGTCCAACTCGCACTTGGACGGTTTTTATTGTTACATACTTTAGTTATTTACTACTGTAGTGTAATTTTATAGAAATCATTCGTTGTCATTGCGAACCGATTTCAGAAATTCTTTTTTATTAGAAAGAGTTCGTTTCTGAGGTGGTCCCATATTAACGAAGTGGATTTAAAACTTAAGCTTTTGGAGAAAAGAAAAATAATTTATGTTATATTTGAACTGGTAAAACGCGCCTTTTATGTTGATGATTGTATAAAATTTTGTTACAAGTAAGGATGTTTTTAGTGTACGAAAAAAAAAGCAATTCGTTACTCAAAAGCTATATTAAAAACTTAAAAAAAAAATAAACAATAAGATGCATTAAAAAGGTAAAAAAAAAAATTAGTGCATCTTTTTGAAGACGGTTGTTTTTTTATTTTTGTAAAAAAGTTTTTATTTTTTGAATTTGGGCACACTCACTTATGACTCGCGCCACGGGGCAAGGGGTTGCACCAGATGTCGACGGGTGACAATAAATTTTATCGCCACTCGGTGCGTATTCTCTGCACTACACGGCCGTAAGCTTCGATTTAAAACACAAAAGAAACTGTATATATTATTTAAATGTCAAGTCAGATTGTTTTTATATAAAAATAAAAAAAATACATTTACCTCTTTTATTTTATGTATTTATTATTAACTGTTATTAAACAGTGAATGTTACTGTTATTAAACAGTGAATTAAACAGTAACTTGTTATTAAACAGCGAATATTAAATATTCACGTGTCACAAAAATCTGTACTTTAAAAATGAATTGTCAACTTTTCAGTCAAGTATAATTACAGATATAAAATATGAAGTTGATATATAGATAAAAAGTAACCTACTAAATACATATATTACAAGGCCCCAGAGCGTAACCGAGATTCAAGTAGATTTACAGCGGGGTACATTATCGTACGCCTTTTTACTGCTGAACCGCCTACATTAAACTTTATAGTCTATCTTCTAGAATTTTTATTGAAGACAATAAGGGTAGGCTAATAAAACGAGAAACATGACTTCGAAGCGAAATAACGAGGTCTACACAGCTGCCAGCCCTGAAATACAAGCAGAAGGTAACTTACCTAGTCGTTTCAAATTTTACACTGTTATTTTTTCTCGTACAAAATTTGACCCCTAATTTTTATTTACCTTTACGCGTATAATTTTATAAAATTATTTCTTAAGTGAACCCTTAACCCTTGGTCTATTTTTCAAGCTAGTCAGTGAGTAACAGTTACCTAGGTGTATTTGTCAAGGTAATTAGTGAGTAACAGTTATCTAGGTGCATTTGTCAGGGTAAGCAGTGGGTAACAGTTACCTAGGCGTATTTGTTAAGCTACTCAGTAGTCAGTGAGTAACAGTTATTTATGTGTATGTGTTAGGCTAGTCAGTGAGTAACAGTTACCTAGGTGTATTTTCAAGGCTAGTCAGCAGACAGTAAGTAACAGTTATTTAGGTGTATATGTCAAGCTAGTCAGTGAGCAACAGTTTATTAACTTGGTCTATTTGTCAAGCTAGTCAGTGAGTTACACTTACTTAGGTGTATTTGTCAAGTTAGTCACTGAGTATCAGTTACCTAGGTGTATTTATTTAGAACCGTTGTTGACCGACTGTATTACTTGTAGGTAGATACATATATACATAAAGATTATAAGATTAAGATAACTACTAACATATCTCTGTAACCCCAAAAAGGCTGAAGTGGTTCTATAAGTTTATTTAGTCTGCTGGAGCCCAATTGCAAATGGTTTTCTTCATTATAGTTTAATGTTATATTAAATAACTTTTTTATTTTATAAATAAGATACACGTTCAATAATTACCTGTTATCAAATTATGATGAAGATTATACCTAATTTAATTAAGACTTCTATGCTTTCCAGGATGCTCAATAAAACAGATGTTCTCTTATATTAGTTTTCTGTCTTTTATAAGCACAGTGACGTTGAGCTTGCTCATGTTAAGCGATTTTTTAAGGTTTTTCTAATTTTGTACGAATTTGCCAGTAGGTACCATATAGTTAGTGTTTGTAGCTTTCTTTTACTGTCGGAAGTTATGAAGAACGAAAAAATGCCGGTCCAGTCAGTCATACATTTTGTAGCGGGGTGCCTCGACTATCTAGACTTTATGATTAATCAAAGATAAAAATGTTTCGGCTGTGCTACTGCTTTTGTAACGACAATGGTCGTTATCTTCTAGCAGCAGGTTTGTAGGAAATGATACTCAACTGACCCTATTGTTGGGGCATGGCTTACCCTTATCATACTGACAATTATGTACTAATATAATGAAATTACATAAATTACCGCTCTGATAATTAATATCGCAATCGAAAACTAAAAATTGATTTCTGGTAACCCTGGTAACAATGGCCGCTTTGGCGCGAGGTTGTCTTACGGACCAAGACAACATAACTCTCCTTTTGCTTTGTCTTAGTCGGATATAAAAATATTTGTATGTCTACAACACCAAAAACAAAGCCTTCTAAAATATAAAAATAATCTACGACAAAATTATAAAGACAAGACTGATACGGAAAAATACATTATTGTTCAAACAACATTGTTACCATCATTTATACAAACATAATAATGTATTTTTGTAGTTAGTCGGTCGTCTGTCTGTATTCCAGCTATTTGTAGAGTTGCCAGGACATATTTTATGTGGAACCAATCGATATGTTCCAGCTTTGAGACGAGTTTAATGGACCGAAAATCCCAGGACTGTGCTGTGTACCAAATTTACAAGCCTACACAAAGTCATGTACTGATGTTAGCTTATCGATTTTGTCACAAGGCATCCTATACAGCCAGGGTTTTCTATTTTACATACCGTAAATTTACATACTTTTGTAAATCGGAAACAGTCGAGACAGTCATGGCGCCGCAACAAAATATAATATGACAATATAATATCCAAATAGGACAACACCCGAATATCTGACGACATAAGCTGGTCGGGTACGCTCGCAGGATTGTTTAGGCTGTGTTAAGCAATGTCTTTGACTAGTAACGTAAATAAAATTACATATGATATCGACTGGTCATAAAAACAAAATTTGAACAAAAAAATTAACCCGACTTCAAAATTGTGCCAAAAAGTGCAAGTTGGGTTAAAAGCATGCTGAAACAGTATTGATCTAGGTACGCGTTTTCTTTGTGTTTTTTTTCTATAAATACTTACAATATCCATATTATAAATAGAAAACACCTGGACTAAAGATAAACGTTTGTGTTTATAAATGTTTGTACTGTGCGGGAATGCCACCCACGCCTCCGGTTTAGCAGGCTATTCATTTACCTAGCAAGCCACAAAGTCTGTCAAATGCTTGATTTGTTACTGTAAATACCAAAATATCTTTTTTTTGTATGTGCGCTTGTGTACTGATTCGTTTCCGGAAAAAAAAAGAGTTCCGTCATAGCCTTCATAGTAAATTTTAGACCGCTTGTGCACTGACGCGTTTTTGGATCGTATTCGTATTTTTCGCGTACGTAATTAAAATTCAAGTATAGGATTTTATAATCAGAGAGCGCGTTCAAAATTATTCCCGCATTGAATTATCGAAATATCGCTTAATTTATATATATTGCTTGACCAAAAACTGGCAAAATATATTTCTGACCCTGGTCTATAATTTTACCACCTGTTTATTTAAAGTTGGTAATTCACGACTTCAGAAGAAAAATAATTCGTATTCACAATATATGTTGGTTCAGTGCCGATAAAGTAAATCGCAAAATTTGGATCCGGTAGGCGACGCTGCGGTCGAGTTGTTATAAAGTGAGTGTTTAAATTTGTATGGAATAGGACGGAGAAGACTCGCGCTTGACCACTCTCAAAACATCGTTGGTTCTGGCGCACTACCCTCCAACCCCAACCCCTCACCTAAAAACTTTTCTGCCCCCCGCACGACTCGCGCTTGACCACTCTCAAAACCACCCCTGTGTCTGGGGTGTGGCGACTCGCGCTTGACCACTCTCAAAACCACCCCTGTGTCTGGGGTGTGGCGACTCACGCTTGACCACTCTCAAAACCACCCCTGTGTCTGGGGGTGTGGCGACTCGCGCTTGACCACTCTCAAAACCACCCCTGTGTCTGGGGTGTGACGACTCTCGCGGTTGACCACTATCAAAACCACTCCCTGTGTCTGGGCTATGTCGACTCACGCTTGACCAAAACTACTGCGTGACGTCACAGTGGCTCCTGTGTATAACTTGTTTCTTTGTATCATTATCGTAATGGGTCTATCATGTTTTTCCCGTTCAAAATTAAGTTATTCTTATTTAATTACAATGATGTTGGTGGTGACATTCCAAAAACTAGTCCCCCGAGGGTGTATCTCAAGATTTTAGGGGTGTGTCCACTTACGCTTTACAAAAAATTAACCTGGAGACGTGTCGGTTCACGCTTGACATGACTTGACATGTTATACCTACAGAAAATCTTAAATTCAAGTCGGTCGAAGTTTAAAGGGAAAAGCTGATAATAGTGTTAAAGATTTACAACTAGCATCGACGTCAACATGATGTGTCAAATATGTGATTTACAGGTTAACCAAAGATTCTATGCTCAGCACTTACGATCTAAGTAACACAAATAGAAATGTCTTATTCTTAATCATAATTTACTTTATGTGTCTGTTATATCACTTGTGAAGTATTTATAGCATCAATTGAAGAATCAATACTATTTTATTATTCATGCAGATTTTGATCAGGAAACAAAAGATTTAAAAAATTCTTTTGAATTTTTAAATTTGTCTATTAGGAATTGGATAAAAATTGGTGAATTAGAAAATTATTCAGAACCTTTAAGTGATGACATTAAAAATAAAATGTGTAATGTCACATAGTGATTTAGAAAAAAAAAGAAAATGGTAGACCTTTAAAAAAAAACAGTTCTTAGAAATGCATGTTAATAAGTTCAATCCCTTACGGGGATCTTCGTATATTCGTAAAAAAGAACGATCAACAATGTTTTAAGTGGACTATATCCTGCAAATACACATTCCGATAGTGTATCATCATACTTTAGCCATCAAAATAAACTAACCTTTAATAATATTCAGTTCCCAATCAAATTATCTGATATACCCAAGGTAGAAAAACAAAATGACATTAGCATTAATATGTTTGAATTAGAGTTTAACAAAGAAAAAAAAACTTTACAAAATGTTCTAATTAATTACAAATTAACTTATTATTTTTAAACAATGGTTGAAATGGGTTTTTAATTAATCACCAGAAGCATGACTGTGCTCAAATTTTTACTGAATAGCTAGGAATTCATAAAAAAGAAAAATATTGGTTTAATAGGGAAACAAATAATGATGAAATCTATTTTGATAAATTTCAAAGAATATTAAAATTACATTTTATAATATATGCAGACTTTGTAGCTCATTTAAAACCCGTCGCCTATTGTATCCCTGATCCATCGAAGTCATATACGTAAACAATACATGAACATGTAGTTTGTTCTTATGGATACTATATAAAATGTTCATATGATGATAAACTGTCTATATACAGAACATACTCAGAGCCTAATTGTACAAAAATGTTTTGAAAAATGATATTAGCAATATACATAGGATAAATTGTTTTCAAAAATGTCCACTTTCTTTAACTAATGAAGAGAAGGATAAGACAATCGCAATTATGTTATATTAGGTGATGAAATCACAGTAGACTATGACTGGAATACTAGTAATTTTAGAGGTGTTAGTCACGAATTATTTAGTAGCACAAAGTATCGTGTTCCATTTTTCATTCCTATTTTATTTCACAATCTAAACAATTATGATGCTCATTTTATTGTTCATGCTTTGAATTTTAAAGATTGAGAAATAAAAATAATTCCGCAAAATAAGTAAAAATATATTTCATTCTCATATAAACCTAATATATCGTATAGTTCATTTGCGGTTTTTAGATTATTTTTAATTTATGATCTACTAGAGTTTAGATATATAGATGTTATATAAAGACCAATTTGCAGAATTAAGAAATCAATTACAAACGAATTTTAATAAACTTATTAGGAAAGGTGTTTTTCTTCATGAATTTGTTAATTCTTATGAGTCCTTAAAAATTACATCTCTTCCAAATCAAGACGCTTTCTTTAACTCTTTAATACCAGTGTATCTAATTATAATAATAAACATGCTCAAAACGATGTCAGCCCAATTTAAATGTAAAAATATGTTGGAATATTCCAATCTATATTTAAGAACTTATTTTATGCTACTCACTGATATTTCTGAAAACTTTAGAATTTTTTATATCTAATGTGATATAATTGTAATTATTTATTTTCTTCTTTTTACACTAAGCTGTACACCTATCTATAATATATTTTTTGCCATGCAAAATGAGCTCTATTTTAAAATTAACCTGTAACCTTAAGTACCCTGAACATTTACATGATCTTAATTCAGATTTACCTTTATACCTGAAAAACATTGTAAACGGTTATAGTAAAGATAAGAAATTAGTATCAAATTTTTATAATAAAACTAAAATATAATTTACTATAGAAATCTCAAACAATGTTTACAACTTACTATGAAGTAAATTAGGGTACATAGAATTTTACAGTTTAAGCATAGTCCTTAGTTGAAATATATATATACATTTAAATACACAAGTAAGAACTACAGCTAAAAGTGACTGAAAAAAGATTTTTATAAATAATACATTCTTTGGTAAATCTATGGAAAATGTTAAAAACGTGAATTTGTGAAAAAAAAGATATTAATTTGGAGAATTATAAGTCAGTCTATGTATCACAAATGTAAATATTTCACGTGCAGAATTCGAAGTGTGAAACACACTATATTACACAAAAAAATAAATAAACTTGTTGTAGACTTATATAAATACTTTACCATTGTTTTTTATCTTTATAATATCCAAGTTTCGTTTTATTAAAGTTTAATAATAAAGTAACTATAAATGTTATCACTAGGATAGTCTGAAGTATCGAAAAAAAGTGCATGGTATAATAATGAAAGTTATACATCAAAATTTTTATATTTCCAATATACAAAATTGTAACAAGTATTTCGAGAGTCCTACAGACTTCACAAAAATTAATAAAACTTGTTGTAGATTTATAATTGCTTGATGTAATTGCCGAATCTAAAGTTTTCAAGAAAATTGTGACAAAAAAGAGATTTATTTGGAGAACTATAAGTCGTATCTATGTATCACAAATGTAAATATTTCACGTGCAGAATTCGAAGTGTGAAACACACTATATTACACAAAAAAATAAATAAACTTGTTGTAGACTTATATAAATACTTTACCATTGTTTTTTATCTTTATAATATCCAAGTTTCGTTTTATTAAAGTTTAATAATAAAGTAACTATAAATGTTATCACTAGGATAGTCTGAAGTATCGAAAAAAAGTGCATGGTATAATAATGAAAGTTATACATCAAAATTTTTTTATTTCCAATATACAAAATCGTAACAAGTATTTCGAGAGTCCTACAGACTTCACAAAAATTAATAAAACTTGTTGTAGATTTATTATTGCTTGATGTAATTGCCGAATCTAAAGTTTTCAAGAAAATTGTGACAAAAAAGAGATTTATTTGGAGAACTATAAGTCGTATCTATGTATCACAAATGTAAATATTTCACGTGCAGAATTCGAAGTGTGAAACACACTATATTACACAAAAAAATAAATAAACTTGTTGTAGACTTATATAAATACTTTACCATTGTTTTTTATCTTTATAATATCCAAGTTTCGTTTTATTAAAGTTTAACAATAAAGTAACTATAAATGTTATCACTAGGATAGTCTGAAGTATCGAAAAAAAGTGCATGGTATAATAATGAAAGTTATACATCAAAATTTTTATATTTCCAATATACAAAATCGTAACAAGTATTTCGAGAGTCCTACAGACTTCACAAAAATTAATAAAACTTGTTGTAGATTTATTATTGCTTGATGTAATTGCCGAATCTAAAGTTTTCAAGAAAATTGTGACAAAAAAGAGATTTATTTGGAGAACTATAAGTCGTATCTATGTATCACAAATGTAAATATTTCACGTGCAGAATTCGAAGTGTGAAACACACTATATTACACAAAAAAATAAATAAACTTGTTGTAGACTTATATAAATACTTTACCATTGTTTTTTATCTTTATAATATCCAAGTTTCGTTTTATTAAAGTTTAATAATAAAGTAACTATAAATGTTATCACTAGGATAGTCTGAAGTATCGAAAAAAAGTGCATGGTATAATAATGAAAGTTATACATCAAAATTTTTTTATTTCCAATATACAAAATCGTAACAAGTATTTCGAGAGTCCTACAGACTTCACAAAAATTAATAAAACTTGTTGTAGATTTATTATTGCTTGATGTAATTGCCGAATCTAAAGTTTTCAAGAAAATTGTGACAAAAAAGAGATTTATTTGGAGAACTATAAGTCGTATCTATGTATCACAAATGTAAATATTTCACGTGCAGAATTCGAAGTGTGAAACACACTATATTACACAAAAAAATAAATAAACTTGTTGTAGACTTATATAAATACTTTACCATTGTTTTTTATCTTTATAATATCCAAGTTTCGTTTTATTAAAGTTTAATAATAAAGTAACTATAAATGTTATCACTAGGATAGTCTGAAGTATCGAAAAAAAGTGCATGGTATAATAATGAAAGTTATACATCAAAATTTTTATATTTCCAATATACAAAATCGTAACAAGTATTTCGAGAGTCCTACAGACTTCACAAAAATTAATAAAACTTGTTGTAGATTTATTATTGCTTGATGTAATTGCCGAATCTAAAGTTTTCAAGAAAATTGTGACAAAAAAGAGATTTATTTGGAGAACTATAAGTCGTATCTATGTATCACAAATGTAAATATTTCACGTGCAGAATTCGAAGTGTGAAACACACTATATTACACAAAAAAATAAATAAACTTGTTGTAGACTTATATAAATACTTTACCATTGTTTTTTATCTTTATAATATCCAAGTTTCGTTTTATTAAAGTTTAATAATAAAGTAACTATAAATGTTATCACTAGGATAGTCTGAAGTATCGAAAAAAAGTGCATGGTATAATAATGAAAGTTATACATCAAAATTTTTTTATTTCCAATATACAAAATCGTAACAAGTATTTCGAGAGTCCTACAGACTTCACAAAAATTAATAAAACTTGTTGTAGATTTATTATTGCTTGATGTAATTGCCGAATCTAAAGTTTTCAAGAAAATTGTGACAAAAAAGAGATTTATTTGGAGAACTATAAGTCGTATCTATGTATCACAAATGTAAATATTTCACGTGCAGAATTCGAAGTGTGAAACACACTATATTACACAAAAAAATAAATAAACTTGTTGTAGACTTATATAAATACTTTACCATTGTTTTTTATCTTTATAATATCCAAGTTTCGTTTTATTAAAGTTTAATAATAAAGTAACTATAAATGTTATCACTAGGATAGTCTGAAGTATCGAAAAAAAGTGCATGGTATAAAAATGAAAGTTATACATCAAAATTTTTATATTTCCAATATACAAAATCGTAACAAGTATTTCGAGAGTCCTACAGACTTCACAAAAATTAATAAAACTTGTTGTAGATTTATAATTGCTTGATGTAATTGCCGAATCTAAAGTTTTCAAGAAAATTGTGACAAAAAAGAGATTTATTTGGAGAACTATAAGTCGTATCTATGTATCACAAATGTAAATATTTCACGTGCAGAATTCGAAGTGTGAAACACACTATATTACACAAAAAATAAATAAACTTGTTGTAGACTTATATAAATACTTAACCATTGTTTTTATCTTTATAATATCCAAGTTTCGTTTTATTAAAGTTTAATAATAAAGTAACTATAAATGTTATCACTAGGATAGTCTGAAGTATCGAAAAAAAGTGCATGGTATAATAATGAAAGTTATACATCAAAATTTTTATATTTCCAATTTACAAAATCGTAACAAGTATTTCGAGAGTCCTACAGACTTCACAAAAATTAATAAAACTTGTTGTAGATTTATAATTGCTTGATGTAATTGCCGAATCTAAAGTTTTCAAGAAAATTGTGACAAAAAAAGAGATTTATTTGGAGAACTATAAGTCTACAACAAGTTTATTTATTTTTTTGTGTAATATAGTGTGTTTCACACTTCGAATTCTGCACGTGAAATATTTACATTTGTGATACATAGATACGACTTATAGTTCTCCAAATAAATCTCTTTTTTGTCACAATTTTCTTGAAAACTTTAGATTCGGCAATTACATCAAGCAATAATAAATCTACAACAAGTTTTATTAATTTTTGTGAAGTCTGTAGGACTCTCGAAATACTTGTTACGATTTTGTATATTGGAAATATAAAAATTTTGATGTATAACTTTCATTATTATACCATGCACTTTTTTTCGATACTTCAGACTATCCTAGTGATAACATTTATAGTTACTTTATTATTAAACTTTAATAAAACGAAACTTGGATATTATAAAGATAAAAAACAATGGTAAAGTATTTATATAAGTCTACAACAAGTTTATTTATTTTTTTGTGTAATATAGTGTGTTTCACACTTCGAATTCTGCACGTGAAATATTTACATTTGTGATACATAGATACGACTTATAGTTCTCCAAATAAATCTCTTTTTTGTCACAATTTTCTTGAAAACTTTAGATTCGGCAATTACATCAAGCAATTATAAATCTACAACAAGTTTTATTAATTTTTGTGAAGTCTGTAGGACTCTCGAAATACTTGTTACAATTTTGTATATTGGAAATATAAAAATTTTGATGTATAACTTTCATTATTATACCATGCACTTTTTTTCGATACTTCAGACTATCCTAGTGATAACATTTATAGTTACTTTATTATTAAACTTTAATAAAACGAAACTTGGATATTATAAAGATAAAAAACAATGGTAAAGTATTTATATAAGTCTACAACAAGTTTATTTATTTTTTTGTGTAATATAGTGTGTTTCACACTTCGAATTCTGCACGTGAAATATTTACATTTGTGATACATAGACTGACTTATAATTCTCCAAATAAATATCTTTTTTTTCACAAATTCACGTTTTTAACATTTTCCATAGATTTACCAAAGAATGTATTATTTATAAAAATCTTTTTTCAGTCACTTTCAGCTGTAGTTCTTACTTGTGTATTTAAATGTATATATATATTTCAACTAAGGACTATGCTTAAACTGTAAAATTCTATGAACCCTAATTTACTTCATAGTAAGTTGTAAACATTGTTTGAGATTTCTATAGTAAATTATATTTTAGTTTTATTATAAAAATTTGATACTAATTTCTTATCTTTACTATAACCGTTTACAATGTTTTTCAGGTATAAAGGTAAATCTGAATTAAGATCATGTAAATGTTCAGGGTACTTAAGGTTACAGGTTAATTTTAAAATAGAGCTCATTTTGCATGGCAAAAAATATATTATAGATAGGTGTACAGCTTAGTGTAAAAAGAAGAAAATAAATAATTACAATTATATCACATTAGATATAAAAAATTCTAAAGTTTTCAGAAATATCAGTGAGTAGCATAACATAAGTTCTTAAATATAGATTGGAATATTCCAACATATTTTTACATTTAAATTGGGCTGACATCGTTTTGAGCATGTTTATTATTATAATTAGATACACTGGTATTAAAGAGTTAAAGAAAGCGTCTTGATTTGGAAGAGATGTAATTTTTAAGGACTCATAAGAATTAACAAATTCATGAAGAAAAACACCTTTCCTAATAAGTTTATTAAAATTCGTTTGTAATTGATTTCTTAATTCTGCAAATTGGTCTTTATATAACATCTATATATCTAAACTCTAGTAGATCATAAATTAAAAATAATCTAAAAACCGCAAATGAACTATACGATATATTAGGTTTATATGAGAATGAAATATATTTTTACTTATTTTGCGGAATTATTTTTATTTCTCAATCTTTAAAATTCAAAGCATGAACAATAAAATGAGCATCATAATTGTTTAGATTGTGAAATAAAATAGGAATGAAAAATGGAACACGATACTTTGTGCTACTAAATAATTCGTGACTAACACCTCTAAAATTACTAGTATTCCAGTCATAGTCTACTGTGATTTCATCACCTAATATAACATAATTGCGATTGTCTTATCCTTCTCTTCATTAGTTAAAGAAAGTGGACATTTTTGAAAACAATTTATCCTATGTATATTGCTAATATCATTTTTCAAAACATTTTTGTACAATTAGGCTCTGAGTATGTTCTGTATATAGACAGTTTATCATCATATGAACATTTTATATAGTATCCATAAGAACAAACTACATGTTCATGTATTGTTTACGTATATGACTTCGATGGATCAGGGATACAATAGGCGACGGGTTTTAAATGAGCTACAAAGTCTGCATATATTATAAAATGTAATTTTAATATTCTTTGAAATTTATCAAAATAGATTTCATCATTATTTGTTTCCCTATTAAACCAATATTTTTCTTTTTTATGAATTCCTAGCTATTCAGTAAAAATTTGAGCACAGTCATGCTTCTGGTGATTAATTAAAAACCCATTTCAACCATTGTTTAAAAATAATAAGTTAATTTGTAATTAATTAGAACATTTTGTAAAGTTTTTTTTTCTTTGTTAAACTCTAATTCAAACATATTAATGCTAATGTCATTTTGTTTTTCTACCTTGGGTATATCAGATAATTTGATTGGGAACTGAATATTATTAAAGGTTAGTTTATTTTGATGGCTAAAGTATGATGATACACTATCGGAATGTGTATTTGCAGGATATAGTCCACTTAAAACATTGTTGATCGTTCTTTTTTACGAATATACGAAGATCCCCGTAAGGGATTGAACTTATTAACATGCATTTCTAAGAACTGTTTTTTTTTAAAGGTCTACCATTTTCTTTTTTTTTCTAAATCACTATGTGACATTACACATTTTATTTTTAATGTCATCACTTAAAGGTTCTGAATAATTTTCTAATTCACCAATTTTTATCCAATTCCTAATAGACAAATTTAAAAATTCAAAAGAATTTTTTAAATCTTTTGTTTCCTGATCAAAATCTGCATGAATAATAAAATAGTATTGATTCTTCAATTGATGCTATAAATACTTCACAAGTGATATAACAGACACATAAAGTAAATTATGATTAAGAATAAGACATTTCTATTTGTGTTACTTAGATCGTAAGTGCTGAGCATAGAATCTTTGGTTAACCTGTAAATCACATATTTGACACATCATGTTGACGTCGATGCTAGTTGTAAATCTTTAACACTATTATCAGCTTTTCCCTTTAAACTTCGACCGACTTGAATTTAAGATTTTCTGTAGGTATAACATGTCAAGTCATGTCAAGCGTGAACCGACACGTCTCCAGGTTAATTTTTTGTAAAGCGTAAGTGGACACACCCCTAAAATCTTGAGATACACCCTCGGGGGACTAGTTTTTGGAATGTCACCACCAACATCATTGTAATTAAATAAGAATAACTTAATTTTGAACGGGAAAAACATGATAGACCCATTACGATAATGATACAAAGAAACAAGTTATACACAGGAGCCACTGTGACGTCACGCAGTAGTTTTGGTCAAGCGTGAGTCGACATAGCCCAGACACAGGGAGTGGTTTTGATAGTGGTCAACCGCGAGAGTCGTCACACCCCAGACACAGGGGTGGTTTTGAGAGTGGTCAAGCGCGAGTCGCCACACCCCCAGACACAGGGGTGGTTTTGAGAGTGGTCAAGCGTGAGTCGCCACACCCCAGACACAGGGGTGGTTTTGAGAGTGGTCAAGCGCGAGTCGCCACTCCCCAGACACAGGGGTGGTTTTGAGAGTGGTCAAGCGCGAGTCGTGCGGGGGGCAGAAAAGTTTTTAGGTGAGGGGTTGGGGTTGGAGGGAAGTGCGCCAGAACCAACGAATCCCCTCTCTACTCGGAGAAGGTTATCCGTATGCTTTCGCCCGATTTTGAAATGTGCGTGCGGCACGGTTTTTTCTGGAGGCATACAAATGGGTAATTTTTTGTCAATATGTAACCAAATGTAGCTAAATTTATTATTAAAAAATATATTTGTAATTTTGTCTCATTTTATATTGCCCCCCTTGTACATTTATTAAATAACAGAGTGTATTCAGAACTTTTTCATTCTGTTGCATCTTCAAATAATATATAATAATATAGAGAAAAGCTGACGACGATTTGTTTGACGACACATTGTACACGTGCTCTCTGCCTACGAAAAAAATATATAAATATGAACGAGATAATCACGAATTACGAATAGTGCACTAGCAGTATTCGTGATTTTCCCAATAAGTTTTTTTTACGTTTGTCAAAATCACGAAAACGAATCGATTACGAATCATTGCACAAGCGCACTATGCCTAAAATATTTGAGGAGGTCGCTACACATATATATGGCGATACTTCCTTTACTACTTTCCCGGATAACATTAAGTTACATAATTTTGTTAGTACCTCAAGGAGAGCGCTAGATATATCAGTGTTACATTGATTAAAGAGGTCTTTTAGATGGTAGGGACGTAATCCGTCAATTCCAGTTGCTGAGCTATTTGGGAAAGATAGCACAGCGAGCAGAACGTCCTCATTTGTAGCTTTCAAGGGATCGTTGTCTTCATCAAGAAAGTCAAAAGGGATTGGGTCTGAAGATGACGGATTCTTTGATTAAAGCTAATTCAAAGTTTCAGAACAATCTTCTGCTATGGTGTTATGGAATTTATCATTCATGTCATCAGCAGTTTAACATACCTACATGATTCACGTTTGTTTTCTGAAAGTGTAGTTAGTTATGGAAAACTTCCACTTGCTATAATCCTTGTTCACTTCTTCTGCTTCATCAAATTCCGCCAGTGTTTTTGAAACATTTGTCGATTTTAAGGTACTCTTGACCTTACCTTTTCTTAGAAAATTCCAATATATTGAAGAGGTCATTATCGACCCTTTCATTTAATTTTGTTTCTTAAATTTGTTTCAGTACATCTTCTTAATTCATCATTTTCAAGCCTTATGCCTAAACATATATTTCTTAATCTACATAAATTACGAGCTGTGGTCCAAGCCTCATACTCAGTTTGCTTAAAAATTTTAGCTTCTCTGCAAGACCTAGTAAACCACGGTATTTTTTTGACACCGGCAGCTACTCGCAGGTTAGGAATGAAGCATTCCATACCAGCAAGGATTGGCTCAGTGACTGCGGCTGCGCAGACGTCAGGATCTTCTGAGCTAAAGCAGAGCCTCCACGGGTACGAAGCATAAAATTCTCGCAATCCATCCCAGTCTGCCGACTTATAGTGCCACACACGACGCTCATTAGTTGGCTCAGATGGACCGGATTGTATGCATGACATTTGAGTCCGGAAGAGACCAAGAGGCGCATCCACTAAGACGAAATATCCGTCCGGACGTGTACTCAACCGAAGGTCCAGTAAGGAGCTCGTATGTTCCTCTATATCTGGTATTCTCGTTGGAGAAAGTACCAGCTGAGAGAATTCATAGGTCAGATCAAATTAATGAGCAGATATCAGTGCATAGTTATTAGTCGAGAACTGAGCCACTCACGATGGTGGGCGTTAAAGTCTCCCAAAATAACTAGTTCTGCTGTGGGATATTGCTCAGGTCAAACTCTGGTGCGTGAAGAGTCAAGTTACGTCCGTGTCACCGCTATGAGACCTGTGCCTATGTACGCATAGATACGGGTGTGGCCGCCGTGATCTAAGCGCACCCACAATGTCTTCAAGGCTATATAGGCGGCGACAGCAGATATCCTCCCGGACGAACATACATACACACATAGCAGGGATAATGATGGTATGATGTGTCGGCCGGGCAGGATATCTGCGTCTCCGCTAGAAAAATAATAGTTGGCTGCACAGTCTCGAGATAGTGGTGGACTGCGTTAAGATTTGCGTGAATACCCCTGATGTTGCAAAAATCCACATCATATGTGGATGGAGTAGCCGCGTTAAAAACTCTTTTTCTTTTATTTTTGAAAAAAATTACTTAGACCAAGGAAGCTGTAAACACAGCTCAGCGGAAAAAAAGTGCGGTGCTAGAACTGCTGAAGCTCGACACAGATGATACGGTTGCTGGCACGGCAGGCAGAAGGGCCCCTGATCCTCCTCTGTTGTAGAAGCCGGGTCCACTCCGGTCTCCTTCTCCGGCACGACTACCACGTCAGAGACTTTACACAGGTTGGTAGTTTCCCAGGGCGAAGATTAAGTAATCCCTGGGTTTAGGAACCCGTCTTAATTGCGGGCGGCCAGCGGTCAGCCGTTTCATCAGGTCTCCCTGACCGCCGTACCAGCACGCCGTGTCTACGCCGAGCAATAAAAGCAACGAGCATCGCTGGTCCCCCGCTGTCCGCGCAGCGAATCCTCAAAGAGCTCTGGCAACCTTACTCACCGCCAGGACAACAAACCT
This sequence comes from Apoda limacodes, assembly GCA_946406115.1. Taxonomy (NCBI): domain Eukaryota; kingdom Metazoa; phylum Arthropoda; class Insecta; order Lepidoptera; family Limacodidae; genus Apoda; species Apoda limacodes. The sequence goes on along the minus strand of OX291551.1, from coordinate 26,579,633 downwards.
ATTCAATGTTAGTGTTATTAAGGCCGCGGTTTTCTGTAAGATGGAGGTACTTCCCCAGTTCGGGAAAGTACTCGCTATGCCCCGCTTTAATTGTTCGGGTGGCTTATTCGAGCGGTGCCCTACCTCTCGGCAGAAACATGCAGAATGGTAAATGGAAAGAGAAGTAATTCCTGCCATGTGTCAACAGTATTAGACTTAACACATGATTGTAAAATATTTTTTAATTTGGATGCAACTGCACATTTAGCTCCTCGGGGTATTCTTCTTAACTCTTGTTTGATTTCCTTTTCTTTATTATGGTTTTTAAAAAAAACTACTGGTACCGTCACTTTGTGTATCATTTGCTGTCATCGCATCAAGATGTCCAGGGATATTTGTTAGGTTATAACAGAACAGGTTAAAGTAGGAGTATCCTGATACCGAATGCACCGGCTAGGTGCTCAGAAGATAGAAATTTAGGTAGAGAGAATTCAGAGGCAAGTAAAGAAACTACTTTTCAAGGGTAAGGTAGGTTGTAATGTATACTCTTTAACTTTTATCATAACAATATTTAATAGACACTATTAACCTTATCACATATGGTGATTCTTAACCCTTTATATATCTATATAGAAACTACCTATTTTACATCAGTAGCGACTACCTAACTAAATAGAAAGAAAGAGAAAACGCAAGCCTACCTACACAGAATTCAAAGTGTAAAGTTTTCAAGCATTTATTAGAGATAGATACACAAATAGATTCTTCGGCCTAGAGCCCGATCAGCGATCTTGCACGTCGAGGACACCCCGCAGGTCTCCGCCGCCAAAGTAGGTAGACGCGGACGGGACTGATTTTAGGTGACCTACCGACGTGTAGTGAGTAGTGTAAAAGTATGCCGAACGTGGCAGGCATAATGTAATGCCGCACGTGGCCGGCACAATGCAATGCTGCACGTGGACGAAGTTCACCCCGTAGCAACGGTGAGGAGCGGTGTTCACGCTGAAGCACCGCTACCGCACAGGCCGAGGATTTGCAGCGCAGAGTACTCCAGGCAGGCCGACGATTTGGAGTCTAAAGAACTCCAGGCCCCCCTCAGTGCTGACGTCGCTAACAGGCTGAGGCGCACCGGTACGCGCAGTAGACGCGAAGAGAAGTGGTTATATCAGAAAATAAAAATCGTCGTGCTAGATGTAAATAAAAGGTATAGTTAGTACATACGTTAATCACACACTATCACAACACAGTAACAAGAACACAGCAAAAACGTAATAGGTACCTAGAAACACTCTGGTTTTTCCACTTTTAAGTAGTAGTAGTAGTAGTAGAGGTAAAAGGAAATCTTAGGCAACAGACTTGCAGCTTTAAGTTTTAAGTCGAACTGGAAGTATTTAATTCCAAATAAAATCAAATAGTTTTTTTATGTGTCCGCAGAGCGAATACACGTAAAGAACTGTTATGACCGCCCCCATGTCACAACCTATCGCGACTATTCTGATCTCGATATTCAAAAACACGACACCGGTAATGAACCAAAGAATGGATGCCTAGAAACTTCCACCGTTTCTTTCATTATTTGGTCCTTTACCGGAGACGGACCACCGAAAACGTTTTCTACCCTGTATTACATACAATGTTTTTCATCACATTTGCGAGAAAATAAATAAAAATATAAGGTAAATAAATAAATAAACTTACCAAAACACAATTGAAATGGCGGGAATAACGCATCTGCCACATCTAGAAAATTATGAATTAAAAAGTTTTGTTTGAAGTTAAAACTTGTAGGTAATTAATTGCTGGCTTGAAGTGTGCGCCTAGTTCGTGTTTTGAAAAACGATACAGCTTTTATCAATGATAGTGTATATATTAAAAAGCTCTTATAAATACTTCATAAAATAGGCGCGTATAGGTATTACCGCCCGTGGGTTCTGTAAACGCGCGCTTTGCCTAAATTATGGACTTAGTACCCGCCTTATTGACACTATTTACAAGTAAGCGTGATGAAAAGTTATTTAAATCCATACTAATATTTTAAGTGTAAAATTGACGCTGTCTGTCTGTTACATATTTACGGTTAAACCGCTGTACCGATTAAGATGAAATTTGGCATGGAGATAGTTTGAGTCTCCAGAAAGGACATAGGCTATTTGAAAACTTCAAAAGTCAGTTTTTTTGTACAATCGAAAAGTTGTCTTTGAAATCCTACACCAATAACCGAATTTACGGCGGTGGGAACTGCGGGCTGAAGCTAATTTTTTGTTTTCATTACTTTTACTAACTTCTGAATGTGTGTTTGTTTGAGAGAGCAAAGGTGTGTGAGTACATGGCGTGCTATTTTTTGCCTCAATTTCAATAAAACTAAGTTCTATACGAGCGGCTCAAGAATGGCCGCTGTAGGGATATATGCGGACGTCGTTCAGCAGTGGACGTCGTCCGAATAGAACGACGACGAGATTCTATTGGAGTTTTAATTGTGCTGAATTAAATCTGTTCAAATGCAAAACAAAGGGTAGCCGCTGCTGCAAGAGAATTTTTTGAACTTTTCTTACACATACTAAGTACAAAATAATGAACAAATAATTGTGACATGGCGCTGGTTAGCTTATGAAAGCGGAAAACCTGTCTGTCTGTAATGATTTCCTCCCGTTAAAAACATTAGACAATGTACAGCGCAACAAATTTTTCTGACTCTCTGATCTGGGGTGTTTGCTCGCTAGAGTCGCTGTAAGTTCACACAATTTAAACATGGTGTCTGTAGTTTTGAATTTCGACCACCGGATCAGAAAAGTTTGTTGTAAAATACCTATTAGACACTTATATTTGTATATCGTTGATGAATGTCAGTTACGAGTTTATTTTACGAATTGGTTATCTAAATAGTTTTCAGTGTTGAATACGATTTTGTCTCAACATAGCTCTAAAGGTTTAACCCAGATTAAACCTTATCTGATTTTTTTCACGTATTTAGGTATTTTTTTTACGATTACAAATTGTATTTAATTAAAAAAATATTAAACATATAGCTTAAATTGGTAAACGAGATGTAAATAAAGGTCGTAGGGAAGTCTAAGCAAGATCCTGAAATGGAAAGACAGATAAATGGCACGATCCGTCTCGCGTTCAGTCGAACTAAACAAAATCTCTTATATTTTTCACGTTGTCAAATCTTCGCGACCGCAAATCGAATTTGTCTTCCAAGAGTTGAGCCGAATCAATCTGCATTATCCTGACGTGGTGTGGTGCAAGTTATGAATTGTAGAATATATACGTGTAAGCCGCGAAACCCGGAAAAGCGAACTGTATGTTGCTCATCAAATTTAAATTATTGTACATAAGAAAAATTGTCCTAATAATGGCCATCTTCTTGCCAGGGTCTAGATGCGATGCGTGAACATAATCCGCGTCGCCGTTATCAAAGATAATGTAACCACTACGTAGTCGTTATAGTTCAGTAGTCAGACAACCAGACTTTAGATCGTTTCTAAGAATTAAAAAGTGTGTTTCGAAAGATTATGTAAACAGACACAAACTTATACAAATCGATGCCTAAGGTTTATTTTGATACCTGATTAGGTTTCAGTCAAAAATATCAAAAAATATAAGTATAATTCATTTGAAAGAAAGATTAATACTAAAAAAATAAAAAGCTCTATGTGTTACGTTTTATTGTTTATGAAGGTGTAGTAGATATACGATCTATCACATCCATAGACCGCGAATTTCATTAATTGTTAACTTACTTGTTAAAAATCGCCTTTGCATGTAGCTTGGACCAAGTTAAAGACGTGTAGAAGAAGGTTGGAGGCCGTCGCGATTTCTCAGGATTTGAGCGCACTTCAGCTTAAGGCGTACGCACTCGCGAAGTGTTTACACTTCGCTGTGACGGGATTTTAGCTCCAAAGAAAATGTTGCGGAAACCGAACTATTAGGTTTTCTGAAATTCTTCTAACAGTCTCACTACAAATATTTTGAGGTATACAACGTATACACGGAAAATAGTAGCAGTTAGTAAGCAATAAGATATATACATACGAGTTGTATTCTTGATTATTGAACGCATGCCCAATACTACTACTACTACACAAGAAAGACAAACAAGGTTGTGTATATAATATTTTAAAACGCAGTGGGTGGATAAGTGAACGCATTCTATTCGCGAAACGGGGCTCGGGGGCCCAAAATTTGATTGGTTTATTAAAATACGCTGGAAAAAAGTAGTTCCTATATATCATATTGCGCGCGGTTGTGTTAAATAAATATTTTCCTTTACAAAGTTTTACGACATGCTAAGCTGTGCGTTACGACGATTAAGAGGGGTAAACGCTTTCGACTGACTGCCATTAATCGTTTATAACAAAAAAAATGTTTCTATCTGGCACGGCTTTCACTAATCAAGCGTAATAATCTTTAATTGAAAACGGCAGTATTATTTTCTCTATATTTTTAAATGTGAAAAGAGGCGAAAACAAAAATGCGTACAGTTGACCCAAATTATTTAATTATTATACATCTTAAACCTTTTAAAAAAAGACAAAATTATTATGTTCAGTTTTATGATGTCCTGGTATAATTTTTGTTCTGCTTAAATACATTAGGTATCACATAAGTTAAACAAAGCATATACTTACGTGGGTTTTTGATTTTGTGACAACGCTACCTAAATTAGGTCAACGATACATTTTGTTTATTTCCATTGCTTTACTAATGGTCCAGACTGTTTTTTACAGATTTTCAGATTTTTACGGAACCGAAGCCACTGTTACTAAATTATCTGGCTTTTTCAATTATATAAATTGAAATAAAAATAATCCTGCATAAACTCTTATAGCAATAAAACGTATACACGTCTTACACAATGTCTGTAGGCGTTCTCACCGACTGTCGACGATTTATCCGGATCAAGAGATCGCAGGGAATTAGCGTGGAACGTGTCGTCGTTGATAAGAATTACAGATGCCTTACCATGGAAACGTTTACGAGTACAACTCGTCAATTAGATTTTGAGAAATTAATATAGCAAAATTTTCTCCTAATAAACAAAACGACAAAATTGTTTATTTGTTATTCAATTGTCGAAACGAATAATCTATCGCTACCCGACTACCCGAGAGTTCCTACGGAAATAAATTTGTCCATCCGTTGGTGAAACCATGATGCCGTATTTTTTTACATCGAAATGAAGTCATAATATGACCTGATTGTTCGCCACTGGAAATAGGATACCATTAGCTAGGCTCAGAGTTCTAACAAGGGGAGTTTTTTTAGTGAGCAGAGCCGCGGGGCACTATTGCTTTACTTTATTTTTGAAGTGAAAACTTCTTTAGCGGCGTTGTGCACTTTTTTTGGTATGGGTAAAAAATGATAACTCGCGTCAGGTCACGTGTCCTAATCGTGGAAATTCGTAAGACGGAAACAGTAATGCCACGCCTATTATAATTTTTATTTTTAGTATTCGCGATTATGAGTAGTACAGGGAGGTTGGATATGGAATTTTAATTCTATGACAGATTGCGATGTCAAATATACTACGTCAAAATAGTAAATAAACAAACATTATTATTTCTTGACAATGTCAAAGACATGTCTTGTGACATATTTGAGTGTTAAGCGCGAATCGTGTGTAAAGGTTTTCACTTCTGCCGGCACTCCCGGAGTGCAACTCGTTTTTTTGCACAGGAGTCGTTGAAGGGAAGGATAAGGACATATAACATTTTTTATTCCTTGCTTGTTAAATGTAACTAGTCCTTCCATACAATTAATTCCTCGCGTATTTTCAGCAAGCGTTTTTACCAAAATTCTCCGCCACTATTTAACAAATGAGGGTCAGATAATTTACTGACACAAATTATCATTCCAACTGTTAAAAGTTTTATTATATCGCTATACATAAGTACATAGGTACAACCACTACACATTAGCGAAACTAACAGCGATTAATTGATGACTTTAGAAAGACATTAAAAGTCGTGATTTACCGACTGTCGTCAAATCATTTTGAAAGTAGGTACATACTTAAAAACTCACTTTCCTGTCGATGAACCGAGTTAAATTCAAATGGTACGGAAAGACACTTTGTAAGCATTACCTTACCTTTTTATTACAATCTCTACTTTATTAGGATTACAGCGTTTTATTGACATAATCACCGTATTGATTTGGACTCGCTTTGTGCGTTCAGAGTAGACATTGTGGTTTGGTATAAAGACGATAATTGCGTTTAATGTACCTATATTAACATTTATCACAATTTGATGTTTATTTTATTTGGAGAGGACACTAGAGAAAGTTTTGTAAATACGTATCTTTTTGGTATAATTTATGTCTGATGGCAGTTTTAGGACATTTTGACGGTTAAGTTGCCTAATTTATGTTATTTCGTTGTTTTTTCTACAAATTCAAGCGACAAATGAATGTAACTTTTTCCAAAAATATTTCAACGGGTTTATACTTACATATTATATCTTCAGTAGAATCCCGCGGTTCTATATATAAAATTTTGGTTATATTTATATTTTTTTTTGTTTCCCTATATCCATATCCATGCTTATATTATAAATGCGAAAGTAATTCTGTCTGTTACCTTTTTACTTTTAAGATGAAATTTGGCATGGAGATAGTTTGAGTCCCGATGAAGGACATAGGCTACTTAAAAAATGTCAAGTGTGAGTCGTTTTTTTTTTCTATAATTGAGGAGGTTCCGTTGAAATCCTACACCGATAACCGAATTAGGGGAGGTGGAGCCGCTTGCAAAAACTAGTAAACCTATTTAAGAGAACGATAATGAAAACAGGAAAAACATGGGATTAAATATTTAATGTTAACACAATTTTTAAATTATTAATTTTTAAAACAAAATTTGCATTGATTAATTAAAATTAAAAGAGCGACTGCTAAAAAGTTTCTTTCGCTGTTTCTTCTCACCGGGACGCCATTTTGACCTCGAAACGGTAATAACTAGTAACTTATGGTTTATTGACTTCAAAATAGTTATATGATATGCTATTTTTGAAAAATAAAGCATTAGAATATTAAGATGTAATGAAACAGCTAGTGGGTAAAGACAGGTGAATAAGACTAGCAGAGAAATCTAATAAAACCAATCACAAACACACTAGATACACTTATATTTGCATAACAAGTATAATAGAAACAATTGCACAAACCACCAATAAATTCCATTATGAACCATACCACCTGCATTGCATTTGGCACATAACACCACAAAGTCTAACTTGCAGCTGGATGAAAAAAATATATCACAGTTTAATAAACTTTTGAAGTAAAGATAAGGATAGTAGCGCCACTCGTTACTTTATCTTTCCCTGCATTTTGAGCTGAGAAAGGCTTTGGCAAACTACCCTTGTTTATTCAGTCCACGTACTGTGTCGCCGTAATGTTTCCCGGATGGCCTTTTTAAAGAAACAAAACTTGGCTCACAATACCACTTGGCCCCAGTTACCTCCCTAAAGCATTTTCTATTATTGTCAATAGGTATTTGACTCCCCCGGTGGCGATGTATCTTGAAGAAATTGAACGTTTCGTCTTCTAAATCGCTTTTTATTCGTATAAAGTAGGCTATTTCAGAAAATCTCTGAACCCTTGGTGAACGGAGACGTACCTATGTACTTGATTACTTAAATATATAGCTAAGCATAAGGCTTCAAGAACTGGTTAAATGCTCGAAGGCTAATATGATTTTTTAACTATGCAATTGAATTTTGATTGCGTTTCATACTGTGTGGAAAAATATATTTGATATCCAATTGTCAGTGCTAGGCGATTGCCAAATTTGATAAATTTTTTCTGGAACCTCACTACATTTACCCGTTTTTATGATAAAAATCCTGTCAGATTTCTAAAGCAGCTATCTTCATTTTAAAAATAGATTCACAAGTTTTAAAGTCTCAGACTCTAAAATAGATTTTATTGAGAAGTTTAGAAAAATATGTTGTATGTACCTAGCCGTGGCCCGTGGTATTACCTACGTTTTTTTTTTATTCTATCTCCTCCTTTTCCGATCAATTGCAAGCTTTGTTGCGTACAAAAAATCATAATTACTCATTTATATATAAGGAAAGATTAAAATAAGAAGGATTTGACTGTATTATGTTATTGTTTTTATAACCGTACACACTTTATCTTGACCAAACCTGATGGTTTTTTTATATTCCCCATAAACGCCATATTAATATGGCGATAACGAGATGTGAATCCAACTAAACCTATGACTGTATCCCAAATATCGAGATCGGTTTGCTGCTTTTGGAACTGCAATATGATGATTTGTATTATATATTATACATATCTACATAGGCTATTAAATTCACAAGCCTTCCTTTACTGCTCTGTTGTCAGGAAAAAAAAGGTGAAGATGCATTAATATAATAATTAAATATTAAATAACTTTGTCAACATCTCGACACAAAAGACAAGTCATATTCGTTAAGATTATTTCTGTTTTCTGTGCGTCTCACGTTCTCGTGTTTCAGAATAACATAATAAACACGAGTTGCCATTGTGGACGGAAAAAAACTTTATTATCAAAGCATAAAGTTCGTTATCAATTGGTCAGGAACAGAGGTATTGGTAACAAGTTTCGATATGTCGCTCGATGCTGGTATTTTGTCTTCGTGTCACGTCCGGGGTTCGACTCCCGGCAGACGCGTGTTTCGCTTTTGTTTCTTATATGAAGTATAATATTTTGTTATATTCGCAAGAATAAAAGCAGGTGGTAAATTATAATGGTAAATTATATAATAAATTATGGCTGTACTTTAAAACAGAAAACCTTAAAGCCAATAGTATAAAGAAAAAGCTAAATATTTGGTAATAGTAATACAATGTCACATTATATGTATGTATGCGATGTGTAGTAATATTTATATTTATTTGGCCAATATAAAACTAGCATTTACCCCCGGCTTCGCCTGCGCGAAAGTTGGTCATGATGCGCGAGAACACTACGGGATCCGTAGATCCCGGGATCGGGATAAAAAGTATCCAGCTATACCCATGCCATAAGAATAACTACACAAAAAGGTTGTGATTTATTTATCATTCTTATGTTTATACCAAAAATCAAGAGGCAGCAAATAGTACCCCGCGGTGTCACCTGCAGAAAAATCTCTATATCTGTAAAACTCTCGAACAGGACAAAAGTAACCATGTGTTTTTTCTGTCCTTTCAGGTATGTACGTAAATGTTAAAAATATTTGTAATGAAATTATTAATATTTATTTATAACTATATTGATGCGGTTGACTTGATTTTTTTTTCTGAAAGGACTGTGCAGTTGGCTGATGCAGCCATTACTGCCCTACCGGGCTATTGGGGCGAGACTCTAAAGGATTCCACAATAAAATTAAAATTAAAATTAAAATAAAGTATATAATAATAATAATAAAAATAATAATAAATGAAATGAAAATTCGGTTCGGGTTCGCTTGATGGCTGGTACCCAGTACAGGGCTAGTTCTAATAATGGATTATTTAATTCTTCATTTATTCCAAATCTTCTATGGTGGACTTTTTAAAAACTTGTGATATTAATAGCCTAGCCCGTTTGATGCGTTTTTTAACTTCTATGTAATGTGTAAATTCCAAGCTAGTAATAGGTCTATAGACCTAGCGTCATAACCTACTTAAGATAAATCTATCCTTATTTCTTAAACAACAAGGTATAAAATAGATGAGTCGTTATTTTCCCCGCCCCGCACACCTGCTTAATCGAAGACCGACCGATTAAGTCTTGCTTTGGCAGCCGCATGCGGGGGTGGTGTAAAGCAGTGGCCGATTTTGAGATGCGTCATTGTTTTATTAAAACTTCAGGTAAGTTTATTAAATATTTTTTAGAATAATACCGACCGCTTTTGTAATAGGTTATTGTTTTAATAAACTTCTTTGTGTCGAGAATGGCTTAAGTTGTATTGAGTCCCTATTCTACTAAAATGAGCTACAAGCTCAGTGACAATTTTAAAGATAGTACAGTATTGTTTTAAAAATCGAAAACGAAATATAACTTAAATCGAATTCGGTCCCTGTAATTTTAAAACTTTAGATAATTATTTTGAAACAATCGATTTTTAGTCTTTAAATTACAAAAAAATATGTCAAAACAGAGTAATAATTTTAAATAAGTCTCGGTTTAATTTTTGGAGTATTGAATATGTTTACATTGAGCCACATCAATTAATGTTATGTAGTTACGTAAGTAGGTAAATCGGAAAACGTAGCCGAGGACGACCCCATACTAGATGGAGGGACGATCTGGTCAAAGCCACCGGAAGTGATTGGGCACGGTCGGCGCATGACCGGCCATTGTGGCTACATATTGGGGAGGCCTACGTTCAGCAGTGGACGTCTACAGGCTGAAAAGAAGAAGATGAAGTCGGTGGTGGCCGTTTGGTCGTAGGATCGGGCTCCCATTCTGAGAGGCGGAGGATCGGGACCCGGCGTGTACCAATGAGTCTTTTTCTTTAAGTCTCAAGTATACTGATTAATCACACTACTGACTTTTCGGTGAAGGAAAACATCGCGAGGAAACCTGCATACATCCAAAAAGATGTATGTGAAGTCCACATTCCACACTGGGCAAGCGTGTGGACTATAGCCCAATCACCCTCACCTAAGGTCTGAGTAGACCTGTACTTAAGCAGTAAGGATGTAAAAGGCGCGTAGACGTGTACATGTATGTGTGTTTAAACATATTTGCATAGATTTTGTGTGTTTGGCGGCCTGGTTCCTGCGTGATTGATGGTAACAGATGTATACCCGGGGAGTTTCTTGTCACTTCTTCTTCCCTAAGGCTTGTTTCCGAAGTGACAGTACGTTAAATGGTGTGCATTTGTTGCTGGACTGTCGTGTGGGAGCTGGGCTACTTCATGATATACAACGTCTGTGAGTATGTGTATGAATATGGGAATGTGTGCACGTTTGTGTGACGCGCCCTCACGCATTTGGAGCCTCCCTGGCGCAATTATTATACTTGTACCTATGTACGTTTGCACAGATATGTATAGTTTTTTTTTCTTAGTAGTATAAATTTTTGATACACTGTTTGTGTTTTATGTATATTTAAGTGTGTCCTTGAGTGTGTGAGTGAGACCTTCCAATCTTCTCTTATCTAAATATTTTTAAAAGAAACTATAAATCAGTTTTAAGTTCGGAGTACGTGTATCGAATTTATATTTTCTTCCTTTACTACACACATTGTAACTAGTACAATAGAAGTTTTATTGGAGTTGCTTGAGTGTGTCATGCTCTCTCAAAGTGTCTCTGCGGTGGTGGCGTGTGTGTCGGGTCGTTACGTTCCCTAAAACATGGTTGAGCGAAGCGATGGATGATTCATGTGTCAAACTTGTGAACGGGTGCCGCTGTGGAGACTGGTCTGCTCTTGCAAACTTGTATTCTTAGTATTCGGTCATCGGTGTAGGATTTCAACGTCAACACCTCAATTATGGGAAAAAAAAAGAACGGATATTACTTGAAGTTTTCAAGTAGCTTATGTCCTTTTCCGGGACTCAAACTATCTGCATGCAAAATTTCATCTTGATCAGTACAGTGGTTTTAGCATGAAGAGGTAACAGACGGATTTACTTTCGCATTTATAATATTTATTATTATAAGTATTATATTCATGGATAGTATGGATTGTTTTAAGTAAATGTAAGTATGTATGTACATATGATTGTGCAAAAATATGATTATGATGGCGCTAATGCCACTAGTATCTGCATATTAAATATCTGTATTCCTTCACTCGATTGACGATATTTGACGCTTCACATGGTGCGCCCCCTATGCTACATAAAAACAAAAAAATAATAATAAAAATAATAATAAAATGACATGTTTGACTTTGTTTTTAGTAGCTTTCTTACTTATTTTTATTACCTAATAAGTTTTTCGGTACATATTGTATACTCTTTAGCTAATTTATAAAAGTATTGTATTATTACTTTAAATAGAACTTCTTGCCAGCTCTTTTTGGCAGAAATTAACATTGTATACATTGTATTGACGATTCAAAAGTGTTCTTAGAAACCTATTTGAATAAAGTTTTATTTGATTGATTGATTGATAATAAAGAAGAAGAAGGTAGGTACTAAAGACTCCACACAACTAATCTACTGCTGCTTCTATACTAACGAGTATACTGCACTAATACCACTTAATGATTTATTTATTTTAATATCTACTACTGCGAAAAATCTAAAAACCTATTATTTCTGACCAATCTGCCAGCCTGATCACCAAGCCAGCCATCTGTTTATCGGAGCCACAAGCAACGCCTTCTTAGGGGTAAACCCAAAATCCTGATCCTATAGAACTAGGTCGGTCAGCGCGTCTTGCCGCGTGTTCTGTCATCATCTTTTGTTATACTTTTTCTTGTAGAGCCAGAAAATACAATGCCAAAGTAAAAACTATTTAAGTTATATTTAACAGTAGTTATAATTATTTCGTACATCCTTTTACACATGGAGCCTGTGGGCAAGCTTTACCTAGAGGCAATATAATGCACTAAGAGTTCAGTACAATGATGCCCTCAGGGTGCTGACGGGGCTGCCCTGATTTAGCAGTGCATCGGGCATGTTTGGGGAGGCACGCGCTTTTAGGCGAAAATTAGAAAACGCTGTGGCTCGTTACTATGCAAAGTGCAGAGTAGCCACAACTGATTAGATGCTGTCTATGTGATCCCTTGTTCCAGTCACTCCTCGTGTTAGTACACGGGGAGTTCTTATTCACTTAATCTCTACATTGAGTTCAGTAAGTCTTGTGTTATTTTATATATACGGGTGTAACAAAATAGTCGAACAGTAATTAAGGGGTGATTCTGTTCCTTTTCTAAACAAAATTTTAATTGATTATCAGTTTTTTGTGTACTTCTGTTTACATGAAACACCTGAAACTACATGCGGTTCAAATACTTTCGATATTCCATAAGATTGCAAATATTTTTTTTGTTTATTATATTTAAACATAGATAACCAATGTCAACCAATAATATCGATTACAGCCCCATGACGCACATTTTTATATTTTGTTATGCCTGTAAAAAATTGCAATGCAACGGGCATAAATAACATACTAACTTATTTACATATTTTTATAACGCTTAACTCTTTTGACCTTTATCAAAGGCAAAATGCAGTACTTTTAAAGGTCAGTCTATTTAATAATAAACTGAAACATAAAGAAATCTATCGATGCTTAAACTAAAATAATGAAGTTAATTAACCTTCTGTTCCATGAATTATCAGGAAATGAAGACAAATATTTTTTTTCGGTTATATCATTTTATTAGGGCTAATTAGAAAGAATATAAATTTTTGGTGTTTAAGTTTAGAAACAAATTTAGATAGCCATAAACAGCTTTTGTATAATCATGCCATTAATGGCTTCATATACACTACATATACAAAAGTCAGTTGTAATGAAAGTCTTGGAAACAATTTCTTTTCTCGTTGAGACATCAAAACACTTGACATAATTCACAATATAATTTTGACACAATTGACGACGTTTTTCATGATTTAGAAAATGATCAATTCTGTCTGATCGCACCGGAAGCTTTTGAACTCTTGCTGGAATTTTACGTGCTTTTTTGAGGCTGGTTCTTGAGATTCGTTAAGGCTAGGGTATAGGCTAGACCGCGAAAATACGCCGTTTTTGTGCAAATTTTGTGGCTTTACTATAGCATCTAAAGGATTGAAAAAAATATATGTTATAAAACTTGCTTTTGTCTAGTGCATTACCTTACTAAGTGATTTTCATTTATTGTATTTAATGCAATAAAAAATCTGGAAGTGACCATTGTTTCAACACTTGTACAAATTCTTAAAGCGTGTTTTGCATTTGCTTGTAATGAAAGTTGATTAAATAATTAGAATAGCTTGTTATCTAGTGCATAGACACAAGTCAAAAAATGTGACTACAAAACGGTAATAACGTTAAATTCCATACAAAAAATTTAAAGTTTTAAGGCATCATTACGGTATAAATTACTTAAGAAATATATAACATATAGATCTCATAGTAATGTATATGACATTATCTAATGATTTATAGTACATTTACATACACAACGTTAGAATTACAGAAATTAGCTTTCTGGCCTATATCGCCCTCTTAAGAGCTGTATAGTATACCTTTTATGCTTGTAGTTGATGTACCACTCGTAGTGCTGGGCCAGCCGCGTTAAACCACATCATTATTACGTCGCCACAACAACCATGCATTGACAATGCACATATCAATCATATGAAAAAATATTCCTTTGTACCACTGACGGGATCTTAACTTGATTCTGTACAAGCCAAACAACTAGTCTAGCAAATCAACCCCACCCATGTGTTGATTGTAGACATCGCCTGACTGTGGTAATGTAATATCTTTGTATTCTTTCTCTTTCCGAGAGTACCTCCTTTTGAAAAATAAAAGAATTTATTTTCCACAAAAATAAAATAATTTATTTTTTACATTAAGCTAAGCAGGTAATAATAACATTTTTCTACACAGTTCAGATAAAAGTAATAATATTTACTTAGACTGTTCTAAATTGAGTCAATTTACCGTGTAAGATATTTTGTCTAAAAGAGCTTTATTTGATGATGTGTTGCACTTTTTCTTAAAAACTTAATAAAATAGTGACTTGAATAAAAAACGGCCAAGTTATTTTTTCAAGACTTTAGTCAAATATTGACTTATTTTTAGTAACGTCAACATTTTTCTTGGGATTTTCATAAAATAATGGCCCACTTCTAAATAGTTTATTTAAGCTTTTTTTTATATATATCAAGTAACAAAAATTATTGAATTTTTTTAATGAATCTAAAAGTAAATATTCCTAGGCTTAAAATTGTATATTTAGTTTTGGCAAAGTCCTTTTAGTTTCAATTCTATATCAATTTAATGAACTGCTCTAAATATACAAAATGTGTTTTTTCATATTCCAAATATTTGCGATTTCAAATTTGGTCAGTATTTTATTAAGAGTGCGCTATGTCCTTTCCCGGGACTCAGACTAGAGGGAGATCCATGCCGGATTTCATATTAATCCATACAGTGGTTTAAGCGTGAAGAGGTAACAGACAGACAGAGTTACTTTCGCATTTATAATATTATAGTAAACTAGTATGAATAAGAAAATTAAAATTCTGTTATTTTTCTTTTTTATATTCTGTGAGACCACAATATACCTTTTTATTTCAAAATGAAATGAAAAGAAATGAAATGAAATTTATTTGCTAGGAACATGGTATGTTACAGAGGTGTTCTAAGCAAAAATGATTTCAACATACCTAGCAAAATATCAATGTGCTTAGCGCTCAACTGCGTCTTTTTCTCTTAAAAGACGTGCTCATTCTAAAATTGTTTGAAAAATTTACGTTAAAAGTTTTAATGTATGAAATCATCAGAAACTGGTCCGATTGCTAACACAACCCGATTCATTTGACACGGAAAAATTTACTAAATCCGAATATGTATGTATAGGCACAACTCAATATCGACCACACTGTCGGTTAATACAAAATCTATTTCCATCGTCTACAAGGTAGTCAGTTTCGTCTAGTGGTGCATATGGCAGCTACCTAGCGCTACCATAAGATATTATACTAGCTATTTACTAGCTTTTGGCCGCGGTTCCACTCGCCCTAAATTCGGTAATCAGTGTAGGATTTCGACTGCCACTCCTCAATTATAGAAAAAAAACGAACACATATTGACCTTTTTTATGTAGCCTATGTCCTTTCCTGGGACTCAAACTATCTTCATGCCAAATTTCATCAACAAAGTTAAGTAAGGCAGTTTAAGCGTGAAGAGGTAAATGACAGACTGAGTTACTTTTGCATTTTTATTACTATGGATTTCGTCTTCATATAAAGCTTATTTCAAAAATGTAATACATAGACATTATAGCACTAATTGTAACCTATTTTAAAAATGTTTTGTATTGTTTCTGAAATACATCTGTCAGTTGTTAAATGACGATTTTTAGCAAAAAAATAACTATAGCTCACAGATATGTTCCAGAAACAAAAGGTACGAAACGAAGATATAGGCTATGACGAGTCATAACTTCTATGTAGTATATTTTTGAAATATGCTCTAAAGAAAAGTAGATAATTAATATCTAATGGCGGCGCTAGTGAGCTACTTAAATATTTGAGCATAATCCGCACACCTTCAGAATGTGATGCGACCTTAATCTGCACGCATTCAGAATGTGATGCGACCTTTTAGAAGTGAGACATGTGTGTGGAACAAGAAGCTTCAGATGTCATCCATGTGACATCCATATATAAATTTCTTGGTGTGGAAACTCGCCAGATGTAGTTTCAGCAAACTTGCGTCATATTTTAATTGATTGCTATGAATGATTGTACAGAGCAACACACTTTTGTGAGCTTCTGACCCTGAGTGTTTGGTCGCTAGTGGCATTGTAATTTACCCACAACCTTATGTGGAAATGAATCGGGCTTTGCAGGATTTTTCTTTACAGCGAATCAAGTCAAAAGTATTTGATTTAGTTAATTTTGTGAAAATCGGCAATTAATATAAAATTATCAGTCGACGGAAAGATTTCTGCCAAAATAACAAAAAAAGTAAAGTCACTTAATCCAAGCGAAATTGGGTATTTCCTAATCTTCTGGTACACTCGCTAAGAAGCCGCCATTCTAACAAATTATAGGAAAAATCCGAGAGGAAAGTTGTCACCCGAAAAGAGGGTAAACGTCTTGATAGCTTGATTTTTGTGGGGACACGAAGAGAATGTTAAATTGTAAGTGAAATGAAAGATAATAGCCACCCTCTTACCAGAGAAAAGTTATTCAAGTTTTTATGAAGGGAAAAGTTTATATCCCAAAAGATTTTGAAATTCAGCCCCCGGGTGAGTTTGGAGTTTTTAGTTATTTATTCATGGGTTGAAGTTGCAGGTACTGTATCTTGTGCTAGTACCTTTATTTGTATATTAAGCAATTTGGTGTATATATTTCGATTTTGGTTAAGAACTAGTAAAAATTAGGTTTTTAGTGTTAATAAGTTTGCCACGATTATTATTCATTAGCTTTTGCCCGCGATTCCACTCGCCCTTAATCCGGTTATCGGTGTAGGATTTCAACGTCAATTCCTCAAGTGTAGAAAAAAAACCGACTTACACTCCTTCTTCGGGACTCAAACTAACTACATGCCAAATTCTATCTTAATTTTAATCGTTACAGCGATTTAAGCGTGAAGAGATAACAGACAGACAGACAGAGTATCTTTGGCATTTATAATATTTAATATATATTACATGGAGCACCGAGTTTTAGTGTTGCTTATCAACGCCATCTATTATCAAGCAGCTTTAGTGTTGCTAGGAAGTATTACTACTCGCCGATAGATGTCAGGAAGAATAATATTTTTCAGTTTATCATTGCCTGAAAACACGGATAAAATGACGTTTTCTAAAAATGAAACCCGGCTAGATCAGCTTATCGCCCCCGAAAGCTGTTTGGTTTTTCTTTTAAATTAGTTCCCTAGTACTTTTCTGTGATTTGTAGTATGCACCACTTCTTCGATCTAGAACAAGAAATACTATTTTGGGATACTAGGGTATATCGTCGTCTTAAATAATAATAGCGCCGCTAAAATAATCATACAACTAAGCTTAGACGGAACGTGTATTTTGTGCTTAAATGAGGTTTTGTTATTAAATTGCAAAGCCGCTCAGAAGGAACGCGCCTGGTTGTGTGACGTGCGTAGTGTAATAATAAAAAATACGTTATCCATAAAATATACACAAATTCATATGCCTCCTCCAAACAAATGTACAATGGAAATATTTTACGTTATAGTGGACAAGGATACCGTACAGTGTAGTATTAGTAAAAAAACTATTCTCGTACAACAATATTAATTCATAAAATATAATATATCGCTTATAATTTTAAAGTAGGATATGTTTCATTTCAGTAATTTATTAATATCAGCATAAGCATCCACTGATATAGTAAAATCCTGCATCAGAAACAACCCTGTGAAAAATAATAAAACAGGCCAAGCGTGAGACGTCATTACAATTAAAAATAACCATATGGGGCTTATATCTAGTAAGAATAGTCCAAATTATTAAGAGAAAAATTGTTATACTAATAAATAAATAAATAAAAAATAAATAAATATAAATGTTGTGAAGTTAGTATTACTTCCGTACATTTTCGTTCATTCATCTTCCCTTGTTCTTTTTCTTTAAGGTTTGGTTTTAATAGTTAACTAGATCGCGTTATACCTAGATAAATAAACGTATATATACTATATGTATATATAGTGAAATTGTAATACGCGCTCCCGTCATAACAATTAAAACTGCTTTTTAAAGAAAAGGGTACCTCCCCCTCCCTCTCTTTTTTTTAGAGGAGTCATAAGTCATTAAAATAGGGAACCATATGGACCGCTTTTTATAAACAATAGGAGTCATAGAAAATCCCTCCTGTGATCACTCTTTTTTTCAAACGGGGGTATTTCATAAGGAAAATTATGTGGTCCCCTCTTTTTTCAAAATTAGGAGTCCATATGATTTCCCATTTTAATGAATTTTGAGGCACAAAAACCCTTGTTTTAATTTTTTTTATACAGGTGGCAAACAAGCACAGGGTCCGCCTGATGACGAGCGGTCACCGTGGCCTATGGCCTACGGGCGCTTGTAACACCCGGGTATCACTCGCGCGCTGCCGACCCTTCAAAAATCCAATAACTTCTTTCTTGAAGAACGCCATACTGTAGTCCTTAGAGAAAACCTTGGCAGGGAGCTCATGACACAACCCAAGCGGTTGCGGGAGAAAGCTGAAACCGCACTGTACGCGACCATTGCGGTTCTAAAGTGTGAGAATGAATTGTAAGTGCGATGGTAGAAAGTAGTAGTACACTATTTTATTGGTAATAATAATTATATATCAGGATACAATTTTAAATACAATTCATGTCATAAACAACAAAATAAAAATCGGCCAAGTGCGAGTCGGACTCGCGCAAGAAGGATTCGCACCATTATCTATAAAAATGTTTTTTTTTTATATTTGAGTTGATTGAATAAAAGGTTAATTGCGGTTTACGATTTATGACGTATTAAAAAAAACTACTTACTAGATCTCCTTCAAACCAATTTTCGGTGGAAGTTTGCATGGTAATGTACATCATATTTTTTTTTAGTTTTATCATTCTCTTTTCTTAGAAGTTACAGGGGGGGACACATTTTACCACTTTAGAGAGACACTCTCTCGCGGAAACTATTCAGTTTTAAAAAAAATGATATTAGAAACCTCAATATAATTTTTGAAGACCTATCCACACGTATGGGTTTGACGAAAAAAAAATTTTTGAGTTTCAGTTCTAAGTATGGGGAACCCCCAAAATTTATATATTTTTTTATTTTTGTGTAAAAATTTGATTGCGGTTCACAGAATACATTTACTTACAAAGTTTCAACAGTATAGTTCTTATATATATTTCGGAAAAAAGTGGCTGTGACATACGGACGGACAGAAAGACAGACATGACGAATCCAGACGAATGGTCGGCTTGTGTTTGACTGTGAACAGTCTATCGCTGTTTCTTGAAGCATAACATTAGTTGTCACCTATATGCTGAAACAACAACAGGTTGTTTCGCATAAAAATGGCCACCTGGTAAATAAGCATGTATTTAGTGTTATTATTTTATATTTTGAAAAATAATCCCCAGCTGAAACTTCGTCTGACACACCAGCTATCGTCTGGACGGTGCGTTATTGCATATCAGAAGTCCGATGCGTGTCTGCGGCGCGAGACTTTTACCGGCTTAAACTTAGCGGTGTTCAATGCCATGTGCAGGGGATAGAGGTACGCTTTTGCATTCTTCCCCCGCGGCGTCCACCCTCAGCATTCCACCTGTCTATCCGCCTTTCTTTGGGGGAATAGAGGAGACGTCACCCGTCTCTCCTCCCCAAGGGAGCTCCCCTGTAGTGCTGTGGCTGTAGGAAAATTTCATTCTGTTCAACCTTCTTTCTGAACATAATGTTCCTAACGAGATAAGTTTTCAGTTTAATTTGAAAAATATCGATTACACAATAAAAATTGTAATTATAGACACACAACTACCGTACTTTGCAAAAAAAAATTGTTAGGTCTGCTATATCTCAAAATGAATTTGACGCTATATAGTTATGTTATTTTTTTGAGGAATTTTAGTATTATATACTAAATGTTTACCAAATTTTTTCGCTATACGGACGGACGTACCCAAAGATATGGCGAAACTACGAGAGTTCCTTGTTAAAGTTCTAAAAATAAATAAACGTCTTAAAAATTTTACTCTTTTGAATAACAGATTAATTTACATAATCTTTACGTTTCATGCCCAAGACACTTAAAAATAAAAATATGGTGATATACAGACGGACGAATCGATAACTAGTTAAAACAATAGTTTGTTATAATTTAAAATTAAATTAAATATAAATAAAAAAAAATATCTTTTTGTGATATGATCGGGTTTAAAATAAGTAAAATCAAAGTGAAATTTCTTGAAATAGAACAATTTAATGTAAACTAATACAAACGCATAGTAGAATTTAGGATAAATATTTATAATATTATAATAGTACAATAACAAAACATTTACAATATAAAAGCAATAACTAAGTTTACCAACATTCAATAAAGCCATAATGATTGCAATCAAGTGTTTATGTCTTATGTACAAACGGACTCACCGACAATAAAGTGAACGTTCAATAGTAATAATATCAAAATATTAAAGCTATGTATAACATGGCCTGTGATATAACAGTCTTAGTAAGAAATGAGCCTTATTAGAATATGTAAATCACACATTCGTTTCAGACACATATTTGATTTTCATTCTTAAAACAATATATTTATAAAAACATGTTTCGCATTTATTTCGAATGAATTTTCTATTACATAAAATATTAGTTTAGTACAAAAGCTGTTACAGGAGCAACTTTTCGATATGAAAGAGTTTCAGACTCGGGAAGACGCAGGAAGACTCTGGCTTCTGGATATTTTCCATAATATTGATATAAAAACTATTAGATAAAAATTGCTGAAAAGACCTGTAATGACATTAATATAAAAGTACAGAAATGAAGAGATATTAGAAAACAAATTTGTTTTAATAACATTCGTTGCATCTAAAGTTATAACTTACCAAAACGTTATTATCAACATTAAATCAACTGATAATTTCACTAAGTCATTTAAAAATACACTTCACTAGCACAGATTTTGAAGCTTCAATTAGATTTAGAAAAATACAGTGGTAACCCAATTGGTTAGTGCAAAAGCATTTTATACATATAAATATGAGTAATTACACCTAGAGTACAAAAGCAGTCTCCAGATTAAATTCGGTAACGTAGTTTAATGAGGCGTTTTTTTATCAATGCCTTCAAGTATTTCAAAACACTGTAAAATCAACATTTGTACCGTGAAAATCTATTACATTTCTAGAAATCACTAATTTCAGGATCCGTATCAGCATATTTACAGGTAAAAGGGTTTCTAAGCCATGCACAGAAAGACTTATCACTGTGTTGTTTATATTTAGCTGTAGTATGTTTCTTGGCATGAGCTCTAGCTACAGCCGCACGGCGAGTAGGGTAGGAGTCTAGAGAGGATGCATCAGAATCTCTGGGTACGGAATCATAACCTGATTCCGCTCGCCTCGATGTGGCTGCAGGACTATGTTTTCCAGTTCGAGGCGTCGACTCGTGACCACTGTCATAGCCATCTGGTTTAGAATTTGCTACTACTCTTGCAACAGATTTATCACCTTTTTCATTTCTTTCAGAGCGCGGTTCAGTTATCACAACCGGCGGAGTAACTTCCAAATGTAAATTTGATTTCAAATCTTTTAAAGTGTTAGAAGGAGCGCCGTTTCCCGGAATCCTCTGCTCTTCGCGTAAGTTAGGATCTGAGGCGCCATCTGGATGTCTTAAAGAAGCTATTCGAGCATCGGTAATGTTGTCACCTCGGTACCTTTCAAAAGGGCCGTATGTATCATTATGTGTAACTTCTAAATCATGATATGCACCACAATCACCTACTGCACTACCTGGTCGAGACATAGTTCTTTTACAGCAATCACAAATTTTGTCACTTGGTCTATACGCAGGTTCACTGTAAACAGATCCATCACCGTGATATTCTTCTGTATCTCTAACATTGGATAAAGAAAGAGATTGAAGCTGCGGCGCGATTTTAGAGTCGTGTATGTCGTCAGTATCCAATATTCTACGAGACCCATACAATTCGGCTAATCCAATAATCTCATCAAGCCTTGATCGTGAGGAAGGACTTCCGTGTGGATTTATATCACCAAATGGATGTTCGCTGTGTAAATTTTCTGCATAATAACCCAATGTTTGCCTCAGATAAGATTCATTCCTAATTTGGCGTTCAACTTCACTATACAAAGATAACGTGTCTGTAAAAGTTGATGCCACTGTTAAATTCTCTTGGCTTAGTATTCTTAGTGGATGATTGTCTAAATCGTCTTGATCAATTTCTGGGAATGGGTATTGAAAACCCATACACAATGCAATATCTTCCTCGGTAACTTGAAGACAAGAGTCTTGCATAGGGACAGGTTCTAACGGCTCTTCTACTTCAATTATTTCTAAGAATTCATCATCATCATCATCTATGGGACCTTTACTCATTCCATGAAGGTCAATATCTCTACTACGATTTGAAATTATTTCATCGTCCATTCTTAATCTTTCTTTGTACTTGCTATCTAAACTCTCCATTGAGACTTCTCTACTACTTAAACTACTTGGTTGCATTAACGGAAGAGCGGGTGGAATCTCTGCTAATTCTTCACTATCATCATCTTCATCAAATTCAGATTTTGTAATAGGTTTTATATTATTGCATTTTTTCCTTGTAATATTCTGCTCTATTACAGGAGGTCCTATATTTTCTTCTTCAATTGTCATGTCTTTTAGACCAGCTTTTAATCCAGTCCTTATTGTTGATTCCTCTACGTGAATGCGTCGAACTGCTTCTTTCATTAATGGCTCCATTCTATGTGTAGCTTCCAAGCCTTCACACATATTTATATCAGGTTCTTTGCTGCTAGAATGAATTTTATGATTTGGAGAACTGTGTTTTGATTTATTTATTTGAGATGTTTGGTTTTCTACCCATTTCCTGATCATGTTTTTCTTATGGTTATCCATATATCCATATCCAATAGGTTCATTTCCTTGAGAACTAAGTATGCCAAGCTGAAGGGGAGTTGAATTAGGTTGAATAGGTACTGATTCAAATTGTAAGGGTAGTCTTGTTTCTTGCATGGGACCATCAATCCACGTTTCACGTTTGTTTCCTTGTGTTTCTTTTATTATATGACGTACTTCTACTAGTTTGGACTTCGATATTCGTGGGCCATCTATCCACTGTTCATCACTACTATTTTTTGTATCTTCAGGAAATAGTTTTGGGCATGCTTTTTTCAAAGAAGTTGACTTTGACGTTATTGAATGCACAGGTGAGGATTTAGGGGTAATATTAGAAGTTGGTAATGAAGTTTTTAAGGGACATGACTTAGGTGATGAATGTAATTTGTGTACGGGACTTCTTTCTTCAACAACTTTTGATAACGAAGATTTATGTTTATTTTCAGCGGCTGATCCCCTTAAAGCTTTACTCAAGATACATCGATTATCACCAGAATTAATATGAGGTATGTATACTGGAGGATGTTCACCATCGGTAGCATCATCCATTGGACCGACGTATATGACCGTATCAGCTGATAAGTCACTGCTTGAAGGGTCCGGTTCACTGCTGCTAGGTTTTGATGCGTCTTCGCCAGAACTACCTCCAGATCCTGGATTATTATTTGAAGGATATTTGATTTTTCGACGTCGTAATCTGTGAATTCTTGATGCCAATTGCAGTGTAGTCAGAGTGTCAGAGTAGCTTTGAACGGTTGGTGATACATGTACTATCATAGCTGTATGACATGTCAGTGAGCTTAAACATTCTTTTAGGACATGTGTCAGATTATGATCTCTGTACGGCAAATGTTTTTGTCCGTTAAATATTGCGAGCAAGATATTTCCTAAGCCTGAAAGAGGAATTGCTCCACTTGCTTTTCCTCTTTCTGAATTTCCTAAATCAATTAAATGTAATCTGCTACGGCCTCCAGCAACTGGAAATATAAAATAACTGTTAATATTATTTCTGTGGTTTCTAAAAAAATAATCTTAGTAGCTAAAGGACATTACCTGCTCCTTTTCCTCCAACACTATATTGGTAGACGTGAAGAGTATATAGTAAATGACTATCTTTTCCTTCTTCCCTTACACCACGCGTTGCCAGTGCCGCATCTAGATAGAAAGCAGCCTTTTCCGCGCTGTGCACTCTGAGTTCTGATTGATTTTGAAGATGGGTTCCAAAAAGAGGATCGTCACGGAGGTAAACGCCAGGTGATTGTTCTGAGTCTAAAGACAAAAAATAAAGAAACTTTAGTTATTTTTGTATTAAAATTAAGTATATGGTGAAGTACATTTCTATAATTGTAATATTAATAATTGTAAATAAAATAGTCATTAATAATTACTGAAATTGTGATCTCCATTATGTTTATGATTTTATTTATTTACATTTTCTGCCAAGTCTGAGTAGTTGTTCGATCAGTCAGTTTCTTAGTGAATGATACTCACCATTTTGATAAGGTGCTAGAAGATCTCTGATTTGGTTTGTGTTGGTGCAGAGTTCAACAGCGGAAATCCTTACAGAAAACCTAGTTCCGCACTTGTGTCGCTGTTCTGCTATGCCTTTGAACAGCCAGGATATAGCGCAGGGGATTGTACCTAAAGTAGCAGCTGACTCAGGCCGCCCCAACATTGTGTAGGATTTACCTGATAACAAAAAAATAATAAAAAATTAATTAAACCAAATAAAAAGTAGGGCCTAAATCAAAAATCCATAGTGACCAGAAAACATATAATGTCTGTTACATTTATACGTGTTAGTTCCAAAGAATGAACATGTTTCTACTTCTTAATTTCCCAGTGTAAGAAAAATCTAGATATTCTATTATCCCCTTGCCTAATATTAAGATTCATTCTTATTTTTTTATACCCTTTACAATTTTTTCAAGAGGTACAGTTATAGGCTGTGATTTATTTTTATATTTAAGCTACAAGGTGTAAAAGTTTTATCAAAATCATACTTGTAGAATTAAAAATTTGAGAAGTTTTAAAAACAAAGAATTTAACACTCTAAACGACATTAATAATTTGGATCCTTAAAAATGTCTATTAATTTAAGACCAAAACTGAAAAAAGCTAAGTTAAGGAAATTACTTATTCGAAAGTAGTTCCTTACAGCAATACAGCTACAAAAAAGAAGATTCGCTGACAGAGGTGACCAAAAGTTTAAATACCTCTCGATACGTCAGCGACATTAAATACTTTATTTTAATTGCGCGTGTGATCCCACAAATCCCTCAATAATTAAAACGAGGTACAAATTATTTACTCAGTGTCAGATCAGCAATCCCTAAATTAAATGGGATATTGTGAAACTCGGTTTTAATAAGATTTGTACCTCACTTCCTTGGATTTTCATTCGGCGAAGCTTACATTCAATTTGTATTTAAAACCATAATCCACGGAGCAGGGATAAGTCGACTTATACTATCCCGCAAGGTAGGGGTAAGAAGACTTACAGTATGAGGAAGGAAGCGGTACCAACTTTGTTTGCTCAAGTATTAGCAAATAAACGCATTAATAAAATGAAAATACGGCGTTGTTACTTTGGTGATTAAGGAATTTCACTTGGAAGCATTGCCTCAATTGGTTGGATTTTGGAGCTCAGTGGTGTATGATCAAGACTTATTTACTGACTTTATTGAGCTATCCAAATAGCTAAAACACTATTGTTCTTGTTTTTCCAAGTAAACAGAGGTATTACCATTATATTTACCATATTCAACGAGTTTAACATTGTTTAGGAAATGTTACCTTTCTCTTTTGACGATTAACGGTATCTATTCATCTCTCATTTTCAGTACTGATAATAATTAGTTTTAGGTTTCCGAACCTCTCCATTCCATTCTTTTACAATCATTTCCCTACATTATATTATAAAGCTTACATTTTGTTGTTGTTTCAGTTGGATTAAAAAGGTAATTTGAGTTTTATTTTTATCTTTTTATTTTATTTATTTTTATATTTTAGTTTTATCCGTAATATTTTTATTACTGGCTCGATATTGTTATTAGTGAAAAAAGTCACAACGGACGCTTGTATGTGTTTCTATCGTCTCTTCTACAAAAAAAAAATGGCTTAATAAAACAAATCACATTAAAATTATTGCCTGATTCTGGTGCTCAAAAACTTATATTTATTTAAGTAACTTGAAAATCGTATCATTGAACAAAAACATACTCTCGTTCCAATTTCATTTTTACATGAATGAAGTTAGAAGTACTGGACTCTACTTAGAAATGATTCACTAAACTAAAAGTCCCTAAAGTAGGTGAACCGCGAGCAAAGTTTTGCTAAAATGAAATATAAGTCGGTGATGTCTAGAAATATACGCTGGCTGAGACCAAGGTGTTCGAATGTTTACTAGCCATTAGATATCTTTTTATAACACAAGCAAACATACGGCCCGCCCTATGTTGGGCAGTTACTGTTACCCACAGACGCTTACATTACCAGGGGTGTTATTCACGTGTTGCTGGCCCTTTAAAAATTAAATCAATTGGGAAACTTCGAAAGGAAGTTCATCCTACAGCCTAAGCATTCACGGAAGGAAGCTCATCCGAACCCACACCTTAGAACCCATAAAATAGAGTGGCTTCCTACCGAAGGCAAGCGGTGTAATGGTAGGAAGTGGCCGTAGGCATAATTTTAAAACAACCCATTAAACAAGTGGTAAAACACATACAAGCAAAGTTTCTCCGCAGGCTCAAAGGTAAACAAAGATTTTTCACTTGAAATAACTCCTCAACAATAATAAATGTGAAAGGTATTTATTTTGCCCGAGGCGAGTGAAGCGATCTGCAACTTTTTACTATTTATCAAACTTTCAATTAAGAACTCCTCGACTCTTTCCCATTTCGATGCAAATGTGCCTCTCGTTCGCGAGGAAATTTTTCGCGCTTGATAATAATAGTTCCTTGATAAATACACGACTGAAATAAGTTCAAGTTTGGCGCTTTTCCTCTCAATTTCATCTGAATATAAATCAAGAATGAAGAGTTTAAAATTTAAAAAGGGGAAGGGAAACTTAAATTTCTTGTTTAACGAAATTGTTGACTCTAAACTTACAGCACGAATATATAAATCACGTCCTAGTTAATTTAGTTGTCTCCTTAGACTTTCAGTAAAGGTTTTTTTTCTATTAATTTATACGAAAATTAAAATGTATGATTTTTTGGAAGGAGTTATTTATTTGGTCGCGAAAATGGGTTTTTGAAATGTGCGTAAATTCTAAAGCAAGTCGGTAGAAGTATAAAGCAACGAGCCTTGGTAGCCCGGCCAGGCATACCTAAACGTAAACGTAAACGCCGTAAATTGTTTTCATACAAAATGAATATTGCCATAATCTCTAAGTTCCCTGAATTTTACTTTACATTTTGTTTAAAAAAAAAACACAAATTTAAGACCTCGCTATTTTTGATTGTATGAATTTCGATAAGCAATTTTTTTTAATAGTTTTGCAAAAGTTTGAATTTCTTGTACCTATGTAGCAACTTAAAAAAAAATTGCTTATCCAAAACTCATGAATCCAAGAACCGCGAGCATTTAATTTTTTGTTTTTTTTTTTTTTTTTTAAGTGTAATTCACGGAACTTCGAAGATAATGGCAAATCAATTTGGTATAAAAAACAATCTACGGCATTAACCCTTCAGTTAAATATGTAAACATCACACTCCATGGTACTGAAACTCAAATTCACTGTGCCTTCACTAGTAAACGAACGTTTATCATTTTATATAGCCAGCGATCAGTAAATAATGTGCACTTAACTAATTTTTTTTTATAATAATTAATTGTTCATGGCATTGCTAGTACGTAAATCACAATAGACTATAAAACACTAAATAGCACGTACCGAGTCCCGCATGGCCGAAGCAGAAGAGACATCCATCAGTGCCGTTGATTACGGCGTGGATGACGTCGGTAAGGGCGCTTGAACAGATTTCAGTCTGAAACAAAACATTTAGAAATTAGGATGTTGTTCCAGTTTCCGACGTAAACGAAAACGGCTCTATGAGAGTTGCGTTTATTGGGAAAGACATATGGCCAACAGTGGACTGCTGAAGGCGTTGTGGGTATCTTTTATTGTCTGAAGGCACCTTACATTCTCACGTCTAAATGAACTAGATACAACTGCCACCTGTCACTGCAAGGACCCGTTCTTTTAAATTGTCATTTGAAAAACTTTTCGATTTCGATATGCCATGTTTTTTGTTTGGTTGCAAATGCACGTAAATGTTGTTAGATATTCACTTTGACTTCTGAAAAAGTACGGAAATAAGTGCTTAAAATGTAATGACCTAAAAAATATTGAAAATTTTGGTCAAGAAGTTAGAAAAAATGCATGCACGTGAAATTATATTATACAAACTCATATTATATTATAACTGCTTTCGTTTGAAATTTGATATGATAGTAATAAATTTAAATGGACGGAGGGACACCAAAAAAATTTCATGTTTTTTGTTTCACCACATGTAGGTTTTTTTGTTTTATTACAGTAAAACAATACCTTATATACAGTTTTTTTTAAAAGGTTAGTAAATGTTTCCTTTACAAAATCATATATTAAGGTAAACTTTTAACAACAATACGTAGACAAACACAGCAAAGGTGAAGACGAAGTACCTACTGAATAATTTAGGCAAATCTGCCACTTACAAGGCGTCCCGGCGCAAAGCCGCCTGAGCCCTGGTATTGCGATGGTGTTTTCTTTACCGCTAGGGCTGCCAGATAATTAAAAGGACTTAAGGTGTGCCACCGAGATTAGACAATGTTAGGTTCGCCATAATAAATATTATTTAGGATAAACATGGGATAAAAACGGTCTTTAAGGAGACTTGTAATGGATTTTTAATAAATTAAAATAAAAAGAAGTCCGTGGTGGCTTAGGAGTTTTGATTCTATTTTGCATTCTGAGTGGCGGAGGTTCTATCCCGGTGTGTACCACTTAGGTTTTTTCTTAATTGCTCAAGTAGTCAGTGTTTATTCACTCTACTGGCTTTTCGATAAAGAAAAACATTGTGAGGAATCTTCACACGTCAAAAAAAGAAAACAATATGTGAAGTCCTTAATCTTCACAGGGCTCGCATGTCTTTTATGGCCCAAAACGCCCTCAGTGAGTATAGGCCGTGCCCCAACAGTAGAGACATATGCGGCTGGTAAGGAAAAAGAAGTAATACTCAGTGTTGTGTTATTATAAAATCAATTACTTAATTTTTATATTAACTCAATGACCTTCTTGATGTTAAAAATATATAATAGTATAAAAATTGATACTTATAAATTACTTATTATCCGGTTTGTTAATTGCATAATATAATACATCGCTCAAAAAAAGGCGAAATCACAGGGTACATGGTACTAAATGTGAGTTTCGTATTTTGATAAAACAAAAACAAATAAGTAATTATTAAGTAACATACTGTGAAATTTGATTTTCATCACATACAAATAAAGATAGGTTTATGCTATTACAATTATCGAAATACAACGTACCTACATCATAACTCATCTTACACAAACATTTACATATAAATAATATTGACATAACTAACATAAATGCTAAGTAAATAATAACAAAAAAAAAACTGTCATAATCGTTCACTGTTTACTATACAACATCTGAAGCACTTGTGGTGCCAAATGCTGTTTTTGGCAATTTATTTCACAGCGTACCCTGAAAAAGAGCATAAAACTTGATTGCTTTTTTTTTGTAAACGTATAGTAATATAAATTCAAACATCGATTATAAAATTTTAACTTAATATTCGATCTAATCTATCTGAAATAAATGACAGTATTTGTCTCGACTCAAATAAGAAAAAATTGGCAACCCTAATCCAGGGATTCATTTGCACGAAATAGAAATATTGAAATTGTTTTGAATGAAAATTTTAATGACCGGGTCTCGGGTCGCTAATTGAAAGCGCCCAAACCCCCAGCCTCTGGCAAGGGGTCAGGGGAGCAGTTAATCAATTTTGTTATCATATTTCGTAATTCGTAATTATAACGCCAAGTGTTTAATTTACTCGTATTTAATTAAGTGATAAATTTAATTTACATAAAACTTTTTAGTATTTTCGAGGTCGAAGTTGCAAACAAAGGTTTCAGATGTCAATATAGTAAGGTGCTAAAGTCATAATTTTAATATTCAAAAGAAAAAGGCGGAAGTAGTACAGGAAGTACAGTCAACTTGATGTTTACTTAAAAAAATAACCGATTTTTCACAAGAACGCACATAAAGTGTAGAAATAATTTCTGTCACTTACGAAAATAAAGTCTATTATAGAAAGCAATACGGTCTTAATATCTGAAATTTTATGATTTCTGTTCGAGAAATTCCTGACTTGCTTGCCGATTGCAATTTTTTTTTTGCGTAAGTATGTCTTTTTTTATATATATTATTAGTTGTATCTTTTAAATTCAACTTGACATTTTTATTTTATTAAAATATCAAATTTTTATTTGCTACTTTATGTTCAAGCAAATCTAAAAATAATTATTTCTGAACAGGATTAAGTACATCGTCCAAGTAAAATACACATTTTAGAATCACATTCACAAACTTTGGTTTCCATTCTCAGATTCTCAACAAATGTACACGGAACTAGCCTCGAGATATGACTTATTATACGAAAATGAGTGTTCAAAATTAGTTCACTATCGGTGAAGATATCATATATAAAATGTACAATATAATCAAGAATCTTTTATTTTTTTATAAGCTCGGTTATTAAACGGTAAATTCTTGACAAAAAAATAGGAAAGTTTAATCACAGATATAAGTATACTTGTAATACAAAGATTTTAAGCATATTCACGTACACATCTTGTTTGCCGAATTAAGCTTTTTGGTCAATACTCGTCTCATGAAGACGCAAACCTCTCATGAAATAGACACTGTTCCATATTCATGAAGTTGACAAACGATCCAGTCGTGAGCCAGCCTGACGTCCGGTCCGGCACGAAGCCGATGTCCTGATGTGCACTAAGCCCTTAAGTCCCCGTCAGCCAGCTGTCTGTTTGTCAAGCCGTTAGGGTGTTCCCAGACCTACTGATGTTGCCAAATTAATTGCAGCTGGTCGCAATTGATGTGTTTTGATTTTCTATTGAAACTACAGCTGTTATCTTCATCAAAAATTGCCAGAAATATGTAGCAACTAATGAATAAAAAAGCGTTCCATTCCTCAATGCAGACAAAGATCTTATTTTAAATTAGCTGTTTCTGCTGTCAGCTAAGCTGTATGACTGTACACAGGAAAACAAGATAAGGTTTGTCAACGGAATGGATAAAATCGCTAGGAGTATAGCTAAACGACTAAACGGCTAAACCGATCTCAATGAAATTTAGCGATGTCATAGCTTGCAAATGGAGGAAGGCAATAGATTACTTAATCTGACTCATAAGCGCATAGAAATTTTAAAGGAATTGAGCAAAACCAATCCAATTTTTATAGAAAACTTATGATGGAACAGGAAAGACATAACATAAACATAAACATAACTTCTTAGAAAATCGTTGAGTGTGAGCCGGGTAAGCGCAGAAAGGGTTAATAAAAAGACATAGGCTACTTTCTAATTGAGAGCTTCCATAGTTTTTTTTTTCGCATTCCTTAATGCCGTAACGGAGAACCCGAATGCCTTTATTGTTAGCACAGAAACAGCCGAAATACTTATAGGACTTTTGATCCTGATTGAGTTAATTTTAGACAAGAATAGAATTTTTCCGCTCTATTCTTTCACGTTGCAAAAGAATGATGCATTAAAATATTGGTAAGTACATGATGGGATATATATAAATATACTTAACGTTCGGTATTTTGCAAAAACTGATATTTGGAACTCCGTTGTTTTTTTTTTAAGTGATTATGATATTGAAATTTGTAGTGTATCCTAGAACACATCAAGTATTTACATATACGCTTCATGTCCAAGTATCAAAAAATAATTTTAATTGTTTTCGTCTCATTCGATGACAGATGAGGCAGTTATCTTGATTGTTTCAGTGATTCATGACAACTCAATTGACAAAAATAATGACAAAAAATACAATTAATTATAGTACATAACTGTAACCAGAAATAGCCTTGATTACTTAGGCCGTTCTAGGATCCTTGGAGCGGCGCCAAAAGTCGATTAGCAATATATCGAGGTGTTGATAATGTCACCGCTACAATGAATGTATGTACAATAAGCCCAGCAGAAAAAAAACTATCTAGTTGTGCAGAAGAATACAACACATATAATATCCCCGAAACTGATCCCTAGGGCACTGGAACATATCTTCAAGTATTTGTGCTGGCACCAGCCAAAAGCTAGCCGGAAGGTACTGGATGAGAAAGGCAGAGAACCGAGTGTGGTGGCGTTTATTAGGAAAAGGTTATGCCCAATAATGTTCAGCTACAGGTTGATTTCAGTTAATTTTACTTTTACTTTTCTACTAAATGTGACATCTATTTACTCTATTCCTCGTGAAAAAACCTATGGCTCAATAATTTTCTTTTATGCGCATAAAATCTTATCTCTTATGCTTAACTTTAATTTTGTTGCGCTCTGATGAAATCCAGCTTCATTTAACAGGACTTATCCAATTAACATGAAATTTAATGTCAACAATGTTACTGTACAACAGTAATTACAATACGTACAAATTAAGTCCTCGCCGGCCCGCCTAATGTGCGTCCGTATATTGCACTAGATAAAGTGGATTACACTGTATTAATGGGCTTGGGGACGTACTAGGTACGTGATAATAGAACTGTACGAAATATTAATAATTTGAAATGGACATAATGTAGGCCAAAAATTTTGAGTTGCGTAGAAAAATAAATACCTTACTGATTTATTATTTGAATTGAGACGTTAAAAATTCATACAATAAAAGTACTTTTAACACACTTGCTCATAAACCAGTCTTTCCTGTACCGTTTACAGCATCTTAATAGCGTCCATGAGTCATTACAGCACAAGTACCTTTTACTCTACAGATATTTTTTTATTCTTACAAAAAATAAATTATGCCTATGAGCTAAGTTCCTATTTTTGGAAAAATAAATCCGACGTGTTTGTTGATAATAAATCGATAAGATTCTATTAAATTAAAGAAAACTACAACCTTTTAACACTATTATAAGTACTTATTGTTCTTAAAGTGTGTTGAAAACAGTAGTATGACACTGGTGAGCTCTCCTTAATGCACAGTTGGCTGAATTACGCTCTTGTCTTCTGCTCGGGCTGCAACCCACAACCTCGTCTTTAATGAGCAACCTACCTCACTTGCGTCATAATTGAATACAGCAATTTATACAAATATGTAAATGTAGTAGAAGTTATACAAGAAGGAATAACGATATGATTTTCAAACCTCTGATTGAATGAGACTAAATGAAGTTCAGTTAAGTTACAGTAAATTAACTCGAGTTTAAGTAATACGATCATACGAAGAGCTTTTTTAATATAATTCTTAGGTGTTAATTTTTTAACACAGGTTTTTAAATAGTTATAATATTATTATGGAAGCTTGAGTTAAAGCATTAACTTAAGCAAGAAATATGTGTAAAAAACAACCCTTAATCTTTTTAGAGGCAAAAGAACGACGTTGGTATAAGCGTGACGTATAATCTATCTACGTCAGCAACGTTACTGGTAGCGGGAAGTCCCTCGAGGCGTCTAGATATGTCATAAATGTAAATTCAAACAGAATGTGTTATGTGCTGGAGTTGAGCTACATTGAGTGTAAATGTTATTGTACGTAGCTTTTTGCTGGCGGAGTCAATAGCATGGAAATCATTAAGACATTTTCTTTGAAACAATTTAAGAAATGCTGGCGAAAAAAAATTATGCCATGACATGGCCTAGCTGTTTTGTAAAAATTAATAGATTATTATTTTCGAATAAGATCTTATGGATAATTAATTTGCTACGTATATCATAGGCTGTATTATCCGCCAGGAGAACCTTTAGCTTGTTTGCCACCTTAGTGGCATAAAAAATCATCACGACTTACGATGAATATCATTACGACTTACGAAAGCTTTTTGGTTTAAGGGTGCAAACATTCAACTGATTGTATTGTATACATATACTGCCCGACGTATAAACAGGGTTCCTTACAAAAATAAATCAGCAACTTAACGAAATAATTATCTATAAGTACATATTTTTTTAAAAACAGATAAAAAAATGTAGCATAAGTATTTACAATTCAAGTGTTATTTTTAAAAAAAAACTTTATTTGAATTAATGTGTCTTGACTTTGTCTTTTATCTACAATCTACATGTATTGTATAAAATAGTGTATATAACTTGTAAATGAAATTCGGATAGTTGAATAAAATAGCTACTCAAAATATCAGTCATCCTAACATGTAGACGTACTTACGTAAGTTCCGAATATCCAAACATTGCAAGGATGGAAGAACAAATTCAAACATGAAAATTCCTAACTAGAGACGAAGAGACATTTTTGGTGCATAAAATGCAGAGGTGGTTAAGTTAAGAGTATAAGCGAGCTTTTGAACCTTTACAGGTTTAAGAAGTAATTTTTAATTTCTTATGTTAAATGGTTTGTTTAAATTTTTGTAAAAGTTACCGAATTGAATAAAGGCCTCCAGAGGCGGATATCTGATTTAGCTTATTAAAAAATGCAATAGTTTCTGCAGGAGTATAACTGCAAAAATATATTTTTATATCCTTTTCATTCATTCTAAGCATTCTAATATTATAAACGCAAAATTAATATTGTGTGTGTGTTAAAATTTAATGAGTTAAAATTTGGAATAGAAATGGAAAATTTAAAGATTCCTTACCAAATTCCACCGGGACGAACTATAGCTACAGTTATAGCTTGTATAGCTAACTTACGATAATCAAAGATTGCGCTTGAAATATTTTGAACTCTTAGTTCTTTATTTTTATAAACAACATTAAATATGTTAACACGGTGATGACTTAGACAGTACAACACCAGCAAGAAAGTTCTGTTTAATAGCAAGTAAAATATTCTCGTATTTTTCGTCTCATCACGGATGCAATGTCGGAGGGGTCTGGCCCGAATGCTGTACTGAATGAGCCAATACGTTGAAAATGGTGGACCTGTTTATTCATGGCCTTGTCCCTGTACAGTCAATAATTTTTGGAAATGTCTAGATCAATTCGAACTGAATTAAAAAAAAAATACGAAATTTGCAAATAAATTTATTTTTAGGCATCTCTGTTGAGAGACGTCTACTGCTCCCTCCTCCTCCTCTTTTGGGCAACTGCGGGTCAGTTATTTTAATAATTATGTAAACGCACCTTTAAACCCAAAAATAATTACAGAAATAATTATTCGCAGTTATCTATCTATCGAGACATTTATAGCCCATATTAAGATCCTCGTCCGCGGATCTATTTGTCTGCGTGGCATTACTAAATTTCGTTATGTCCATTTTTCCACTACAAATGGACCTCCTTATTTACTAACCTGTGGATCATCTTGTGAGAATATGGCATCAAAGGCAAACATCTTGGGCGCCGCTACACCCACTTTCCTGTCGTCTGGCGCGACGGCCGTTCCGGGCGCCTGCTCGCAGAAGCTGACCTGCTTCTTGCGCTTGTCCAGTGAGAACGTCTGGCTGCCGCTGATGAAGGGACCCTCACCTGATGCTCCTACACGCAGCATCACCTTCACCTGGAACAAAGAAGCATTTAGACAACATTTTATTATATAAGAAGTGTGTGTTACGTCTGCGCGCGTTTGGAGCCTACAAACGAATTCCAGAATGTACGTAATTACGATTATTATGAAATTAATAATTAGTACTATTGTGTAGTTAGTATTGTTTCATTCTAATGAGAAGGTAAATTATTTCAAGTTGGATAATATAATTCAAAAAACAAGAATTAAGCGCAGTGACACTTTAGCGTATAATGCGGTAATTTAGCGGTCAATAAACTGCAAAGACAGAGGCCAAAAATATAATTTCTGTAATACCAAACGCAACGATTTTTACCTATATGTACTAAAATCACTGCACACTGTCGTATACATTACAATAGAATGTTTATGTACTCCTTTTTTGAAAAATTTCCAAATATAAAACTGCATCGAATTATCTTTCATTACAATGCAATAAAATAAATAAAAAGGCAAAGACATACTACACATTTTTTTGTTTGATTATTAAAAATTCTACGTCGGATAGTGCCAGGAAATGGAATGTTTACCTCCAAATATTACAGAGAGAGCTATTATAGCAGGTAGGTACCCAATAATCTACTTCCAGTAAAGCTCAGGCATTTATATGAAAATGTTGCGAAATCTTTTTAGAAGTAGCAGGAATCTAGCAATGTGCAAAAAACCATCATTCTCGGAGAATGTTTTATTGGTTTATTTTTTAAGAATGTGCAAATAAACTTAAAGCATCTACATTACGCTATGTTGCGCAGCATATTAATTATTAAGAACCAAGCATCAAGTTAAATAACATTTTTTTTCCAAATAAGTGTTTATTTTCTCAGTCGTAGATAAAGTGTTGTAAGCATGCAACTTCATAAAATTGGCATCTTAATACTCGCGCCATGCTATTTCGTTATTCGCTACGCTCGTTACGTAACGAAAATCACCGTTCATGTTTAGCTTACCCTCATTTAGTAACAGTTGCATAAATAGCTTTTTTTACGTTCTTTATGACACAACGATACTTTGAAACTTTATAGTTTTTGTATGGAATTTTAAGTTTTTATCGTTTGGTAGTCACAATTTTTAATTTTTTGCTGAATAATGCAAATATAATATATAACAACAAATTCTAATGATTTAACTGGTTTTTCTAACGAGCACATGAGGCTCAGGATTTAAAAAATTGAACAATTTTTGGAACAATAGTCATTTCCAGATTTTTACCTTTATATGCAATAAAAAAATTAATTAAACAATAAAGTAATGCAGTAAACAAAAGCAAGTTTCATATTCTTTTGAATCCTTGAGATTCTATAGATTTTCTACATAAAACTGCGTATTAACGCGATCTAGTCTATATATCTTAGCCTTTTTCAATGATGGCTATCAACCTATATACCTAATTTTTTAGCAAATTGATTACAAAACTGGCTTCAGATTAACTACTACGCAGTAACCCGTAGTTTTATCATATTACAACGATCGGATGGATGGATGATCCATATATAATTCCGTTTTCTCTACTACATACATATATAAATAACATCGCACCTATTTTGCAAAGAGGTTCTTCACTACAGAACTATAAAAATAACTCGTACCTGTAGAAATGATATTTTAAAAATACAACTTCTTTAGAGCACGAAAGAAGACTTGAGAAAAGTACCTATTGTTGAACATAACAGAACAAAAGCGTATTCTATAACTGGCAACTGTCGACAAGATCTGCTGGAGCTTGTGCACATCAAGTATGAAGCACATTAAGGAAACCATTTAGCAATGTTCCCGGCGCCACAAAAGGGTTTTATCGTATTGTGATGCCGTTGTACAAGTTTGTGTAGAACGGAACGTAGTTACTTCAAAGCTTGTTTGGATACGGTTCGTTTAACGCAGATTTAGTGTTTGAAGGAAATGCTTGCGATTCGATGTTTTTCTTGAGGATTGCAGGTGTTCAGCCAAAAGTTTTTAGAGTAAATAGAATAAAAATCTGTCAAGTGCGATTTGGACTTGCGTACCGAGGGTTCCGTACCACCTTTGAATGTATTTATGTAATTTACTACAACATACAAAAATTATGTTTTTGTTTGATAAATAATGTGCTATTATATCACATATTTTGCGAAAATGTCAGGCTTTTACCCATTTCGATCTAAAAGATACAGCCCTTAAATAGTCGGGCAGACAGACAGTGTGGCCTTCGTAATAGGGCTTGGCACTCTTTGAGTACGGATCCCTAAAAGTGAAAATAAAAATTTATTGCACTAATTTTGTACATAGGCGAACTTAATGCCAATTCAAATTCATGCATTTTCTACCAGTTAACCATTTGTAATTTAAACATAAATATGAGGTTGTGCAGTGTTTGTTGTAATAAATGTTAAATGTAAATATTAATGATAAAAGATTTAGTGATAATGGATAGTATATAAATATATACAGTATAATATTTTTATATACTATCCATAAAGTAAAATATTTAAATAAGAACACCTTCTTATTTATGTAAATTATATACAAATACATGGTATTGATTTCATTAGGCGCTGCATTTCGATTTAAAAGTCTAAATTCAAAGTGCCTTGAACGAGTCGGTGATCACTACTGGTATTTAACCTGTGGATCACTGATCCATCTTTAAATATATATTTTTTGTTCGTCATAATGAAATCAATGTCGTTTTTAGTTAAATTTTCGGGGCTTTACCATGTTCATTTCCTTTGGAGCCTTTTCTTGAAAAAATAGTTCATCAAGTATAGCTCCTTCTTTTCGCAATATTTGATTTCTACGAACAAACCCATGTGGCCGTATGGACGATTCGTCGTGTTCGTTTTGTTCACTGTTTTACTTATTAGTACAATGTTATTGCTACATAGCATATGGCCAACCAATAAAAATGTAAGTGATGCATTGAAAAGAAGCAGGTGGGAAGCTGGGCCCTTCCAGCCCTGCGCCAGCAACTACTATCTGTACCGTGATTGAGCGGATCTAAAACTGCATATTTCTCTCCTAAGCTGTATACGCAGTGAATCCTCTTCAATCCAATACAATTCAAATAAAAAAAAAAAACGCTTTCTGAAAGTGGATTTTAGTTATGTCAATCTAAACGCTTTCCAAGATCAACTATAGACTTCTCAGCCAAATAAACTTTCTCTGAAGCAGACGCAGATATCTTGTCTGGACGATGGTTGTTAGTAATTATATTTGTCCGGCAGCATCTCTGTTGTGCTACCGTCACGAGTGGCCGCCTTTTGAATACCGTGTCAGTATTATGGGTGCGCAGCAGACACACTTTCATCTGGGCGTGCCCTTACAGGCCTCACAGTGGTGACTTAGACATAACTCGATTTGTCAAGCACCTGATATTGACGACTGTTATGGTTCTTGAGCATATCTTATTATATCTCTGAACAGTCAATGATTTTGGGAGATTTTAAAACCTAAGCATGTTAAGTGGCTCAGTTCTCAGTTCACCGCTTCCGCTTTACATCAGAAAATCAGGATATTTGCGCATTCATAGTCACTGAGACAATCATCACAAGTAAAATAAATAAATAAATGGTAATAAATACAAGTAAATAGATTTTCAACCGAACTGGGTATGCGGCTTGGACAGAATTGGCCGTTACGTTTTCTATTTTGTACTGCCATTTATTGTGGACTTATGACCATGCCAGATATATCCATAACATAGACGCAGATCCAGCTGGAGTTGCGTTCTTATTTCAAGAAAGTACATTTAGCACTTCGCACGGATACTATACGTTCCTGGCATTAAAATTCTCAAACAGCCGTAGCACAAATTTTTTTTAGCCGTAGTCAGCTAATGTTTATCTAGTTAAGTTGATACAGTAACTGTTTTAATGACTACATATTCCATTCGATCCCCAAATACACCACAAATTACTAATTAGGAAGGTAATGGAATTCCTCAATCAGTAATTAGGCGGGCGGCACACGTGCGGCGTTCACGCACGTAACGCGCAATAGCTTAGTTTGATTTACACAGTGTACAACTAGCATTAATTACATTTAAGTACGTAAGATAACGAATTGTTACGAGCGTTTGTATGTTATTCCACTAAGGAATTAAATAAGGCCCATTTGCATTTACTTGTTGGTGATTATTCAAACAATGTTCACTTTAAATCTGTGCCTGCAAAATTTTGCTCTAAATTTTAAACAAAAAAAAAACTAATGATCAACTAATGATTTTAATAGAAATACTACGGCTACGTTTAACCAATAAAACATTTTTAATCAACAATGTAAAAACTATTTGTTTACCGAAAACATAAACCGACTTCAAAACCAATAAAAAGTAAACAAGCCCCTAAAGCAGACTTATTGACAGAATATTCAGCAAAATGTTTTTTTTTTATTTCCCTTGAAATCGATGATTGCTTAAAATAAAGACAAGTAAAGATAGGTAAAAAGGTTCTGTTGGCATCCGACATTAAGGCAAAGAAACTGTTGTTAAATGTTCTGTCAATATTTATATTCTGATTTAATGTCGGTTTATGTTTTTGTTACAAAAATAGTTTTTTTTTCAAACTTTTAGATGTCCTATTAAATAAATTTCATTGTTCAGTTAATATTAAAGAAACTTAGAACTTTCTTTAATTTTTTTTTCGAAAAGCTTGAACATTTTATTCAAGCGGACGATTTATAAGAAAGAAAGGATAGGTAACTACAACGTTCTGTTTTTACCACATGTCTACGGAATCCTAAAAAACAAATGATTGAAAAAACATGACGAAATTATAAGCGTTCAAATTACTTTTTAACATTTGTCTACGTAGGAATATACATATCTACCGCTTAAGGATAGATGACTAAACTGCATAATGGCTAACATTTTTTACCCTGGAATTGACAAATGGAAGAACGGATGGACTTGACGAAATTCGTTTTTGCTATGTGACCACGGAACCCTTATATTTGACAAACAGGTGGACACACAGATATCACGAAGCTATATAATGATTAAAAAAAATTTGGAAAATCCAAAAGTGCACGCCTCATAGCGGTCAATCACATTAAAAAAAAAAATCTAAAACAAAAACTCAAGTTTTTTAAAATAAAATAACAAATAAGGTGAGGAAAAAATATACTATAAAAAAAAACTGGTTGCCTGTAAAGTCGGTATACGGGCGAAAGTTTTACGTGACAATGATTTTATGTCTGTCTCTCTCGCTCTTAGGCGGGCGCGTGCCTCTCACTCGCTCTCATTGTGAGCGCATAACGTGAGCGGAGCGTAACGCAGTTTCTTGAAGTGTCACCCGGCAAACCAATTTATAAGACGTTGTCACGTCAATAAAAATAAAAAATATATATATAGATATACAGTATACAGTGGTATATTAGTTTTGACGTGACAACGTCTTATAAATTGGTTTGCCGGGTGACACTTCAAGAAACTGCGTTACGCTCCGCTCACGTTATGCGCTCACAATGAGAGCGAGTGAGAGGCACGCGCCCGCCTAAGAGCGAGAGAGACAGACATAAAATCATTGTCACGTAAAACTTTCGCCCGTATACCGACTTTACAGGCAACCAGTTTTTTTATAAATTATAATTAAACGACAGTACTTAGAACGCTAATATTAACTAGGAATCAGCACAGTGTAATACTTTATATATTAAAAACAAAAGTATTCCGGTAAGATGAATTTTTCGACCAATTTCTCTGCCACATACATGGTCACATAAACACAGACTCACGGACGTCCAAGAATGATTAGTTTTAATGTTATTATTTATTATATTAAACAAATTAATTGTTTATTAAATGTACCATATGTGCTAGATAGATTATTTAACTTCATATTAGTGCACTCATATTATCCTGTAAGTGTTATATTAAAAAAAAAAACGTCATTTAAGTTTCGAAAGACTGGGTTTTTTGACATGTCGAGAGTAGAGCACTACCTCACCGCTCCGCTTATGAGGCGTGCAAAACTTAACATTCGGTTAAGCTACGGTACCCTCATAATTAAAACGTCAATATCGGTTTGATATGGTCACGAGAAAAAATATATCGAGGGGCAAAAAAAGCTAACCTACATACTTACACACACAGAAATCACTCTAATAATGATGGCAAACGATTCACTAGGTGTCAAAACGTAAAGAAAACGCAAATTTATTGATTTCTATTTTCGGTCCTACTATAGTAACTTCCCTCAAGAGAAGATAAAAAAAACAAACAAATTGAGAACCCTCTTCTTTTTCGAAGTCGGTTAAAAATGAGCCTTATTATCGATACTAATAAAACCAAGTAGTATAAAGAAAAAAATGTAGTTTAAAAGTACTGAAAAGCATGACTGAAAAGTGTGCAAAACATACAGTGCAACGAACTTCTCTGACCTTTTGTCCTAAGGTGTTTGGTCACTAGTGTCGTTGTAAGTGTATACCTATTGTAAATTTGATTTTTGATTTTGATATTGATCAGAAAAGTTAATTTCACTGTAAGAACGTTGGAAGCAAGCGTTTTAGTTCTTTTTTTTTTAAATATATTTTTTTAGTTCAATCAATGATGATAAACACAAACAATACAATATTTTTTTAAATCTGAAGATTAATAGGATGGTTCCGGTAGTACTAGATGATTCTAGTCAATAGTTCAGTGTGCATAATATATGTACACCTAAGGAAATTTAAGGTATCAAGACAAATCTTAAGATATTTTTTAAAAAAACAGCTCAATAGTATATACCGTTCATAATATCAAAATAGCTTTCATACAGACAGCCATTCAAAAATATTTCCTCCTGCCCTATGACATAATTATGACTATGGCAAATATCAAAACACATTATTATAATAACTAATGTTAACATTAATTGATTTTCTTATGAATTTTTATGATTTTTCTTTTGAAAACGTTTATCAAAGTCAATTAGAGCAAAGGATTGAGTTCAATGGAGCGTTTGATTTGCACTCGAGCAGACGGTGAAATCCTCTAAACCGACTGACTAACGGACCGCGAGTTTTAGGGGAGCCATCACAAAATGCCCGTCCATCTGATAACAGCTTAGTAGTGGTAGAGATTATATTGAATTATTAATAAAATGTTGTTTAAAACAAAAAAGAATAAATGTAAGGAAAATTGTTGGAATTGATTGAAAGCGTAATTTGCAGGACCAAAAATAATTTAGCAATGAGATCATACTTTTTACTTTATATTTTACTTGTAGCTTTCATCCATGCCAACCTCCACAAGATAATCCCTCTGAACTCACGTAATCATCGCTTACATAATATTTTAATTTGCAGTAAACAACGCAAAGAGTCCCTGCTCTTGCTCAGTCGGGTGAACATCGAGCCGGTGATGGGTGAATCCAGTTAATCCTGACTGACGTAGGTCGTCTGGCTCGACGGAGATATCGCTTGACGCACGCGCGCTTCGGCTACTGATAGTGTGGAAGATTTAAAATCCATGCCAGTTTCTACTACAATACTTCGTTATGCTGTGTGTGTGCTTCTGATAATTCTTGATTTAGTTTGCTGACCTGGTATTACTGGCGGATTTGTTTTATAGCCAAAATAAACATACTATGCAGACAATATAACGTTTAAGCTGATTTTTTGCTGATCAAATATTTAAAAAAAATTACATCATAGTTTTCATAAGTGAGTTATACATATATGTATTCACAACAGGTTTGGCAGCCTTATTATGAAATCGGGATCTACAAGTAAACTGTATAATTTTTAAAACAAAACCTTTTACCGAAACAAAATAAAACAATTTTTATGTTGATAAACAACCCGTGACATCTATGGAAAAGACAAAAACAAATCCCGCTGTCAGAAACAAAATGAGCCCAGTCAGAAATGCTATTTTTTCAGCCATCTGTGAAGGAAAACTCATTAGAGGCGGTGCGGATTTACATTATCTTCCTCGAAAATTACATGGAACATTTTAAAAATAAACAAAACGTAATTTGTCCTTTGACAAAGCTTTGGGTCTAAATTAAATAAAAATATTTTAAAACTTGTTAAACATTTAAAAGCATATGTAGTAAACGGTAAATAATCAAAAATGGGCACACTCTCCTAGTGAAAACTTATTTACAGTATAATAGATACTTCCAGTACCAAACTTTAGATACACTGTTTATCAGAATCAGGATTTAGGCAATGGGCTCACCATCTGTCACCAACCGTTTTGGGTAGTGAACAGACGCAGGCAAGCAGAAGATATTATCATAAGTATCCAGAATCCAGCCATAATATTATGGGGAACAGCCTGTTTTTGCCAACCACTTTGGTCCACTTTACTATTACCTAGCATTCCGCTTATATACTGTGATGTACATTAGAATTTACTGATCAATAACCTGTTTCATATAAAATTGAACGTTTCTCTAAAAATACACAATCGACTTTGGTTAAACCAATCTAACTTTCTTTTAAAACAAATAATTTGATATTAAAACATTCGATGTGACGTACGAAAGGGGGCCAAGTTTCCTGCGCTTCCTATATTTGCGGTCTCATTGCCTCCAGGCGCTCAGCTTCGTAAATTTTCGGCAAAACTCGTATCGTCATCGTATAAAATGTAAATTCCGTAAAATTGTTCTCGCGGTGACGTCACGGCAGGGTTGCCACTGCAACAGGCGCGGGTATCCATGCATAAAATTAAGCCGTATAATGAAGTTGGGCACACTTCGGCAGTTCGGTGTCATAAACGTGTTAACTTGAATTAT
The DNA here is from genome assembly GCA_946406115.1 of Apoda limacodes. Classification (NCBI taxonomy): domain Eukaryota; kingdom Metazoa; phylum Arthropoda; class Insecta; order Lepidoptera; family Limacodidae; genus Apoda; species Apoda limacodes. The sequence continues at coordinate 26,535,010 of OX291551.1, read as the reverse complement.
TTCTGTGATAAACTTCACAGATTTTAACTGTCATCGATACTGTAAAGAAAGTTTTGATTGCGGTTTTCTACAATTTTATTTACGTTTAGTTATGTTTTTTATACAAAATAATTTATTAAACTAATGCTATAGGAACTCATTCATAACCCTCAGATTTAAACGAGAGTTAATTGTAACCAGGGTCGTTATTGTACTACTACATCTTAAGACGCTTATTACGTACTAGTAAAAACGGTTTTCTATATTCATAGAGCGTTTGTGCACGAAACCTATTTGAAGCCATAACGTAATTGATGTAGTATTTGCTTGTTTGTTTGTCATCAGTTCTGTTCTGTTGACCATTAAGTTCAGAGGCAATGGCGAGCTATGGTGAGACAAACAATGAGTTTTTTTTTAGTCATAAAAACCTTAATGAGGAAATTCACCAAAGAACAACTGCCAACCAAATAGTTTAAACAGTGGGCAAGCTGAAGTGGCAATGGGCAGGCTACATTGCTCGTCGAAACAATAACCGATAGAAAAGTAAGGTTCTCAAGTGGCGAACACGGACCAGAAAACGTAGCATGGGACGGCTTTCTCTTACGTGGACCGACGTCCTGGTTAGAGCCGCAGGAAACCAGTGGCACAAGTGGCTCAGTGTACGCCTTCCGTTTAGCCGAGACGACGACAACGACGTGTTAGCAATTAGATAGTTTTATTATATTTTCCTCACACTCTGTACAAACTTATTTATCCATAAATCAGAAGTAGTAAATAATCATCGATTCGCAAATCAACCCTTAGATTTCATATAACATAATATTAACAACATTTCTCTCAAATGCAATGAGAACTCATTCTAACAATTCTCATGAATATTCCGTAAGCGTAAACATCTTATTGAAATAAACAACATAATTCTTTAGATTAAGTTCCAATTAATATCAGAAGCTATTAGTTTTAGTATATCCATAAAAGAGAAGACGAGGCATCAATAGACCCAATCTCATTTTCTTTATTCCGAAGCATGGCCTAAAAGCGTTTACGCAAATCACCGTTCTTGTTTACGACCAGTCGTCCAATCAATCAGGCACTGTGTCGAGCGATGGTCGTAAAATATCGCGATTTAGTTTATGGTGAGACCGGGCCCAGCGAATTTGTCGTCACAATGACGTCTTATCGCTTACCCCGAGGTGCACCGATTTTATATAGCAAATCTTACTGATGCTGTTTACTTTAGTCGTAAATCTTACATGAAATATGAATAATTTTTTTACGTAATATATCTAAGTGAATAAGGGAAGAGGAAAATGTCGCCAGTTTTGACAGTGGAAGGTAACAAAGTGAAAACAGTAGGGAAATAATGCAATATCCGAGTATTTATGGCTGAAAGTGAATTTATGATACGGCGCTATTAACAATTTTGTCAAATAAGTCAATTTTATTACGTTAATTCAAGCGATATTTTTAGATTGCATTTGAAGAAATAAGACAGGTATGAAATTCAGATTTGCCCACCGCTTTGGATGATTTACAAAACTAAGTACATGGATAAATATTATTAGTTTTAAAGTTTTTTTATAATATATTTTTTTTCATACCACTAAAGTGGCAAACAAACTTGCGATCCGCCTGATGGTAAGCGGTTACCGCAGTCTATAGACTCTTGCAAAACCTAATATTTAGGCCTATCATTTAGAGGTACCTATAATTTAGTGCGTTAAGCTACCATCTTTTCTACCTTGACTTTGACGCTAACAAACAAAGAAACAAGACCTTTGGTAGTCTAGGATCAGTCAATGATCAATCTCTCGAATTGATTACACTCAGAAGAGTAAAAATTAATAGAGTAAAAATTGATTACACTCAGAAGAGTAAAAATTAATAGAGTAAAAATTGATTACACTCAGAAGAGTAAAAATTAATAGAGTAAAAATTGATTACACTCAGAAGAGGCAAAGCGCCTTTCTAAGTAAAAGTTTGTTTTCCGGATAGTGTTAAATAAAACAGTCCTTTCAAAGTTAACAGTACATACCTTGCCTTAGATTAAGTACAACTGAGAAAATACTGTGCATTTGGACTTTTGTATAAAGTTAAACTATTTAAAAATAATTGAAGAATAATTAACTTTTAACTGTGTTTAATTTCAAGCAATTTTTTTCCGATTTTTTTACAGTTGAAATGATTAAACTTATAAAAAAAACGGAAAATATCATCAATAAGTATAACTAAAGCAGTTTATGAAAAGACATGTAATAGGTAAAGCTACTACCTATTACTAAGTTACTTTTTCTCCCAAACGTCATCGAGCTGTAATTTCCCGATTTTTTCTCCAGGCAGAAACAAAGGGGCTTGTTATAAACGAGTTGCCTGTGTTTTTATGTTCAACGTGGCTGGCGCCAAGGGAGGTTAAGATTAAGAATGTGCTGTGATGTATGAATTATGCATGCCTCGTTACTATGTTGGTTGACTTAACGGCGTTTCCGTAGGTAGCCACTTTGGATGGAGCGAGAATACGGCTTACGAAATTTTTATTATGTAATGGTTTTTATTTTATAGGAACTTTATAATAACTTGAGAGCGTTTACCGCTTACCGAGCTTATATTCTGAAGTAAATTATTTGAAATTTTGTTTTTTTTTGTATTATTGTATTTTAACTATGATACTGATATAAAATGAAGTTGAAGTACATGAAACAGTATCTAGACATAAAATATTTGCTTTACTCAAATATCATATATTGTTTTGTTTAATTTTTTTTAAATGCTTACTGTTTCTTTATCCCTATATTTATGATGTTTTTCTACTTACGCTATAACACTTTACTTTATTTTTGGAATAAAGTATTTGGCTAAACTCAAAAATCCACATCCGTAAATAATAATGTCAATAATGTTAGTATTTCTTGTTTTAAAAGGATTTTAAGTAGAAAATAAATATAAAATAAAAATGAAACTTGGACTTTTCCTTATCTCAAATTAAAGCTTTCTTGAAGGACGCGAATTTCTAAGATGGTTTAAACATCTCAATATTCGCTGACCCATGCCATCTTCAAGTATATTGTGCAGTGACCTAAAAACCCGCTCCTGAATGGCTTAGATGTCCAATTATCATTCAGGGTAATATTAAATCAAAGCATACGTTGGTTCAACCCCCGATCGCGACCCCTTCGAATGAATGAATTATGTAAATCGTCTTGAGCGGTTAACGTTGTAATATTGTAAGCGACACTTTTCGACCCTCAGATCTTATGATATAGGCAGATATAAAAGTATCTGGATTTGTCATGTTTTTCAATCAACTTTGATGACATTTATCATTAAAGACAGGCAACTTAATATAAATTGAGTTTTTAATAATAAACACTAAAACGGTGAAGTTCAATCTAAAGAGAATCGTGGTTTTACTGCAAAACGAAATATATTCTCAAGATTTAAAAAGCATATCCTGATTTAAATAATGACTTCGTTATAATATAACGATATTATACATAAAAATTAAAATACTATTATATACAATAGTAACATGAATTGATTTTTATTCTATTTGAAATAGTAATTGGCAAATGACAGTTGGTATAGTAGATGGTTCATGTTCCTGTTTTATCGATAACCACTGCTGAAATCAGGCTTTCTCTAATGACTTCCACAACGCACCATCTAGATCTATTTGTATTTAACAACTTCCCACGGGAACTCCCTTACCCTGATTCAGGGCAGTAAAAATCATCTACTACTACATTACTCCGTTGCTTATCTATCTTATTCTTGAAAGTAAACTAACATATTATATAGGGGCTGTATATACTATACAGCCCCTATATAATTAATTATTGGAGAAGAAAGTTTTGCGAAAGGTGTCTAAGTTTATAAAAGCGCAGTGTATCAAATTAAGTAATTTAAGTCTTCTTAAAAAAATACTTCGCAGATTATAAGTTATTTTTACTTTACAGATGCTGTAAGATATTTACTGAATGCTGAAGAAACTTAAAAGATTTCAATCACTTCCAGTGTAACTTTACACTTTAACTAATACTCCAAATTCTTAGTAAGAAAATGGTATCTCAGCCGACATAAATTCAAAGAGGGCGCCGCGGGGCACCGACTACGAGCGCAGGTGAAAATTATCAAGAGGGGAGGCTCCCGGATTTAAACCAACATAGGTTGCGATGGAGATTCTGCGACTCATCGTCTGTACAGAGTACGTTCTATGTATCTTTACAAATATTGTTTGTGCAAGGGATGGAAGATACGCGTTGATTGATATCTTCTCTTTTGATGTGTGTGGGAAGGAAGTAAATTTCAAGAATATCTTGCTCATTAAATCTCTTTATAAATTAGTTTATTATTTATCGGAGTTTTGATTGGTTAAATATTTTAGATGAGAGAAATGTAACGTGTTTGTTGATAAAAGGTCCATCAAAGTGCCTTTCTACCATGCTAAAGCATGGTATATAATACACTAGTAAGTAAAATTCTAAAGTTATTTTTCCTGATTTTTACAATTTTTATTTAATCATATTTCATTATTAGAGAAATTACTTGTTGCTGTGTATTTTATCCTTATTATCTTAACCTTCAATCTTAACTGAACGTAGTCTTCCCCCATATGTCTCTACACTAGCTGGTTTTGAGCGATATGCATCCAGTGGTTTACACCTAGGCGTCCCACTCAACCATAGTCTGGCGATTATTGAAAACTTTTCTGCCCTATCGGCCAACGGTTCCAAGCGCAGCCACGCCAGTTTGTTAACAATTTTAGATATTTCCATGTTGATGACTACATTTCTTCGATAATTTCGCATTTCATCGTGCACCGAAAGACATTCCTCATAGTCAATTCAGCAACAATACCTAAACATCATTAAATGTATATTGTAAATTATCTGAAGGATTGCCACTGTGAAAAAATTTCTGTGTCCTTTCCAATAAGTTAATAAGTTGTGCCAAGTAATTGTAAAATTGTAGGTTTGATGGAACTTGATGAGGTATAAAAAAAAACATTCGAACAATTTTTCTTAGATATTATGTATTAGCTGAGGGGGAACTCTGCTTTAGTTTAATGTAAATGCGATGAAGATATTATATTACCGGCATAAATATAATAAGATTTTCTTGTGATAGCCATGAAAAGTTTTGGTATTAAAAGTTTTAAAATTAAAGCGTCTGGAAAAGTTCGGGACGATAATAAAGTGGAAAGCACGTAAAATTGTCATATATTGTCGGAGAACACAGGAAGAGATAATACCTGTGCATGTAGTTTTAGATAGGTAAATCAGTAAATCATTACAGTGTCGCTCTCTAAAGCTGCAGTAAGGCATGAGTCTCATGAAGCATTTTCAGCATAAAGTGACAAATAAAACAAATAATGCCTAATCCAGATTATCGCCTGTCTCCGACAAATCAAATAAAAAACTGAGTGAGCGTCGTGTCCAAAAATTTAAGCATATCTAAATCATCTGTTCATATGCTTGTTTCCACATACGAATACCCATACACGCATATGGTTAGAAATATACATCAACAGTAAGCCAAAGAAGGTAGTTTTGCTAACGTATTTTAGCTTTCAGAGATCACGTGGATTTTCATGAGGTTGAGCTCATTGCTTATTTGCCACAAGTTTTTTAGGTTAAAATGAAATTCTCTAGTACAAATCTATAAGTAACACTGAAGCATTTTTTCAAATAAAGGAATTTGAGTTTGTTGTTTGTTTGTATATAAGTGGATTCATCTCCGGAACTCCTTTACTTTTCAAAAGCTTCATTTCTCCAGATGTATATATAGGTTGTATTCTTAGTTCTATTTTAAGTAGTGTGGATAAGTGTGATACGGAGGTATACGTTATAAATACATTTTTTTAAAATGTTACAATAAATTTTGACACGAAATTGTAACTCCCTTTTTTAGCTTTGTCTTATTTACTTCAAAATTTGTGAAACCCTCATTTGTAAATAGATACGTAATGTGTAAGCTATATGTCCCTTAAGGCATTTATTGGTCGCAACTATTCACTGATTTCTATACAAATCCCGAAATTCGAATAAAACTCAAAATTTGGGTCAGCATCCAACGATGAGATTTGATCCCAGAACTTTTAAATACTAACCACATTACATCGAATCTGGTCCTCCGATCTTAGATATATGTCAAGAAACTTCTGAGAGAGCGAAACACGTTTTGGCAAGTTCGGAAAGTACACGTACGAGTCGTAACGATATTTAACGTAAAGGGCTCGGGAGTGGGTTCTCGTATCGCCTGCGGGCCCACGCTGTGAAGTAATGGTTACTGGTAGCACATGAAATATTACTCTAGGTTATTGTCTGTTTCACTTCATACGTTTCTGTGATTGTTGTTATAAATCAGTGTATAATTCAAACGGATATGTTTGTTTTAGCTTTGCTTGATGAACGTAGGTTTAAAAAACAGTGTTATGATACATATTCATACCACCATTGTTTTACCACTTTAATTCGTTGTTAACATTATTTATAAGTATTATTTGTGATGATGCCATTATTTGTGATTGATTTAATATTGGCAAATTTTATAAGGAAACCGAGCGTTATTTAAACTTATCTAAATTAGTGACCTGTTTGTACAGTGTTTAGTACCTTTGCTCTTAAATACTGACTAGCAAGACCATGTTGTTATTTATACCTTTGTACTTTCATTGTTTTTGGTCCCCATTTATTTTTTGCTGTTTTAATACACTCTCACTACAGATATACTTCACTTTTTGCTATTGTTAAATAAACATGTATGGAAAATTACTTTATTTAAGTTCTTTTTTACTATTAAATGTGAATTAAAAACTACATTTAATTTTATCTTAAATATTTTGTAGTTAGACCCTTAATTTTTTGGGCAGTAGAAGAAGTGAAGCAACAAGGTGGTTCAGGCAGTTTGAGGGCAGGAATGAATGAAGATGAAGCTTGATAGTAAAACACTAATCCCAAGTTATTCAGAAAAAACGAACGCTCTTCTGATATGGCCACTTGATCGGAAACCTTTTAGTGTATTCCGTACATCATGGGAATAAGCTTGAGTGAGATTTAAAACACGTCCAGGATAGACTTTGGCATGTAGCCTTAACGAAGCAAAAGCTTTTCGACCGGGTCTGGCTGTGGAATCTTGAATCGAACTTTCCATCTTGCCCAAGGGTTTTTGAGACGGCAGATATTTCAACCTTACATGTGTTAGAGGAGCTACTTTCCATAAACGCTTAGGTGTCGAAGTTTTCTCCAGGAACAATATGAGTGTTTTTTTATGAAAAATAGATTCTTAAAGCGTTGTCAAAGCATAAGTAATATACGTGGTGATGCAAGCGTACTAAGGGTACGGTAGCAGTTTAACATAAGGCACACGTATGCTCGTTTGCCACCTTAGTGATTCAAAAATATACGAGGCGTACTTAATTAAATATATAGTGTAGTTAGAAGTGGTAGACATCGTCTAACGTGTCTTAATCAATTTTAGTCCATTCGCAGATATTTTAGAGCATTAAAATAGTAATTAAATCCTATTTTCTTTTTTAACATATACTTGTGAAATAAATTGTGCTCTAAAAATTTACAACGTTGTATTCAATTATAAATTTTCTAAAACGGATCTAATAAAGCAGCTTAATTGTAGTGAATTAAGTCAGAATTAAAACACAATCTCGCTGTAATGTCGCCAGCTTAACCATTCCAGGGAATTGATAGTGGTTAAGGCAGTAAATTTAAAAGGGATGCTGAATCGCCGCAAAAGATCTCGTAAACTCTGGGAATATAAAAACCTCTTTACTAAATTTACGAAGACCCCATCAGCATTTAAAAGCGCTTTTGGCACTGACTTTGTTCTGTCTGTAGAACTCTTATAGTCCTTAAAATGGGTACTTCAGGAATATTATGCAATAAAAGTTACAGAGCGAGAGCAAATAAAAATGAGCAGTGGCAACACAATTGAAATTCTAACATTGTTTGCTTTAAAAATATTGTAGCTTTCTGCGATGAAGACTCTTTTAAATGTATGCAGGTACCTAACAACAAGTAAACGTAAATTGTTTTTTCAATTGGTTTATTTGATAGTTATAATTTGCTAGCTGTTTTTCGCATTTCCACCCGCACTGAATTTGGTTATCGGTGTAGAATTTCAACGGCACCTACTCAATTATAGAAAAGAAACCGTCTCACACGTGACGTTTTCAAGTAACCAAAATGCCAAATTTCATCTGAATCGGTACATCGGTTTAATTTATAATATTAGTATGGATATGTATTTACTTGGCCGAGCTAGATTTTATGCAGCGATGTCGTGTAGACGTGCCATATATTAGGGTGCTGTGATGTCTTTACAACACTGCTACGATGACGATTTTTTGTGCAAGGGTTTTCGGTAGGCAACATCATTCTTTTCTTTTTTCGGGTTCTATTTCTTGTTTAGCTACAGTTTTTTGTATTACTCAAATGTTGATCTTTGTTAAGTTCTTGTGTGTGTGTGTGTGTAGTTTAGAAGTTTTAATTTTAAAAAGGTCAAGGCATAGGTATTTAAGCATATCACGAAAATAGTCTAGATTTACACATTTGTTTCTTGAAATCGATATCTGAAGTTAAGCAACGTCGGGCGTAGTCAGTCATTGGATGGGTGACCGCTGAGCGGCACACTTTTTGTTGTTGTTTTTGCTCGTAAATTATATGGTGGTAGTAGAACCCAGCGTGCGGGAGAGTCCGACTCGCACTTGAACGATTTTTTATGCCCATTAGAACACGCTCATCAATCTAAATAATATTTACTAAGGCGGTATTCATGTAAAATTTTCGTACAAGAAATAATAATAAAATAACTTATAAATAAAAAGTGAAATCCCTATATAAACATGATGTATAAAGTGGCAACGGCCTATGTTTAGCCAACTTCAAAAAAAAGGAGGAGGTTCTCAATTCGTCTGTTTTTTTTGTATGTGTTATGTGTGTTACACGATATCTCTGCGGATTAAGAATAGAGTGTAACAGTACTTACATATATGAAAAGGTTAACCCGCGGATTGGTCCCATTTAAATTTGGTAAGGATCGGCCCAAAGAAACCAGAGTTAGATAAGAAAATGTCTGAAATTGTATCATTGTAGACGACCATATTTCTAATGTACGCGTCCCGTAAGATTCTGCTTAGCAGAGGCACCACTGTGAATAACATAAACAAAATAATATACCATTGAATTCTAGTTCCGCATTTCACTAGGTACAAAGTTATATAGGTCGTACTCTAGTTGACGATTCAACATGCTAAGGTGGCTTCTCACGGCCTGTAATTTATCGGGTTACCACACGTAGCCGCTCCGATTTGTGAAGGCGTGATTTTGCTATAGGCCTACCCGCGCCGCACTTTTGTGGTTACCGACACATGTTGAATTCGAGGAGCCTTTTCAGGGTAGCCTTCGCTGGCACAGGCGCCGTGAGCTGGTGCGACATGGTCCGTGAGATCTCAGGCCGTGAGAAGCCACCATAACAAATGCGATTACAGTTGCTAACATTTTATGCATTTCACCAGTCGAAATTTTGACAATCGACGCGTAATAAAAAAAATTGACGTTTTAATTTTATAATAGTTACGTGCGAACGCAATATTACTGCGAGGCTTTAGATGTATGTTTACAGTGGAACTTTAGTTTTAAAGGACAAGGTTTCGACGTATATATGAGGTGGGTTCAAACCCTGAGCGCCTCACTGGTCTAGCACTAATTTCAATATACGGAGACTTAGCCTCAACAATAAAAAACTTAAGAAATAGTTACAAACAAACTTTTTTTTATTTAGTCCGCGCGCGGTCAGGCAGTTTTATTATACAGCTACTTTCTCGTTCATACAATGTTCTTGATCGATCTCTTTAGTGATTGAAACATTTATTAGCAATATCCACATTCCAAACTGAAATAACTTTGCGTCCCTAACTTATTAAAGTTTACGAAGAACCAACCAGCTCTTTTTGAATCGATGTGATAAAAAATTGTCGTTCAATTTTCGTTATTGCTTTCGAAAAATATGGCGCTCGATCCCATCCCATCCTCCCTTAGACTTCCTATTTGTATGTACCTAGGTAGAGGGATCCCACATGCATGTAGATTCTCTTTCTATTGCGCATCACATTTATCAACTCCATTATACTTGCACGTTCTATTCTAGTTTGTTTGTAAGTATAAGTATAGTGCAATCAACTTTTCTGCCCTCTGAACTGAACGGTGTTTGGTCGCTAGTAAAATCAGAAAACAATCTTAAGATTTAATAATTTTAACCAAGGTGGTATTTTGATTTAGAACAGTTTGGCTGGGCTCTTAGGTTTCTCATGAGGATCATCAGGAAAATCTAGGTTCTGTTAGTTTCCTTTTATGTGGGTACCAAACCCTATTTCTGTGCTAAATTCTAACTAGGTATTAAGGAGTATCAAAAAGTATTGACGAAGACTACGAATTAGAAGTCAGTCAGTGTCGAATTTTTGTAACTTTGTGTTTCCATAACTTCTTGATAAAAGCAGAATTAAGCTCCAAACTTTAAAGTGTACGACTTCTTTTAGTCCCCTAGCTTATTAAATACCTAAACAGAATTTCAGCCGTCTACAGTATCCCAGTGCTGTTAGACAGAGGCGTGAAGACACGCCGAAATGCTTTTAGAAAATGATGGTACGGCAGTTTTCCGTGCTTCCAGATATTCAGTGCACTGGATAATTACAAATTCTAATGAATAAGTGACTTTCATATTGACTAAATGCAATATATGCTTTAATTAAAAAGTTGCACAAGTGTTGGAACAAAATCAAAAAATAACTTAATGCACTAAACAGTAGTACGTTTTGTAAATTTTTTTTTTCATTCCGATGCTAAAAATGATATAAATCATAAAAAAACATACACGTATATTTAAATCTATTTCCTACTTCAAAATAAAATTCAACCGAACTTTAAGAACAACTTCAATCTTTAAAACTAAAACTAAAGTCCAAAGTACCAACTACTTTAAAACAAAGTCTATAAGAGTGAGGCACTAAGGAGTAAACTCTCTTCACTATTGAATTTTAAAGCAGAATCTGATTTAAAGTTCGCGGCTGATCGTTAAAATTGCAAGTGTACGAAAGATATGGACCAAGTTGTAAATTTAAATCACTAAGTCTACAAAGTTGGGGCAAGTTGTGACAACTTGGACCAACTTGCTTCAAATTGGATTACTAGTGACTTGTACAAGGGCTAGTTTGTCACGTTATTACTGCACTTCGTCCTGAGCTACTGAAATTGTTTTGTACAATAAATACTTGACTATGGTAAATAATAATAAATAAAGTATTTGGTATGTATGAATAAATAAACAGGAATAGTGAGTAGGTATAACAATACTACATTTAAACATACATACATTAAAAAAATATTAACACGTTGATGCGAACAACGTATTTGTAAGTCACATATTGGTAGATGTGTTGCAGCACAAAGCATTATCACGTCCAGCGAAAGGTCGATTTATTGGGCATGACGTTATAGTACGGTATCTGGCCATACTATCGCCTAAGATTGCCACGACACATCTATCTCTCACATTTATAGTGCTACGTCGCATCGATTTTGTCGACGTGCCTATACGTTGAGTACAGCTATTTGCACAACGTCACTAGACGCCGCTTCTTTTTGTATGAAAAAGTGATGTGCGTCAACGTGTTAAGAGCGTTCTACTAAGAGGCCACAATTTTTAATGACGTTACACAAGTACCTTTATATCATATGCTCGTCATCGACAGGGAATTTATCCTCACACCTTAGAAATGGTCACGTACAGTGCTGTTTCAAAACAACTTCCTCCCGCGAACTCTTAGGTTGTGGAATGAGCACCAAGGTTTTTTAAGGATAACAATGTACGGTTGTTTAAGAAAGAAGCTATTAGATATTTAAAGGCTCTGGTGTTGCAAGCGTCTACAGGCTGCAGTGACCGCTTACCATCAGATGGACCAGTAACTTGTTTACCACCACAGTGGTACCAAAAATGTAGGTATACTGATTTTATCCGGTTATTTGGAATACCACATATAAGTGTCTGTGGTGCATTCTATTACCCTGGTCTAAACATTCATTATTAAATTTCAAATAACAAATCAATATATTAGGAGGGGGCATAAAGCCAGAAGAATTCTGCATACAACTTGGAATATAAACGTTGTAATGGTGAAACACATTAAATATTGATAACTCAAATATAATAATTATGTGTAATAAAAAATTGCTAATAACACCCCTAGGTTTTTTTAGTTTGTTTATTTTAATGAAACTTCAGCTTTATTGTATAATGTTACATTTTAAAATCCGACTTGTAGGTAGTTGCAGAGATTAGCGCGTTCAAACAAACTAACAAAGTCTTTAGCTTTATTTTATTAAGTACCATTGAAAACAGCATAAAAAGTCTGAATATATGAATTTAAGATATAAAGATTTGTGGCTTTGTTAACAATCCAAAACAAATAAAATTCTGAAATGAACTTTAAACAATACATAGGATTTCGTACATATAAATTCTTTTCCATGTAGTTTGTTCCATGGAATTGTTACAATTACTAGGAAAAGTCCTTATTCCTCAAGTAGGTATGAATTTGTATTTGAGAAAAGACATACTAAACGTTAGGTAATCAAAATAATAAAAAATTTATACATATTTAAAAGGTATTTGCAAATAGAAAGAGAAATCTGATAAAACACATAAGATTCGACTGCTACGTGGAAGGGAAGAATAAAAAGTAATCACTTCTATCGAATCGTTTTTCAGAATTCGGGTTTAAATTTGAAAAAAGGGAAAACATTTAAACGGCAAGGGGAGGTAAAGTGCCTCATTACGAGTCAACGGTGCTCAAAGGGCGTTTGGAAAAAAGTTCGCAAGCTCTCTGTCAGGTAGACAACGGGCAAATCGTTGGAGACCGTTCCTGCTGAATACTAGAGGTTAAACTAATTTTAGTCATTTTATGTTTTCCTTCCAATGAATAGACGTTTTTTTTTCGTTTTTAAGGTTGTTCGAAGTGTGCCAACGGTCTCATTACTAAGTCTAGGGTATCTGTGTTTCCGTCTGCACGACCTTTAAAGAGTTCTCTATCTTTTGAACTATAAAAGCTGTTTCGCTCTATCGTTAAAACATTAATCGTACAAAAGAGATTTATAATATTTATGGCTTTTACATTAAAGATCAAATAAAATGTACGATTGAGAGATCTTCCTTGCGATAGGTTTCTCTATATCAGTTTGTATCGAACGCATTAATAAATTAACTACGTTTCTGTGGTAGTATATATATAGGCTTATTTTACCTGTTGAAGTGGTTAGAGCTTTTTAGCCTCATACGTTGTTGTTGAGGCACGGCCTACCCTCACACGTGGACCCAGTAAAGTTGTGGACTACACATACGTATACTGGTTTCCTCACGATGTTTTCCTTCACCGAATAGCAAGCTTGTGAATAATCATTGTTCTTGATAAAAAAAAGAAAAAGAGTTATTGAAACACGCCAGGTTTGAACCTACGCCGCTCAGAACGCAATATAAAAACTCCTAGTCCAACTCCAATCCAGTTGTAGCATCCTGAGTCCTGGATTCCAAAAACATGGACTTTATTTTCTAACAATAAAAACCAGTCAAGTGCGAGTTGGACTCGCGCGCAGAGGATTCCATTTACGTAATTTACAAAAACTAACAAAAAAAGTGTGCCCCTAAGCTGTCACCCGGATGGGTACTGACCAAGCCCGACATGGCGTAACTTCGAATATCGTTTCCAATAAACAAATGTGTTCCTGTTTCTCTTAACAGTAAGCTAAATGGCGCTGTGAAGTTATTTGTTGTTATACTTTAGAGCACACACACACACTTTAGCTGCAAGATTGAAGGTAGTTTGTGTTACTGTTGCCACGATAAAGCAACTATGTTGTTAAGAGTTTATAAACAGTTTCACATTATTTTGTTGGAAACGATATGCAAAGTTAAGCAACGTCAGGTTTGGTCAGTGATTGGATGGGTGACCGCTTAGCGGCACACTTTTTGTTTTTGTTTGTGTTCGTAAATTACTGTTTTAACGATAGAGCAAAAACAACGGAAATCTGTTTCTTGTATGGGGACACCCCTTAAATTTTATTTTTTTATTATTTTTTAGATAATACCTTATTATAACACATATTCTGCGAAAAATTCAGACTTTTCGCTATTTTGGTGCATATAATTGATAGAGCCTTTTTATGGTCAGACAGACAGATGGAAAGACAGACAGCGTAGGCTTAGTAATAGGGCTCCGTTGGGACGCACTGGGCACGGAACTCTAAAAACTAAAATTATAATAAACTATTATTAGTGCATACATTTCGGTTAAGTCATACCACTTTTAATAACAAATCAGAACGTTAAAATATACAATAAAAATTTATGTTCAGTGGTGATTTGATTTCACCTTGCGTTTTAAGTGACGGAGGTTCGAGCCCGGCGTGTAAAAAACTCGTTGTTTTTCTTAATTTCTCGAGTGCATTGATTATTTTATTTGCTTATTGATACAGACCACTGGGTTTTCGTTGAAAAAAAACATGATGAAGAAACCTGCATACGTAAAATGGAATGTCCTAGTTTAAGGAAAGACCAATGTATGTGTATATGTACGCACATATGTATGTGTATATGTACGCACATATGTATCATTATTATTGTTATTAACAATAATAATAATAATGTTATACAATTAAAATTAAGAAAATCTTTTGATAAAAAAAGAAAAACTACTATTGATTACCTAACAAGAATTTGATTTGACGTTTAGTGAATTACATTAAAGTCTTACTTGCATATTTTATGTAAACGATACATACTGGAATCATCTACTCTATAAAGGTTTTAAAAAAAAACTAGCAGACACGAAAAGTCCATAACCATCCTTTATTTAAATTTACTATTCAGCACTTTAATAAGGTCGTGAATAACACTAGCTCCTCCAGAGGGCGCTGCACATACTTGCACTTCGCTGCAGTGAAACTAATAATGTGCCAACTCGCAACTACTGCAAACTGCCTCTTTTCTTTGCATGCTCTATTCACTTTATGGTATGTAAAATTTGGTAAAAATTTTGATTTATCTGTGTAATCTCGAAAAATGTAAGTAATGTAAAATAAATGTTGTGCTCAGTAGTGTCATAATCTATATAATTTCGAAACAATATTAGTTTTTGCTTTCATTGTTAACAAAACTTTTGCTGACGATCAGTTGTCCAGCCATTTTTACTGGAAAGTCTAGCAGCGGGGTGTCGCATTCTTATATGCGGTTACACTCCATAGAACGTGTCTGCGCTCGCCTGGCCTAAAGACTATGGGCTGTTACTTCAGTCTGCTATTAAGGTATTTCTGTTTCCTTCATTTTTCGGCAGATGTCCTGTTAATAAATCACATCGAAACACACTACGTAACTTTGTGAATATAGAAACTACTTCATGTATCCAATATCCAGAGTTTCTATGCCAAAGTTTGTCGTGACAAGTATATCGCAAATAAAATAACGAGTGACTTTATAGCATTCATATTTTACTAATTTTTTTCGTTTAACTTCGACAATGCTATACAATTAATTATAGCTAAAATAAATTACCCGCGTAATTTACTTGTTGTCATGCAAAAACAGAAAACGAACTTTGATTTAACTAATTAACTTTTGAGAAGTGAACCGTTGTCAGTACAAATTCAAAAGTTGTTTAATTTGTGCCGCGGAAGAAGTGTCGCTTTGTTAGGTTTGAGCTTAGTCACGTAATCGCTCTTAAAACTTCGCTGACAGCCGTTAGGGGTGCACCGTGCTCCTACCAACTCTCAAATCACTGTAGTTTTGGTGTACTTTGTGGTTTTTTACGAGGCCACTTACGTTTATTAAAGTTTCTTTGGCTCTCTAGATCCCAATAAATATGCAACTAAGCGTGATACTAAAATCTGCTTAAATTTTCCTTTTTCAAAAAAAGCTTATTACGAATATCGTGAATCCTCTTCGTATTTCTCAAAAATTTTTTGTTTCGATAACTTTTTTCGTTACTTTTTTTTGTAATAATTTTAAGTTTTTACTAAAATTTATAGAAAATGCACACCATAACAACCAATTCTAATTATTTAATCGACTTTCATAACAACAAAATGCAAAACACGCTTTAAAATTTGGACAAGTGTTGAAACTATGGTCACTTGCAATTTTTTTTTTTCAGCCTTAATTACAATAAATGAAAATTACTCAGTAAGGTATAATAATATAATATGCACTAGATAAAAGAAGATTTATAGCATATTTCTTTTTTCAATTCTTCTGGTGTTACATTTGGCCACAAAATTTGCACGAAAATGGCGTATTAAAGCCTATCTGCCCTATATCTTAGCCTTACGAAAAGCATTGTTTTGTTCTTTTAAAGCAGTGCGTACTTTGTTTTGCGGTGGATGCCAAGTATTGAAATATACATTTTATTTGTTTGTATGATATGGACAGATGTTAATATATGTTGTTCTGAGTTTATTCAATATGTATCTTTATCATGTATTTTTATCATTATCAAAAATCGTAACTTAATTTAGGTAACAATGCATAGGTACGCCAATAACTGAGAATAGCGGACAATATAATATCTAAAATCCGTCATCCATATTCATTTGAAATTTTACTCTTACATGCGTCAGGTTGGCAGAATCATCTATTGTATTACAAAACTTTTGTAATATATAGTTTGTAAAAGCTAAACCTCGCAGCAGATAAGGGCAATAAAAACTTAAGCAATTTACAATTATGTGTTGCACACAAGCACTGTACGTGTACAAGCTGCTGTTGTCGCGTTGCTCTACGATTGGCACACACGTGTTCATGAGATTGGCACACACGTGTTCGTGAGATTTACGCACGCACCTAAAAACTTGTGTCGTTAATAAGTTTGTTCATATGTGGCGAGCAAGTGTTTGGTGACATTCCTTGTATCTAATATAGGTAGCGCAGTTTTGCTTTAGCGATTAATAACCCTAGTAACTGAAAAGTTATGACTTATGGTAAAGAAACATAGTCCCTACTATCGTTGGCATCCTGAATAGCAAGCTTTGGAGAGAGTAATGATAGATGTTCCTTTGTGGGGTAAAATTTGGGGTATAACAGAACCACAACCAAAGTTACCGATATAGCTCACATAGTTAGCAATTTATAGTGGCAATTGGCAGGCTACATCGCTTGTTGACCGATGGAGAAGAAAGGTTCTCGAGTTGCGACCATGAATTGGAAGACGCAGCTTAGATCGGTCTCCTATAAGATGTACAGACTAGCATGGTTATAGAGCTGCACTAAACGCAGACAAATCGTTGTGAAAATATGTGAACCCACGTTAAATGTTACTGAATAACCAAAAATGTATCCTATTATTTCGGGTCGGGTCACCTTGCCTTTCTGTTCCAGGATGTTCTACCCTAATCTATCAGGCAACTGGGCTTTCCTTAGATCTTTAACTATATTTGACCACCTGCAGACGGCAGTCTTATCGGCGTTTTTATCCTAATAATTGATGACATTGTGTACCAGGACTAAAAACTTGCCAGCGATTAAGTTGGGAATCCATTTAGAGCGTGACAGTTACTTAGAGCTTTTATATTTACTACTATTTGTTGGTACTGTAAACCAGCATTTTTTTATGATCATAAAGTAGCGAAAACACATTTCTTCACTCTCACACTACTTCTTAATTTTGTCATTCACGCCTGTAGATTTTTTTTCTGGGCTGCTATTACAAACTCTTATAGGAAATTATTCGGTTCCGTGGATCAGTGGGTAATGACCTAACTGATGAATCGAGGAACGTGGGTTCGATTCCCGCACAAGAAAAAAAATATTATTTGTATTTGGCTTGAAACTGGGTGTTTTCTATGTTTCATATGTATGTATTAAAAAAAAAATTATATATGTATTTGTATCCGTTATGTGGTATCCATAGCACAAGCTTTGCTTAGTTTAGGACCAGACGGCGCTGGGTGTTATGTCCAAAAATATTTATTATTATCATATATTTGTTAAAAACTTGGGTAGGAGCTTTTATGAGATACTCAGTACTACAATACTACAAGAGAAATTCTCAAACATTCTTGCAGAGGCCCTGTTCGAGGACAGAGTTCGTGCCTGTAACACTTTCGTGAAACTAATAATGTGGCAACTTGCAACTTTTGCAAACATTGCGCTTCTTCTTATTTCTGTGTACTTTCCGCATCATGTGGTGTAAATGGGCCATTCTGTTGAATGTTTTCAAGATTGTCTGCGGCTTATTGGTTTTTAAAGTTGGTGAACAAGTATCTAGTATTTCTAAGATTTTGTAAATTACAAAATATTCTTGAATGTTGCCACAATAAATGAAAAAAAAAACAAACGAATTTTTACATTTTGCTCATCCAACTAATATTATAAATGCGAAAGTTTGGATGTTTGTTACTTAATCACGCTTCAACCACTGGACGGATCGAGATGAAACTTGGCACACAGAAAAGTAGGTTCTGGAATGCGACATAGGCTACTTTCCATCCTGGAAAATACAAACGTTCCCGCGGAAGTAACTATAACCGAATTTCACTTGAACGTACTATAGCTGCAACTAAGCTTGGTATAACAAACTTCTTTAGTATGACCAAAGAGCTGCCGTAAGAATCCCAAGCCGATAACCAAAATTTGGGCAGACGGAGCTGCTGGCAAAAGCTAATAATGCAACTGAAAAAAATATTATTACTTATATGTAATATTTTCAATAAATAAATTGCCCATACGAAAAGGTAACTTATTTAAGGTATTTTCGTGTAGCTACCAGCGCGATCACAAAAAACACATTGTCCGCACCTACGTAGGCTACATGCGTATTCTTAAGTGGCAAACAAGCGAATCAGTAGCGTATGTAATATGCTTGTAACACCGAGATTACCTACTTACTACTCGCTTGTTGCAAAAATTTTATATATGAACATTAAAGTATGGATATTAATTCGAGTATGCATAAAGTTTGGCACAGAGATAAATCAATATGTTCCGGAATAACAAATAGAATTCTAACTCCAATCAAGAATTCTCACAAGCAATATATGTGTAGGAGTTAAACCAATCCATACTAACAGATATTATAAATGCGAAAGTGAGTTCGGTTCGAGCAACATCAGAAATTTGGCACAAAGAAGTTGAAGATACGGAGAAGGACATAGGCTACTTGTTATCCCGGAAAATTCAAAAGTTCCCGCTCAAATTACTATCAATTCAACGAACTAAATCTACAGCTATAGCTTGATATAGCAAACTTCGTTACTGCTATCAAGAAGTTTTCGTAGGAATCCCACTCCAATAACCAAATACATATTGAAAATATTCCTAGAACATATATATATTTTTTAGTAAAAAATAAAGCATATTAACATCATTAAATATTTAGCTCCAGCCCTCTCAGTTAGGAGAAAGGGTAGGCGTTTGAGAGCCTTGGAATCGATATGATGCTCCGAGAATAGCTCGTCTCACACACAGTGCCTTCAGAAAAGACTAATAGACAGGATTATGAACGGCTGAATAATATTACAAAGGAAAAATTCTGCCTCTTAAATTTGTTTACGTATTTAAGTCGATAAAATTTATATAATGATTAATAATTCACCGGGACTTTGCCCTCGTGTTTTACTGATTATATATTATTTAATCCTTACTGTGTAATGCAAGTAAGTAGATATTCAAAAAAGAAAATGATTTACTAATAAGTAAATATATATTTAACAAGTTTACCTAAAATACAGTTGCATGTATGTACGACAGGCACTTAGCCGGTTTTTAACAGAATTATAAATCTATAAACAGATATTCGTATTTAATTTTTAAATAGTAATTCGTAAAATTTTTAATTCGTAAAAAAAAGGGTCTTGTAAGATATAGCTGGACATGGAGATTTTATAACGGTTTCGCCTTTTTTATTCTGATGTACGGAATCTTTAAAAACGCAGCTAGTTAGGAAATATAATAATATGTACTTATTCAAAAGGTTTCTTACTTTTTCGTCAAATATATTTTCTAACTTGTTAAGGCGACGCTAAACTTAAATTGTGTAAAAGTTTTAGCAAAAAAAGGTAACTACGTGTCGGGAATGTTCAAAGAGAGAAGTTTCTATAAAGGTATTTTTTGACGGCAGCGTGTTAGTTGCTAATGATGGCAAAATTCTGTAAGTGCAAGGAAGAAAAGAGGTATGTTTATTTACCTATGAATAGGTAGGAATATGTAACCGATATGTCCTATTTTTGACAACAAAATATCAGATTTTATAACTATCAAAATATCAATATTAGAATTGGCAAATGGACTTCCAAGTGATCAAAATCGATTGCCAGAGATACATTCTTGCTTATTTAATAGGTATGTTTTAAATTCATTTTTATATTTAACTTTAGTAGGTATATTTAAAATTCATTTTTATATTTAACTTTAGTAGGTATATTTTTTAGTAGAGGCACTGTCTGGTAAAATTATGTAAAATATGACAGAAACGGCACAACTATCCTAGCCTGTATTTAAATTTGTTTCCCTGCGTTTAAACAGGGGCGCGCTACAGTAACAGTGTTGTCCCCTAGAGGTCGCCGTATTTGCAGGCAAAGTTCTGGCCACACTGCAGTTAAATTAATAATGCGCGAACTTCCGACTACTGCAAGAAATGCACTCTTTTGTTTTATTCTGTATTTTTCGCATTACATAGTGTAAATGGCCATTTTGAGGATCTTCTTTAAGTAGGAAACTGATAGGAAGTGATAGAGTAATGGAATCGGAAAATGTTGCTACTTTTTAATTCAGATATCTGACATTCGATTATTCCATATTCAAACTTATATGCAGGTACACTGCTGATTTTAGTAATCACACTTTTAAAATATCGACATAAATGCAATGCAGTATTAACTTAGGTCTTAGAGTTTAAAGTAGTAGGTACCTAAGTAGTTTAAAACGAACAATTTATATACTGAAATCTGAGTTCTATTGCGGCCTATTGTCTATTGTAATTGCTAGAAACACTGTCAAGATAGATATAATAGTTCTAAATCATCGTCATTTGAGGATAATTTTGTATAAATCATGTTTTTGACATTACATTTTATGCGTTTAGTCTTTTTCAAATTAAGAAGAACTTATTTATACACTTTATCTAAACATAATAAATAAGAGTGTGATAGACAGATGGTCTACGTAGGTGCTAAGTAATACGGTCCCGTACACCCTTTGTTTACGGAACCCTAAAAAAATAAAGCGTGCTTATATGCACTTAGGGCTTTCATAACAGGTGAAGTACGACAGTTTTGCGTTTGAAAATATTGTATATCATATAATATACGTTTATTGTAATGTTTATTACACGAACACCGTTAGCTCGAACGTATTTATTGGACTAATTGAATAAATTGTCAGAAGTCACGTGATCCTACCCTCTTCATGGTGCATTCCGCGCCCATTAATGTAAACAGCCAATGGGTTATAAATATGCTGTTTAATGGGTCACAAGGACCGCACTCAGGACATTATTAAGTCAAAGTGCAAATATATTCCTAGCATTCCTAATAAGGGGTAAGGTAAGGTGCCTGTAACAGAAAGAAAGTGTTTATTTAGGTACTCTTTCACTGCTGAATTTATTTGTCAGCCGAGTGTGTATTGAGCAGAGCTCACGAGTGTCAAACTCTGACTGTTTCGAATACACATGAAGAACAGTAAACACTTACCTATATTAGTGTTAAAGTGTTGTTAAAAGTTGATATATGTGGTGTGCGATAATGCCCTGACGCCCATGTGCGTAAAGGTCGCACTATTAAGAAGCTGCAGCAAGGGTGTGAAAAAAAAATGGTAACTAAAGGAGACTTGTGACAATTACCGCATAAGTGTGTAATGCACGCTATTAAGATGCTGAAAACGGTGCAGTAAAGGCTGCTTTATGAGAAAGTGTGTTGATAGGTCATTAACTTGACTTGTTAATATAACTAAATAAAAAAATATTAACTGGATAAAAATGAAAGAGTACACGAAGAAAGACAATACAAACTGGTATATTTGTAGAAATATAACATTATTCAGCCATTTAATTATTCTGTGCATCACATTCTAAGTTACATTTATGAATTGAATGTATATACAGTTAAAGCAATAATATCTATCACTATAACGTTTAATGTCCCTATATATGTATTAATAATTAGTTTGCATACATATCTACAAACACATACACACACACACACACAAACATATATATATATATAAATATAGGAACTGCAGAAAACAAATATCTAAAAGTGTATGGATGTTACTTTATAAATTATATTCTATATCGTGATAGAGATTTTTAACACAATGTTTTCGCTCATACTATTAAAGAAAAAAACAAATTGTCTCAAAAATATCTTTTTTTATTTAATCTTTCATTTTATTATACTGCCGTAAAACAATAACATTTAGATAAATACATATTGCATCTTGTTATTAGGCTTCCGTAACTTAATATCAAAAAAGACACCTTTTCACTTTTGTCTTGTCCGTTCGTTCGTCGGTATGTCACAGCCTAGAATAAGATAAAATACATTAAATGTAGACACTTGTACTAATAATCATTGGTAGATTCCATAGTATTTCTCCAAAAATAATCATCAAAGAGGTATTCGCAGCGTAATCTAGAAGTTATAATAGCATTTTAATTTAATCATGAAAATATTTTAGTACTTACATTGTGTATTAAGGGTGGCAAGGAGATAATTACTGATGAGAAGCTATTTGAAAGCCTAAGGCAAAAGGCTGAAGGCTTTAATGAATCAAGTTTGTCATAACTGCCCGTGAGCTCTATAAACGCGCGATTTGCCTTGAGAAAAAAAAAATACAATGAAGAAGCCCGTGGGAGTAAACAAAGTCCTACCACCCGCTTTGCCTGTATGTAAACTAAGTAAGTGTTATGAAAAATACCTAAGAAGTTCAATTTTGAACGCATTAGTTTTAAGGTAATTTTACAAAAGTGGTTAAGCGTGTGATACGGCACACAAAAAGTCGTCTTCAATAAGTAACTTTAGGCTTACGTTGACATGAGACATCATTTAAAATAAAAAAAGTCCAAAAGTTGGAAATGCGGAACGGTCGCCCGCAGAGTTTTAACACGCGTTTCTAACTTTACAAGGAAAAAAATATAAGTTGCCAAGTCGTGTTCGTGTCGTGTTCGTGTCGTGTTCGTGTCGTGTTCGTGTCGTGGTCCCATAACGCTGCATCAAGCACCTTCTTTATCAACAACACATTGATTTAGGAGCTGAATGGCTGCAGCTCAGCGGTTCACCTGTAGCCGTTACAGGGGCATATCTTAACCCATGGTACAAGTGACTGAAAGTGGCGAGTAATAAAAATCTTTAAAATATAGAAGTGCATTCTAGGTCCTAAATGTTCGTACGTTTGTATGTATATCTTTACGTGTGTGTAGTGGCTAGACACACGCACCTACATCATAATGTGGGGGAAAGCCTCCCTTTATCTACTACTTTAGTTCTGCGATGTAGGCAGTGAGCCTATAGCCGCAACACTGATGCAGTGTTTGGACTAAGGTGAATTTAAATATAACCCATATTATGAAAATTACATATAGTATAGTGATTAGCGGTAAAATAAAAGACCATGGACATGATAATATACCCCCATAGCCAAAACTATAAGAAATAAGTCAGGATGGGGCAGGACGTTATCCATACTAATATTATAAATGCGAAAGTCTGTCTATCTGTCTCTCTGTCTGTTTGTCTGTAACCTCTTCACGCTTAAACTGCGGAACCGATTTAGATAAAATTTGGTATGCAGATAGTTTGAGTTCCGGGGAAGGACATAGAATTGTTTGTATCCCGAAAAAAGATGTTTCCCCTTTTTTGATGTATTTTGAAATTGAAAATCGCTTCTAATCTATCGCTTGGTCTACCCATTAACCATCAGTATGTCGTTGTGGTATTGCGGTCCCAACACTAATTAATTTCGTGGACATTCGTGGTAGCAATGTGCTTATCAAACGTAGATTTGAGCGGACAATGGAGTCCGCATCGATTTAATGGTACGAGTATGGAACCAATTATTTGTCTAATAAGGGTCGTTTGGTATAGCTTAATTCGTGTGTTGGTTGGCGGTTTGTTTAATTTAAAAGGGTTGAGGGATTGGGGGTACATTGATACAATTATCAAATATAGGAGGAAAACTGATGTTAGACAGTTTAAATATATTTAAATCTATTCCATTTTGATAAGATTTTTTACTTAGGATTATTGTATACTGTATAGTATATGATTGTTTTTATTTTAGATTAATTCCATAGTCCTCACATTGCCATGTCACAATAAATTTTATGCGATGATCTAACGACCTGCGTGCTCTGCTAAACCCTTCAACAATCGAAATGTGCAAATTAGTGATGTTAAATAACTAATTATTAACATACCTATTACGGCGTTGCTATAGAATTTTGCAGCTGAAAGAACTCAAGAGTGGGTATGGTGTTGCCGGCCGCCATCCAGTAAATAATTTACTCGAAAGTAAACATAAGGGTGGATGTATGTCAGTCAGGCGAATAATATTGTGTTAAATATTTAATATTTTGTGTAATATTTGATGTTCAGTTCTTTTAATGTTACCATTCCTATATAAATGTGCACAATTATGTAAAATAATTAAATCAGTAGTGATATTCGTGCGAAATATTGGTTCCACGTCTCGAGAGCACTTAAGTTATAGCATAAATAAAAAGGAACTTACCTACTTTTGCTTGGGAAAAGTATAATCTAAAGAAATATTTTATAAGTTTTTACATTTTCACGTTCCAATACTAATTATCGCGCTCCATTACTAATTTAAAAACCCGTTTTTTTTGAATTAGTAAAAGAAATATTTTCTTTTGGATTTTAAAACAAAATTCTAAGTATAAACAAGCGGAGTCCTTTTACCACATACTCCGAAAAAATAGCATGTTTCAAAGAATATTTTATTTACCAAACTTATATTTAAATTGAACAAAGAATAGTGTTTAAATTGTGTGATGGTAAAGAACTGTTAGCGCGCGAACCGGTTGTAGAGAATTTAAATATTACCATTTATAATATTCGCCGACATAACAAACATATATTCCACTTATAATATTTGTCTTTCATTATATTACTTACTAGATTTTGCCAGCGGCTTGGAACTCCTTATTTATACTAATGGAGTTTGATACTAATCTTATGTCGTAATCCAGGGTGTCACCTCAGGGTGTCAAAATTGGTCCAGCCGTTTGAGCGTGAAGAAGTAACAAACATACAAACACACTAGTACTAGTAGTAGTTGCCCACGAGAGCGGTCCACTTGTCACAATCCAAAATGACAACATAACCACGGTTCATGAACTTACAAATAACCACAGTTCGGAGAAAGGTTTTTTTTTTGTAATTGAACGTCAGCTATCAATGAAAATTTTCAACTACCGGTCTATTAGCTTCAATGTGGCAAAAAACACCTTGAACCAACACCACCACCGTCTTAATCCTTGTTCGTTGCCAAGTGTTATCATTGACAGTTACCTACTAGTGAAGCGGAAGAAGACAAGGCAATGATTTTATTTATGAAGTGAGGCGTCCGGCGCGCGCCATTGTCGCGTGCGTCGGGCAGCGCGGCGGTCCTTATGTCATCGCTAGTTGTCTGAACTTGAACTGGTTTTGCATTTTGTTTACACGTTTACGCTTTAACTCGTTTAAATATTTTGTTTCTTTTAAGGCTATGGCATACACAAGCAAAAGCGTGCCGTTTCGACCAGTGTACAAAGACATATTACACTATTGAAGCATACAAAGAGCCACAGTTAAAAATCTCGATTTTTTTCGGTTTTTTGTCGGTACAAAATTTAAATATTTATTTAGAACTATGAAATTTGCCAATTCCCTTGGTAATATTAATATACATTTAATAAAATAAGAACGAACAGAATATTACTTTTAGTTTTTGAATTAGAGCTCAAAAATAGAGTTATTAGTTATTATTTGCCTGTTATTATAATATTATTCCTTGTATATGATTTTTTAAAAGAACCAGAACTAATAAGCTTCCACAAGAATAACTATAACCACATTCGACGTAGACATACTATAAGTTTTTTTTACCACCAAAGTGGCAAAAAAGCTTGCGGTCCGTCTGATGTGAAGCGGTTACCGCAGCCTACAGACGCATGCAACACCTGCGGCATTACTCGCGAGTTGCCGAACCTTTACAAATCTAATTACTTCTTTCTTGAAGAACCCAAAATTGTAGTTCCTAGATGAAAGGGAGACCATTCGACAGCTTAAGCATTCGCGGGAGGAAGTTTCTCTCAAACCGCACTATACGTGACCTTTTAGGTTCCAAAGAGTGAGGATAAATTCCCTGCCGATGGCGAGCAGTGCGATGATAGAAAGAAACCACAGGCATTATTTTAAACAATTACTCAAAACATTACCCATTATACAAGCGCTAGAACACATACAAGGAACCAAACTCTCTCCTTAGACTTAAGGGTTCGATACGGCTTGTGAGTTCAGGATCGTCATCAATTATCACAGCTGTTCGTAGAACCGAGTCAAAAGGCCTAAGCTGGTATCCGGGTGCACCTACCCAGAGGCAACAGTACTTGTTGAGGCCGGACCTGCAACTTATAAGGCAACAACCTTTTGCTCGAGGTGGTACTGCTTCACTCTGTTGAGTACACCAAGGTTTTTTGTCTTCTAAATGCTCTCGAAAGTCGCTGATATATATAACTAGCTTGCTAGGAAACTTTCTTACTATAATAAAGGAGTTGTTGTAGGAGTCCCACGCTGATGACCGAATTTAGCACCGGCGGAACTGCTGGCAAGAGCTAGTGAAGGGATCAATTACATTATTAATTACCACAGCCACGACCTAAAGCAAATAATATACAATACAAAACAATTACGTTGCCTTAGGGTTTTCTACATCGCTAACCGCGTAATTTAACTCGCCAACTCAGAAATATGTTTAATTTTGGCACAAAACGAGCACAAAGCGGCGGTGAAGCCGCAAATTAATTTAGTGCTAGTTACATAAAGCACAAATTTATTTTGTGCACAAAGAACATTATATTGTAACTTAATTATAGAGCCTTGTTTATTTTTTAGTTTAATGTAATCTATACGATGGTGTTTATTTTAATAGGATCGAACTTATTACCTTCTGTGTAGATAATTTACAAAATAACGCCATTAGAAAGAAACAATTTAATGGTAATCTGAGAATAGTTCTAAGTGAAATATTTATTTATGGCTTAATTTCAGCTAGAATTCATGTTAGGGTCACTTTAAAGTCAGGGGGTTTGTATATATTATATATGTATGTACCTTATGGGGAACTCTATACAGTATATTCCAGTCATCTGAGATAATAATGAATACCAAAATAACTATTATAAATACAATTCCAATTTCGATATTTTGTATTTTCCACAGGAACAGAAGAGCGGAAGGGACTTCGAAACCATAGGTACTCAATATATCAGTATTCAACGTATTTTTTCAAATTCTAACACTTAGGAGTTTTTTAATTTTTAATATATCAAAAACATGTTAAATAAAAAATATACATTTATAAAAATCTGTGCACGACAAAAATCAACATAATAGACTAACATTCTCCAATAGTACATACTCGATCACAATCGCTTTATTTTTTCCCGAAAAAAAGTCAGCGGTAAAAGCTACAACGAACGCTAAAAACTGTAATAAAAAGCTGTAGACATAAAAACTGAAAAAACAGAATCGAGTAAAAGGGCAGTGACAAAGTGCGCGCATAGTAGGACCGCTCGGGTCATTGTTTACATTTAGTGAGAGTTAAAACCGAGCGAAACAAGCGTTGTAATGGCTTACATTAGTTAGCTAGACTAGGCAGGGTACTATTGGCAACGTAAGTGATTTAGATAATGATAAAAAATATATATTTTATCAATTAGTGAAATACTTATTTGATCAAATCCTTATTTTTTTACCTGATAGATGTTTTTTGCCTAGTAAAACTTTTTAATAGCAGATTTTTTATATACGGTACTAAAAACGCTAAAACAATCATTTTGAGATCATAGAATTTTTCTTATTGATGGTAAATATTTTAAAATTGTTAACGAATATTTTGAAAAATTAGCATTGTCCGTGAAAAGGCTACATTTTCCATTAGAAAAACTATTTGTAAAATTTTGCTATTTCACACTAAAAATAAAATAGTATTACTTTTGCTAAGAGTACATAACATTTTATAAATGATGGCGTTTCGGTTTATATTTCAAATAATAAAATTTATATTTCATTGATATATTTTACTAACAGTAAACCACCTGATTAATCCTAAATAATTTATATACAAGTACCTACGTTATCTTTCTACAAACTAACAGTAAAACACGTAAATTTGAAATTAATTAAGTACTAAATTGAGTGTCTACATCCAAATCCTCGTGTAGAGTGTTAATAAATTTGCATAATCTATGGTCAATACTTCAGTTTATTTTAATTGTAATAAATAAACACATTTCTGCATAAATGTACTAGTCTGGAAATGCGCCAAAAGCCAGATTATTTGATAAAAACATCCGTATCCGTAGAAGTTTACGAGAGCTTTATTAGCATTTATTCTGTACTGTCGGCACCTGAACAACTTAACAAGATGCGCTTTAAGATGCATAAGGAAAAGGTAAGATATAATTCGTCGCATTTTTAGGGTTTCGTAACCAAATAACAAAAAAGGAATAGTTTCGTCAAGTCTTTCGATTGTCCGTCCATCCGCATGTCAGAGCCTTAATATTTCGCCGCCTTTGTATCGATCTGATAACATTTTAATGGAAAGTGTCTTATGAAAACCGGCATGAAGATCTGTAATGAAATTAGGAAAATTAAATTTTTAGGGGAGGCTCTTCTTTTTAGGGGATAAATTTTTCTTTCACGCACCACATCGTGCTGAACAGCGGTTCTTAAGCATTTTTGACGGTGTGGTAAAATCCTTTTGAAACACCAAATATTTTATAGGGCCCTAAAATGAACGCATAATCTATTTTTAGGTACGTCTTCACGTCGGGGCAAAGGTAGCTGTTCGCAAGTTTGGCCCACTATGGAGTACTGCTGCCATCTCTGGGCAAGTGCACCCGGATACCATCTTGGCTCTTTTGACTGGGTTAAACGACGGGCTGTGAGAATTGTCGACGATCCCAAACTCACAAGTACAAACTTTGCCTCCCTCTGTGTGTTCTACCGCTTATACACTAGGATTTTTTCCAAATTTGAATTGTTCGAAATGATGCCATGCCATGTCATCGGCAGGGAATTCATTCGTGCGTACAGTGCGGTATCAGAGAAACTTCCTCCCGCAAACGCTTAGGATGTGGAATGTGATCCCTGCCAACGTTTACTCTAAGGACTACTAACAGTTTCCTCAAGAAAGAAGTTATTAGATTTCTGAAGGCAACGCGCGAGTGATACCCCTGGTGTAGCAAGCGTCCATAGGCTACGGTGACCGCTTACCATTAGGCAGACGGTAAGTTTGTTTGCCACTTAGGTGGTATACAAAAAAAACGTCTACTTTTAATCAAAATCTATACAAAAATAGCTTCAGTAGGATAGTACGGTAAGTTGATAAAACTGTGTTCAACTGAGTATGAATTAGGGCTCCGTTGAATACGTTCTTAAAAATGTAAATAAGGTTATCGAATAACTTTGCGATTTAGCGGCTTCCAAAGCTAAAAATCTTTGTATCACTCCCCCCTCTAATTTTTAAATCAAATGTTCCGAAAACCTAAAAAAAAAACTACTATACCAGAGGTTTATACTGCAAAAATTGTATATAGAACAAAATAAGTTCACAAGTTTTTCCGCAATAATTTTCATTCTACGGAATTAAGGAAATCGGGTGATGGGCACACCATGAGCTAAATTGCTTAAGATGGCATACCCAAATGAACTATTTTAAATGGATTTGCTAATGTAATAATAATTTTCCTATAAAAACAGTTCGAAAAAGAATATTATAAAATTTTTGCGCTTTAATTGGAATTGTTTAGAAAACAAAGAGTGATATTCTCTCGATTCTTATTTAATAAAATATATATTAATATGACCAAGTGAATTTGTGAATTTCTATACTGACAAAAAACCGACAAAATCGGGATTTTCAACGTACGGTCGTGCTGGCAACTATCGTACGAGGAACTGTGTCTCTTTGTATACTTCTGTACATTATTATTTATAACAGTGTAATATGTCTTTGTAAACTGGTCAAAACGGTACGATATTGCTAGGGTATGCCATAGCCTATAATCTCGACAGTAAAATACCTTTTTTTTTATGATTTGGCATAATGTTTACCCAGACGACAGGACGGACGCATTAATGGGATTTATTTATCGTTTTCTACGGTTTTTGCTATCGAATCCAAAAAACACAAGTAATTAAAACATACGTAAAAGGCATTTTTCATTTAATATTATTCTTTTAAAAAAGCAATCTGCGGTATTTACATTACAAAAATCACTCAGGATTCGAACTTGAACAATAAATACATAAGACAATCGTATAATATTTCGTTATAATTTAACTATAAGTATTTATAATTTTTAATATTATAATAATCCTAAATAAACAAAGTTTCGTAGCATGGTATTATTAGGCTAATGAAGTTACCTTTGTTGGCGTCGAGGAAAATTTACAACGTCATCGTATCCAGCCGTGAAGTTCGTTCGCTGCACATAAAGTGTAATTAGGTGCGAGGAAAATAATTAACCACACAATAAGTTACTCTTGACCACTAGAGTCAGTGTTTACTCAATTAAAATTATTTATGGTACAAGTCACTTGCCGTATCTAACGCTTGAGTCTGCGGAGAGACTTTGCATCCCTGTGTGTGTTCTACCGCTTGTACAATGGGATGTGTTTGTAGGAATTGTTCGTAGAGATATCCACGGCAACTTTCTACCATCGCACTGCTCGCCATCGGCAGGGCATTCATTTCCACCCTTTAAAACCAAAATGGTGACCGCAAATGTGAAATTAGCTCCCTGCTAAGGTTTTGCTCTAAGGACTACAGTATGAGAAGTTTAAGACAGAAGTTATTAGATTTTTAAAGGGATAGCTCGCACGTTGCGAGTGATAGTGAAGAGGTGTTGCAAGCGTCCATAGGTTGCGGAGATCACTTACCATCAAGCGGACCGTAAGGTTGTTTGCCATCTTAGTGCTATAAAAAAAGGCAAAATACGTAAGTATGTCATAGACCCAAGATAAATTACTAAATTCAACCGGTTTTGAAATTCTGAATTAAAACTGTGTTTTCAGGTTTCCGTATCTAAACAGTCCAACGGGATTCTATTAATACGCTGCCTGTGTGTCCGCCCGTAATTAGAGTATTCCTATTTTAAAATAAAAAACAGTGCTCTGCTTTATTAATTGAATAATAAGTGACTGCTGATTCTTATTTTATTTGCAAGATGCATAGGATGCAATATATGCAATATAAAAATTTATAGGTAACATATAGAATGCACCGTCCAATGTGCTGAATACCAACAGCATACTTCTGATACTAGCACTATTTTGTTGTACATCAGTCAAAAGTATTATGTATTAGTATGTATAGTTAGTTACTATAGTCTTTATATATTCGACGAATATACACAAAAGCCTCAGCACGAAAACATACTTAAACTAACTATAAATACCTAATGACTACATTTGCCATTATCAGGTCACCCAAATTCCATGAATTCGGTATTGGTTCTGGAATTTTCATCTTTACCGAGGACGGTGCAAATATTTTCTTTTATTAGACGTGACCCATGTCCGTATCTCGAAAAGAATATTGAAAATAAAAGAGGTCAAGTTTTATAAGAAGTAAACATATGGAGTTACATGTTTATTTCTAAATATTCTTGGATTTAACTGACATAGAAATTACGTCGACCTAATCATTAATAGCACCTGAAAGATATCCACTGTATTAGAATAATATTTTATCTGCGAGTATGATATAACTATGAAATAAATATTATCTGCGCCGTGTGTGATTTGTATACGACCGATATTGTACCGATTTTTGTGATAGCAACAATGATAACAGATAGATAGAGACAATAATTACATATATAATATACGCAAAGGTGATACATACTGTTCCTTGAGACAATAATATTAGATGATGAAGATGAGATGATGAGAGAAAATCATACTAATTATTAGATAGAAGTTTCTGTAAAAGGTTAGTAAATAGGGGTTTAAATATGAAATTGCCGATTTACGCACTGGCCACTATGAATAATAATTGAACCTACATCAGATTCCTGTGCCTGAGTCAGATTTCAGATTTTGTGTGGTAATTGCTCGAATGTCAATGCTGTGTTTAAGAGGACACGGATAACGAACCCACCGTTTTTGGTTTAACAGCATTCGTAATGGAAACTTCGACCTCAACAATGAACCACGAGGAAGACCAGCCACTAAGGTGTATAACTATAAATTTGAAGGTGACGGTGAAAGCCATTCCGTGTCAAACTATTGAAGAATTAGCGGCATTGTTTGACGTTAGCATACCCACAAATTTGACTAAAATTGCAGCAAATCTCATAATTGCTCTATGTTAACGCCAGACCACACACTGATCGAGAAACAGTTTGAACACTACAAGAACTGCAGTTAAAAACTATCAATCAATCTCCATACTTACGTCCATACGTAACTAAAATTTGGTTCTATAGAATCAATAAAACACAAAAAGATGAGTAAAAGCGAGCCGGTAACGATCCCAAATTGATATGTCCCTCGCGAGTCCTGCACTGGCGGCACGGGGCGGTACTTCAAAGCAAAAAGAACTAGGTCTGTAGTCCGCATCAATATCGGTACCCTCTACTGTATAAATCACCTATGCTTGAGGGATGTTTGGTGCTTGGTCTGATTAACAAGAGTTAAGGGAAATAAAACTATAAATATAAACATGTCTAGGCACATTTATATTTTCACTAGCCGACCCGACTAACATTGTGATAAACATAAAACAGAATCACAATTCAACTAAAAATAAGCAATTGAATTAATTTGTCTTCCTGTTCCTACGAAACACCTATGGAAAAAAGCATTTTAATTTTTATTCCGAATTTACAATTTTCCGCTCAACTTTTCCAAGTTTTCTCTCCCTAAAAACCTTATTCCGACTATGTTTAACAAACATTTAAATTACTTTTAGGTTTGGCTAAAAGTTCAGCCGTTTTTAAGTGAAGTCTTCTGCTTGCATCCTCCCAGCCTTTATACGGCCCCACTGTTGGGGCACGGCCTACCCTCATAAGTGACGATGATTTGGGTCATAGTCCACACGCTGACCCAGTGCAGATTGTGGACTTCACACACGTATTTTTTTCAGTTGTGTTATTTATTTCATTAAATTGTTAATTTTTATTCATTACCACGTGAATAGTCGGGATACCATGCCTGGGCCCGTAACGAACGTATCTTAGGTGTTTATGTTTAAAATTATAAATGCTATTTATGCTCTAAACGTTACTAAGTATCGTAAATAAATGTGTACAGATATTTTAACTTTAAACGCCAACTACAATAAAATATATATTAACTATTTTCAATTTATAAAAACACACCGAAAACATGAACTACCTTCTGATAAACTATATTAAATACACTTGTGAATTTATACAATAATGCCATATAAAAATGCATTTTCTTCAATTTTCGGGCCACTTTTCCGATTTTCAAACACATTACCCAGATTTTTATAAAAAACTGTGTTATTACTAACTACTATTAAAACAATATTAGCCTAATTGGTCCAGCCGTTCTCAAAGTGGTGCGATTACTAACAAACAGCATTTAATTTTTATTTAAGATTATAAGTAGATAGTATGTACACATACGTTTAAGAGGATACACTTCGCGGCGCCTCGCAGCGGGCTTCATACAAACGAATTTCTCATTTGTTTTTGACATTTACTGATCAGTCACTTTGAATTTCTTAGTCATAATTCGAAGCCGAATACCTATGTCTGTGGTTGTCTGAAACCATCTTGTAAAATGTTTTTATTAACTAGAAATCTTTTTTAAAACCATTTGTATGAAAAACTAAAATTCTTTATAACTTTTGAACTATAAAATTTAATGGATACAAATAGCACACTGCAGACCTAGATATTTATTACTAGAACATGTCTTCAAAATTTTGTGAGAAATTCGTTTGTATGAAGCCCGCTGCGAGGCGCCGCGAAGTGTATCCTCTTAAGATTTTTTTCTAAGTTATACTGGTTTAATAGCTGAGCTAAATGAAAATAAAATCAAACTGAATTAAATGTGATTATTTGGTAAATTACCAGTAGACAAACAGAGTTTTGGAACAATTTCGCTTTATCCTTAGACCATTACGTTATAAAAAGGGTCCAAATAATCAATAAGTAGTTTAACCCCGTACAGCAGCGGCCGCCAGTATCATTGGACCAGACAAATTGATTGAAAATAGCGTGTATAGTGGAGTAAAAATTGAATTTTCGCCGCTCAAGATTAAATATGTAAAAGGTTCGCAGAATTCCGGCTATTCACTATTTGCATTATGGCTAATAGGATGAGATACGTTGACATGGTCCGTTAGCATTACCGTATAATTTGATTAAATTTGAAATTCTTTTTGTTACGGACTATGAATACTATAATTGGACTTAAGAGCTAAAATATAATGCCTTAATAAATGTTTTTGTGTATGTAAATTGACGTGAACTAAACAATTATGTTTTAAATATTAAACGATGCAACGTGGACTGTAAGAATAAATAAAACGGGATAGAAGTGGCACTGGTGTTCTTTCTTTTGTATTTTATTTATCTTGATAATTTATCTTTATCTGTGAATAAATTTATTAAATCTGATATAATATATCTTAGTTATTTGACACTAATATTCTACTGGTTAGTATTTAGAGCCAGAATAAAATCTACTGATTAGCATGTGTCATAATGTAGAGCTAATATGAAATTTACTAATATAGAACAGAATATACTTTTATTGTACACCAAATAATTTAAAACTAAATATTCATACAATCTTATATATTCAGAGTAAAACTAGGCGGCTTTATCGCTATAAAGCGATCTCTTACAGGCAACCTTAAGGTACATGTAATAGAAATAGAAAGAAAATAAGTAGGTGTCACAGGAGGAGAACAGTTATAAAGAGAAAGTAATACTAAAGACTTAAAACATGAGCATTCCGGTGAAAGCGGATTGGGAGCCACTTGAGTTCAGTGCGAAATTTAGAAATATAGTCATTATTGCGGAGTACAAATATAAACCATATGCAAAGATTTTGAAGCCTCTCAAGTTTGTCAAGTTGCTCCTTTGTAAGATTAGTACAGCAAGCGTCAGCATAATCGAGAACAGGAAGAAGCAAAGATTGTGCAAATTTTAGTGAGAACCGGTAGAACATTACGTGGACGTCGTAGGAATCCAATACATACTAAATTGTGTAAAATATGTAATCATTTAGTTACGATAAAGATTGACTTAGCACTATCGTCATGCGTATCGATATCGATAATAAAGTATATTAGGAGTTCTTTTTGCGGCAGAGATATATACGTTTGATGGCTCCATGGTTCTGTTGGTAGTGAAGACTATCTACGGAAACGAGGGGTGCAGGTTCGATCTCCGCACAAGTCAAACATTTATGTAATTAACATTTGTGTTTGTCTTTGGATTTTTTCTACTTTAGTATGTATGCATTTACAAAAAAAACCATTTATATATATATATATAAATAATTATGTTTTACATATAATAAATATAAGGTTAGATGGGGTAAAAGGAACATAGTTTACTGGTTTTAAAACATTATGAAATTTGTATTTATTTTAATAGGAAAAGAAACAAATAAATAAAATATATCAATAGCAGATGTGGTCAATTAAATTCATAATTTAATTTTTTTCAGCACTTTCAAATCAGTCTGCATGATTTTGAAGGATTCATTCTAAGACCATAATACTCGCACCATTCCACAATATTCTCAAAGTTAGAATTTAATGACTTATCAAGTCATTGTAAAAATGGTCAATAGGTCCATTTGCATAAATTTGAAAATCGTCTGCATAAAGGTGGTAGGGAGAAGAAGATTGATTGTATTAATGAGAAGTGAAAATAGGAGCGGGTACAACACACCACCTTGTGGTACGCCGGCAGTAATGTTGCATCAGTCAGAAAAGGATTATCAAACTGGATGCGCTGCCAGCGGCCGCACAAGTAACTACGAAACCAGTCAATTCCTGTTGGAGATATGTTAAGAGAGTGTAGAATTCCCAACAAGATATCAAAGTCTACTGAATTGAAGGCATTGCTTAAATCTAAGAGTAAAATAAGTGTAACTTGTTTGGTATCTATACGTAAGCGAATATCATCAGTAACCTTAGCATGTATGACGTGTGCAATATATAACCTACAGATAAGCATGTGTCATATGTAGAGCTAAAATAAGCTACTGGTTATTATGTATCACAGGTCTGGTTTATATAGAATCTATAGCTTAGAATGTTTTTGTTAATATCGCTATGGTGGCAAACAAGCTTACTGTTCGCGTGATGTATAGCGGTCACCGTAACCTATGGACGCTTGCACCACCAGGGGCATTACTCGCGCGTTGCCGATTCAAAAATCTACGTATATAATATTAAATCCACTGGTATTAATGTACCACATGTAAAGTTAATGTAGAACCTACAGTTTAGCATAGGTTATTTATAGAGCTAATATAAAAGCTACTGTTCAGTATGTGTCACACGTGAAGCTAAAGAAAATACTGTTTAGTATTTGTCACATGAGACAACTGACCTAGAACTATTCTTAGACCTAATGATTAGCATAGTTTATATGTAGAACTAATATAAAATCTACGGTTAGGCATATGTCATATGTAGAACTAATATAAAATCTACGGTTAGGCATGTGTCATATGTAGAACTAATATAAAATCTACGGTTAGGCATGTGTCATATGTAGAACTAATATAAAATCTACGGTTAGGCATGTGTCATATGTAGAACTAATATAAAATCTACGGTTAGGCATGTGTCATATGTAGAATTAATATAAAATCTACGGTTAGGCATGTGTCATATGTAGAACTATTATATAATCTACGGTTAGGCATGTGTCATATGTAGAACTAATATAAAATCTACGGTTAGGCATGTGTCATATGTAGAACTAATATAAAATCTACGGTTAGGCATGTGTCATATGTAGAACTAATATAAAATGTAGTTTTTGTGTCATATTAGGAGCAATATAAAATAAAAACAATTTCTTACTATTCTTTTATATGAACAAACCTGTTACAAAAAAATATACAGAGAAGTTACTTTAAAATAAATAGATTGCGTTTCCTTTCTAGCTAGTGACAAAAAAAGTACATTTCTCCGACGGCAAAGCCGCAGGGAAAATTTGCAATTCAAGGAGCGAACTATTCTGCTGATAATGTCGAACACCATTGTACGAAGCTGGCAAAAACACTTGGCGTAAAACTCTGGTTTCGAGCCGTATCAGAATACATTGGGTGCCACTATTACAGCAAAATAACATAATTAATAATAACATTATTAGTCAAATATATTCCTGGAGAATATAATATAATATGTTATTTATAATATGGTGTGATACTTAACTTGTTTCAAGTGAATTAGCAATTTTTTTAGCCAATTATAAATAAAACAATGACCAAAAGTCTAGCTGGTCACATTTTAAGCTGACTATTAATTTTAAACTACAAAAAAACATTGAAATGTTTGCTACCGTACTATTGTAACAGACTGAACTGTTGTATCGGCATAAAAAAAACAATCTTTTTGAAAGAAAAGAAAAGAGAAAAATCATATAAAATTAGTGGCGGTTCACATGGTAGGTATTATTTATTATTATCCTACTTAAAACATGAAAGTATTTAATTTTGCTTCGACAAATAGTGGCAAAATCTTGAAAAAGTCAATTTTCAAAAAACACAACCTACTCTTAACAATAAACGAATTAGTCATAATTTTAAAATAGTATGTCATAAATGTCCACTATTTTTATATGAAAATTCTATTCATTTGTTGTTTTTGTTTTAATAATCACGTGGATTTAATATAAGAGTAAATTACAAAAATACACTTCATACAATCGCACGTGCGCACGTCTTGTTACTGCGTCACTTATAACATTAACCCTGCCACCGCCGCGGTAATTTCTAGCTCGCGTAAATAACTAAATAAGCAGACGAGACGTCCCGCCGCGCCGCGAGCGTCGGAATATTAACGCAATACGTGTTGATAATAGTAAATAGAGTAGTAAAACTCCTTCTGGAAAACAGCGTGTTAGGTTTGATTAACATATACCAGTGTAAAAATATTGCAAACAAAAAAATTAAAAAAACATTGGAATACATCTTTTCAATATATCTGTTTCAAGTATATTTATAAAATAAAAGTGTCTATCTGGTGTAAATAGTGGGATTTAGTTGTTATTCCCACAGCACCGCTCTTCGTTAGTTGTCTGTCTTATGACATTAGCTAGACGGTCGAGCACGTCCAACGTTCGAACAGAAGCGGGTCTTTCATATCCTTTGTGCATCACACAGGTTAGCTTTACTTTATTGATTAGAAAACTGTCCAAACGTTATTTTTAAGTTCAATATAATTGTCTATTATCCATTGTTTTCTTTGTAAACTAGTTAAAAAAAAATTTTTTAGGAGTCTTAAAAGACAGAAGACTATTATATATTAATCATGTATTTCTTAATTCTATGAAGATTTGTGAATTTGTAAGATTGATGTAGTAGGACTTTATAAGTTCCTAGTAGTTTTGTAGTTACATTCATGGATTTTTAATAATTTTCTTTTAGACTTTTGATAAGACAAATAATTTGTTAACTGTTCCCGTAATTTCCTACACAAATAATTTAATGTATCAATAAATATTGGCAGCAATGACACACCTGCACAGGTTCTGTCATTTTGCAATCTATTAGTTCAATGGTCCATAAGTCCCGTTCTACCTGTCTGTCTCCAGTGCAGCCAGTAATGTGATTAGTTCGGAATTAAATCGCCAACTAAGCTTACGACGCGACGCCGACTGAATTTACGATAAGCTCTGTTATATAAACTGCTTTGGCACAGCAAAGAAAAATTGACCGCGAAGTAAAACGGATGAGAATATTAAGTTAACTGTGTGTCTAAATTGAAGATTTGTCTCTGTTCTATGTATGGAGTGTCCTTAGCTGGAAAAAAATTAAATAAAATATTTTAACACCTTTGTCTTTCGATTCTTTTCACTATAAATAATTTTAAAGTAGGTTCTTGTAGATATTTTGACTTTTTAATTATGGTTTTCAATACTTACAAAATATAGTTATGATAATACATATATTAAGTCATTTTATATAGAGACGGTATGACAGTAGTGATGTGTGTATTGAATAAGAATAAAAAGTATATATTTAATCTATTTAATTCAGTCCTGGATTAAAATAGGCGCCGAGGACCCAGGTCTAGTTACTTTTCCAGGTTTTTAGCTGAATTTATTAAAGTAGTTATAGTTGTAAAAAGGAATTAAAGTTAATTCCTATAATGGCGAGTAAGTGTAATTTAACCAAAATAAAAAAAAGATGACTATTACTTAATAGTATCTTTTTAATTCGGTTTATAAATAAATTTAGCTATTATAAAAAAAAAAACCGACTTCAAATCACCGTCCAAATTTTTTGGCATTTGACTTTACCCGCATACAATAGCTTTCATATGGTGCCTAAAAGTTACCTCTAGAGACGAAGGAATAGCTCGTCGTATTCCGAATCCTGTACGGGCAAAGCCGCGGATATGAACCAATATGTATCCACTTCGTTCCAACAATCAATCATCGCTGCATCTTTAAATCCCAGTAATACACGCCATCTATCACTCGCAGCAGGCGTTATGCTTTAAAGCTCTTTGGCCTCTTAATAAAAATATTTTGATTTATTGGTAAATGATTGATGTTAATCTTTAGTCGTAATTCATGTTCTTTCTTAGTGATGAAATTATTTTTGAGGTCAACATGTACACTCTTGTGCTTTATTTTCTACTAGTTTCGAAATAATACATACTAATATTATAAATGCAAAGGTGTCTGTAGGTTTGTTTTATGGTTACATCGCAGACCCGATTTCGATGAAACTATAGGCAAGGCGATAGCTTGCATCTTGAAAAAGGACATGGGTTTCTATAAAAACGTCAAGAGTACTTCCCAAGAATTCTCATGCCGATAACCGAATTAAGGGCGAGCGGTAACGCGGACAAAAGCTAGTATTAAGTTAAAAAAAATAAAGGGTAAATTGTAAGCTTTTATTAAATATCTAAAATTTTAAGGTTTCAATGGTAGGTAAATGGTTAATGGTAGGAACCCTAAGTTGACATGTGTGCGACACGCCGACGAGAGACGACGTTTTTTATTAAATTTCCATAACAAAGAAAATTAGATATCTTTAGACGGCAAATCCTATAAAAAAATTAAAAGAAATTATAGTAGACTTGCAGGAGATTCATATTATGTCTCCAGCGGCCATCGTTAAGGCGCAGGGCCAGCTCATTAGCGGAGGGCCATCAGTTGTCTCATTAGAGCAACCAATTAGCAAAGTCCGGAGTAAAGTGCCGCCCCTTAAATCATTGACTCTAGTCGGGCGTGAGCGTGACTCGACTTCTGTACGGGACCGTTTTATCGACTTATTTAATTTTATGCTGCGAATTTATCTTTTAAAGGGCCCTTAAGGACTTGTTTGGCATTTGCAATTTAATGAATTGTGAAGGATGTTTAGCTTTGTTTTTGTGAAGACTTCTTGTTTACAGTTACTTCGAGTATGTTTGGACTGTAAGTACTCCGATATTTTTTAGGGTTCCGTACCCAAAGGATAATAAGCGGAACCCTGTTTCTAAGAATTCGCTGCCGTCCGTTCGTCGGTTACCAGGCTGTATCTCATGAACTGTGATAGTTAGACAGTTGAAATTTTCACAGGAGCTGTATTTCTATTGCCGCTATAACAACAAATACTAAAAAACAGAATAAAATAAATATTTAACGTGGCTCTCATACAACAAACGTGATTTTTTTGCTCGTTTTTGCTCGATATTGATAACGGCAACAGGTAGACGCTTAAAATATTCACAGAATATTAAAAGTTAATAGTCACTTTAAAAATAAATTATTAAACTAAAATAAAACAAATATTTAAGGGGGGGGCTTTCATACAACAAACGTGATTTTTTTTTGCCTTTTTTATAAGATAATGGTACCGAGACTTTCGTGCGCGAGTCCGACTCGCACTTGGCCGATTTTTTAATTATTGCAACGGAGCTAAATTTTCTTATCAAGGTGGGATTTCTACAATAACTTTTTGGTTATATTAAAAGTTTGCTATAGCAAGCCAATCCCACGTAGACGAACTATAGTTCGTCTACGTGGTATTCGGGTATAGTTATTCCTGTAGGAACTTTTAAATTTTCTTGAAACAGTAACCAATGTCTTTCTTCGACTCTTAAAATTTCAGCTCAATTGGAGATTTCATTGCGACATGAAATAAGGACAAACATACAAACTCACTTTTACATTTATACAATTAGTATGGATAGATATGGATTTATATATGGATACTTCCCAAACGTTTAATAACAATATTATGTAGCTAATTCATTATTACGAGGATATTTCCAGCCGGTAGCAGAAGGATGCCACTTCTTACTCACATTTGACTAAAAATCACTTCTCCGAGTTAAAAAAACTGTGACAATTAAAAAATGTTAAAAAGGTAGCTTTAATAAAGACTTGGGGTGTACTGACATTGCCTAAAAGAACTCTGGGAACGCAACAGTACCAGTATGATGATAAATACTGCTCAGCTTGTGCTGTAGCTTGATAATTTTTTTTTTATTTCTAAGGCAGAACAACGGATGGAATAAGGTTTTTGTTTTTGCAGATTACCAAAGGAACCCGGAAATACTCTTATTATTATTATTATTTTGACGGCTGGCATAATTTAGTAAGCAACTGTTCTGAAGAATATGATTGAGTTCCTAGTGGTCCAGTGGTAGAAAGTGCGGCTGCCATGTCAAAGGTTCCGGGTTTGATTTACGGTAAATTGTTTTTGTTTTTGTGTGGCAATAGACTCAGCACCTATCATGTTTGTGGAATGGAATACCATCAATGAAATATGGATGTTACAGGCATACGTTCATAACATCTCTAACCACCCCTTTAGTAAAAAGTGTAGTCATGCAATTTATATATATTATATAATATATCAAAAAATATTTATATTTATTACCTTTACTTTTTTATTAATTTTTTTATGAAATATATATAATTGTATGTTCTTTTGTACATGGTTAAATCAATGCAGTGACTATGACTAAAGCACTCTACTAACCTTTCCAACGCCAGTAGTTTCCTTGACACCGAGTCGCCGCAGTAGGGCGGGCGGCGGCGCGGGCGGCGTGCGGTGTAGCGCTGCACTGAAACCGTTTGCAACGACCGCGTCTTCTTCACGTTTTCGCCGCTCCCTGTGCGGTGACCCTCCGGTGCATTTGGCATTTGGTGTCCTGGACCAAGAAAAAA
Organism: Apoda limacodes; assembly: GCA_946406115.1. NCBI lineage: Eukaryota > Metazoa > Arthropoda > Insecta > Lepidoptera > Limacodidae > Apoda > Apoda limacodes. The sequence continues at coordinate 26,492,361 of OX291551.1, read as the reverse complement.
ACTTGTTAGAATACGTAAAGGCAATAAAAAAAAAAACTTAGTGAGTCTGGCTTACACAAGTTTACACAAGTAGGTCTGTATCAATTCTACTAAGTAAGTTACAGAACCTTTTTTTATTTAAGGTTTTATTATTTTTTTGGCCATCACACACAGCGCTCTCTGATCTCAAACTAAGCAAAGTTTGTGTTATGAATACAAGACAATCGATACAAATATATAAATATATATATATGTAAAGTCAGTGGTGGATGGCCGAGGGTTTTCGATTTCACTTTGCGTCCTGAGTGGCGTAGGTTCGAGACCCAGCGTGTGCCAATGAGTCTTTTTTTTAATCTCTCAAGTACATTGATTATTCACTTTACGGTGAAGGAAAACATCGAAAAACAAATAACAACAAAAAAAAAAGACGTATGTGAATTCCACAATCCACATTGGGCCCGCGTGTGGACTGTGGCCCAAATTACCCTCGTAGGGACGTATGAGGCTAAAAACGTAAGGTATAAATATAATAGGTCGGGGAAAAGGTCTTTTCACACATAATATGTATAAACTTGTAAAAAAATCTCTTTGACTGTACTATTTGTATCTGGCATGTTTTAATGACATTAAAAATGTTACATTTCAAAAAAAGAAACAAATTAGTATAATGTTGTGTCCCTCTATTTTTCATTTGATTTTCTTTCTGTCGAAATGTGTGAATCTAATGAAGAAATTCGATAAATTTAAATATAAAATTTTATTACAAAAAAAGAAAAAATGCAACGCAAGCTGCAGAAAAATTGTGACGTTTGTGGACTTAATGTAGTGTCTACTAATGTAGAGTAGCACAAGGGTGGGTAAAGCGTTTTCAATCCAGAATTTTAATGTCAAAGATGCACCTTGCTTGTAAGCTCTTTTAAACTTTTTCCCTGATCTAATATAGACTTTTTTTTGTACACCCAGTTTCAAGACAAACACAAATAACAAATGTGTTGTGCGATAATTGAACCTACGCGGGTCATTACCGACTGAACCGCAGAGCTTTAGATTCAGTAATAAATGTATGACTACATATGTATCAATAACTAAATTTAGAAGATCAAGGGGTAGGACGATAACGGTCATACACTTGCTGTAAATAAATATCTACACAGCAAAGAAAAACACACCCAAAAGACAATTAATATAAACCTAAGATTGTTTGTAAATGAATTAAATAAATTTCTCAATGTTTTTTACTTTCCATTACCCATATTTTTATTTGTCAGTTATTGATATAGGAAAAACTCATAAGTGATTACCAGTGAATATAACTAACGCTTTAAATATCAAAAACCTAGTGGGATTTCTATTAAAAAACCAAAATTGATTCCAATATACCTTTCAATAGCCTTCACAATTTGTAAGCAAAAATAACGGGAAAAAATTTCCAAGCTATCCCAAAAAACCCAAGTCGAACTCGAAATAAATGAACGCTACGTGACGTCTGAAATGACCTCTTTACATTTTTCAAAAATTCGCTTCGCGTCAATACGGACCGGAGCTGGAGGGCATAAAGGGGGTTGCACACGGCCTGTGATGGATAGCGTATACGTGACGACTGACAACACAACTGTATTTTTAGGGTTCCCTACACAAAAATGTACGATGCAAACGGCTCAGACCATGAGTTGAGTTTATTATTGAGTAACGCCTACATTTACTACCGACCATTAATATGTCAAAATGATATTAAAAGAATTCGATGAAATAAGACTTTGAATTTGTACACGCTTAGAAGTATTTTTTTTAGAAATTACGTACACTCAGAGATTTGTTGATGTACGTTGTTCATGAAAGTAGTTGCAACGATTAATTTGATTGGTCATAAGAAGAAATTAGCCTTTCTTAAAATGACTACATCTTTTAACTATACTTGTTTAAGAGATAGCTTTTGAAAATTTTCTATTCCCTAATCATCTCTAAAAATTCATTCATTCTTTAATCAGTACTACTTTTTACAACCATTTCTAGAAATAAATATCACTTTTTTGAGATAACTAATTATTGATATGATAACTTCTATGAATATCTATTTCCGAAAATATCTACTTAAAATAAAATGATTCTAAAAATTATTAATGCTTTACATTCCGTCACAAATTCATTGATACGTAGGTACCAAGTTTTATTTTAACAGAGTGACATATCCTAATGAATAAATTTGTGTGCGAAATTGTGTGTAACACGGGCGCGGGCGGTACGGATATTAAAAAATCTAGTCATTAAAGCCTTCGGCCTTAGGCTTCTAAATAGCCTCTCGTTAATAATTTTCTCCTTACCCCCCTTAATAAACAGTGTACCTACGTGACGATAAAATCGTGTCAATAAAATTAAATCTGTAGTGTGTTTTCAGTAACTCAAAAAACAGGGCAAATGGAAATGAACAAATGAAATTTGAAAAACTAAAATTAGCAATAAACAGAACCCGAACCACTTGCATTATCTTTACACTTGATCTTGACTTTTATTTTAATACTTTAGTCGTGGAGAGGCTTAAAATTGAAAATTCTCTAAGTATATTGGAAAACTGTCGTCACATTCCCGTAACGATGACGGCGATGTCACGTGTTTCAATTACTTTAAATGACATGCAGAACGTGTAGGTATCCCTCATAAAACGCAGGTGTTTTATATAACTTTCAATATTGCGTATAATAGATTGCACAACAAATATAGAAAAAGTGAATTTCACATGAAGACCGAAGTGGAATCCTGAGAGTAGCGAAGAAGATCATTGTGGATCCCCGAGAGTTGCTTGTGAGTTTTTTTTTACAAGTATTGCCCTCGGCTTTTTATTTGACTACGGAGGGATATGATTTTAGCAGTTCATTTAGCATGTTTATTTTGTTCCTTTGCACCTCCTAAGCTACTGATTGTATTTTGAGAAATGAAGATTGCTATGTGACGTTATATTAAATCCAATATGGCTGTCATTACAATACACTCTTTTTTTTAAGAAAAATTACATTTGTAATGTCATAGGTTCGGGTCAATACAATGTATTACTTCTGTACATAATATTTTTTTACAAAATTCTGTAGGTTTTTTAATGGTGGATATTGGTTTTAGGCCAGATCTGTCAAGTGTAACAAGAACTTGATAAAAGAATGATAAATAAAAAACCGCACTGGCACCGCAGGAAACAAAGTTAATGTCCTGGGACCTTATTGAGAACAGTCTCGAGTTATTAGGACTCTGGAATTCGAGGAAAAAATGTATGCAAGTACATTTACAGGTTTCGGGAGGTAAGTCAGACTTCCATACATTTTTGTCTCGAATATCATAGTCCGAATAGCTCGAGACTGTTCCTAATAAGGTCTCTTAACAAGGATGTTAAAAAAACTGCATTTTTAAATATTACTTATTTCAAAGCAATTCGTAGCTAAAGATACGAGCGACAAAGTTAAGTTTCGTTCCCGAAAAACTTGCACCTGTGTTTAGTTACCGTGTGCGAGTAAGGTAGGTAGTTGTTGTATCCACTAGGTATACGTATAGGGTGATGTGTTTGCGTGTCAGCTCCCTCGCACCCCGTGCTACGGTGTGCTTAGGACTATTAACATTCTTCTACGGGAATGCTTAGATATAACTGCCAGCTCGGAAAGTCGAGGCAGTTTGTATTGCAACTTGTGACTTGTGGACAAGAATTACTGTTGTTCCTTTAGATGGATGATAATTTATATTGATAAATATTATCTGCATTTAGGTTTGCCTCCTATTTACATTTCCGAAACAGATGGATTAGAGCCGACTGTATACACTGACTTTTCGTTGCCCTCACCAGATAGGTAGTGAACCACTTCTGACTTACTTCTCTTTTCTTGTCAGGAGCTGGACTGACTGACTGTAGGACTGACGTGGTTGGTGAAACATTTGATGTGAGTGTGATTTCAGTGGTTAGTTAGCTGGTACTTCGGAGAATATAGATAGACTTAAGTATTGAGCATTTTTTATCTATGTATTATATTTTTTTTTAGTTTATTCCATCACCGTTATCATCATCCGTGTCAAATGTCTCAATGACATTGTTAAGTTAAGTCACTCATAAGTTTTTATTCTACATTTCAATATTCTTATTTGACATAGCTTGAGCTATTTAACTACATTTGTTTATAAAGTACTTCCTCTTCTCCGTTTTCGATTAGAAGAGCTGCTGCTATTTAACTGTGCAGTTAAAATTTGAGCATTAAATGTTATGTATAGCTATGCTGAATTAATTTTCGTCATGCGAGTAACCTCGTACAACATTACACTGATGTAAAGTAAGTAACGTAAATGTATTCGTGTAGATACGAGTAATTGCCGGCTGATACAATATGTGTGTAGTCAGACGGGATTTAATTTCATTGTTTTGTTTCATATGGGTTTGTGAAACAGTTAGCTGTTTCACAGAATTTGCCTTTCGCAGAATTGCCAAGTTGTAAACATTTGCCGTCTTTTCAGCATTATACAGGTTAATGTAAAAAAAAAGAAACAGTCTTTTAATTGTCCTAAATAGAAAGAAAGAAAGAAAGAAAAACGTTCAATCATTGATAGAAAGATAACATACATAAATAATTTACAATTTAACAAAAACTCAAAATAATATAAATATATATATATATATATATATATCTTCGTCGTTGAACCGAGTCAAAAGGGCCAAGCTGGTATCCGGGTGCACCCGCCCAGAGATGGCAGCAGTACTCCATATGGGGCCGGACTTGCGACTTGTAAAGTAGCAACCTTTGCCCCGACGTGAAGTACTGCTTCGCTCTGTTGAGTGCACCAAGTTTTTTGGACGCCAGCTTTACCTTGTCTAGCAAATGATCTCGGAACTGAACATCGCTGGAGATGTCAACGCCAAGGATCCCAATGCTCTTGGAGATGGAGAGGGGAGTGTTCTGGAATTGTGGGACTACAGTGAATGGGGGTTTCTTAGCGGTGAACGCGCAGACTTGTGTCTTTGAAGGGTTGAATCGGACCAAGTTTTCCCGCCCCCAGTCAGAGACCTTGGACAGACCGATCTCGATTTGAGACACAAGTTCTTCACGTTTTTCCTCCACAACGGAACGTGGGATGCTTGCACGGCCCGTGTAATAAGCGTCTCCAGTACTGTCATCTGCATAGCAATGTATGTTGTTGTTGATGTAAAATATATCATTAATATGCAGCAGAAACAGCGTAGGAGACAGCACAGGGCCTTGCGGGAATTTTCATCCCCTATTTCACCCTCTAGATGACGATTTTCCAAAAACTGCAAAAACTTTCATTTTAATTTTCAACCTTATGGCCAAATACTAATTGTATGCATGCATTTTGCTTTAATAATTATGAATTTCCATACAAATTTCTGACCGCCATCATTATCCCTTTAGGGAATTAATGATCCAAAATCCTTTCTTATCGCTCGCTTACGCGTTGTATATGAAACCTCTGTGCAAAATTTTACGTCCTTAGACTCAGTAGTTTTGAGCTATGCGTTAATAAATGAGTCAGTTTACTGTTTTATATAATGAAAATACTAATGTCATTCCAAGATGCGATACCATTTTTACCTAGTCCAGAATGGCCAATATTATTTCAGTGACTAACGTCTACTTGGCATATTTAATATATTTTGTTTCAACAGTGCAAACTATGAAAATGTAACAATTTACCGAAACCCGACGTTTTTCATTACACATAAGAAAATTATTTGAACCGCTCCGACTTTGCGCTAAAATCTGGTTTTAAAAATAAATCAAAAACCGATATCATTGTCTTGTTCCCGATTCAATAGTCCCGAAGCGGCTGTTCAACAAAACGTATTACTCAGCTTCAGACAGACACAATGTAAAGGCATACAAGACAAGACAATATCGTACCGATTTCAAAGGATAACCGTATGGTATGACGGCGTTGATTTTACGGGCCGTCGACCACGCCGAAAACAATCCCGAAAGGTCTTTCGCCGACATTTGATAGAATGTTCCTTGGGCCATGAATAATTCTATATATTATTTTAGATTTGTGTTATGAATTTTGTCTAGTAGATTTTATGGTTGGATGTTTAGTTTTCTTGGAAAGAAAATACGAAAGAAGGGTACTTTGGAATTACGTAGCAGGTACATCATTTGGGTTTGTGGTTGTGTTTACTATAAACATATTACCTACTTTTACTACATAAACTTGAAGTACTCCACTCCACCAGTGACTAAAATACCAAAGTTTACCCGCGAAAAATAGGTAAGTACTTCTGAGCGTGCGATTTGTTGACTACATGCAGACATACAAGAGACCTATAATGTTGTTATCATGTTATCAATACTTAATTAATCTTTTTAAAATAGTATACTTGTTCCATTAATAAGTAATTAAACGCAATTTTTTTGTTTTTCTTGTATATATTTTATTCACCGTAGTGAAATGAATAATGTGTGTTTCGCGGCTGGAATTTTTTTTTGGGTTTCGCGCCTTAGCATCCCTCGTTTTGCTCAGGATTCAATTTTTGAACGACTCATTTGGCTCCTGCTTTTAATCTTTGAATGCTTCGCTTGCTCGGTATTCAATATAAGCACTCTCGCCAAAAAGCAACTTTCCAGCCTTGCATAGCAAATAACTAAATTTCCGAAAAAAATCTTTTGTTGTTAAATTAATAATAAAAAGGTTGATTTAACTTACTTAAGTTTATTCATATCGTTTTGTTTAGTAACCAGAACTAAATTCATGCAGTAAGACCGAAATTGTATCCTCCAAGTAGGTTCATTAAAATCGTTTTAAGCGATTTTTTGCGTTTTCTTCCAAGAATATAACCCTGTCAGGTTTTTAAAAATAAGTATAAAAGTTTAAAAGCCATGATGAACTGCCGATATTACTAACAATTTATATAAGAACAAAAGTTTAAATAAAATAGCTAACCCAGCACGACATACTGAAGGAATCGCATCGCGTGAGTTTTCATGAACTTTTCAAATGTATTTCCAATATCGCTTTTACAAAATAAACGCGTGTTTTGATAAAACTTGTGCACGCTATGTAAGATAAAGTTTTGAATTCGAACATTTCTGCTCTTACACCTTTTATTTGTGACTAGACGACATTTTTTTTCTGACAACCCCGCGTGGCAGCTAGCCAGAAAATTACACAAATAAAGTTCTACTTGTTTATATTGTTCATGCAAATTTCAACTCTATTACGTTGAACTTCATATAATAGTTTGTGAATTAAAGAGTAAATTTATCTTTGTGTAGGCAGTATTGTTTGCTAAAATGATGACAATAAATGTAAAGAGAAGCTTTAAACAAAGCTTTCCAATAGTGCTTTTAAAAACTGTAATGGAGGACTGAAAACTGTAAGTGCTGAATTTTTTTTACTATTGCAATAAAAAAACGTTTTTATAATTGAATTTGTGTAGAACTTATTCAATACTGATTATCAAGCATTTATATTTTAAGTATATCCCATTAATTCACCTTTTTATACAGCAAACCAAAAGGATTAGGATTAAAACGTATAAAACTAGTTTTTCTATAATATATCCAACAATTTCAAAAATATTAAAATTTGGACTAGACTTAGGGTGAAGGAACCTACTTTCATAATTTAGTAGCATTTTGAATAAAAGCGTGCAGCTTCACTGCTTTCTTAAGAGGGCGATATAGGCCAGAAAGCTAATTTCTGTAATTCTAACGTTGTGTATGTTAATGTACTATAAATCACTAGATAATGTCATATACATTACTATGAGATATATATATGTTATATACTTCTTAAGTAATTTATACAGTAATGACGCCTTGAAACTTTAAATTTTTTGTATGGAATTTAACGTTATTACCGTATTGTAGTTACATTTTTTGACTTTTCGCTACAGCTTAGAGTCTATGCACTAGATAACAAGCTATTCTTATTATTTAACCAACTTTCATTACAAGTGTTGAAACAATGGTCACTTCCAGATTTTTTATTGCATTAAATACAATAAATGAAAATCATTCAGTAAGGTTATGCACTAGACAAAAGCAAGTTTTATAACATATATTTTTTTCAATGATTTAGTTGCTATAGTTAAGCCACAAAATTTGCACAAAAACGGCGTATTTTCGTGGTCTAGCCTTTACCCTAGCCTTAATCTAACAATCAATCTATAAATAAATTTATTCTACAGAAGATTCTACGTATGTGATACACATCGGAAGCATGAATATTTTATTTTATTTGAAAAAAGTAATTTTATTATGAAATATTTACTTAGTCTTTACTAAGTAGTAAAAACTAATCGAAAGCCAAGATGTGAAGACAAAGTGTATGTGTCAAAGACGACCGGTGTCATACTCGTGTGTTTACCAAGCTTTTCTTTACCTAATAAAACAAACTCTTAACGAAATAAAACAAGTGTCACATTGCTAGTAACTATTTTTAAATTTTATTGTATTACAATGTTCAGAAGTCTAAATTATAAATCGAATAAGTTTTCAGATCAATTTTCTGTTCGTCACTTGTGCTAATGTACATGTAGGTACTGCTAATTAAAATTTATTGATATTTTTCATATTATAATTATATTTTGTTGCAAAAGAAAACCAACCCGTGACTTCTTCAACCAAATATTTCGTGGTTTTCAATTTCAGGGTTTAAAGTTAGTCGCACGCCATCAAGATTTGGTGTACCAACTTCTTCGTTTCAGTCAAGATACGTTTACTGTTGAACGTTGGCCTCTTACATATGTCTCGACAACGACTGGTGTGAAACCGCCCGCGTCCATTGGCTTACTGCGGCACTAACCAGGTCTGTCTTGTACCTACTTATCAGTTTGAAATTTCATAATTGAAAATTGTATTAAAATTATAATTTATACATACATTAACATCACATCAAAATGTTATACTAAAAAATACTTTATTATATTAAGCATAAAGCAAAAACAGCTCAAGTCAGCATAAGTCCAAAAAACTAGGTGTACTCAACAGAGCGTGGCAGTACTTCACGTCGGGGCAGAGGTTGCTGCTTTACAAGTCGCAATTTCGGCCCCATATGAAGTACTGCTGCCATCTCTAGGCGGGTACACCCGGATACCAGCTTGGACCTTTTGACTCGGTTCAACGACGGGCTGTGAGAATTGTCGATGATCCCAAACTCACTTGTCAGTTCGAACCCTTCTTACTTAGTATCTGTGTTCTCTATGCAGATGAGGTCGCAGACATTTTGGTAATACTTGAATGTATTTTATTGTTGTTATGTTATTTTTATATACAACAATTTTTAAAATCATGTTCTTAATTAAATAAAAAAAACATAACAAAAGAAATGCAAATAATTTTCTATTATGAATAATATATATTAAAATACAAAATGGAAATAACGTAAAGGTTTGCGAAAGGGAGTTTTCCATGATAAAGGTAAAGTCGATAAGAACCTGTAACGTCCGTATTAATAAAAGAGTCGGGTCCATCCCTTTGTGTACAGAACTCTTCATTAGAGAGATCATAGCATTGTTGCGTGTGGAGCTGTTCTTTTTGTGCAGGAATAGGGTTTTTTCTGCTTTTAGAAAATTGTTGTAAGTGACAAGTGTTAGCGGAAAGTGATGAACGATACTTAATGTTGCGTTCCATATGACGCGACGAATGATCCAATACTCAAAAAGTTTTCTTATTTTCGGTAGTTTTTGTCATTATAATCGGTTTACACGCACGGTTTCTGCACACGCCGAGGAAGGTTTCTGAATTAGTACGACCCTTTCACAATAGGTGGCGTGGCAGTTGTTTTAACAAAGAGAAACAACGTTTGGCGGGTCAGCTAGTATGTTATAAATTGACAAAAAGAAAACAAATTTCTTATAATGATTTAAAGCAAATCCTTATTATTACTAATTCTAATATTTATTTTTTTAATAGGTAAGTACAAATTATGGAAATATGGTCTTCAGGGTATAGTACCTTTTTATTTTAATTTTTAAGGTACCATACCCAAAGGGTAAAAAACGGGACCCTATTACTAAGACTCCGCTGTCCGTCCGTCCGTCCCGCGCCAGGCTGTATCTCATGAACCGTGATAGATAGTTGAAATTTTCACAGAAGGTGTATTTATAGTATAGTACCAAGAAACAGAAAAAAATATTTTTTTAAAGGGGGTTCCCATACAACAAACTTTTTTCTCGTTTTTGCTAGATATTGATAATGGCAACAGGTAGGCACTTGAAATATTCATAGAATATTTAGTTATATATTCACTTTAAAAATAAATTATTAAATTAAAATTTTTTTGCTGTTTTTATAGATAATGGTACGGAACCCTTCGTGCGCGAGTCCGACTCGCACTTGGCCGATTCTTATATCAAATTAATTTTTACCTATGCTTTATACAGAATTTAAAACTTTCTGCAAATAAAAATATGTAACCTATTATGTTTAAAACCATTTCCTTTTTAATTAATTTAGATAAGTAGATAAATTGGTTGGGTATATTGTTCAAATCTCTCATGACTTAAAATATTGTTATAAAATATTTAGCCCTGAAATACGTGGATATATAAGTACGTCCGTCCAGTCCTATTGTTAACGGCTGATGGAAAAGTTTTACGAAGGGGTGGATCCAGCAAACACTTATTAATACCGACAAAAGAAAGGATTGCTCATTTTAGGTTTGCTAAAAACAGGACTATTATGTTGTAATGGCGTTCTACAACTAGAAAATACCCCAAAATTGCAAGTATGTATCTAGTACCTTTACGAAATATAACAAGTCAGACAATTTAGGATTAAGGTAGTAATTAGTCCATCAATAAAATAACAGAGTCAGTCATTACGGCCAGTGTTTCTTCGTTGTGAGTGGTGGAAGAAGTCTAAAATTCTCATTCTCACTTCTTCTGAGGTACTTCACCAAAAATAGAACCTTAAAATCTTTAGTTAGCATTTAGTGCATAAAGAAAGGGAAAGGAAGGTCAATTGTGAGTCAGTTTACCTACACAAAATTTTACTAACCCACTGATTATCAACATTCTTCAGATCATCACTTAGTCAACAAAATTATTACTGTTAGCCACAAAGTTAATTTAACTAGATCACGTAGTCAAGGGATGATTTAAGTAACAATATCTTATAGGCTATATTGAATCTTCGAATGACATTAGGCACGGCAAAGTAAACTATAGAGCTTAGACCAGTCAAAACTAAATTTGAAATTATTAGCAGTGACATTAATCGCGAACAATGTCCGATTAAAATAACGCGTGCTACAACTATACACAAAAGCTAAGACCTAAATTTAAAGAGCCCAGTGATGTATACTCATAGATATTAATTGTTTAATGTTAACGTGCGGTCAAGCGTAAACACTGTCAATAGTGGCAAGTCTTGACGGATTGCATTTAATTAATATTGACTTCGGTAGCATCAAAGCTCAACAGGCCTACAACTGATATCAGTTTCCATCGTAAAATCCTACGGCGGTCGAGAAATCTACTAAATTGGTACTCTTGAACGTTGTTGTAGCGTTCAATCGAGGACGGAATTTGGTGGCCAATTTCGGAAATAAAATCCAAATGTTAAGAATCGATACTCTTGACGCCATCAGATCGAGAGTGAAATTAGGTACGATGATCTATGAAAAGAAATGTCAAAATCAACAAAACAAAACTATCGCTACAAAGATTTAACTTTCACTTTAATTTTTAATAGTGTCAGTATCATTTTTATATTTTGTGATTTGTGATTCCGAAATGTGTGCAATCCCAATTTCACAGTGAAAGTTTTTAATCGATATTAAAGTTTACCGATTTGCGATGATCGTGACTAAGTAAAAGTAATCGATCATTAAAAAAATCGTCATTTTTGATTTTTATTTTGTCCAAATCATGTACAGACGTAAGAACGATATCCTTCTGGTACAAACCGTACGAAAAAGGACAACCTATTCTGGGTCAGGGTACTTTAATAAGTAGGTGTTTTTCAAAATGATATCAGTGCTTATTGCACTAACTCTGTAAATATAATTTGATGGACACGCGACAGGTGACGCGCAGACGAGGGAGTTTTGTCCGCGGAGGACTGGAATTTTTGTACGAAAAAGTGAAGTAATAATGGGTTGTATTTTAAGCCAGAATCAAATGTCACCAATGTTATTATAGGCCTTTTTGTATAATTCTTAATTTTTTTTTACTAGAAAACTTTCCGCAAGGATAAATCAAACATCATTGTCATCAAATTTATAGTATTTACTCACTAATTTACTTTTTTTACCATATGTTGGGCAATTGTTTTTGTTTAAATTTTTTTTTACGAAAACCTAGTCTAATCCGCCGATTTTGGTAATTAATTTGTGTAAAAGAAGCTTCTTTATCGATTAAATTTTTTTATGCAAAAATATCTCGTGCCCAATAAGTAAATATTTACCTTAATATTTTAAACCGGTTAATTAAAAACCTAATCGATTTTTTACATACATAACGATTTAATCCGATGTTTGTAAATGTCTTAGTCACTTCACTATCAAAACAACCACTGACTATAGAACGTTGCTGTTTATCTTAAAAAGGGTTATGTGTATTTCTGAGTTTGGAACTTACTGCAAATGTTTTTAAATTATGTGTTTTAAGATTACATTGACAATTTTTTTTAGTGTCCTCGTTCGCAAAGTAAGTGATACAATTTTTTCTGTATTATTTTTTGTAAATTTTTATGTTTTTGTAAATGCCAAATTGTGACTGAGACGTGCAAGTTTACGTTCTGTGGATGCAAAGTATCACAGGGGACCTCGTTGATGAAATAAAATATAAGTAGCATTTACCGCACAGACTTGTCAATACTTGATATATATGTATATCGTGCGTAGTGTGAGTTTTTGCGTATTTGTAATGCTACTATCGCGTTCGCGTATTCATTAAAAGTCCTATGAGAAAGAACCGTCTCGAAACGCGTCCGCCAGAGGCGCTCCTTCGTTTACATACATGTATTTCGTTGACGCGAATGCGATAATAGCGTTAAAAACTCACACTAGGCACAAGGTACTTGTTCGGCGTATTGACGGACAGACAAACAAATAACAAAGGGACCCTATAAAGCCTCCGTTTAACATTATAAGGCACGGAACTCTAAAATAACTTTGCAAGGAGGTAAGCAACCTTTGATTGTTGATTTCAGTTAATTTTGAACCCCTTATATCCGAAGGTTAAGCATGGTAAACCCGACACCACCCTTCTTTTCCCCATCTGTCCACGCCTTCCTCTCGGCTCACACATCTGGCTCGATGGTAATTTAATGACGTCCCTGCTTTAAACGCGGTCACTTTTAATAATAAATGTGGACAGGTAATGGTGAGTGAGTGACACTTTGGAGTTTAGTGGAAGTGACAAATAATCCTTGTTTTATAAAATCGTGTTACGTTACGGAAAGGAAGTGACGACAAATATATATATATATACATTTACTAAAATTAATAAGGTAAACACTTTTTATATCTACCACTAAGATGGCAAACAAGTTTGCCACCTTTTTAAAATTTATATTGGCTTCTTAGAACCAAATTACAGTCTAAGATTACCGTGCGTAATGAGACGTGCGTGTTGTAAATATTATAAAATCTAAATGACTGAAAGTACGGGCATAGACTGATATGTAATAAAGCACATAATATTTCCTAAAATGTACGATAAAAGATTTACAAAAACCTGTCGACTTGCACAATCCCGGATACGACCTACTTTAAATCGACTGCCATCTAACTTTCTCAACTCCGCTATACCCCTAGACGGGTGATAATTTATTCCCCAAAATCTTTTCCCTCTCAACTTCCAAGCTTTGACATTTATAAAAAAGGAGCCGTAATCTGGTGTATGGGGCCCCAAGCTCGGGGTACCACCATAAAGAAGACTTTCCACATGTTAAATCTCCCGCTTGAAAGTTACGGGAATCCTGTGATCGCAGTTTTTATTTAAGCTCGACAGGTTTAGTGCGCCGACACGTGTGGTGTATGAACAAGATTTACACTAGCTTTTAGGGTGTTAATGGCTAATAAATAAGTTTATACTAAATTTATCGTAGATATAGGTAGTTTTACTTATACTTTTTAGAAACATAGTCAAAATGTAGATGACAATGATCGTGTATTTTTTAAACCCAACCGTTTTATTTTGGTTAATTTGGTTTTTTAAAAATAGGTTTTGTGGCTTTTTAGTATCGTCATGCTAATACGTTTCTACGAATTGTGTAAAAGTCGATCAGGAATATTGTGGAGTATTTTTTTATGTGTATTAAACAATTGTGAAAAATATTAATAGACATTATACACCCTATGCTAATAAAGATAGGTATATAAGTAAGTATTACACAATATTTCTGTTAGCTTTTTTTATATACATAACAAAGCTCAGCGGTAAGCTCTGACGTAACGTAAAACAAATGCAAACAGAACGCGCAATTTTATTTTCATCATTTATTATTCATGTTACGTTAAAAAGTGAAGCCAATTCCGTTGTGCGAATGCTGGTTCCATAACAAGCTGAATATCAAAAATGTATGATGCTAATAAATACTTCACAAAAGCCATTATTACACGTAAAAAAATAAACTTGCGCACGTGACTCCCTGACGGATACGACGAATAGAAACGTCGCGAAAAAATATGGCGTTACCGGAAACGAATACAAATACGAGTAAAAATAAAACGCGCGAGAGAAATTCCGGGAGTCGCGGAAATGAGAGGAACCATATTGCTGTTCAACCCTCGCACACACGTCCGAGTAGGGTTGTCCCGCGTCGGTTTTAAAATATTTACGAATATTTTAATTTTCCTTAAGATACTATTATTGATTTTAGATACTTATTTATTTTATCAAAATTTGATAGATCTTCCCTACATTTTATCGTAATTTACTGAAAAAGATGAGGCTTAAAAATATAAAAAATAAATTAATAAAATAAATATAATACTTGTTATGTTATACTATTTTTCACTAAACCAACATTTGTGTAAGATTAATTTGTCAAAAGAATCTATATTTTCGATAATGCAAAAATGGAGTGATGAATTTGAAAATTGAGTTAACTAAAAATAAGATCGTGAAAGTAGTGACGTCACAATTAGGCGGAAATTTGACGTTTCTTTACTCTGTGGTTAAAACAAACAAAAAACCTTATTGTACGCAATCGGAGTTTTTTGACGTTTCTTAACTCTGTAGTTTAGGTAAAAACAAAAAACTTTATTATACGCGATCGGAGTTTTTTACCCAAATTTACGTTAGACTTTCATGGTCTATTATACGGTTATCAGTCTAAAATTTCCTTAAATCATTGAAGATATTCACATGAATTTGAAGATTTCTAAGTTAATAAATGCTCAACTCAAAAGTTAACGCAACAAAATACTTAAAATAACTGTATACTAAAAATATCCCAAAAATTCGTATAACATTAAAATAGATAAAATACAGCTGCAAGAAAATTACTTTGAGATGCCGCAAAACCCTGCAAACCATAAGAAGAAAGTGAAATAAAATGTAAGATTTATACAAGTAGGGGTTTACGAATAGGGGCAGTGTTAATAAGTAGACGGGTTGCAGAAGCCGCAAGTTCTGCCTTCTGTCAGATTATGGAACCGCCTTTCCTGTGCTAAATTGGCACCGACTCGATCTGTGGCATCTATTTTACATGTAAAATAGATGAAGAGAAAGGGGTAAGTTAAATTTAACTTTTGAAATCAAATCAATGTTTAAGGGTGTCAATCAATGTTTGGTCTCAATTTTAATAATTTTATGTCATAATATTCTCAAAACGAAAATTATGAAATCCTTGAAATAACATAGTAACCGTAGTAACTATTTTTTGATGCATTATATGCTTATCTATAAATCTGATAAGTGATAATAAAACTATAAATCTTTTAAAAAATTATATATTTAGCTGAAAATACAGTTTTATTTGTCGTCAGTTTTCTGGGTTTTTTTTTTAATTTCAGAAACAATAAACTAATTTTTTATTCGGTAGTTTTAATTTTTTCCAATTGCTTAGATTTGAAATAACTACATCTACCAATGAAAAGGATTGCTTATTCCATTTCCTTTAGTATTACAGCTAACTTGACAGTTGAATGTAAACAATAGAAATTTCCGCGTGTTACACGTACCGTGACTGTACACAAAGCAGACCGTTCTCCTCCCGTCTGTCATAATTCAGTAACTCTGAAATTTAGTAAAATACGAGTAAACAAATCTAGGAACAGTTGAGTTATTGTATTAAGTTTTGTTGGTTTAGGTGTATTATGTATCATAAAATTAGCAATTTTTGTCTCAACTTTACTTTACTTCTTAAATAAAGTTTTTTGTTTAAAATTGCTTATGTTTTAGAAGGCATGTATCTTCTTATCATTTTTGTTTTCATACTAGTTTAAGTCATCAACATCTTCGTTAGCATGTGTGTGGATAAACAAACGAACTTTTGGAATTTATATATTAGTTAAGATTTACTTTAGAATTTTTCAGGTTAATTAGGATATAACATAGTGAAAAACTAGTAGGAAAATTCTTGAACGTGTTTGTGAATCTGATAAACTTTTACATTTTATAAGAAAGTGTTTGTACTGTGCATTAATCTCAATGCTTTTAAAAACGAACCCACTTGAAATTAACTTCAAAAACTTCCTGGCAACAACCCTAATAAAGCCACGCCCCGTAGGCTCGTTCTGAAAAATGGCACCTTCTCCGATTGCTATGCAAAACCGAGCCGTTTTTATTTCTATGTAAATTTACATAATGATATTTTTGTCGCGCAACTTGCGGTGAAGATTTACTGCGCCAAATCTCGCGGGTGCGTGAAGCCTACGGGGATTCGCGCCAAATCTAGTATAAGTTTTTATTTAAATATAGAAACCAATTCGTGAAGCTAGGCAAAACCATAGACGATAAAGACTGAACTGCGCGTTCCCTGTTCATCTGTGAAGTAAATACAGGCGGTGTCAGTGAAAGAGATAAAGGTATTTGACACTACGCCGGTACTTGCCGTCTGGTCGCTTTGTTTCTTTCTAATCAGTGGACAATTTTGTGAGGCTATTGCGCGCGGGATAATAAGTTTGATAATCTGTCTGTTTAATCTGTCCTGAGTTTACAGAACCCGAAATCTATTGGCAAAACTTTCTTAAGTCTTTATAATTTACATTATTAGAAAATTAAATGGATAGTGAAATTTTTTTTTTGGTCTCAATTTATCACAAATATGTATGTATGTATATGTATGTATGTATGTATACATATTTGTGATAAATTGAGACCAAAAAAAAAATTTCACTATCCATTTAATTTTCTAATAATGTAAATTATAAAGACTTAAGTAAGTTTTGCCAATAGATTTCGGGTTCTGTAAACTCAGGACAGATTAAACAGACAGATTATCAAACTTATTATACTGTTATGTATGCCTTAAAATATTTAAGTTTCCTTAGAACATGAATAAATCGTAGAAGCAAAAACAATGTTTACGCGGTGGTTAATAAAGTATAAGATGCAAGACCAACAGGCAAGCAAATACTTCCTCGTACGAAATAATTATGTTCAGATGCGGAATACCTCCACGCGAACGTTGATTCTCAGTATGCGAGTACAGAAAATGATATGAATTTATATTAAAATTGTAGTAGGGCCTGTTTTTGTTTTATTTTTTAATATAGACTTTTTTGAGCCTAATTTCTAGTATAGATGCATTTTTATTTAATACCAATAAGAAAAACAAGCTTTGCGTCCCTATAGACTTCGAGTTCTGTAATATATTCTATGAATATAGCCTCTTAAAATTGGCCACACTTCAGAAAGAGACACAGTTATTCTGTAGTGTCTTTTCTTTTAGGCTAGGCACCACAGTTTCGCTTCGTCTTTGTCACACTTTTGCGGCGATTTCTTTTCACATCCTGGGCAAGAAATGCGGTGACCATTATCTATGACTATGATTGTTCCTAACCGTAGCCTATAGACGCTGGCAACACCAAAAGCATTTCTCGCTCCTTGTCGACCCTTTAAAAATGTATTAATGAGTACTTTATTCTATACTATGCAGTTTAATGACAATATACCATTTACATAATTACCGTTAATAGATGATTACTGAAGAATCAGCTGATTACTATGTAGCGTGTTAAATATAGATGCTAACGTAACCAGGTATTCCATGCAGTATATTGATCCTAATAGCATAGTAAACAACTACGAAGCACGTACTCGTATCGTTGGCAAGGAGTATTTGTCAAGTCGCTTCAGTCGCGTCAGTGGCGTGTGCCTTAAGCGACGAGTGCGACAAACATACCGCTCTCATAGCATTGCAAATGCGCTGTCTGTAGGTTTGTAGCACAAAATAAGTACGTACAGAAGGTCTGCCCGTGACGTACTCTATCTTCAGTACCTATAAGTGCGTGAATCTGTGACTCAGCAATTGTGATTTCCTTTGAAATTCTTTTTCAAATTTATTTTTATTTATTTATAGCCTATCAAACCAAAGAAAAGGGTCTTGGACTCTTGCCTCATTCCTTGTCTGACGTATGCATGTCAAACATAGATATTCACCAACAAAATAAAAAATAAAATAATAACATGCCAGCGAGGTTTGGAACGTAGCATGTTAAACATTAAAAAAAAAAACAGAAGATAAAACACACTAAAATAAGATCGAAAACAAAAGCAATAGATGCTTTCAGCTACAGCCAAAAACTAAAGTGGAAACACCTTGAAGATCGTAGGTGGACAAAAACAATTACTTTATGGAAAGGCCCATCGGGTAAGCGCTAAAGAGGAAGACCTCTTGCGAGATGGGAAGATGATATTAAAAAAATTGCCGGCCCACAATGGCAAAAAATAGCCTGGATAGGACCGGGAGAAATGGAAAACTTTGGAGGAGGCCTTTACCTGAGAGGGATTCCAGTGAAGTAACAAAATATCTAAAAATGTAATTTTTTTTTTATTAATCTATTAAATCACAAGACATTACTTTTTTAGTTATAAGGATAAATATATATAAGTTGTTTTTTTAGTTTGTAAAATTGAAAATAAAAGGCTTTTTATTATATTATAATATATTATATATTTTAAAATTTTACTGTTCGAAATGCGTCATAATCACATATTGCTATTGCGTTTTTAAAATCCCTGCCTGCTTTCTGCACTTATAGTAATAAGTATAATAATAACTAATTTTAGGAGACACATATTTAATATGACGTTTGCATTGATAAAATTTCAATTAGTTTTACCTTAATGGAAAGTTAAGGTAAAATTAATTCATGCATTCTGTGCATACGGAGGAAGGTTACAGTTATAGGTACCGTACAGGTTGTAGTGGCCATTCTGTAACTACTTATTTTGTGTCTGTAGCGTGAGCTTATTGCGAAAAACGCCATGGCTGATATGGTATTGTTTTAATACTCACGATACTTTTAGCAGTTTAATTTTAGCGAATTTGAAAAATCTGCTTCTCGAGAAATATGCAACTAATAATAAGCTATTTTAGAATGTTTTGTTTTGTTTCTAGGATAAAACAGCGAGTAGTAGACGGTATATCTGCTAAAAACGGCCACTTTTTAGCAGAAGTTATTTAGATAATCTTTTCTATGACAAAAAAAACGTGTTGAAAATAATGTCACATTTCTTTGTATAAAAAGACAAAATCCGTAAATTTTGATGAATTAATGAATTCGTGAATTTCAAGATCGTCAACAGATCCACAGCGCGGTGCCTCGCACCGTGCTTCATACAAAAAAAAAAATTTATATTTTATTGGTTTTTTACCCGATTGCGCGATGCAAAGGTAGGGTAATGTATTTATTAGCCTATGTATGTATATGTGTGTGCATGTTCTCGTATGTAAGTATATATGGTTGTTCCTTTGTGGCGCTCTACAGACCAAAAAGCATAGACCGATTTTGATGATTCTTATTATAGAATCGATTCGCCTTAATCTCGCGAGTGTCACTTAAGATATGACAGAAATCAAAATTCAATATGGCGATAACCAAACGCCATATTGTGAAAAAGTAAAATTAAAGTTGACGTACTATGTCTAGTGGGATATCATAGATAGAATAGGTATTTTTAAATCTTAAGGTTTCTTTTTTAATTTTTCAAGATGAATGACTATTTAGAATCTAGAACGATTTAAAGTTGGTTAGCAACCATTCTCATTTGTATCTTCATACTTATGATGAATAAATCAATAGACCACCGCAAGCTACCTAATAATCTCCACAGTATTAACTCCTTCAATAAATTTACAAGATTGCGATATTTACCGTCGTATAATTCTAACTAAAGAGTGTCAAATAAAAATAAATAAATTAAGACATCAAAAAAACCAACTGCGTCAAAAATGAACTACGAATAAAAACTAAAAAGAGAAAAAGTAATCCAGAAATGATAAATTGTAATGCAGAATTTAGACTTCGGCTCATATCTTCCTAATAATGGGTTACTGTTAAATTCGCTATGTTCCGCATTAGAATTTCTTATTACTGGACTTTTCAGTTTTTATTTAAAGTAATTTTTTTACGTAGTTGGGTTTTTGTTTTCTTATTTTAGTTTTTTTTATTAACATTTACTGATCAAACAGTCTGATATGTTATAGACATGATCTCAAGCCGAATGACGGTCTATGTCGGTGGTTTCCCGAATTCCTAAAAAATATTTTAATTTACTTTTAATCTTATTTGAGAACATTTGTATGAAGAATTAGAATCCTGTTCAACAATTAAAAAGAAAACTAGTACACTGCGTCTTCAAAATATTTATAAGTGTCAAAAATAAATAAGAAATTCATTTGTTTTGTATTCTCTTTAAAGTGCATCAAGGGTTTTAAAGTAACATATTGTTTAAAGTTCGTACTTAGAGAATTATAAGCTTTCAAAGTCGAACATTTTGTGTTTAATCAAAGAATAGTATTTCATAACTTTGACGATTCAAAAGTGTTTGTAAAAACCTAATTTGAATAAAAAAAATTGACTGACTTAAACAGTGAGTTCTAAATATCTGAAGTTGTGATTTACAATAATCTATGATGGTCATTTTTTCATATTTTTGAGTAACTACTTTCAAAGAAAATTTTTTGGAAAGAATGATTTTTAGTTAGGTATCTGGAATTATTTTTCTGACCACGGAATCCTACTTGGACGTTTTTTTAAAGCTTTAAGAATTTTAGAGCTTTAAGAAGTTATTATCAAAGAAGAAAAAAATCTGACCCATTTCAAAAGAGCACTATGTTCTCATTTCATCATATGTATAAATATTTTTAATAATATACTAGAACAAGCCGGAAACTACGCTGTGAAACAATAAACTTTTCTTAACTATGTTTCTCTTCTGTAGTCAAATAACAATTAAATCTAAGCCGGCACTGCTGTACAAACAGACACCCGTCGCTATAAACGGTACATTTGCATTCCCATTAGAGCTCACCGTATGCGAGTCGTATCTTACTCCCCTGCATGTAGATATTTGCTAAGTCCGCGATAACAGAGTGTAGTGCATTTCTGCATAAGTATGTATTAAAGGTACTTTCATTGCGGAAAACACTATATAAAAATCAGTGTAATTTATGCGTTTTATTGTTTCATGAGGAACTGTGTTAGACATGTTTGACAAGTGGTACGAGCATCATATCAGCAGATAGACGTCCATACCTGGATATAGGCGTCTTCCTCAGAAACGGGAATTTAATCTGCTTAAGTTCTGATCAAGCGTTTAACCGCGGCCCTAACTTAAAGTCCATCTAGTAGGTATCTAGACCGTCTGCTCTCCACTTTCTGGCTCGTGGTCTTCACTTTAGAAACTACATTATTTTTATTACTAGCTTTTGCCAGCGGCTGTGCCCGCCCTAAATTTGGTTATCGGAATGGGATTCATACAGCAACTCCTTGATTATACTAAAGAAGTTTGTTATAGCAAGCTATATTTGCAGCTATGGTGTGTTCGTGGAATTCGGTTA
This sequence comes from Apoda limacodes, assembly GCA_946406115.1. Taxonomy (NCBI): domain Eukaryota; kingdom Metazoa; phylum Arthropoda; class Insecta; order Lepidoptera; family Limacodidae; genus Apoda; species Apoda limacodes. The sequence continues at coordinate 26,470,438 of OX291551.1, read as the reverse complement.
TAGTTACACCCGCGGGAGCTTTTATAATATAAGCGGGTTATAAATAAGCCCTTTTCCTTCTGCATATCCTTAACTATCTTTGTGCAAAATTTAAGCTCAATTGGATGCTCCGTTGCGGCAGGATTGAGTAACAAACGTTATAGTTATTCCCGCGGAAATTTTGTGGCTGAAGCGTGAGTGAGTGACAAACAACCAAACATCCAAACTTTCGCATTTGTAATAATGTTTTTATAAATTATAAACTTTAAAAAATTTCGGGATTAAAACTATCCTATGTCTTTCTTCACAAAAAAAATACAGGTACGTTCCTAGAGATTTTCATGTTTAAATTATTGCATAAGCATGTCTATATTAATTAGTCAGTTCTAATAAAATATTAACTTCGTAATTAAATATAGGTAAAATGTTCTTCGCCACGAGCTGAAGTGAGTAAACAATAACCCAGAAGAGATTTTAGAATTCCGTACCCAAAGGGTGCCAGCGGAACGCTATTACTAAGCATATGCGGTCTGTCTGTCCGTCCGACCATTGAAGGACTCTATCTCGTAGACTAAAATAGGTAGAAGCCTGAAATATTCGCAGAATATGTATATGAGATTATCTAACAAATAATATAAAGATAAAAAAGTAAAAATTTAAGGAAGGTCTCCATACAACATCCACTTTTTTGTTGTTTTTGCTCTATCATATAAACAGTAATATATACAAACTTCAAATTAGCCCATCCAGTCACTGAACAAGCCCGGCGTTGTTTAAATTTGAATAAAGATAGATAGATAAAAAAAAAAATATCATACACAAAATAATTCAAAATATCGTTTCCAATAAAAAAATGTGTAACGGTTTCTCTTAATAATATAGTTGCTCTATATTTAAAACACTACACAACACAAAGCTTCTATTTTGCAGTAATTATAGTGTGTGTAAGAGCTCTACAATATAACAACAAATCATAAAAACCGTTTCCGTCAGATAATTAAGTTTGATGAAAAATAAATTTCAATAAAACTGTTCGTCATTAAAATATAGGAAATTAAAATTAATGGTGCAAATAAATTCAATAAAAGCATTTTATAGCCATTTTCTGCCACTCATTATTTCTGGTGGATTGCACATAATTGAGCTGCATGCAAGACTGCTGCGGTTAAATGTGAAAATATGCGAGCTATCGCTGCTGCGTGCGAACGTATAAGAATAGTTCATAGCGCGATTTTTTTTGTGTGATGTTTAGTGTATGGTTGCCTACAAACTATGCTTACAAGCAAAACTATTTGCAAGCATTGTTGGTCGTATTGTGTAATTAAATCATCTGAATCTACTCTTTCCGTGCGGTCGTTTGTCCACAGGATATAGGAGAACCGTTCTCCCACATCAGATAGCAGTTTAACCAAGGTTTACAACCGCTTACTACTCGTTTAAACTGAACCCACACACTACAACACACATTCTTTTTTATTTTATTTTATTTATGTTAAGCTTAGTCTGTAAACGCTTGCAACACCAGGCAGCTCATTCCACAACCAAAGCATTTGCAGGTAGAAGCAATTCTGAAATCGTACTGCCTTCTTTAAAATCACGCTTAAGATATGGTCATATACCATATTTTAGACACATCAATCGCATCATAGATTACAAAAAGGTCACAGTACCTTTCACCACTGCAACACACTGTGACAGATTATACAGAAGACCGAAGAGTATAAACAGTCCCTTTGTCTCGCCGTCGTGGACTACGAAAAAGCCTTCGATCCCGTGCTGTAAATCTGGTTAACACTCCAATCCTTGCAGCGATGAAAAGCCGATTGGCGATATATCGAGGTGCTGAGATGACTGTATAAGTACAGGTACTACAGTACCAGCAGACAAAACCCATTAATTTGCGCAGAGGAGTACGACAGCAAAATGTAATATCCCCGAAACTGCTTCAAGTGCGCTGGAAGATGACTTTAGACGCTAAACTGGAAAATCGCAGCACCTCTGTAAGCGGTGAGTTCATTTCTCAACGTTGGTTCTTGAATGACATCGTAATAATGGCTGAAGTGAATTAGGTAAAATGGTGAACAGCCTCAACTGTTCTTTCAGACGAGTGGCTCTCAAGATGAACGTAGACAAGACGAAGGTCATGCCTAATGCGCACCATGTCTATTAGACCCATGGCCATCGGCAATGTCGTAATCTAAGTTGTTGCAGAGTCTACCTAGGTCAGATTATTATTCTAAGTAGAAACAACTTTGATTAATAAGCAGACAGAAGAATTTAGTTGGGCTGGATAACATTTGGAGCGTAGTGCTTGGTCTTCACGTAATACTTCAATGTTTAAAGACGAAGAGGTATTTAACCAATGCATCATGCCACTCATGACCTATGGTGTAAAAATTGACAATGGGCCTGATCCACACGTTAAAAGCCACTCAGCGATCTATGGAGCGGGCTACGCTCAGAATTTATTTGAAACATATGAGCAGAAATAAATAAAATAATAATGGAAGTGGGTGAATGAGAAAGGCAGGGGACTGGTATAGTGGTGTTTATTGGGAAAGGCCTATGTCCATCAGTGGGCTGTTATAGGCTTATTGATTATCAAAATATGTTAATATTCATTGCAATAATAAAGCAAAGAGCAAAAACAAAGCTAATAGAGCAAACAAAAGCAGTAACAGCTTTTTAAAGCCATTTTCGTCCGCACATTAGTGCCGGTGAATCGCACATAATTGAGCTACACGTGAAACTGACACGAAGGCTGAAATATTGACGCCGCACCCGACTCGGCTGAAACCGGCTGAGGCTGAAATACTCCATAGTTTTCATAACGTGTTTCATAAATCATTTACGTACACAAGGTAGGAAAAAAAATATTGACTTGTCAATAACGATTGAGGGAAACTCACAATTTTCATTGGAAAACAAAATCCTGATAAAGTTATTATTTTAGTGGGTTTTAGGATATTTTAGATTGTTGTGAGTATTTTTTTATTTGGACAAATAATGTTAGATTATCATGTAATTAATTAGCTTTGAGAATCATATCAGAAATCAATTTTTTAATTTTTCTGCAGTTTACATTATTAAAAAACACCGTCAAGTGCGAGTTGGATTCGCGCACCATGCGTTTCGTTTGAAGCTTGTATATTTCTGTTTTTACCACACAGTAAAATCTTCGGGATGCCTCTTAAATTTTTATTTTTTTATAATCTGTCTTGATAAAACATATTCTGCGAAAATTTTTGCCACCTAACTGTTACGATTCATAAGATAGAGCTCTGTAAATGTCGAACAGACAGATAGAGTAGGCTATAATAGGGCTAGTAATAGGGCTCCGTTGGCACCCTTTGGATACGTAACCCAAAGAAGGAGTACAGTGTAAGAGATATACTGAGCGTATTTAACCTTATTTTAGCGGTAGTTTTTTAATATTATTTTGAAAACCTTTGACAACTATTTTAGCCTAGCTGCGCAATTTATGATAGAAATAGCCTAGAAAGGTCCTAAATGTAAAAGGATAAGACATTCGAGATATGTTCATCTCAATTAAGGTAGGAAAAAATAGCGATATTTAGGCGAGGTAGAGATACCTAAGTTAAATTTTATTTTGGCTATAACAAAATATAACTATAGCAACAGGTTCCATTCCAACATCATATTACATACATAGGTAATCATATATCATATTAAGCTTTAAAAAAAAAAAATTATTTATTATATATTAAATTATTATTTATTTTAGTATTTTTTTTTATGACATTCTTACGCATGACAATGTCTAGCGATAATATCGCTGCAATGTTATTTGAATATTGTTATGCCTTTGCTTGATACAAATTTTCAGTATCTCGCACTGGCTCAGATCTTGTAATTATGACTATTCAAAGTTCAGAAAGATTTGGGTGTTGTAGGAATTATGATACTGTGTAACAATTACTAAATATGTAAATACGATTCATCTGATTGAAATTAATTAATATAAAATATTGTTATATAAGACAGTTAACGTTCTTAGTAAAATTACCGAAAAACAAAAGATTTCAGTTTTGTAAAACCATAGACATAAAGAACTGGATAGTGCATATCTTAGCCAGAAGTTAAAAACGAATGGTCTCAAAAGTGTTAAAAGAGTCGAAGCGAAACTCAGGTCTCTTATCGCTTTCTAACTTGTTTTAGTAAACATAAATAATCAAAATGTCAGACGTTGATCGCAGGTTCGCTTTGTCTTCATCTAAAGGATGGTTAATTTTGTGTGGCTATTGTACAATCAATAGGACAGATTACAAAACTCGACTACTATGTGTAAAACTAACTATACATATACTATGCAGTTAAAAGAAATCTTTGTAAATTTTACTGTCCACAAGATAAGGCGGGCATAAAACCTACGGGCGATAAAAACTTATGAACGCACCGCTCGCGCTTTACGCATTCTCTATTCTATCTTGTATGTATAAAAGCGCCCTCTCTAGTTTAAGATATGAACTACGCGACAAGTGAGTAATTATACTCTATCCACCGAAACGAGTTAATAGAGCATTGTCTCTGTCGCACAATCCCTTACAAAAGATAAGGACACAAAAAGGTGAGTGGGCGTCAACTATACTGATAAAAAGTTAAGGTGTGTTCATATGCGATGATTTTGTGCGCTCAATAGTAAGCACTAAAACCACTTAAGTATTTTGTATTGAACTTAGAGAAAGAAAGAAAAATATTAAGACAATGTTTTAAAATAAAATTATGTATATTTAAATAGTTTAACATATACAATTAATTAAATTATTCCGACGTATCACTACTGTCGCTGTCACTTCCCACGTTTATTATGAATGTTTCGGTCATTGTTTCCACATTTCTGTCCATGGCATTCATTTTCGGTTCTACTATCTCTTCGACATGTTTTATGCATTTTTTCCATTTTGCAGCGTCAATATTTTGAATTGAGTTGTTTAATAACATTTTTAATTCTGCCATCTTGTATGTTTTGTTGCGGGATGCGACATGTCCTTTAACTTGAGCCCAGATCAACTCTATCGGATTTAATTCGCAGTGATACGGCGGAAGTCGTACCACAGTTTTATTTTTAGCTTTCGCCATTTCGTCTACGACACGCGCCTCGTACTGCTCCTTATGATTTTTTACGATATTCAGTAGCTCTCGTTTTAATAAATCATCCTGAAAGGGGATTTGTTTTTCTTTCAACCAATTAATTATCTCTTGTTTTTTATTTTTTTCAGTCGGAATTTGCTCTACTTTTCTTGAGTGGTACGAAGCGTTGTCCATTACAATAATACAATTATCATGTAACTTTTCAAGAATATTTTTGAACCAATTCTCAAACACTTCGGCATTCATATCTTGATGGTAATCTCCTTGCTTTTTTGACTCGAACACGTGTAAGCCCCCTTCTACAAATCCATCATCACTTCCAATATGAGTAATTATTAACCTTTTTCCTTTTCCTGGAACAATAAAAAATTGTATTGAATGATCTGATACAAAGTTAACGCTCACACAGTTTAAGATAACATAACAAACAATAAGTGCCGCCAATTAAGGATCGCTCAGGTACATTCAAACCTTTTCAAAGAATTGCATTAATGACAAAGACAGTTTTAACAATGGAATTATGTTAAAGAACTTACCGGAAGGATTTTTTAATCCAGTTGTCAGGCCATCAAGGAATGCGTCGCGTTTATTTTTCACATTTGTATCAGTCCATACGTTTGTAGTAGTATGGCCTTCATTGAGCCAAGTCTCATCCAAATAATATATTTTTTTCTTTTCTTCTCTTGCCATTTTCATTGTCCGCAAATAATTCCTCCGCCAAAAAAATATGTCGTCACGATCAATCAATAAGCTGTTCCTGCATCTTTTAATGTACCTAAATCCAATCATTTTAAGGATTTTATGAAGTGTTGATCTTTTGAATGTCCCCAAAGTACCATCTTCATTTATTGAATTCATTATTTTGTCCAATGTCGGTATCTCATTTCGGGAAAATAAATCGTGAACTTTTCTTCTTATAGCACATTTAGTTAAGTCGTCGATTGTGTCTACAATGAAAGTACGTTTTCTTGTTTTTTTGGGTGAATTTAAAACATTTTTAGTTTCTTTCTCTTTCAGAATTCTATAGATGGACATCCAATGAACACCCATAGATGATGCAACAGCTTTCATGACGTCATTGTTTGAAGGGGATTCCATGGAACTCCTCATAGATTGATACATGTTCCATATCATTGTTTTTTCAGTCGAGGAAAAGGCTCGTCGTCGCCTTTTTTCCACAGAGTTACCTCCATGTAAACTGTCGGCCATCTCACTTAGGCAAATCGACAGTAAACTCAAAAAGTCCGTTATACAAGCGCCAAGTCTTTAGGAATGCAATCAATCACAAAGCCGGGTCACACGTAACAAAATTATCCAGAGTCCAAATAACAAGCCGAGTCAAAAAATAAAATAATAGATTGCACTAGCACAGTGAGCACGTCTGAACAGTACGAGTCGCACGAACAAACTAAAAAAACTCGCGCTGTGAACACAGCCTTAACGTCATTGTTCGACCAATCACATGCCAGTTCATTTTTCCCCTATTAACTCGTTTCGGTGGATAGAGTATAGTAGTTAGTTAGTTTCGGTTTCAGCCAAAACTTTTTATCTCATAGATTCGCGGTGGTGCATCTAGCGTTGTCGTTGTCTATACTTCTATTCCCGCCATTTCAGTTGGGTTTTGGTATTATTTTTTATTTATATTGTTAAATGTTACATAGGTTTTTATTTATTTACTCACAAATGTGATAAAATTACGGGCAGTACAAAAATAACAAACTCGAGTCATTAAAACTAGGCTTCTATAATAACAAGGCTACGAGCAGCTCATATCAGTAAATCTACTTTTAATTCCATTCGTATATATATTTTGTATTTAAAAAGCACAAATATTCTTGGCTACATATTTCATTTGTCATTAAAATTGTTTGTATTAAGATTGTCTGAATGAGACGATCGCATCACGAGACATTCTCTGTACTTCGAAGCTCATTTCCCTCATGCCTTGTTACATTTTGCGCTTAGGTATTAAACAAAGACGAAGCGCGAATCCTTAGTAATAAAGATGTACTTACCTATAATTTTAATATAGAATAGCTAAATAGAATTTAAAGGCAGTGCTTAACAATTTTATGTAGTTGATAAAATGAATTATAATATTATTGATTCTAACTTATGTTTAAGCCTATTATGTATAACCAAATTAATTCCTAAAGATGTAATTTGTCCGTGATTTGTATTAAATCTATACTGTTTCCTATAACTTTTATTGTTTAATTGTTTTGTTTTCAATAAGAAATATGAACTAAAGATTAAAAATTTCCCCCATAGAGCCCTCATGAGGCATGGTGCCCAAAATAGAGGCAGCGTTGCCACGCTGTATAGCCAGGCTTATCTTTTGAGCAAAATAGCTACCAGCCCTGTGATCTTTAGTCTCCTGAATGAGACGTTTACTTAATTCTTCTTTAAATCTTTAGTTCCAGACCCCCACGGACCCAGCGTTTCAACCGCAAAAGGCACAAACAAGAAAGCATCACTGAGGCCCACGAATTTGCGCCGTTTGCGGTCTTCGGCACCAATAGTAGCAGCTCCAAACTTTTTCGCGGTTGCTGAAAGATAGGTCGGGGCCAAAGTATCTACACAAGTGGCGTCCCATACAAGAATTCGACCCATCTTCCAGGCAACTAAAGACATCCCGTCAGGCCTCTTGCCATCGTCACGAAGTATGTCAACTGGTTCTAAAATAGCTGGAACGTTGGCAGTAACAAGAGCCCGACGGATAATGTCATTGATATTACTATGCCTTGAAAAGCGGCCTGCGCTTCGGGCACAAGACAGTCCGGGGTGTCCTAAATTGTCCACCATCTCGCCACAGTGGCAACGATGGGGGAAATTTGTAAAAGCGCCCAAACGCAAACATGATGAAAGGCGGAATGTGTTGTTGTCCAGAAGTGTGCCGATTCTGACAGAAGGTAGGGCTTGTAGCCACAAACCTGACTCCCACACAGAAACAGCACGGAGACGAGCCTGATCTGCCGTACTGGTAGATGTGTATAATAAATTGTTCCACTCCAGACGGCAAAGAGGCTCATCCCATAGTCTCTGTGATGCAGGAATCCTTGGTAGTTCTAAGTTTGGGCAGGCAATCAACCAAGTGTTCTTAGCTTCACTCGAATACGATATTTCAAAATTTCCAGAGGATGAAGCAAGTATTTTTCCAATAAGATCGTGTGTGCTGTGAACTGAAGACAAGAACGCTGGGAGAGCCACACTAGATATTTTCCTTATTCCCAAACCTCCAAACCTAATTGGTAAAGAGGCTGAGGAGACCAAGAATTTTCTTCTAAATTTGTGTTTAAAAGTTTTATTAAAGTATTTTTAATAATAACATCAAAACTATTTAAAAGATTAGGAAATTTCCAAAAATGACACGAACGCAAAAAATAATTAAATTTTGGGACAAAAAGACAATGACGAATAATAAAAAAAGCTACATGAGTGTCAATTTTAAATAAACGGTCTAACATGTTATTAAAATTATTTATTTTTTCGTCAACAAAAAAGGGGATGGAATCGTCTAAAATAGGAGATCCTAAGAGTCTAAGTGAGCTCTTATCAACAAATCTTATATTCGGTGCTATTGATAAAATATTAGAAATCACTTTAGAATCAGATTTCATACTTTCTGGTAAAAAAATTTCACATTTCGAAGAATTTAAATCTAAACCAATATCATGAAATGACTTCTGAAGAAATATAAAATCATTAAAAACTGTATCTGCGTCGCCTGCCAGAGTTCCATCATCCAAATACCAGACGTTAAATTTAGAATTTAAATTTTTGAGTATTGTGTGAATCGCAAGACTAAAAATTGCCGGCCCAAGAGGGTCGCCCTGTTGACAGCCTACCTCAGATGATAAAAGGTTATTATTGTAAACTAATTTTGACGGTGTACTATAACATTGCCAAAGAAATTTATAAACTGTGGGAATGTTTCCCTTGATTTGTGTCAACAGGACACCCCTATCGACAGAGTTAAATGCATTTTTAACATCCACCTTTACTACTATATCATCTACATGCATGTGAATGTAAGAACGTAAGGAATGAACTGCTGCCTCGCAGCCACCATTAGAGCCAAAGCCTAGCTGAATGGGTTGGAAATACTCACGTAGTGTATCCTTTATGTTGTGACAGCAGACTTTGGCTGTAAGGCGACGATATGTAGTTCCTACAGCTATTGGCCGTATACCACCATCCTTTTTTAAAAGTGCGCAATGATTAGCTCCATACAAAATGCTAGTGACATCATGAGGGACGCTTCCTTCTAACATTATGTTAGTGAGTGCCGTGAGGTCATTTAAAAGGATCTGTCCTATTTCACAACATTCCCTTACATAAAAGATCTTTCAAATGTTGGGCTGTTAAAGCATCTAGCCCCCCACATGAACCACTGCGAAAGGACATTACAGCATTAAAAACATCTTCCAAAGAAGCCTGGGTATGTATGTCAACTGTTTGTGGTGGGTCAGGAAGGCATACAGTAGTTGAAGAAGGTGGATGTTTGATTCTCAAAGAGTTTAAAGTATCTATGGAATCTGAAGCTATCGTGTCACTAGAAAAAAGAAGACGGGCAGCTCTAGTGATATTTCCATCTCCAAGTTTATTTTCAACTTGCCGAAAATGATTATAATTAGACCTACTTTCCTTATTTGGTTGATCGAAATCAAAATTTTGTGTTGTACTACAATTTTTTTTGATTCTATTAGTTAATGATGATTTATTGCTAGTTTCCCTCGGAACATGAAGATCTCTATAAGCAAAGGTCAACAAATGTTCCCAAGCATTTACTGTATTTTTTGCTATAACTGCTTTTAAATCTGAAGAAAGTGACTGAGCAACAGTTATTCTGGCACCACGAGGGATTCTCTTCAAAACTTAGTCTTAACTTTAGTCTTTTTTAATTTTGACAAAATTTGCCAAAAGGGTTCACTATTATGGTCAATAATAGAATTTATAGTTAAAATTGGGTCTGAAGGACATGTAGGTTCAAATTCAGCGTTTTTATGGACTTTACCTAAGTGTATTTTTAGTCCTCTTTGTGTTTTGAAGAAACGTGCTTGGGAACATTTTGGACATTGTATTTGTTCTAGTGACACGATATTTGGAGAATCAGCATCATTCAACAGCACATTCTGCATATTCGCATTTGGTGAGGTATTATTCATTTACAATGTTATAAATATAGTACTCCACTAAATTTCTTATGAAATAAATATTAAAAAAATATTAATTAGATAAATATTTAAATAATAAATAAATAGCGAAAGTCAAAGCCTAGTCGTAAAAATACATATTTAAACATGGATTTTGAAAATAAAAACTAATTTGAAGTATCACAATTTCCTGCACTTGAAAACTGACTGCCAAAAGTTCCTTCGAAGGTTTCACCAAACGCATAAGCACGATTGTAAACAGGAAATATTTCTTTTTGAAATTTTCTTGAAAACTGGATATCGTCAACAGCTCATTCAAATTTTCTATGGAATAAAACGTAGAAAGAAAATTGCGTTCGCCCTGAAGAAAACAGAATCACGCAGATTTTGCGTGTTTATTTACAAAATTTTGCTGTCATGGGTTGACGTTGTTTACAAAAATGACATGTATCTCCGGCAAAAATTTTTTTGTTGTACAAATTAAGATTGGTTGCACAAAGACTGGTCAACAGACTGAAACGTGGACATTTATTTCAGGAACACTTTAAAATATATGAATGGGCTAAAAAAATAGTGAAACAATACAAAAATTATTTATAATCAAAAATTGTAAGTATGACAAATAACGTCAAAGTTTTTTTTATCTTATGTTAGTTCGCAATAAAAAGATGTTTTACTGAAATCCCAAAGATTTGTTTTTTTTTCTTTTAAATTACGTCTCATATACAGTGTTAGAGCACTGCCTCACCGTGATGCCATGGCGACGTCGCCGGCGACGCAAGCATGGCTACCTCTGGCATCCAAAGGTCGCCGAAAAGAGTAGCCATGTCTACTCTTCAGTCAGTTAGACGACGTAGGAATGTACGTAGAGGAGATCGCACTTATTTACTATGTTCGGCGAAGAAAAATACAAAGAGAAAAGAAGAAAGAAATCAAACTATGGGTTCATCCCTTTATATCGGATCGCAGCCGAAGTGGTGTTTTTTAAAACTATATAGAGATTTAAGAAAATATCCTGATAATGTCGGACTAATCATTCGATGCACTATCCCATGAACAAGGACGGTTTTGAATTTCCACAATACATCTTTCGGTATCGAAACAAATTTTTTCAACGTTGCACAAATGTACTTAATTATAAGCGAGCGTCCTAAATGGCGTTCGGTTGGCGACTGAGTGAGTATGGTGCAGCTTATGCGCATATATTTTAGTGGCGACGTAACCAGGCTGCCAGAGCATTTAGTCGCCACGTAGGGAGCCGTAAATCGTGGCTACGCTTCCAAATTAGTGACGTTGCCAAGGCATCGCCAAGTGAGTGAGTGCCGATACATTTGTTTATGAATTATTTGGATACGTCGCTGGCGACGTCACCATGGTATCCCGGTGAGGCAGAGCTCTTAATGTATGAAGCATTCTGAAAAATAAATATCAAAGCCTTCTCGTTTACTCTGGGGATCCCCACTAAATTATTGCAAACTTAATTTCCTATTAAACAAATGAAACTACAGCTTTTTATCTAAAAGTAACTGCAGTCTGACTTTTTATTTAATACCTAGGAGATGATAATTTCTTTATGTAATAAAATACTACAAAAATCTTTTATAAAATATAAATCTGAACAGCTGCAAGCCATATTAAAACAAGTTTTATACAAAATTTAAGTGACATTTGCGTGTTCAGCCAAATCGCTATTTCTTGTAGCTTGTACTATTCCTCATTCTCCTTGAAAGATTTTCATTTGTCTTCATCTCCAATCGGCTCGGAACGCTGACTGCTATTGCAGATGCCTTATTAAATGTCGTTCTATAAAAATGTCTCAAGAGTAATCGCTTTGCTGTGTTTTTTAATGGAAGACTTGAATTGATGTCATTTGAAGTTAGTAAAATCTTTTAGTAAGTATGGGAGTGTAAGTAATAAATACGACCAAGTAGGTTTGCAAGAAAATATGATATTGTAAATAAATCTTTTTTTGTAACAATTTTAACTGTCACAAGTAGATATTTTTACAATTGGAACAAATAGTCTTTCATTTATTTTAATATTTCTTCTTACTGTAGTATTCTTTAAAGTTCTTTATTCATAAAAATAATTAAGCTTTTGTAACTTAGACACAGAGCTATAAAATAAATTGGTCATTTGATGATTGTGAATTAAGTGTTTTGAGAATTTCTCAAAAGATTCCAAACCGATTTTGATATTATTTTCACTACAATCACTTTAAACGAGAACTGTTTTTAAAAACATATTATAAATTATTCTGGACAATACTATAGGTGAATACAATTTTTGAATAAACTCAACATCACAAAACGAACACAAACTTTGTTTGAACTTAGATAGGACTAACGTCTGTCAGGTAAGCCAGTACTTAGTAAAATTTCAGCTTCTGTAATGCTTATTAAAATTTAATTACTTTTGTTTGTTTTTATTTCTTCCACCTGTCTACTTATAATTTCCTTCCTAACACTAGGGATATAACAAAGTAATGAATATTTTCATAGAACGATGCTACATTGGTGGGCTGAGAGGTAATGTAGCAAAACGAAAACCGAATTTAATGTCTCCCTTCACGGAATGACTCAAGACCGATGTGGCGTCTCGCTAATGTTGCGTGCCAGCGGGGATGTCGTGGCACACAGATGTAGGGGAAATTTCTAGAATCGTCATCTACTAAAGACTGCATTGTTTTGCGGATACGTCTATTATTGTGGAAGAGGGTTAGATAATAGAATGGCAGATGAGAAACCTGTAAAGGTAACGTAAGTGGTAATGGCACATATTGTAATTATCATGAAATAAATGTTATTCCCAGTTTTCGATTGCAAACTTTAAAAATAAAAGAAATTGTAGTATTGCGTCCTATCAAGGCAGAATATTATTTTTTGCGACTAACTACCTAAGTATAGTTAATGTAGTTGATTCCAATGATTTTTAGAACGCAATTGGCTGGCCATTTTTACAAAAATGCGTGAACACTATTTTGAAACAAAAAGTATTTAACAACATTGCTAAGATATTATACTAAAACAATTTAGGTTAGTTGTTATTATGGCGGAATTTTTTTTTTTATACGCGTTCAGCCTTTATTTATTGAGTCGCATTTATTTTTAGACTAACAGAATCAAACCTTTACATTCCTTTTTAGACTTAAAGGAATAAACTGTCTTATAACAGTGTGCTGTATTTAGTAAGAATATACATCTATAATACAAAATAGATTGTCAAAAATAATTCCCTAATGAGTGTAAAGCGAAGGAAAGAAAAGGTATTAATGTCCATCGTCCGCATTGAATATCGTCTGCACATCGATGCGCCTGAGAGAACACAGACAAATGGGTTTTGCTTATTTATTTTATTTGACAATGAATTAATCTTCTTTTCAAGCACACCTACTTGTACGTACATAACATCACACCTGTTTTCCAAAAGGGTAGTCAGAGACTAAAGATTTAGACTACGATCCTCACTCAATTCTGCTTTTAATTCCTATTAATACTGTAACAATCATAAAAATGTTTTAATTTTACCTTTTTTACTAACTAGTTGTAGATGAGAACTATCAAAGTAGCGAAATGATAATACAAAATATAGTGGCACTGGCTCAGATGCAAATAGCCGGTGTTCGATTCACACCTGTCATCTTTACTCACTCGGGATTTATTCTATCACGTGCCTAACCACAAAGAAACGATTCGCGGCACCTTACAGCTTCGGAAACTTTTGAATTTTTCGGGGTAAAAAGCCTATGTGCCAGTATATTCCATGACCTAATCTATAGGTGTGCCAAGTTTCATCCCGATCCGTCCAGTGGCGGAAGCGTTATTGAGAAACAAACATCCATCCATACAGACACACTCTTACATTTATAATATTAGTAGGATTCTAGGTTGATAGGAAGTTGCAAGTCATAATAAGCAAATGGTCGGATTTTTTATGGCATGGATAAAGAAGCTTAATTATTGTAAAATAATTAATAAATTAATAAGCTACAAGAAATCGTAAAATTAGTTATTTTTAATTAGGTATTTGATAATAATTACAGCTTTTTACCTCCACTTGTTCATAAAAAATGTGAATTGCTTAACTTAACAGACAGATATTTTTTTTTGTGATAAAACTACAAATTTTCATTTTTTGTAATTTTGCATTTTGCAAAATTTCATACTTTTAGATGAATGGAAAATCTCTTAGGTACGATTTCAATTATTTGCCTGTGACGAAATATGTGAAAAGGCGTGTTTTTTAATGCGTTGACTTAGACGCTTAATTTTTTTTCAGCTATAGGGGAAACGTATTCCTAAGTATTTGAAATTAATTTCAACCTGTGTTTCGTCTTAATGACGGGTAAAGCGAAACCTAACTTGGATTAAAACCTTTAGAGGAATGACTATTCTCCAAAAAAAGACTTTAGAGTAGCAAAGACCGCTAAAGTAGGCGAAAATGTATGAGTTATAGTATTATTAATCTACATATGAGAAAAGAAAAAAAAACCAATTCCAAACTCGTTTAATAAGTGCCAGAAAAAATTCTAAGTTATTTAAAGCTAGAGCCACAGTGCTTATATTCCATACGGCCCTTTTTCCGCTTTCACGTACTAGTGCAACAATGTAACTGAATACATTAGTAATATTTTAAACTTATTTATTTATTATTCAAATGCATAATTTAACAAACTTAAAAAATATATCGAATCGCAACCAAAAATACATGAAGATAAGGATCAAGAAAATTTTTTTTTGCAGATAACCTACATATTAACAAAACTGTATGCACTAATTCCTTTGCCTACCAAGATATTGCCAAATAACAACAAATATTAAATTGTGTTTATTAATTATTGAAGAAAGATTGAACTATGTACTCTGTAGTGTTAACTATATTTCTTTTTTAGGCATTATATGAAAATTTTATAATATGGACACAAAGTTTTAGTTGCAGCGGTATATAATATCTACATAATTGGATGCGGTGCAATACACACACAAGAAAATTTGTCGATACTTATCATATTTGATCTTGTCCGTCACTAGTTAATTATATGACGTGTCCCATTAGTTATTTAGTTTTTTCCTTTTAAGGTACGGAACCCTGAAAAATGTTAAATGTATAAATACAATTTTTTTGTCCGTTGATATCATTGAAGGAATTGTATATTAGTATTTTAGTTTACTGTGTAAACAACAGTACAGCTAGTATCTCCAAATATTCATTTCAAAAAAATATATTATGAAGAAAAGTAATACGCGTCAGAAAGTAAAAATCCTCTTGTAGGTACTTGTAATACACCTGCTCAATACTTTTTATATAAATTTGACCCAAATTTACTAAGCATCAGATAATTTCTTTATCCCTTTGGCGTGACTTCACGATTCTCTTCCCACTCTAATTCCCGACTCATCCCCCTTTCATAACACGTAATGCCATGTTTTGGAGTAATTAATTTTGCAGAAGACACTATTTTATTTCGTTATTACTTGTGCGACAGAAGTCAGCCGTTAATTTTACCTAAGTCAAAAGTTTGTTGAATCAAAATTTAGTAGCTGGTATACAGGTGAGCTTAAAAGTAAAATAGTAACTTATATTAAAACGTCATGAATCTAAAAAAAGAAAATTCATTTTAATATGTTCTTATTTTGATTTTATTGAAAGATCGAACGAAATCGAGAAATCTGATTTTGAGGCCAGCAGCTATTTTCTATTTTGTCATTGGAGTGACTTAGGTACTATTGTCCTTTTTGTGCCGAATATAAAAAATAATTAGGCACTAGATTTTACAATGGATAAAGCATAGAAAACCAGACACATCAAAAATTTTAAGGTAAGAGGTGAAAAACAATTACCAAATTTTATCAACTTCGATTTTACTTAAATGATCAGAAAACTTAGTAAATTTGAAATAAAGTATTTGATTTTTTTGTTAATCTATATTTTAATGAAAAATGAAAACTATTCTGTACATATCTGTACCTAAAGTAGAATGCTAGCACCTGTATACAACTACATGCATATTCCAGAGTTAAAATGCTAAACGACTGAACTTTATAATTTATGTGAATTGTGATTTATGTTTGTTTGTTTGTTCTGGTGTCTGAACGTTTATTTTCAGTTAACTGCACTTAGATACTTTCGCATGATATACAGAAAGTTTTGTGAATAAAACTTAGGCCTTGGTTAAATCAACCTTTTATTATACTTAAATAGAAAGATTTTTGTGTGTACTTTTTAATTTTTTTTATTGTTTTATCTATTAATATTGTTAGTAATAGTAAATAAAAAACTTTATTTTCTCATAGTCAATGGTAGAAATGAGGCCGACAGAACCAGAGAGGCCGCTCTATTTAGAGGCATTTCTGCAATACACAAGGAATCACAAAATTGTCACCACTCAAATTATAGAATGCACAACTCGTAAAAAACGAGATTCAACTATTTTATCCTTCGCTTCTCTCGGAATTCGACTTCGGTCTCTATTTGAAATTTGCCTTTAATCATATTTATTGTGCAATGTACTTTTATATTTTAACAGAATTTTAATTTAAATTAAATATAAATGTTAAAAATGACGTAAACACTCACTCGAAAATAAAAAAATATTAAAAAAATTAAAAAAGTCATGATACCAGACGAGGTTTTTTAACGATTCTACTAAATGCTCCATTCACTGTCGCGACTTTCTTGAAGATTAATAACGAGACGGTACAGCGATGGAGACATTAAACTTCTGGTAACAAAAGTACAGTCGAACAGAAAATGAACAAGAGAGAAGTTGACGGCCACAAAATAAGCGAAAATACGAGCTTGTTAGTACTTTATTAAAAATGAATTAATGATTATTTGGCGTTCTATTTATTAAAAATAAAGTTGTAATACGAAAATATTTTTTTTAATACCAGCAATTTTTGCTATTTGCAAGTGCTTATTTTTTGAATAGGTACTTATGATTAATTAGGTGGCTTACTGCTTTTATTTTGATATGTATGATGACATACATACATAGTGTAGTTGTTTTCGTAAGTACACTCACTTGATGATTTCTGCATTTTTAGTATGAAACTTAAATACAGGAAAAGTCAGTGGTAGGTAAATTTCGGTTTTAAAGTGTGAGAATGAACTCCCTGCCGATGGCGAGCGGTGGGATGGAAGAAAGTAGCAGTGGGCATCATTTTGAACAATTCCTCAGAACACAACCCATTGCACAAGAGGTAGAACCCACACAGGGAGGCAATGTCTCGTGAGTTTGGGATCGTCGACAATTCTCACAGCCCGTCGTTGAACCGAGTCGAAAGAGTTAAGCTGGTATCCGGGTGCACCCGCCTAGAGATGGCAGCAGTACTCCATATGGGGCCGGACTTGCGACTTGTAAAGCAGCAACCTTTGCCCCGAAGTGAAGTATTGCTTCGCTCTGTTGAGTACAACAAGTTTTTTGGACGCCAGCTTAACCTTATCTAGTAAATGATCTCGGAACTGAACATCGCTGGAGATGTCGACACCAAGGATTCCAATGCTCTTGGAGATGGAGAGGGGAGTGTTCTGGAATCGTGGGACTACAGTGAATGGGGTTTTCTTAACGGTGAACGCGCAGACTTGTGTCTTTGAAGGGTTGAATCGGACCAAGTTTTCCCGTCCCTATTCAGAGACCTTGGACAGACTGATCTCGATTTAAGACACAAGTTCTTTACGTTTTTCCTCAACAACAGCACGAGGGATGCTTGCACGGCCCGTCTAATAAGCGTCTCCAGTACTGTCATCTGCATTGCAATGTATGTTGTTGATCTCCAACATATTGATGTGCAGTAGAAACAGCGTAGGAGACAGCACAGAGCCTTGCGGGACATCCGCATTAATGTCCTGCTATAAGGGCAACTACGGTCAACTACGGTTCGTATGCGTCTGCCGGACAAAATCTAGCCATCCATTTGCACAAACCCTCGGGCACTCCGTAAGATGGCAACTTCGATAGAAGACCCCGGTGCCAGACCCGATCGAACGCCTACGCTATGTCTAGGCTACATGCCAATATCTCCCCCTGACTCTAAATGGCTAGTGCCCATCGGTGTGTGAGATACACTAGAAGGTCACCAGTCGAGCAACCGTGGCGAAAGCCATATTGCCGGTCGCTGATCAGGTCGTGTTTTTCTAGGTATCTCAAAAGCTGTGTGTTGATCACACGCTCCATCACCTTGGAGAGGAGAGAGGTTATAGCGATAGACCTGTAATTTGATGGATCTGATGTATCGCCCTTTTTGGGCACCGGGTGCACATTCGCAGTCTACCATGAAGACGGAAATTGCTCAGTATCGTAGGCAAGCGCGAAGAGGCGCGTGAGTACAGTACATAACTCAGGAGCACGTTGCTTAACCACCACTGCTGGTATACCGTCTGGCCCACTGGATTTATGAACATCTAGGGAAAGCAAAGCTAAAGCACAGCTGCCTCTAAGGGTACGATGCATCGAATTCTCGCAATCCATCCCAGTCTGTCGACTTATAATGCCACACACGACGCCAATTAGTTGGCCCACATGGATCGGGTTGTGTGCATGACACTTGAGTCCGAACGAGACAGTGGTCCGAGGAGCCTAAAGGCGCATCCACTAAGACAGAATATCCGTCCAGACGTGTGGTCAGCAGAAGGTCTAGTAAGGAGCTCGTATAGACTTCTATATCTAGTATTCTCGTTGGAGAAAGTACCAGATGAGAGAATCCATAGGATTGAATAGTTATTGGTTCGAGAACTCAGCCACTCACGATGGTGGGCGTTAATGTCTCCCAAAATAAGTAGTTGTGCTCTGGGATATTGCTCTAGAACTTTGTCAGTCGTCAAACTCAGGTGCGTGAAGAGTTGAGTTACGTTCGTGTCACCGCTATGAGACCTGTATAGGCACGCATAGATACGAGTGTGGCCGCCGTAATCTACGCGCACCCACAATATCGACAGGTCCCTGTCTTCAAGGCTATGAAGTCGGCGACAGCAGATATTCTCCCGGACGAACATACATACACCGGCACGACTCAAATAATTGTGCTCGAGTTTGAAGCCGGGATAGTGCAGGTATGATGTGCGTATCAGCGTCTCCGTAAGAAAAAAAATGGTCGGCTGCGCAGTCGAGATGGTGGTGGACTGCTTTAAGATTTGCGTGAATCCTTATGTTGCAAAAATCCACATTATATGTGGATGGAGCAGCCGGTGCAAAAACTCTTTTGTTTTTATTTCTTATGGCCATTATACATAAAAAGGTTACTTAGACTAAGGATGAGGATTCACTGCACAAAACAGATGATACGGTTGCTGTCACGGCGGGCGGAAGGGCCCCTGATCCCCCTCTGTTGTACTAGCCGGGTCCACTCCGGTCCCCTTCTCCAGCACGACTACCACTTCAGAGACTTTACACAGGCTGGCGTATCAGCCTCCCAGGGCCAAGATTAAGTGATTCCTGGGTTTGGGAACCCGTTCAACCTGCGGGCGGCCAGCGGTCAGCTGTTTCATCAAGTCTCCATGACCGCCGAACCAGCACGCCGCTTCTACGCCAAGCAATGACAGCAACAAGCACCGCCGGTCCTTTGCTGTCCGCGCAGCGAATCCTGAAAGAGAGTTCTAGCAACCTTACTCACCGCCAGGAACACAACACTACTCAATGTTAGTGTTATTGTGGCCGCGGTTTTCAGTAAGGTGCAGTTACTTCCCCAGATCGGGCCGCTCATTCGAGCAAGTACTCGCTATGACCCGCTTTATTTGTTCGGGCAGCATATTCAAATTCCAATTCCAATTCAAATAGTTTATTTCTTAAAAATAGGATACAATATCACTTTTTTGACGTCAGTATAATATGCAAGAAATTATTACGGTTTCGGAATCAAGATGGCGTTCTAGGGAGAAGAAACGGCGAAAAAAACTCACCAGGTGTCGCTCTTTTCAATTTTATTTTTTATGCGAGCGAGTACTTGCAGCGTCCTACCTCTCTTAGTATATAATGGTAATGTTAAACCTTTATGACATCAAGATACCCTTAAAAATTAAAACAAAAAGGTTTATCAATCAAATTTAGGTGTAAATATACAATACACAAGTTATAAAACATAGGGTGTAGGTAATTAAATTGACAGGTAATACGGATGACAATAAACTTAAAATCCTGGCCAGCGACAAAAAAAAGGAAGAATTTCCCATTAAACTTGAAAGTTTCTTAACACGACTAGTTTTCCAAATTAGGAAACTCATATTAATTTCATGGATTTAGAATCAACATTATATTCTACTCTGTAAATAAAATCCGCTTCAGCACTAGTTAATTTGATGGCCACAATGTAGGTACAGTAATTTAAAAATGCTCGAAATTCTTTAAAAGGCGTGGACGTAGCTCGCGGCAGGGCGGCGGCACGCACCTGGGATAACTTTCTTTCATCTCATGAATACAAAGAAGCTGGGAGCTGCTGGTTAGCGAAGGATCACCAAGTTGAAATGCGCGAGTTTATTACGAATCGTGATTAAAATCTTATTAAGGTTTCTTGAAAATAAACTGCATCTTCGTCCCCAGTGGCTATATCAGGTAAGTGACTCTGTGAAGTGTTGAGATTGAAGATAGTGTATTTTTGAAAAAAAAAAATATTTTTCATACTGTGTTTACTTGTGATATAACTAAATTCGTCAAAATTAGGTACAAATCAAATTCCGCGAATTTTTTTTCCAAATTCAAATTTTATTTTGTAACTTTACCTAACTTGTTGCATTGCAGCGCGGTCGTATCATATTTTATATCAGAATAAACGCTATATGTAGGTATATGAGAAACTTTCATCAATTTCGGAGTAGAAGTTTTGTGTGACTTGACCGACAAAAACTGAATAAAAATTGCTGTTTAATTTAGGGATGCCCAAATAGGCTTCAAGCCAACCTTTTTTTAAAATGTAAGTACAGTACAGCAAAGTGCAGCTTAATTTGTTTACTACCTACAAATACTATTATACAAATGTTAAGAGTCGTGCTTATACGTTAAAAGTATTCCAATTACCACTTCCAATTCCAAAGACCTTATTAAAAATATTAATAATATATGAATAAATATTTATCTAAAATAAGAAGAAAAAAAAGCTTATATTGTTGCTATTAAGTGTATGTCAAATGTTGAGTCAGTTAATTATATATTTAATTAGACCCGGAGAAAATGTATGGAAGAGTGTCATAAAGCAACTTCCAAGTCTCTTAGCTCATTCACTGCATTCACGTTTTAATTAATGTCAGTAGAAGTCGGAGTTTCTTCACTATATGAAAATCATTTTTAGCCACTTTCAGTATTTTAATAAGGCATTTAGTTTTTACAACTTTATCTCTAGCTGTTTTTTTCGGTATCGTAGTCCAATATGGAAACCCTTTCTCATGTTCATTTGTCCATCCGTCTTTCACAGCTTTTGCACCTGTTTTTTCCTCAAATATTATAATACAAGGGAGCTAAGTTAGAGTTAGTTACACACGAAGCAACCTAATGTGTAATGACTATAGCTCACGACATATATTTTAATACACTTGCGAGGCAAAATAAATAAAACAACAAATTTTTTTTACACAAAAATTATAAAAAATGGCGTGGTATCCAACTTTTTCGCGCACCGCGCTTGTGGACGTAAGTTTAGGTACACTACCATTATAACCATATAACGTAAGTAAGCGCACTGGCCCCGATTAGTAAAGGCGCGAATAACCTACATTTTGATGAGATTTAAAAAAATGGAACATTACATACTAGTGCAATTATGTATAAAGTAAAAATCACGTGTGTTTTATTAGCTTAATTACGAACCGGTGCAGTAAAAGCCATTTTGTCTTGGTAGTGTCAAAAATACTATTAATCGTCTAGTAGATGCAGGCCAATGCTATACGTCTTTTATACGTTCTATAATATTTATCAGTCTTACCTAGCAAAACCTTTTACCTGTTAAATACAAAACTAGTAAAATTGTAAACTTTTTGTCACTTTTATGATCCTAGATAATGAATTGCATTTTTTAGGGTTCCGTATCACTTTGACCGTAACATATTGACACATAAATATGGCTCTAAACCTGTTCATGTAAATCTTCTTACGACCACTTTACACTTAATCTGTTTTTACACTTTGCGTTTGAGTTTTAACAAAATGTGGAAAATGTAGGTCCCACAGTCTCCGTCACTTTGCAAATGGCAAATGACGATAAAAGTCTTGCAAATGACGGTCCACGTTAAAACACAGAAACATCATTTTAGCTTAACATAAAGTCCTTGTGACGTAAGTGGCTGGTGATTAAGCTTTTTACAAAATGTGCATGAAAGTTTTCAAGCTCATAAACAAACTTTGGCAGATGGCTTTTTTAAAAGTTATGCTCTGCTGTTGTTGTTCTGAGTTCTAATGAATAAATAAACTGTTTTTCTTCTTAAAAAGAAAAGAGATATACAAAAACCGGGCAAGTGCGAGTTTAGCTAGTTAGTTTTTCTAGCATGAGGTCAAGGTTCACAGGATCACAGGTTTATGTTTAAATAATGTTTTTTGTTTTTTTCCTATATTTGTGATGTAACATCTTTCTTCTTGCCAACTTTCTTCATTCTACGTCAACGAGTACCCCATAGGATTTATTTATTTGTTACACAATATGCGTCAAAAAAGACCGTATTTTGGGCAGATTTTTTCATTACATTGACTTAGAAGCTTTTACAACTTTAAGTGACAGTAGACTCTTGTATTTGATATTAATTTTAACTTGATACCTCAACGCTTCTTGAGCTTCTTCTTGAGTAAAAGGGTCTTATCTACAGACGTAGGTCTTGTCAGACAGACAGACAGACGTTTTTTTTAACTACAAATATAAAAATTTCAGATTTCTCTCTATATTCTTAATGTAACATATAGTCAGACAGACATCTGTCTATCTAGACAGACGGGCAACAAATAAGTGATCCCATAAGGGTTACTTTTTCCTTTTGAGGTACGGAACACTAAGAATTTATGAGTGGCCACTTAGTTCCGTACCTCAAAAGGAACCGCTTGTTATCCGTCTGCCTGTCAAGACCCTTTTTCTCAGAAACGCGTGAAGATATTAACTTGAAATTTAGATCAATACTAAGGTCTACGGTTCCTTGATGCGGTAAAAGCTGTAAAAATGTAAGCTTCTGAGTCTGCGCAATAAAAAATACGGTTGAATTACGGCCGTTTTGTCACATATTTTGGCATACAGAAACAATTCAAAAACTGTACCCCATAGGTTTCCCGTTGTCCTAGAATCACAAATATAGAAAAAATCCCAAAAACAGATAACTAAGGCATGAACCTGTAAGACTTGATCTCATAATGGAAGAACTATCTACATACAATAAGTTAGTACGGAACCCTCGGTGCGCGAGCCAGGCTCACACTAAGCCGGTTTAGTATAAGCAGTAAATTTATTAAGAAGGTGCTTACATATACGTTGAGGACAATAACCAAAGTTGAAATTTTGATATTAGTTCTAAGTCTCCAAACGTACCTACACTTAAACGAGTGAACTAATTCTACTTTGTACTGCTCTTCGTTCCTGCTATTTCTCATTTTTCCATTTAGGAAATTCCTATGGAAAAATGACGTGAGCTATGAGGAACAGCAGCTGAATGGAGAAGAGTATTTAAACTTCAAAGAAAAGAAATAAGGATTATATCTCTTGTAAGAAATATGGTAAAACCGCCAAAGAACTTTTATTTTGAAGTGAATCTAATCGAATTATATCAACCCTAAAAGCACAATAAAGTTTTCTATGACATAAGGAATTATTTTGACTTGAAGTAAATCATTACATCTGAATACTTATTATATTAATTAATAAGCTAATTCTTGCATTATTTACATAAAATTTATTTATTATCTTCTATCCTATATGATTTCAATTTATTTTAATATTATTCTTTTGTCTAATATAATAATTCTATACGTTAAAAGAATGATATATTTGACCTAATTTTGACATGTAAATACTATTTATAAAATAAAGAATATGAATATGAAATCAATTATAATTGTTATTAAAAAACTCACCACGAGGAAGTTGTCGAACAGTGCTTCGCTTTTTGTGTAAAGTAATAATAATATTCCTAATTATATTTTGCATTTCGATTATCTCAACAATGAGAGTTCGCACCATCAATCAGGGTCTCAAAGGACAGATTCCAAAATGGATTCGACTTTTTAACAAAATTAAAATTCAATGATTTTCCTCAGAACAAGCTGCGAGCTGTTCAAATCATTGGCTTTCTGCTGCCTGATTACATTATGTAAATTACAATCTTCCCTTCTTTCAAGTTATCTATACCGGACACGGAATTAAATTTAATGAAACGACATTTAAAAAGTGCTGTTTTTTTGCCGGTATTGTAAATAATTTAAAATATTATATCCTTACCAGCTACATCAGTCCTCACTGAGCACGGCCTACCCTCACCATGGATGAATATTTTTTGCTATGCTTGCTTGCCTTAGGCATTATATGTCCTAACGCAGAGGCATAAGCCTCCATTGTAGCAGGAGGCTTAGGCCATAGACCATCGGGTTAGCTCAGTGCAAATTGGCGGACGTTTGTCGAGCAAGTGGCCTAGTTATTTATAGTTCACCACTAACTTGTAGGTACGTATGTCTTTACGGTTTCATTCGCATGAAGAAGATAACCAGTGACTGTATGCACACTTACATCCTAATATGGGTGACAGCTTCTTTTCACCAACTATTTTACTTCCACCAGTAATCCTACCAGCTGGTGAACCCATTGCGGCAACACTGCTTGTGATGTAAATCACCCGTAGTCGTGAATTACCAAATTTGACATTATAAGTGGTGAAATTATAGACCAGGGATAGGATAAAACTCCATTTACTAGTTTTTGACGAACTATTAAAAATAAGTCAAGACGTGAAAGTTAAAAACATACACAAAACATTAGCAGTATACTAAAAAAATATGTAGATAAACAAATAACCCAACAAACAATTTAGCGTTGGTTACAGGTAATTTTGAAGCTTAGAGTACTACTATTGATTTATAATGGATTCGGTTGTCACTAAAAGTGATACAGTTCACTTATGAAATAAGTTTAGCTCTATAAGTTGTATTAGAACTGTAAAAACGAAGTTAAATATCCTTTCCAGTTAGTGTACTAGCAGCGGCCTCTTATATACTTATGATGTTAAAGCTTGTTTCGGCCTGCAGCGTCAAAAGCTGTTTGAAGATATTCATTAACTCCCTATAATTCTTATTGCTATAAATCTGCTATATTAGAGTTGCTTATATATAAGGCTGTTGTGCAACTTCATTAATGTCATTGGTTCGGAGATTATTAAGAGTGTAGTAACACCAAACACTACATTACATGCGTTGTATAACTCTTACATACAGCTTACGCCTGTAATACGAAAGACAACGATAGGTTAAATAGTTATAGAAGTTTTGTACGATCCTGTTATAAGGGTTATGGTATAAGAAAAACAAATGGTAATTCTTTGAGGACACCATTTAATGTTCCTAACGCTTAAAGTTTTTGTCTTAAATCTAACCTTACATTATGAAAACATTTATCGAACTGAGCTGAAATTTGGAATTTCTCCCAAAGCTAAAGCCGGTATTTTACTCTCCGCTGCAGGTAGATGTCTTCGCTAAGTGACTAGTTCCTCTCCTATTTCAACCAAAGATCGCATGATGCTTTTGACTATCGGCGTTGTAGTTCTTCGAGTGTCGTAATAGATTTAAGAAAAGTCTGCATCTTTAAGATAAATATCGCCATCTTCAATCACTTTCTGTCAAAAAAACTAAATATTTATACAAAATCACTTTTAAATAACGTGGTACCTACATTTTCCGAATTATTTTACAAAGTTTATGGAAACAGTCACTAAAACTGACCAACATTTGAAATTGAATATTTAAAAACTATTTTAACTTATTAGTTCTTTGAGTTGTTTTCCTTTTTTTTCCTTAAAATCATAGTTTTTCTAAGGCGCGTCTCAAAATGGAGAGGATAAACATGATACACAATCACATTAAACTTGCAAGCGCACTAATAATTAATATAACACTTCAAGAACACTGTTAATCAACAATACTTACATTTCAGGATGAAAATTTTGCAATGTCCGTAGATAAACAGCAGCACTTATTTCATATTTATAAATTAATGTAATTTTATGACATTAGAAGTTTTTACTATCTACTGTTGACCCCGAAAACGCTACAATAAGGTATCAAAATACGGATCCAAGTTCTATTTGACACCGTTATTGATATTTTATATAACTAAAAGTTTCAATAAAGTCCATTATAAAGGTGCAATAAAGGTTCAAGCGGAAAACTGACGATCTTATAACACCTCTTATACACTTCTACTAAAGGTTATATAGAACCACTATTAAGGGTCTATACAGGCTTTACCTGCTAAATTTTGCGCCACAATCGAAGGTATAAAGGTGTTATTACACTCTATAATTCTCTTATAAATTATACGCTAACTCTTTAATATTTAAGCAAAACCGAAAAAAGGGTCCACTACAGCTTTTCTTAATGCTAAAATGTTACTTGGGAAATCCTTACAAGAGACTATTTTTATAGTTGACACTGTGGAATAGCTCATTGTTTGCATTTAAGCTATTCGCTTTTTTAAATATGAAACCGTAGACACTTTCTGTATCAATTTGTCTTGTACATCTTTGTAACCACTTTGAAACAGTGACATCTCTATGTAGGGATATTTCGTCACCCTCGTATCCGAGACATTGCAAGATTAGCGTGAAGAAGTATGTTTCTATTTAAAACTCTTATTTCTTTTGCTTTGGAATGGATTCCGGCCGCAGCTGAGGCTGGCAGACAATATCCGAGAGTATGCTTGAAGCAGCTTCGATTTTATCTAGCATTTCTTCACAGGCTGGTGGAGTAAGAAGTAGGTATATATCTATTTAGTTTAATAGTAGGATTTAAATACTTAAGTGCCTTGTCTGTTTTTTTTTATAGTTCTTCATTTATTTAAATACCTGCTTATACAAATTTAACTGTTACTAATAATATAGTGGTCGTGTTTTTGAATTGTGTTGTTTTTTTTTTTTTTTACGATAAATAGTTTTATCAACAGCTTTTATTGATAAACTCTACACAAAGATTGCGTAGGTTTTTTTAAATTCACGTTAAAAATTGTCATATAATTTTTTTAACCTAATGTTTTATGGAAACGGAGATGTTAAATACGCCATAGAAATAAGGCCTTTGTTAACGTACGGTTTAAAATCACATGGCATTAAATCGTTTATTACTCGCTTTTTTTTGCAAGTTTTATCAATTGAATTGGTACGTAGATTCTTTTTAATCGTGTTTCCAGAGATTTTTGTATTTAACCTTTAAGTACCGACGTGCGGTCTGAGAGGCCCTGGCAGGTGCTTGACTTGTTAGTTTACCCCTTTCCCTGCACAATTCCGATCCCCGCTTTTTAGTAGCTGCAAAGTCGGTGTCCACGTTGACGTCGGAACAGGCAGTGTTGTCATCGCTCGCGTAGTTGGTAAGTGAAATTCCGACACGGCCTCTCAGGCCTCACGTCGGTTCTTACGTAAGTTTTTTATTTTATTTTTTGTTATAGCAAACTGTTATTTTCACAGATATTATAAGCTATGGATACACAAGGGACTTCCAGTAGTAAACGAAATAGTTGTGCGATCGACCTATAAATGCTATTCGTGCAAAAAACACGTTTGTATGCAGTACGCGAAACAAGTATGCCCTGACTGTGCATAGAATTTTAGGCGTAGTTGGACTGTGGTCATTTTTTTTTCAGAAGGTTTATGATCCTACTTTTTTGTGTTTTGATTTTTTATATCGAATAGTCTGATTTTTTCGTTAAATTAAAGCCAAATATTATTGTAGTGTTATATTCAAAAATTTAATGAAGTTGATTTTCTTTCTATACTTATTTTTACTTAAAACCCTTTATTTTTCATCATAATGCAAGGATAAATATTTAACTCATCACATTATTTAGAAGACTCTATATTAAATACGCGGCCTCACATCGGTACTAACGTTACAAAAAATGTACGTCGGTACTAAAAGGTTAAAAATGTACGTCGGTACTTAAAGGTTAAAAATGTACGTCGGTACTAAAAGGTTAAAAATGTACGTCGGTACTTAAAGGTTAAAAATGTACGTCGGTACTTAAAGGTTAAAAATGTACGTCGGTACTTAAAGGTTAAAAATGTACGTCGGTACTTAAAGGTTAAAAATGGAAGCTGGATCCACGGATGAAACAAGGCAAATATTTGTTAACGGGTTTCAACGGTGCAATGGAATGACTTTATTAATAGCATGAAATACTTTCTATCTTCATTATTCAAGGAATAGGAAATTTTATATTTTTTTTTTTTTATTAATTTCAAACTTTGTTATATGACAACAAAAAATAAACACTGAAGAAAACTGTACTATTTGTTTTAAAGAATTCGGTGGACATACATAAATAAAAAATATACACGTCGAACATAGAACCTCCTGTTTTTTTGAAGTCGGTTAAAATAAAACATTCAAAATATCAAACTACTCAAGGCGCAAACGACACCATTCTGACGCACTTTTTGTGACGTGAAATTTTATGTAATTTGTAGGTTTATAGTACTTCTATTTTTGTAGCCACTTTTGTAGACCAAAAAACACAAGTACTGTATTGTACCTAAGTTAAAGAATACTATAAAAACTGCAACTGGTAATGTGTTGGTTGTCGCAGAATAAACTGACCCTTTTACTATTTTGTGATTAACTTGTATTTTTTGTGCTTTTCAATAAATAAAAATCATAATAGAAAGGATTATATAGAAAAATGTTGTTGTAGTTATAATTTCATAGCAATAAAAAATGTATAAAGTATATGTGGTATGTATTAAAATAGCATGCATACCTAGTGCCGTCGGAATCCTACGGCGATAGGCGAATCTTTTGCACGCGGCGCAAAAAAATATAATCTATCCATAGATTAGTACAATGATACCTAAAGTGGCCTATATCGACTACTAAGGGTCGACGTCGATCTATAAGGGTTCCATTTAAGGGAAGAAAATTGGGGGTCTGTGAAATTTGAACGGGGGTCTACGATAGCGGATCTTATTTAAGCAGGTCGTGTACCTAGCAACATAACAAACAGACAGACGACGATATTATTGTTGGGTGCCAATCTTCGACCTGGATATCACTAAAGAAGAAAATTTAAGAAGAAGAAGAAGAAGAAATACTTTTTTTACTAAATTGTATGTATGTATTTATGTATGTGGGTAGTCAAAATCGGTAATGATTACCCAAAGGGGTTAACCAGGTGCTGGATACACACCCACATCATACTGTGGGCGGCAGGCGCTTTTCCAGCAACTACTTTAGTCCTGCGTGACAGATGGTGAGCCCATAGCCGCAACACTGCTTTTGATAGCAGTGTACTTGGTCTTATATATGCCCTATAAGTCATAAATACAAGTTTTATAGAACAGAACCATAAAGCCTTTTGCCAATTCAAGATAACCTATAATAAGTAAGTCAGGATTGGACGCGGGCAATACACTGTTAAATTGATTCCAAATATTGAAAATTTACTATCGAAGCATCGCGTTCATCCCTCAATCCCAATTACGGATACAGTTAAATGCTATGTAAACCAAAACCTTACATAATAGTAATTGAATCCGTTTTCTGAATTCTCAACACCCACAAAAACATAAAAATACCTGGATAATAGTTAAGATGTATAAATCATTTCTGGAAAGCCTGCGGGATGTCAAAACAGGGAAGTAAAAAATTGTAGCCGTCCAGAGTGCCCGCCGACGGGACCCTACATATCAATCATACGCTGAGATTGGATCACGTCTCCTACCCTACTACTGGTTCTGAACTCGACAGAAACATATAGACTTCTTGTCGTAGCATGTTTTATTTCTTTTATTCACGCTAAATAACTAAATCAATTAACTTTTAATCGCCTGGCAATTATTATTGCAAGGTCTAAGGTTCTTATGCTGCTAATGCCTGATTATTTTTTTAATAGATTAGCTACTTATCATTGATTACCATTTTACACTTGTTCTCTTATGTAAATACTTAATTGAATATTAAATTAAAAAAAAAAACTTTCAACTATTTTTTTAACATAAACTGGCAACCATTGTAAGTCCTTAATGTTTTAGATATGCTTCTCTTCGCTGAAACTAGATGCTCAGTATATCTCACAACTTACTTTTTATTTATTTCTAATTGAGGCATACGAAATTTTGAAATTTATTCACTTTTCATCTCGACTCCTACATAAATTACAGTAATGTCATGATTTATTTGCTTTGCGTAAGTAAGTCCCATGGTTGGATATGGTGACCAAGATGGTTTGATGATTAAAGTCTCTTCTTAGTTGCTATTGTTGCCAGTAAGATTTTTTTTTTAGTTTTCAATTTTAATATATGCAATATAAGCATCTACTATTTAAGCAAAGTCCGCTGCAATAGACACACACTCGAGCATAAGAAAAGATAACTAGTTAATCAGGTTATCTGAACTTACATCCTATCGATCGAGATACAATAGTAAAGTCCTTCGTCAGCCTAAGGCGAGTTGAAACATATCCAAAAACAACTCTCTATTCATGACAGTTACAGCCTCCATAATTACTTCGCTCTCTCTCAGTATATAAATTACATAGGCATATGAATACATAAATTGTTACACATCAAACATGTTAGTTTAATAAATGTTGATCTTAACTCACTGTATTTTTGTAAGTTTACTTGTTTACATTGATAATGGTTCTTTTTTACTATGCTTCCGTTAAGATAACAACTAAGAAGTACACAATGGGCCCACGTTTATGATTTGGGCGAGGAGCATGCAAGTGAACGAACTTATATAATAGCTTGATATCGGTCATATAAAAATAACTTGTTTTATGTTGATGTGGAAGAATTTAGATTAGTTATTTTTATTCATACTTGTTGTAAGGAAGAAAATTGTTTCAATGCTTATGTAAGTAAGAAAAAATCACCGTCTGTACTTCCTATGCGATAAGCATATTGTAAAATCAATCTTGATGTCTCATGGCCACTTGTTTTAGAGTTTAGGAAATTTTCAAGGAAATAAATATTCTAATTGTGCCTCAAAAATATATTTATGAATCGCTACAAAATATTTAAAGTTTACCGAAACTAATGAAAAAATTTTAATTAAAACATAACGGAGTTTAGGCTTAGTATAGCTAAAAATCATTTATAGGAAATCGTGGGTATACATTTCCGTGTTATGGTGTAAGTAGGAACTTATCACATAAACAGTTGCAATAGTACATTGTTCACCAAGGGGTGAAAGTGACTAATTACCGACGAGGGTGTAGTTCAAAACACACGATGTGGGAATCGTCTTTCATCCCGAGTGATACATACTGCTTTACACTACAAATGCGAGGATAATAAAATATAATTAATTAAATTTTTAATTTACTTATCGAATAAATTGTATCGAATAATTACAAGTTATGGTTATGTTTTCTGTTGCTTATAAATTGTAAGTTATTTTTTCAATTTCGCTAAAGAGTGCAAGCAGCACCGCAGCAAAAGTAAGTCCGCGTGTAGTTGTAAAGGCCATCTGCGGCCAACAACAGTAGCTAGAAAAAAAAAGAAAAGTGAATTTGGTTCGCTTTTATAATCACCGATGGCACTGTACCAAATAAAAAGAATTTATTTTATTGTTTCGTCAGCTTTTAAACAGAAATTGCTTTTTTATTTTTTACTTTCTTCCCAGTAAACGGGCAAGTAAGTAATAATCTCTGCAAACACGTACTTTCAGCCCTATTTTTGACTATGCATGAAGAAGAGCATGGGTAGTGTAAATTTATATAAAACTGCCGTTTCATAACATAACATAAGTATTAAAATGTTTATGATTATCAATATGTTACATTATTAATTTTTAATAATTATTTCGCTTTAACTTTTTTTTAAATGGTCTTCTTACCTTTTTCATTGTACGTAAAACATTCAACAGTGGAAAATAGCAATATGAACAGGAAAAGGATTAAATATGAAGAAAATAGCAATATGAACAGGAAAAGGATTAAATATGAAGAAAATAGCAATATGAACAGGTAAGAGGTTAAATTTGTAGAAAATAGCAATATGATCAGCAAAAAGGTTAAATATGTATATAGAAGACTATTTAAAAGAAGCTCATGATATGGAATCTGAAGGGACATAATATCTAAGAATTTTCTACTACTTAACATTTGTACTTCCCAGAGTTAATATAAGCCACTTATATGCTTCGAAGAAGAAAAAATAATACAATATATTCCGACACACGCCCTTCCTTATAAAATACTGCCAAGCGAAAACAATTCTCCATACCCTTATACGTTTTCCTTAAACGGACTAAGCTAAACTAATAGCAATATCTATACCAGGTGTTCGTTCGGCTGAGCAATACATCGGAACAAATGGGCGCACGTGACGCGAATTCTGAAACGTGACCCAAATATACCGAGTCCGAATCGAGAAACCTTAGTAGGATCATGAAAAATTAAAGAACTGCGATTTGTCTAGAACCGTATTCAATTATTTAACACAGTTCTCGATATATTGTACCCAAATCAATGTTCAAGAACTAAAAAGTCTTAAGTTATGTTTATTTTTTTTAAAAAAAACAGCAATTTAGAAGGTAAGGCTCAAGTAGAGCGATAGCAGTTATTTTAATCCTACAGGGGTAGAGACAAACTTTTATTTCACATTATTGCAATAAGATGTGTAAAAAGTTGCGCTGGCTACCACGACTAAGATCCTGAAGTCCCTAATATAGTAAATAGTAAATGAGTAAATAAAACATCATAATGAACAATCAGAAGATCTTTTGGTATTTACCACTACACACTGAGCCCTCGTTGTGGACTATTATACCTTTAAGTATGAGTAGACTAGTTGTCATAAAACAGTAGTGTTGTACAAGAGACGGATAAAAAAGTAACAAACTACACACATAAAAAATCAAATGTTAAAAATGTTACAACTCCATGGCTTTTTTATATTGTAATAACTTTATCAAAAACTAAAAGGATTAAGGTACTTTAAGGTTCTTGAAAAACGAGTAGTATGTGATTGAAAAAAGGCTCAAAGGCCCGTAACTGTATTCTGGTCCGCACTAGGGAAGGTAAGTTTTATGTCAGATATTGATATAAAACTTTAGAAAACTGGTGGTCTGAGCTTTTATATAAGTATACTAAGAAAAAAATTTGACACTCGAATCCGATTTACATTGTTGGTGTGGATCTTTGGAGAGCCAGAGTCTCCAATAATTGCATCTTAACGTCTCATCCGTTCGAAGGACGAACTGCGGAAATCTTTCCGGATGAGAAATCCTAATATTGCGGCTGGGCCGCGCGGTCCAGCGAGCCGAGCGCGCCGACCAAAATGCGACTTCTTTTTCGTGTTTGAGAAGAGATTCCTTAATTAAAACGGAAACAATATAATAAAAGAAAAAATAAGCAATAGTAAAGAAAAAAGTTATAAAGCATAAAAACACTGAATGCTCATAAAATTAACTGTTTAAAATTCCTCACATTGATTTTTCATTTAAAATTTCACATGTTACAATAGCAGGTATACTATGGGTCTACCAAATTTCAGCGCCATGTATGTATGTATGTAGTCTTTTTAGTCTCTGAATAAAATTACTATGATATACGAAAGGACGGGCCGACAGGGCGAAACTATATATAAATTCCTCGTTTGGTTACGCAACCCTAAAATGGTTATTATTTGATTCATGCATAGTTATACCAGGTATTGATAGATTTCTAGGGTTTGAAAAAGGATTAATTTATATATAAGTATACTTTTTTATAAACTATCACGCAAATGTCCCAAATTTCATACTTTAAGACATTATATTTTATTATTGATGTAATATTTTTTGTTGATCTATAGACAATTTCCTTTATATCTCAGACGAACTCTTTCTTCTTTTGAGATTTACGACTAAACCTGCTTTGTATCTTGTAGAAGTAAAGATAACTTGTGAGGTCTGTTTATCCACAAGTTACAGATCTGCAGAATGTTAAAGGAAATGGGGTGCGTCACTATTGATTTGTGTCTTATTACTTTTGATTTAGCTCATCCGTATCTTTGGTGACTACTGTTCTGCTTTATTGATTGCTAGTAAATGACCGCAATTTTGCCTGTGTAAAATTCTGAATACATGGATGCATAGGTAATTTTTAAAACTACAAACACTCTAAGCAACTTTAGAACTTAATCTTGAATAATAATTATAGTAAATAAACCATTCTACGCAAATTATCAAATTGTGTTTGATAAATTAAAAATTTCGGCACTACAAAACTTCAGACTTGATTTCTTTCTCTTTTTTTTGTGCTGATTAAAAAGCCTAATATCAAATTTAAACCTGTCACACACGCAGCTGTAATATATACTAATTATATAAATTATTGCAAGGAATATTACGATATATTTTCTATAATACTAATCTTTGAATGACCACACACGCAGCCATAAATATATTTCAGTTTTCTATGGATATATATTTTTGTATGGATAATTTTGGCCTATTAATATATATGTTATATCTATGTGTGCGACGGGCTTTAAAATTGATAGATTTAGAAGTATCTCAAAAATCTACTGACACGAAGACCATAGAGTTACTAAGATCTGATATTGAAATTGGAAATAGTTTAAGCTTTAAATATATTTTGACATAAGAGTATGTAAAATCAACATCATCCAAACTGAAACACATACATAATTAACCGCGTATTTGCAGCACGTTTGAACAAAATATTGCCAGCCGAAAATAGCCCCAATGTTATTTTTAACGTTAAAACATAACCATACGTTATTTTTGACGGGTTGTTAAAGTAACTATATGCAACACTGGCAACATAAAATTAAGCTCGGCCGCATTAGCTGCATGTGGACACAATTTGTGTTGGTTTGAACGAGTTAATTAATGAACTTTACTATGAGACAATATATTAAATTATTTATAATATACAAATTATTTAAAGCGAAGACAAATAGCTGTGATAGCGATTAATTTATTTTGATGTGTTTATATCCATACGTTGTTAATTGGTCATGATTCCTAAAACAATATGTTATATTAATGTGTTTATTTAATAAGAAAGTCATTTGTTTTTTTGTGTAAAACAAAATCTTAATCGATCATTGACGATAAAAATATGCTTATTAAAGGAATTATATAAGTTTGTCATTAAAGAAAATGTAGTTAAGTAATTTATTTAAAAGTAAAATTATTATAACTTATTTTAATATCATTAATTTGTTATTTATTAAAATTTTAAATATGCAAAGATAATGGTTTTTCTCGAGGAATTTCTTCGCAAATTTAATCTGCCACACTATTATTACTGCCAAAACAAAACAGAAACAACCTGAAATGAATCAATAAAATAACTAATTTATGGAAGCTCAAGAAACTTCAATAATACACACATAGTAGACGCAAAAAGAAAAAAAACATGAAGCGACAAACGCGTGACACAAATGATAAAAATTTTCGGGTGAATCCCCAAAAATTACATATTTCACACGAACGCGACTCCCGGAAGATGCGTGCGGCTTACGCGGTCGGAATGCAAACGAGGAGTTACGCAAAATAAAGAATATACAAAGAAAGTCGACGGGTTACTTTGATCGCGAGACAGAACGGATATACGTTACACGTAAATAAGCGAATGTTTTCTAAAAAACTGTCAATGAATTTTGAGGTTTTTTACTTTTTATACACATGAATAAATTCAAGGTATTTTAATGAAAATGTTGCAAGCTGACATGCAGATGGTCCAATAAATTTAATCTGTTACGGGGTACTTACTATACTACGGTGAAACTACTTGATGTTTTTTTTAAAATATACGTTCTATTTAAGCAACGATTGATCTAACTTTAAACTGCTTCGGATAAACATAATACTTGCCGCCCTTTTCATGTCATGACTATTATATGTTCTGTTACTCTTATGTTGTACTTTTCAAATGACATTTTTCCTCGTCGGTACTGGCAAAAAATAATTACACAAGAGATGTAATTTTTCTATATAAACTTTATACATACATACAATTACGAAGCAAGTAATACCTTTGGCTGCGGTTCAGTTTACAAATAAACTCTATAATTTTTTACCTACTTTATACTTAACTAAGCTTCTAGAATTTGTGGGTAAGTCTGAACATTTTAATTTTTAGAGCATGTTGGTCCCATGATACAACCGGTCATGTGTATTAGAAGAAATAGAAAACGTTTTAAATCAAAAACCTCCTTTGTTAAAAATCCCACCTAACAAAGTATTCTTATCCGAAGTATAACCCCCATTTTCTATCCACCCCATAACTCATTCGCCACCGATAATCGCCCATAACTTACCAAGCGAATTCACCTTTGTGCACTGCAAATATTAAACTAGGATAATGTCCTCGTGATCAGTTTTTAAAATATAAATTTATAGTAGAGGATGTGAATTTGTGAAAATGTGAAGATTTATGCTGATCTGGTTTAATATTTTTTGATAAAAGACTTTTTTCCGGTTGTAAAAATCCACTTTGGCTGGAAAATCTATTGCTTAAGATGGCATAAAATGCTTATATCTTTATTGTCTTTAATGCGTCAACTTTTGGTGTTTGATCATTGGCTATAGTTATTTATATTTACAACTGTGTTACAAAGAAACCCAAATATGTCTTGTAATTTGTAATTAAAAAGAAACAGATTTTCGGTGTCTCTATCGGATTTTTAAATGTGCCACTACGGTATCAAGAAATTCGTAGAACAAATAAAAGTAATTATCTATATCTGTAAAATAACAAAGCTGAAGTGGCGATGGGTAGGTCACGTAGAAACAATGGTTGTTGAAACAGAAAAATGGCTATAATCAAGTAATTGGCGCCACACGAATTACCGAATTCGGAGCGGGTGCAGTCGGGTGCAAAACATAAATTAAGAACTTAAATAAATATGTATTTCATTGTTTTTGTGATGTTCAGTATCAGAAAATTTGTCTCTTTATTTTCTTTAGGGCATCCTAAATCCAAAGTTAAAATTCTAGGCCGATTTGGTCATGTGACGTTGAAATTCCGGTTTTCACAAACACAAATCCATCATCACATGCTTCGTCGCAAGTCTTAAAATCAAATTAAAAGCTTTAAGATATTACAATATTTTTAGAGATTTCAAAATTTTAAAAAGTATTGGGGCTCTGACATTTTATTGGTGGCCGTCAGATACAACAAATACGTACAGACTTTTATATTTTATGTATAGAGAAACTATTTACGGCGAGGAATTTTCTGTTCATATTTAAAATAAACAAACACTGACCTCTGGCAACTAATATTTACATAATGCTCTCTATTCATTATAAACCACCCTTCAACTTTGTAAGTTGACTGGCACTTAGTAGAGCTGCCCTATCAACCAACATTGGCGTTGATAGAAAATGTCTGACAACCTTAGCCGCTTGAAATGTTTATACCGATCTCAGTTATAAATAAACTTCTTTGAAAGTCTTCAGCAGACGTTGATTCCTCTGAGACTTGACAAGTAATAGGTTTTGTTACTTTAGTTCGTTCCATCGAAGTCTAGAGACGTTATTGTCGCAAATAATAGACGTCAGCATAGAAAGTAATATTATTTACGTACTTTATTAAGTTAGGAATAGAAAGGCTTGCTTAACTTTATTAACTTAGTCTAGAAGTGTGTTGTATTTAATAACACAATTCGTGCGCCGTTAGTTATTTTTAAATATATAGACGCCACTGAATGTCGTTTTTTATATCGATGGATTTATCGATGATGATTGCATGGTGTCACGATCTTTACCTGTACCTGTCAGTGAAATTTTCGAATTGCACGAAGACGATAGTTGTTCATATGATTAGATTTTTAATTACATAGGTTTTATGGCTTAGTCCAATGAATCCTTGTTTATCGAACAATCTAGTAAATAACGGAGGATAGGGTCAAAGTCAAAAGTTAAAAATATTTTATTCAAACTAGGTTTTAACAAACACTTTAGAATCGTCCAAGTTATAAAATACTATTTTTTGAAAAGTGATATCCATTTTCTGTGCTCTGCTACTCATATAGGTCAAAAAGTCGAGAGATTTGCCTCCAATACCATAGTGATGTAGCTTCCTGGTGAAATGTTCCTGGTATATTGGACACAATCAAATGCCTTAGATAAATCATAAAACGCTTCAAGAAGATCATGCGGATCCTCCCGGGCTTTAAATATATTTCTAATAGTGCCACTCCTGCATCGGTTGTGGGGCGGCCTTTCATAAAGCCAAACTGTTTACTACAAAGTAAATCATTAATACAGAAATGGTTTAATATTTGACAAAGTATGATTATTTCAAAAACTTTACTGAGTACAGAGAGTATTGAAATAAGTCGAAAATTATTAGGATCTATTAAAATACCTGATTTAAAAATCGGCCAAGTGTCACTCGGACTCGCGCACGAAGGGTTCCGTACCATTATCTATAGAAACGGCAAAAAAATACGTTTGTTGTATGAGAGCCCCCCTTAAATATTTGTTTTATTTGAATTTAATTATTTATTTTTGAAGTGACTATATAACTAAATACTCTGTGAATATTTTAAGCCTCTACCTGTTTCCGTTATCAATATCGAGCAAAAAACGTTTGTTGTATGGGAGCCCCCTTAAATATTTGTTTTATTCTGTTTTTTAGTATTTGTTGTAATAGCGGCAACAGAAATGCATCTGCGAAAATTTCAACTGTCTAACTATCACAGTTTATGAGATACAGCCTGGTGTCAGACGGACGGACGTACGGACAGTGAAGTCTTAGTAGTAAGGTTCCGCTAATTAATTACCCTTTGGTAACGGAACCCTAAACAGAGGTATAACTTTGCTAAGTTTCATCTCATAAGGGACCACTATCAACACATCAAAAAAAAGTTATGGTTAAGGGTTGTGTTTTTTTTTATTTTATTTTTATACCACTAAGGTGGCAAACGGTCCGCCTGATGGTAAGCGGTCACCGTAGCCTATGGACGCTTGCAACACCAAGGGCATCACTTGCGCGTTGCCGACCCTTCAGAAATCTAATAACTTCCTTTTTTGAAGAACCCCATACTGTAGTCCTTTGAGAAAACCTTGGCAGGGAGCTCATTCCACAACCTAAGCGTTCGCGGGAGGAAGTTTCTCTGAAACCGCACTGTATGCGACCATTTCGGTTCTAAATTGTGAGAATGAATTCGCTGCCGACGGCGAGCGGTGCGATGGTAGAAAGTAACCGTGGGCATCATTTCGAACAATTCCTCAGAACACAACCCATTGTACAAGCGGTAGAACACACACAGGGAGGCAAAGTCTCTCCTCAGACTTAGGGGCTCGATACCGCATGTGAGTTTGGGATCGTCGACAATTCTCACAGCCCGTCGTTGAACCGAGTCAAAAGGGCCAAGCTGGTATCCGGGTGCACCCGCCCAGAGATGGCAGCAGCAATCCATATGGGGCTGGACTTGCGACTTGTAAAGCAGCAACCTTTGCCCCGACGTGAAGTACTGCTTCGCTATGTTGAGTACACCAAGTTTTTTAGACGCCAGCTTTACCTTGTCTAGCAAGTGATCTCTGAACTGAACATCGCTGGAGATGTGAACACCAAGGATCCCAATGCTCTAGGAGATGGAGAGGGGAGTATTCTGGAATTGTGGGACTACAGTGAATGGGGTTTTCTTAGCGGTGAACGCGCAGACTTGTGTCTTTGAAGGGTTGAATCGGACCAAGTTTTCCCGTCCCCAGTCAGAGACCTTGGACAGACCGATCTCAATTTGAGACAAGTTCTTCACGTTTTTCCTCCACAACAGAACGAGGGATGCTTGCACGGCCCGTGTAATAAGCGTCTCCAGTACTGTCATCTGCATAGCAATGTATGTTGTTGATCTCCAACATATCATTGATGTGCAGTAGAAACAGCGTAGGAGACAGCACAGAGCCTTGCGGGACACCAGCATTAATGTCCATGCTATCAGAGCAACTACCGTCAACTACGGCTCGTATGCGTCTGCCGGACAAAAAGCTAGCCACCCATTTGCACAAACCGTCGGGCACTCCGTAAGATGGCAACTTCGATAGTAGACCCCGGTGCCAGACCCGATCGAACGCCTTCGCTATGTCTAGGCTACATGCCAATGCCTCCCCCTGACTCTCAATGGCTAGTTCCCATCGGTGTGTGATACACTAGAAGGTCACCAGTGGACCGACCGTGGCGAAAGCCATATTGACGGTCGCTGATCAGGTCATGTTTTTCTAGGTATCTCAAAAGCTGTGTGTTGATGACACGCTCCATCACCTTGGAGAGGAGAGAGGTAATAGCGATAGGCCTGTAATTCGATGGATCTGATCTATCGTCCTTTTTGGGCACCGGATGCACATTCGCAGTCTTCCATGAAGACGGAAATTGCCTAGTATGGTAGGAAAGCGAGAAGAGGCGCGTGAGTACAGGACATAACTCAGGAGCACACTGCTTAAGCACCACTGCTGGTATACCGTCTAGCCCACTCGACTTATGAACATCTAGGGAAAACAACGCCCGCTGGACCTCTCGCTGTGTTATAGAGATTTCCGGCATAGTCTTACAGCACCACGGTAAAGTAGGTGGTACAGCGCCTTCGTCGTTCATATTCGAGTTGGAGGCAAAGAGACTGCCCAAAAGATGGGCTTTCTTTTTTGCACTAAGGGCCAAGTCACCATTGGTCTTTCGCAGTGATGGTAACGACGACTGGCAGAAGTTTCCCTCGGCAGCTTTAGCAAGCGACCAGAAAGCACGACTCCCAGAAGGACAGCTCGCAAGTCGCCCACCTATTTTGCCGATGAATTGGAATTTTGCTCTGGCAGTTGCTTTCTTACTGAACCTCGAGGCAGCATTTAATTTGCGTTTTAACTCAGAAATATTCGGATTCTTATTATTACGAGCCGTGGTCCAAGCCTCATACGCAGTTTGCTTAAGAATTTTAGCTTCTCTGCAAGACCTATTAAACCACGGTCGTTTTTTGACACCGGCAGCTACTCGCAGGTTAGGAATGAAACATTCCATACCAGCGAGGATTGTCTCAGTGACTGCGGCTGCGCAGACGTCAGGATCATCTGAGCTAAAACAGAGCTGCCTCCACGGGTACGATGCATAAAATTCTCGAAATCCGTCCCAGTCTGCCGACTTATAGTGCCACACACGACGCCAATTAGTTGGCCCAGAAGGATTGTGTGCATGACATTTGAGTCCGAACGAGACAGTGGTCCGAGGAGCCAAGAGGCGCATCCACTGAGACTGAGTATCCGTCCGGACGTGTAGTCAGCTGTAGGTCCAGTAAGGAGCTAGTATGGTCATCTATATCTGGTATTCTCGTTGGAGAAAGTACCAGCTGAGAGAATCCATAGGTCAGAGCAAATTCATAAGCTGCGGCGGATCAGCCTCCCAGGGCGGAGATTAAGTGATCCCTGGGTTCGGGAACCCGTTCAACCTCCGGGCGGCCAGCGGTCAGCCGTTTCATCAGGTCTCCCTTACCGCCGAACCAGCACGCCGCGTCTACGCCGAGCAATGACAGCGATAAGCACCGCCGGTCCTCCGCTGTCCGCGCAGCGAATCCTCAAAGAGAGCTCTGGCAACCTTACTCACCGCCAGGAACACAGCACTACTCAATGTTATTGTTATTGAGGCCCGGTTTTCTCGGTTTTCTGTAAGGTGGAGGTACTTACCCAGTTCGGGCCGCTCATTCGAGCAAGTACTCGCTATGCCCCGCTTTATTTGTTGTGGCAGGTTATTCGAGCGAGTACTAGCAGGGCCCTACCTCTCTTTATACAGAAAGTCCCCAAAGGTCTGTGGTGTTTTTAATTTATATTTTTTAAATGTATTTATGATATCCGTAGGACTAATGTTTTTAAATACAAAGGGAACGTTACATTCAGGAACATTATTTTTTTATTAATTTATCTGCTAAAATTGGACTTGAGTTAAGATATTCAGCTGTTTTGAATGGAATATTGCTAAAAAAAACAAAAGCAACAGCTTCCTCAAGACTTGTGTTTAAACTAGTATCATCAAAAATCAACTCAAAGTCCTGACAAGAATTCCTAGCTTTACCAGTTTCATTATTTATTATGTTCCATGTAGTTTTTATTTCATTTGTTGAATGTTTTACTTTACTTTTGAGGTGAATTGATTTTGCAATAAGACAGGCTTTTTTAAAGGTTTTTGATTTTTTTTACATATTACCTAAATATTTGGCTAATATGCCTTATTCGTCCTTTATATAATTCATACAGTTTACGCCTACTATTAATAAATAGTAGGTAGCCCAGTGGTAGCCCTTTCACTTAAACTAAAGCGACTGGAAAAAAGTTTCTTTTTTGCAGTAAATATTTTATTATTCTCTGTGGTTATAGTGTCAAGAACAGTATTGTACATATTATAATACTATTCTTTCTTTTTAAAACCACTAAATGTCCACAATGATATAAGGCTCTTCTTACATTTTAAAACACAATGTAAGTCATTCTGTGATATTAGTAAGAAAGTTTGCTATAGCAAGCTAAACCTGTGGCTGTAGTTCATCTATGTGGAATTCAGTTATAGTTATTCCTGTGGATACGCCTATGACCTTCTTTATCTGTTCAACTACCTGTGCCAAATTTCAGATCAAATGAATGCTTCGTTGTGACGTGAAGTAAAGACAAACAAACAAACTCACTTTCGTATGCACAATATAACTGTCTTTTGCCCGAGGCTTCGCCCACGCTAAGTTCAACTGTACTCAACAGAGCAAAGCAGTACTTTACTTCGGGGTAAAAGTTGCTGCTTTACAAGTCGCAAATTCGGCCCCATATGGAGCTTTTGACTCGGTTCAACGACGGGCTGTGAGAATTGTCGACGATCCCAAA
Organism: Apoda limacodes; assembly: GCA_946406115.1. Classification (NCBI taxonomy): domain Eukaryota; kingdom Metazoa; phylum Arthropoda; class Insecta; order Lepidoptera; family Limacodidae; genus Apoda; species Apoda limacodes. The sequence goes on along the minus strand of OX291551.1, from coordinate 26,427,223 downwards.
CTAACTTGCCGTATCGAACCCTTAAGTCTGAGAAGAGATTTGCCTCCCTGTGTGTGTTCTACCGTTTGTACAATGGGATGTGTTCTGAGGAATTATTCGAAATGATGCCCACGGCTACTTTCTACCATCGCACCGCTGGCCATCGGCAGGGTATTCATTCTCACACTTTAGGTCTTTTGGGTTAGGTTTATGGTCGCGTACAGTGCGGTTTCAGAGAAACTTCCTCCCGCTAACGCTTGGGTTGTGGAATGAGCTCCCTACCAAGGTTTTCTCAAAGAACTACAGTATTGGGTTCTTCAAGAAAGAAATTATTAGATTTTTGTAGGGTTGGCAACGCGCGAGTGATAGCGGTGTTGCAAGCGATCATAGGCTACGGTGACCGCTTGCCATCAGGCGGACCGTAAGCTTGTTTGTAACCATTTTGGTATAAAAAAATAAAAAAATGAGTGAGATTTCAACGGCAACTCCTTGATCATAGTATGAAAGTAAGATATCTTTCTTACTATATTAAACTATACTTACTAGTAGTAGTAATATTAAAATTTCGTTCTCATGGAATTCGGTTATAGTTATTCCCGCGAAAAGTTATGCATTTTCCGGGATATAATCATCATCATCTCCTCTCTCTCTTCTTTTATTCTTTAGCCAAATGTTAGCTCAGTTGGATGCTCCGTTGCGGACAACCAAACAAACTCACTTTCATAATATTATAATCGATTACCAACGAAAAATTATTTCAGGGGGATTTAATAAAAGCTTCAAAGTGAGCTTATTACGTGACAATCAATATACAAAATGACTTTGACTTTTATCATGTGCTGGACACTATACAAGCCAATAGATAATATCTCTTTCAGCGGTAAATAGTAATTATAGTGTACCATACGGTAATAAATTGTGTTGAACGTGGCAATAACTCATTTTGGCGCAATATTAAAAATAATTATCTTTGTGGATTCCAAATGGGAATGTTTAATATTGGATGGAATACCGAACTTTTAGTCTAGCCTGCTGTCTGGAATATTAAACAGTTATTCAAATATTTTTAACAGGAGATCTACTGAATTTCATAGTTTTAATAATATGAGTCACGTTTCGTGACAAAAAATGTAAATGAAGTATTAATCTTTTCTTTTTTTTTAGCAACATTTTTAGTCTTTTAAGCAATATCTGTTGCTTTATAGCTTTACAAAGAGTTTTTCTTCTTATTTCCTTTCTTAGTATTGTACAGTACTCACATGATATATATGTTTACAATGTTATCAGTGCTGCAATTCTATGCAACTTTAATACAACACGTCATGGTAACAAAAATAACAAACAATGCGTAAAAAATCTTAAAATGAAACATACATCAGTAATGTTTCTCGGCAACTTGTATTGATTTTTCATCCAGCGAGAGATTAACATGGAACACAAAGTGCTAAGTAGAAAAACATAAATGTGTACAAATTGGTACAGGTAATTTTAACTTTAGGATGATATTTTTATGCTGTAACAGTTGCATGAAAGTAAGTTGGATTCATTATCTCCAGTAGTTAACTTCATTATATGAAACTTTTTATAATAATGCAAAAAAGGCTGTCATTCTTTTTGAAGTTTCGAATATAGATTGGGAATCCAAAACGTTTTATTATCTCACAATGAAAATAGTGATAGTAGGTAGGTTCCTAATATACGATAAAGATTGAAAAAAGATTGAAACAACATACCGTGCAACAAACTTTTTTATGATCTACTGATGTCTATATGACTGTCGCTAGTGTCGTGTAAGTTCACACAATTTTAATATGATAACTATAGTGTTAGAAAAGGGTCAGGTTTGTTGCAATGTAAATTTCTGCACAACTAAGTGTATAGGTACCTACATAATATAGTTTTTTATCATATGCCTCCTTCAATACACAATTACACTACTGTTCGCAGTCATCTATCTGTTTTTGAAGTGGACACTTCTTTAGAGGCGTTGTGCACTTTTTTGGTATCGATCTGGTCAGGCTGGTCGAAAATTCGTAAGACGGAAACCATAATGCCACACCATAAAAAATCGCAAGACGGAAACGATAATGCCACGCCATAATAGAATGATTGGCAAAATAAAAAGATTGATTTTGAAGTGAAAACTTATTTAGCGGCGTTGTGCACTTTTTGTGATGGGTAAAAAATGTTAAACACTATAGGACGAATAAAAAGTAAGAGGAAATTGGGTTGATGAAAAGATGAAAGTGCGGATTACACATGTTGAAATTTTATATCCAGGTTGTATGCTTTCACTTTTGCCGGCACTCCCGGAGTCCAACCCGTTTTTTTTCCTAATTTATATTCCACATCTAGTTTCCTAAACATACCTATAACCTGTTACAAAGAAAACTTATTGATTGATAGTGAAATGGATTTGTACTTTCTTTGAATATGCTAGAAATTTCTTATCTTATCATTGACCCAAGTTCTCAATACTGCCTAATGTGTTTTTTTCTTAACAATGATAGCTATTATAACTGACAGTTAAAAATTATAACCGTCAATCAATTCCAGAATCAATTCATAAAAGTGATAGTTTAAACGATTTATCTGAACCCAGATACGGTAACTCGAACCGAACTGGCATGTGTCCAACAAACTGAGATAATGTAATTGATCTTCTAGCTGCGGTTATTTAATGAAATTTTATTTTTATATTTTTCTGGACTTTTATATTTTAAATGGTGGCTGATAACAGCAATGGTCTTATTCATATTCATGTTTGCTTGAACGTAAGGTTGTCATATAGAGGGCCTAGGTTCGATGCCGAGTCTATAATACCTATGATATTTTTCTCAGTTTTGAGGCAAAAAACCTGCCAAGTGTGTATCGAACCGACATGCATAAAGTAGTATTCTGTAGTATGAAAGTTATTCCGGATATCTTAGTTTAAAAAAAATAATACCGTTTTTTAGGCATAGCTTTTTACTATGCCGTCAACGTGTCTTTCCATATGTCAGCCCGGCGCTAGAGCAAAAAAAATATGCTATTGCTGTATTAAATAGAACAGCTATTGTTATTACGTATATATTTACAATTTATTGTAATCATGTAAATATATACAATATATTTTACCTGACTTATTTGTCAGGGTTCATTCTAATGTGCATGTCCAGATGAAAGACGCTTCCATGTTCATTCAATATATTTCTTTCGAACCGATGTAAAAATATAGATATAAGAGAATTGAGTCAAATAATTAAATTGACAATTCGGAATGATTATAGTAAATTTCATAAGATCAATTGTTAAATTTGACAACTCAAAAGTGCTGTTTTAAAGTCTACTTAAATAAAAATTACGAAATTTAAGTTACGAAAGGACCGCAGTAGTTACGAGATCGAAAGTTATTGTTTTTTTTTTATTCGGACTCTTCAAAAATCTAATAATTTACTTCTTAAAGAACCCCATATTAAAGTTCTTATAGAAAACCTTGGCTGGGAGCTCGTTCTACAACCTTTTAATTAATTGAAGACTTTTAACGTATCACCCCTTATACAATCTGAAAAACAATAGGCAATTGAAATATTACCTAAATATTGATTGTTTTTTTTTAAAATCATTATTTACATTGTAAATCTTGTTTATTTAGTGTTTCAATACAAAACATGTATTTATTAGTTGATACACTATAATTTTATGTTTCGTTTGTGATTTTACAAAGATTACCTATTGGACGCACGCAATAAAACAGAATTGTAATTAGTTTGTAAAACTAGTTGTAGTTAATTTACTTGACGACTCAAAAGTGTTCTTAGTAACCCATTTGAATAAAACGATTTTGATTTATTTTTTTTATCATTCGCGAGAAGAAGTTTCTCTGAAACAGCACTGTACGAAAACCTAAATTCTAAAGAGTGAGAATGAATTCCCTGCCGATGGCAAGCGGTTCAAAATGGTGAAAAGTAACCATGGGCATCATTTCGAACAATTCCTCAGAACACATCTTATTATACAAGCGGTAGAACACACACAGGGAGGCAAACTCTCTACTTAGACTTAAGGTTTTTGACGTGACAACGTCTTATAAATTGGTTTGCCGGGTGACACTTCAAGAAACTGCGTTACGCTCCGCTCACGTTATGCGCTCACAATGAGAGCGAGTGAGAGGCACGCGGCATGGTTAGCCCGCCTAAGAGCGAGAGAGACAGACATAAAAAGTGAAAGGCACAAGTTGTCACGTAAAACTTTCGCCCGTATACCGACTTTACAGGCAACCAGTTTTTAACCCTTAAGCAGGAGGTTCTTAATTCGGATGTTTATATTTTTGATGTATGTTCGGGTATAACTCGGGAATTGCAAAATTATTTTTGTATTTAAAATAGTATACTTCCGAGGTGGTCCCATATTAATGTTGTGAATTTAAAACTTAATTTTTGATCAAAAAATTTAATGGTGTTAATTTGAAACTGGTGAAAAGCTATTTATGTCGATGATGGAATAAAATTTTATTGATGTTTTTAGTGTAAAAAAAAGCATAAAAAATTCGTCACGCAAAAGTAAATAAACTGTAATTCAGATCAGATTTTTGGAAATAAGTAATTATCTTTACCTTTTTAGTGCATCTTTTTGAAGCCGATTGTTTTTTTTTGTTAAAAAGTATTTATAAAGGTTTACTCATCGATGATTTATATAAAAAAGGAAAATTATGGCATCAAATAAACCACTTACCTTGGCAATTCTTTGGCGGGACTGGACTGTGTCTCTTGATGACTATATGAAGCCATCTTCAAACTTCAATCACTTTACAGTTATATCACTCATTCTATTGATCATATCTGAGTCAATCAAAAATTTTTCAGCGTCATTGTTTTTTAATACAATTTATAAGGTAATTAACTAAATTGACTAAACTAAAAAAACAGCAAAATTATGTAACTAAATCATACTAACACAATTTATAGTAATAACTTTATTAGTTATAACAATAAATGTTTTTTTAAAAACGAACCCTTTAGGATCACTTTGTTGTCGGTCTGTCTATCTGTCTGTCAGTCTTTCTTTTGCGATTATAAACATATTTGCAGTTGGTAAACTTATCGCGACCTATGTCCATATATTGAGACAATAGTTGTCCAACGGCAAAGTTAAGTTTGTCCCTTAATACAGTTTACCTTTTACGGAACCCTTGGTGTACGAGTCCCACTCGCACTTGAGCGGTTTTTTTTTTAATAAGGGGCTTAGGTTTCTAGTCAATATAAACTTAATTTACCTACATAAAGTAACTGCAATTCGAAGTAAAATTTAACGATCTATAAACGTTAGTATTGGCTGTCGTTAAAGCGGATTGCTGCAGATTTATTTGACAAGTTATTACAAGTAGAAATTCGGATCCAGCAATCAAATTTGAAACTTTTGCACCCGCGAGATTTAAGTATTTGTGCACGTGTTTGTTTAATACGAGTTTACGGTCTATAAAACAAACGTGTAATACGTTTTCATTTTACAATAAGGTTAGTGGAGCTTAACTTATACTTTGATGGTGTTGTAAGTTTGAGAACCATTGAAGTTTCGCTATTGTTTCCAGTTGGTTGTGGTTTTTAGGGTTCCGTAGCCAAATGGCAAAAAAAACGGAACCCTTATAGATTCGTCATGTCTGTCTGCCTGTCCGTCCGTTTGTCACGGCCACTTTTTTCCGAAACTATAAGAACTACAATGTTGAAACTTGGTAAGTAGATGTATTCTGTGAACCGCATTAAGATTTTCACAACAAAAATAGAAAAAAAAACAATAAATTTTTGGGGTTCCCCATACTTACAACTGAAACTCAAAATTTTTTTTTCATCAATCCCGTACGTATAGGATATCTATGGATAGGTCCAATATTGAGGTTGCTAATATTAAAATCATCATTTTTTTCTAAACTGAATAGTTTGCGCAAGAGACACTTCCAGAGTGGTAAAATGTGTGCTGTAACTTCTAAAATAAGATAATGATAAAACTAAAAAAAATATATGATATACATTACTATGCAAATTTCCACCGAAAATTGGTTTGAACGAGACTAGACCGTAGAAGCAGTTTTTTTTAATACGTCATAAATCGTAAACCACAATTAAACTTTCATTAAATCAACTCAAATAAAAAATATTTTTGTTTGTGTTTGCAGATTACTTAAATGGTAGTAGGTACGGAACCCTGGGTGCGCGAGTCCAACTCGCACTTGGCCGGTTTTTTGTAATTAGGTTTATGAGTAGGAAGTAGTTTATTTAGATTTATCTAGAAACTTTTTAAGGAAAGTATTCGGCGATCAACTTAACATCTAAATAATAGGATTTTTTAAGTTAAGTGTTAGAAGGTATAAGTATATTACAGTATATAATTGTATATAATTATTAGTCTTAATTTCATATTAAAGGTTTTTCATCATATTGATCCACTCAAAATACGGCAATAAAAAATTTATTTATTACGTTTTTTAAAAAGTAAACAAATACTTAAAAGTATTAAAACTACCTTATTTTTGCGGTAGTACATAAATTCAGTTTGGTTGCATTCTAAAGGTGCATATATTGAAAACATCTATGACTGTAAAATTTTCTTGTAATTCAATATATACATATTCCAATATTTACAAGGGAAAAATTAAACTGCAACTTATTTAATGAACCTATACTCATTACAGTTTGTATTTAACACAAGTACCTATGTACCAGGTAATTGCACGTAACGTTGAAAGGAGATCTTCAGGTTCTCGACAACAACGCATTTAACCTTAATGTTAAACCATCCGTATTCTTCTTTCAAATCCTTCTAGGCTTCAGTTTCAACAATTAAATTCTCAGGATTTTATTTGACACTCTTTATATATATTTACTATATAAGAGCATAGTATTGATATACCAGATAATAATTTATTGTAAGGCAAATAAATAATTCTTCTCTCTAAAACAGTATATATTTTAATTTGTATTGTTTATTTTAATTTTTATGGTAAGTTATCAAATTGATATTTGTATGTATACACATATATTGTGAAAATACTTTCACAATTTTACGTTATCATATTTTTAAATAAGAAAAATAAGTGTAAATTGAAAAGGAAATTTTATTAATTAAACACTCAATGTCCTCATCTAGTACTTTGTAAGTTGTTAACATACTCTTATTCTTAAACTGTTAAAACGTCGCTTAAATAAAGAATATAATAAAACAAGCAATTAGATATTTATAATTAGTTTCTACAACCGACTCAAAAAATATGAAAAAGGTGTAAAACGTAAAGTTTGCAACGAAATAATACAAAACCACATGTGAAAAAATACCTAATTAATAAAATCAAGGGCTAATTTTAATTAATATTTTTTACGATTTCATAATTTCCTTGTAAATAATTATTAATTAGGTTTTACGTGGACAAATCTGGAGTGACCCGCTCGTTACCCGGGTCACTCACGCCACGGGGTGAATCCTAATGAACCTTACTTATCATTCCGAATGACAGCCAACTTTGTCTTTCAAAGCCGGGCGAGTTTAATTAATTTACGTACTAAAACAGGAATGGACGCCTATCAAAATTTTAAGCTCGCCCATCTGTCGAGGAAAGTAAATAACTTGTTTATATTTACTTAGAAATTGATTTGGTATATTATATGATCATTAAATTAAATTATGCAGTTTTATTAATTTATTATATTTAAATCATAAATTTAAAAATACTTTGTAAAAAAGACTTGACTCTAAACGTGTGATGTAATGTTTAAAACTAAAGCTATTTTTGTTTAACATAATAAAATAATTTCCAGTTCAAATTCAAATAATACGGTATGTAGATATGAGCAACAGAAGGAAAACCAAAAGATGTTCTTACTATATATGGAATATGAATAACAAAAAATCTTTTCCCCGTCCCCAGAACTTCAGCAGGGACCAGTAAGCAGCAATCTACTTATTGTACAGTCGTTCACATAATTAAAAGCGTTTTGTTCTGTGGCGCGGAGGGAGCCACTGTACGCACTTACTCCGATAGAACCGCGTGGTTTTACGATTATTACACTTTATAAAACAACGGCTTCCCTCCCTTTTATGGATTATAAATTTCATTAGCGTATGTTGTCGGACGATCGCGTTTATTGCCTTTGAGACACAATGCTTATGTGTTCGGCAAACAATTTTAATAAAGGATCATCAGGTAAAGGAGACTTTTCTCTTAACTAGATTCAAGTTATGGATATATATTAATATTTATTTTGTCAGTTATGCAGTTTGTCAATGAATTCATGTATTGTATATTCGTTGTATGTTATTTTTAAGGCATCGATTCATTTTGTGTAGTAGGTGCTTGTTTCCGAAAATTCTTGAAAGCAATTGGTATCGCATTATCATATTTTGTGGCAAATTAATTTTATTTACTGTTTAAAAATGATAGTTATGAACGTTTATTATAAAATAATTTAACGATATTAAGTATTTTCATTTATTCATTCGTTATTGTCGATGCAAGTAAATGACTTGTACTACGTGAACGTAAATGCAGTGTGTATCAAACATCCCTAGTGCAGAGAGCTTTATTATGGCGATTTACATAGTTACTGTGAATAATTAATTATTTGGTATTATTTATTGTACTAATTCTGAGCGATGGCACCAAGCGATATGAATGCTTAATACGCCCTTAATTCTCCTTAAAAACTAAAATTATTCATTTAAGTGCTTTAGGCCAAATGGAAAGGACAAAACCTGTTTAGTATTACCACCTTTACTGTCTATGCTTCCTTCAATCAGTCAATATTTTTTTTTTCTGATAGGTACTCTGATAGGACAAAGATGTTTAACGTTGGTGCATCAATTGGCAGTAGGAAGAGGTGGATAAACTCTTAGTTACGTGATTTTTTCTTGGCTTGATTACTAAATATGATAGTTTTCAAATGCAAACTGCTAAATTAAAATAAAAAAAATTTAATTTGTAAAACATCTTACATTAAAAACATTAATATTACAATAAAAAAAACTTCATTATAATACACCAATATACAAACTTTGTTCTATAGTTAATCATTAGTCAAAATATCCGATCCTAAAGCAAATTGCGCAAGAATGACTGCCAGTCTAAACGTCTAAACTTTAAAGTTTTGTTTACGTAGTTACGGGCTATTCAAGCCCGGGTATTAGAACTTAGTTCGTCCAGATCTCATCAAGGTTGGTTGATCACCACGGATAACCACACTGTAGCACCTCATATTACTCGTGGTCTGAGGTTATAAAACCACATTATTTTGCTGTCATAATGTGTGGTTCCTTTTGATGTAACAACGCCAAAACACGCAGAATACAATTTGAAATTTTTAATTTTGATTTTGATAACTGAGGGACTGGATGCAACAACGGCAGTAAATGAAAACACTACTTTGGGAAAATTTTGGTTTACAGTTTGAAATGGTTATATTCTATTGTATTGCACAATTATTCAGGAGTTATTAAGTTAAATGTAATAAGTATACATTTAATAATAACTTTATGGGGTTGAACTTTTATAAATCTGCATGGCTCTTGTTCTATCAAATGGCAAAAAATGTTTTGAAATTCTTTTGGAAATTATATTTCAAAAACATGATTTTATAGTATTTTATTATATTTTATTGAGTAACGCAGTTATTAAATCAGGTAGAATAGGACTAAATTACCAAAAATGTTTGTCTTTTATTTGTTTTGTAGACGCAATTTTATTTCGTTTTAAATAATGTTTGCATTTTAAAATATAATATATTTCCTTAAAAACTAATCTTAACCCAAACAAAAAAATTACTGTTCTTACAACAAGCTCAAAAATAAAATTAAATTCTTTGATGCAACATTTTAATTAAAACAATTAAAATAGGCCCTGATCGAATTCAAAATTAATAACAATTGGTTACATTAAACGTCAATTTCCAGGGTTACCAATTTTATGGGTATAATATATAATGACGTGTTCGATAAACAAACCAATTACAGGCAACCAATAATGGAAAAAATAACGAGCTTCTGAAGAAAAACTATTAAACTAATTATTAAAAAATTGCTTTACAGCACTAACAATTGCGAAGAAATAAATTTAAGAAAAAAACACCAAATCAATTAATAAGATGTTTTTGTTAGTACTAATTTGATTGTTTTATTTATAATAAGTTTTCTTTTATGGCTACGAAAATGGAGTATATGCATGCAGAATGCAGAGTAGTAAATGCAGAAATTAATTCAATTCCAAAAAAATAATATAAAAAAATTCCTAATAAATACGAATTATGGCTATTTCGAAATATGTGCACAATGACTTGAAAACTAATATTGTTTCATATAGGTGTTTAATTCTTCACAAAATATAGCATACTGAAAATAAAATGACGGCAACTTTCTGTGAATCCAAATTTCCTCACTCTGTCCTGAAATATTTTATTTAACGCAAACCTAGAAATAATATTTTAATAATAAATGTGTTCAAAATGTGTGTAGAAATTCAATCATTCAGTGTCATGACGTTACTTCTTTCAGTACATAGTTATTAATTAAGAAAACACATTTCAATTTATTTTTAATATTTTTAAATAAATAAATTATTTAAAATAATGTTTCAAACACCAATTAGGAAAATTAACAACTTACCACAACAGTAAGGCAAATACGAATCACAATAAGAAACCTAACAACTAAAGGAAAACGACTAGTTAAGAAAAACCGATTAAATTTTAAAAAGTCTTAAGAATAATATAGAAAAAAGGTTTTCCGCAGTTTTCTGCTTAGCCATTTCTATTCATTACTCGGATTATTGGTGTACAATTCCCGGATTTCCGTGAAACTTCTGCACTTACTGTAATTTGTTTCAGGTACTTCAATTGCAAATAAACCAAACAGAAAAACTGTTTTTCACTAGAAAAACTGGACCGTAAAGCGGAAAGAGATGTTTAACAATAAACATGAGAAATACTTCATTCGAATGATTGGAACGGTTCGTTTTCACACCTTTTTTATACGTACACGGTAAAGATAGGTTTTAATGTAATTGGAAACTTGTTTTTACCATAACATGTTAGTATTATATTATTTATAGTAGACGTTTTTAGTTTTAATTTTTATGATATCTTTAGAATATAAGTTACTAAACTATGTTTGTTGTTTTATATTGAATATGATTATTTTGTGGAATACTAAAATAATTCCGACCTAATTAATATATTGAAAAAACAAATCAGATACAAACTAGTTATTAGAACGCTACTTAATAAAATATGTTTTTAAGGAAAAATCACAAATCATTTAATTTAACATAAATTGTATTAAAAATCAATCATACACTTTTTACTTTCACAGTACACGAACAAAATACGCGAAAGTAACTTCCGACATTCAAAGCGCAAGTTACGTGTGCCGCCCGCCGCGGTCGACGCGCTACTGCCAGAGTGCCAGTGGCAGCAATCCTGAACTTCAGTCATGCCGGTATTCAGTGCATCTCGAGCCCGAGCTCCGTTATTGCGCTGAAAACCTAGTACATACCTAAAACTTGCCACGGACGACAATACAATATTTTTTATATTAACAAATAAATTGTAAAGTGCAAAGAAATGGTACAAATGTCAATCAAAAAATTCGTTTTCTATTTATACGTATATATTTGGTAGACAAGGGTAGTCTCAAAGAGGGAACCAATTTAAAAATTAATGGTGATAATCTTGAAATTAAGAAGCTTTTATATACGGCTGCTTTTTAATTTATCACCTTTTTTACTTTCAGCTGTCCAATTTTTACTTAAAAAATATTGTATATGCAGTAAAAGGAATATTCTTTTAGATTAAGGTGTAGGTACTGTGGCACTAAAGTTTGCCGAACATTTTTTTAAACAGAATTTCCCTGTACATTTTGTTACTATATTTGTAATTGGGCAGCATAAATCACAAAATCGCCCAAACTAACGACCTACAGCAATCTGTAAACTTTAACCTTTTTTTTTTTTATAGACTATTAAGGTAGCAAACAAGCTAACGATCCGCCTAATGGAAAGCGGTTACCGCAGCCTATGTGGACGCTTGCCAAACCAGGGGCATGACACGCGCGTTGCTGGCCCTTTCAAAAATAATAACTTCTTTCTTGAAGAACCCTATACGTAGCCCTTAGAGAAAACCTTGGCAGGGAGCTCATTCCATAACCTAGGCCGTGGCGAGAGAAAGTTCCTTTGAACCCGCAATGTACGTGGCGATTTAGGTTCAAAGGCGTGAGAATGAATTCCCTGCTGATGGTGAGCAGTGCGATGTACGAAGAAGATTGCCGTGGGCTATTATCTTTGTTAAGTTTTATGCCTATGACCATGTAATCTTTTCGTAAACAAGGAACAAATTGACAAAAAAAGCAAAATTAGCTTACAATGTTTATAATTATTGTTTATTTAATAAGTTTTTTAATTCATTCCTCTTCCTGATATAATTTTGTACAACAAAAAAAAGTTGTAGGTAAATTTATTCATTGGCAATTATTTTTATCTTACTGCAAAATTTCTATAACCTGAAATAACTCGATAATAAAGGGAACCTCTTCACATAAGAAGTTATTCGAAACAATTCTACTAATTGTACAATTACTTAAACCGAGATTTCGTAAGGGCGGAGTAATTAGAACCGTGAGACGGCCCACGAAATTCGGACAAAACAATTTCCTCTCTAATTAAAGGGAAAACTGAGAGTACCGTTAGAGGGCGACTCATTTGCAATCCTTTATTATCTTTGAGAAACTGTTCTTACGGAAAAATTCTTGGATCAGATAGAAAGGTTATTTTTTTTCTATTTATAACTGGGTACAGAAATATTATATTGTAGGCTAAGAAGGGAACTTTCTTTTTTATGTTATTTTTGAAGAAAGTTATAATGGTAAGAGCTTTTTTATTTCCATTTTACACAAAGTTCGACCTTATAGTAATTTAATAAAGTGTTATTAATTTTCTTTTGAAAAATATGTTATATTAATTATATTAATAATTTATAAAATCAGTTAATAGTGTTTTTAATTAGTGCTTAGAATGACTAATCTGTACAAAAGTTTTTTTATTTGTATATTGTGTCTAGAATAATTTATAGAAGTGCTGGACTGATAATAAGCTGTAATACATTACAAGGTTAAAGGCAGTTTTATTTTTAAAAAGTGTTAAGTTCCATCCGATCTGGGGATAAAGTTACGCCGGAGTTCCGTTAAACTATTAAAGCTATGGCATACCCTAGCAAAAGCGTGCCGTTTCTACCAGTGTACAAAGACATATTAAAGTATTGAAGCATACAAAGAGACACAGTTCAGCGTACGATAGGCGCTAGCGCGTGACCGCACGTTGTTATTTAGACCTATGACATTACCAAATTCACTTGGTCATATTAATATATATTTTATGAAATAAGATTGAAGAGAATATCTAAGTTAAATAAGAGAATATTTAGTTTGTATATAATTTTGATTAAAGCCTAAAAATAGAGTGTCAAAATATATTTTTTTTCTAACTGTAAAACTAGGCAAATTATAATAATATTAAATAGTGTACTACTCAGGACTGTAACAAAATTAGTCAAATTCTTGCAAACTTAACTCGTTTGGGTATGTCTTCACCTTAAAGAATGGCTTTATTATAGTTTTTTTGACGTAATTGAAATTTAAAATCTAGTTAAGAAAATCTGATTTCTCACGAAGATGATAAAAGTTTTTACGGTATGTTTTTCTTATATTTTTATTCATCGTGACCGTAATTTTTGTACCAAATTTTTTTATCCCTTTAAAAAAATAAAAGACAACAGTGTTTTAAAGTGGAAAAAAAATGAGACTTTCAGTAAATTTTCCCTTGATTCTACTCTTTGAAATTGGAATATGCTACGGGATAGATTTCAATATTTTTTAAGAGTAAAAATTCCTACATATGAACTTTTTTATGTTTGAGCTTTTAGGTAGGTCTACCTGACTTTTAGGTCAGTGTGCATAATATCGGTTTGTAACTTATAATTTCAACAGTTGTTGGTCGCACTTTTTTATTAATCAAAAACTAAATGACCTAAGACAAAAAAGTTTTTAAATATATAACTCAACGAATCCTTTTTTATAGGACCTCATTTGACATCGTACCTTAAGTTTAAAGTATAGAATACTGCAATAAAAAAAGGAATTTTCGAACTGCTATTTTGTAAAATTATAAAAAATATTTAAAAATATTTTTATAAATATTTAAGCTCGAATCAGCCTTTCTGATAGTCGCGTTAAGAATGGCGTGGTATATTTTAAGACACAAAAAGAAACAAGGCAAACGTTGGAAACTCCAGCAGGCATTTAATCAATTCACTTTGATGTACACGTCAAGGCTAGAAATTCCTAAAAAATCCAATTTTGGATGACAGTTCTCAAATCGAATTAATTCTAAGAAAAACTAACCTACATATACGAGTGCTTATGTTACGGTCTCCAATTAATTTACATTTCAAGAGTTTGAGAATGTTTGTTATTTGTAAATACGCACAAATGGAGGAAAGAGAAGTAGAGGAAGACCACGAACAATATGGATAGACAACATAAAATAATGGACCAAAAAAAAGACACAGCCACACTCACAAATATGGCCAAGACGAGAGGGCAACTAAATGGCACTTGAAGAAGAATAAGACTGAAGGGAGACTTTACACTAACCAATCTGCTGCAGTGACGCTACCTATTTGGGCACTATTAGGCAATCACCACATTATATGTTGCCAAGCATACAATTTATTAAAATATAAACTTTCTCGAAGAACTGTTTTATCATTATTTCAGTTCAGTACATTAAATCCATAGTTAAGTTAACCCTTAGTTATGTTCAAAGTTACATAAAAAATGTAAAATATCTGAATTTATTAGTAAAAATTTATATTATAAAATTATTTTATATTATAGAGTTAATTTTTTAGTGATTAAAATATCTTTATCGACAGTTTGACGTTATGCCATAAAATTCCCTTAAACTTTATATATATATAACAACTACTACAAGTACATACTAATTTTTAAAAGTACATACCTCTTTTTGAGTAGTATTTTTTTAATTTCTTCTCCACTGTAGCGCCAGTGACAGCTTTCAACAAGATTGTCTGTAGATGATATAGTGTAGGTACATAATAAGCGTGCAATTAAATCATATCCGCCGCAAATATCAGTAACGGAGTCGACAGGAAAATGACGGGACAATGCAACATGGTGCGCTTAGATGCTAATTGGGTAGGACAACATTCAATAACAGTCAGTGGATAAATTGGAAGACAACTTTTAGAATTTAAAATACCTATATTACTATACTACTTCAGTTACGTTAGTACTATTATTTACTTTAGTTACGTTAGTACTATTATTTACTTTGGTTACGTTAGTACTATTGTTTACTTGAGTAAGTTAGTACTATTATTTACTTGAGTTACGTTACTTATTTTGTGCTTTAGTGTAGGAATGAATATAAAGTTGTTTTTGTATAATAATTTGTTTAACTTTTGAAATGGGTATAATTAATATAACAATAAGTTGTAAGATTTCGTCGTTATATCATCATTATTATATAACCGCTGCTAGCTAGAATCCACTGCTGTAGATTTGGGAAACTAAAGTGTTTGCTTGCATCTAGCAACATCCCAACACCCTGCGGCCCTAACTAGGTCGTCTGTCACCTAAGGAGATGTCCGTTCTGTTTTTTTAAATTTTTTGATTCAAAATGTGAGTGCTGCATTTATAAGAGGGTGATTTTGTATATATCTATATATATAATATATTTTGTGTATAATATATTTTTTTTTAAACTAACTTATTTGTTTTATTTGTCAACAATTATTATAAAATATAAAAGTAATTAGAATTAAATGTTTAAGCAATGTCACCAGTCACCAATATCAATGTGATTATTAAAATGATAGTCGTACGAGTATGGTACCCATACACTTCCATTTTTGTAATCTGTCTTATGGATAGTACAATAGCCTCACAAAATTGACCACCCTTTGGAAAGAGACAAAGCAACCTGTGGTCTCGTTTCTACCTTTCTACCAACGTCCGCTATTGTATTTGTCTATGTTTATTAAGAAAGTTAGAAAGAGACAAGATACCTCAGTTTCGCTTCGTCTCTGTCTCACTTTTGCGACACTTTTTTTACACATCTGTATAAGTAATGAATGCGCTGTTCAGTTCTCTAAGTCTATGATGCTACCAAACACCTATCCTATTACCTTTCTTCTTTAACAACCAAAAAACATTAAAAGCGGAAATAAAATAAAAAATTACGCTTTCATGAATATTTTCGTACATTACTCCCTCATTCATAACATAAATATCAATGGTGCATCAAATTGAGCAAAATTTGTTTACGTTACAATATTTACCTGTCCAGTGACCCGTTTCATTTCAGCCCTTCTTCCTCCTGAGGAGACGTGACCTATGATGCAATGACGCCATTCCAAACACTTGCAACAGATTTTATGACTTCAAATATTACCAGAAAATAATTGTGACGCTACTTATTGCGTTACGAATAAGTTCTATATTGCAATGGCAAGATCAAAAGTAATAGTAAATTTAAGTTTGTGGACATTATGAGGGGTAAAGTGAACATACTTTGACTGCAGGCTTCACTCTCCCCAGTAATTTGATATAGTTTAACTCGTGGGAATGTTTTTCTAGCCATTTGGTGGCTTGAAATAATTATTTCGCATTCGAATAACACGTCGTAAGAGAAAATAACTATAACAACAAAATAAACTAAGATACCTAAATAAATAATATAGTCATTTATAGATATGTTGTTTTAATTACGTAGAATGTATATGTGTAAAACGGGAAAATTAAATTAGATAAAATTTTTTTTTTTGAAGAATTAGGTAGGTACTAAACAGTTAGTTTAAAAAAAACGTTTGACATCAGATAAGAAAGTATATACTTAACAAAGATACTTAATAAATTATAATAAAGTATATACTTACTCTAATTGAATATATATATTTCTCACTTCAGAAAGTCAGTTTCGATTTACCGAACAATATTTCTTAAAAAATCTACAAAAATAGTAAACAAACGGAGGGCAGTAATCAGAATTGGATCAGGAAAAGCCAGGGTAACTTATATCACACGACATAAATAAAATCAATTTCTAATATAGGCTCTATCACAATGTCTTTAGGGTTAGTATCATTTATCATTTTCTACGGGACATAGTCAGTATCCTGTCAGTTTTCATATCATGTTAGGTCCCTTGTTACTGGAGCGCAGTTAATTGACTCCTCCGTGTTGGGCCAGTGTGGGATTACTGGGCGATGTTGCCAGGAAATCGTGGGGTGATTTATTGGGTATATTATTAGTGTTCTTTTAGTTTATTAGTGTCTTTTTATTCGGTCGAAGGAAAAGGGATCGAGAGAAGATTATTGTGATTACACGGTGGTAAGGAAATGCAATACGATAATTGATTCTGAGTTTAGTTGTTTTATTAGGTAAATAAAAGTTGACAGTTTGAGCAGCTGAGTTGAGAGTTTACTTTACGGTATGATAAATATGTGCAGTAAAAATAATCCCATTAAAAGCATTTCTATGTGAAAAAAATACATGCCTGTTGTGAGATCCCATATCGTATCCAAAGTCTGTAATTGACTTATCATTAAATCGCTGAAAACAATTTTATTACACAGTAAATACAGTTTTAATTATAAAATAATACATATTTATTTATTATTATTGATTATATTTAAAAAAAGGTGATGGTATCTAACCTCATTTTGTAGGTTTTTTAATTGTTTTCTTTCCTTGTTGACTTAATCCTAACTAAGCCCTAAATTTCAAGTTTCCATCTCTGCTGCAAGTCCCTTACAAGAAATGAGAACGAGTGAAACAGTGACAAAATTAGAAAATTTACCTTGAGGTATTTCAAAAAAAGGTATTAGACACAAACTAGAAGGAATTTGGTAACTGATTAAAGCTAATAGATTAATATTAGACTCATAAGTAGGTGCTCATAACTAATGTAATAAATTTATCAAGCAAAAAAAATTATAATCTTGCCAAGATGTTCCGTTTACTAACACTAATTATTATATCTGTGATTAATTGTTTGGTTACCATTTTATATCTATAACATATAACTATTAACGATTATCTAAAAAATAAAAGTTTGTAAACCCAAATAAAGAAAATAAAATAAAACCAAAACAAAGAAATATTATAAAATTTACTTACTTCTTACTTGATGATTTAAATCAAATCCATACGTACCTGAAAATAAGCAAAACAATTTTAAAAAAACGCTATTAATAATATTGTTTTATTTGCATAACCATGTCAACTGTTGCCAGGGCCTGATATGCCCCCGATAATCCCATGAAGTTTGGGCCTGTTTAATTTTGACTAAGACAAGTGATCTTATATGTTATGTGAGTGACAACATCTAGCGGCAGCGCTAGTGTCCTTAAATTGATTCCAAGAGTGAGCCCGCTTAGCACGTTTGATATATATATTTTTCAAAAGAATACGATTCGCGGCGCCACGCAGCGTGATTCATACAAACAAATTATCCACTCATTTTTGATATTTAAAGATCAAACACTGTATTATTTAGTAGACATGATCTCAAGGCAAATATCTATGTCTATGGTTTTCCGAAATCCTGAAAAATGTTTTTACAACTTGAAATTTTAATTGATACCATTTGTATGAAAAACTAGAATCCTCTATAACTATTAACGTATACAATTTAATAGAAAACTGGCACACTGCAGACCTACATATTTATTCCTAGAACACGTCTTCAAATTTCACGATGTTTGATTAGTAAGTGCCAAAAATAAGTGGAAAATTCTTTTGTACGAAGAACGCTGCGAGGCGCCGCGAAACGTATCCTCTAAATAACTATTTATTTCTGATATGCTTTATTGCTTGAAGACCTACTAAAACGTTTATTCATTTTAGAAAATTTAATAAATAGCCATGACTGAACAATCATAAGTTAAAACATTTAAAAAGGTGTTCCGTTAAAAGAAATAAACCCATTTGGCGGAAAAAATACTACGGTATCGCGACCTGGTATACCGTAAAACTGAGCTAACAATGTGTTTCGAGGTAGAATAGATCTATACCTGCATATATATTGCAAAACACCGCACCAAAGCCAGCTCAGCCGTTAAAGAAACAGGTCTACTGCAGTGCCTTTTTGTGGCTGACACTGTAAAACTGAGCTAAGAACCTGTTTTGGGGTAATGGAGACCTTTATGTTGCAAAATACTGCACTATATTGAGCTCAGCTGTCAGAGAAACAGGTCTACTGCAGTGCATTTTTGTGGCTTATACTGTAAAACTGAGCTCAGAACCTGCTCTGAAATAGTTTAGATCTATGTATTGCAAAACACTGCACCAAACTCAGCTCAGGCGTTAAAGAAACAGGTCTACTGCAAACCCCCTTGTGGCTTGTACTGTAAAACTTAGCTAAAACCTGCTCTGAAGTAGTATTAACATATGTATTACAAAACACCGCACCAAATTCAGCTCAATTGTTAAAGAAACAGGTCTACTGCAATCCACCCTTGTAGCCTGTAATCGTAAAACATGTCTAAGAACTTTTTCTCTGAATCTTTTCAAAATATGTCTAGTAGTTTTAACAAAATGGCAACAGCTACACAAACCGTAAACTCCTAAACGAATATTACATTTTCGTTCCTACGTAGGTAATAAGTTTGTATAATTTAACTTTAACTCTGCAGTTTTTAAAATTTATTTGTAACAAGTCTCATATTTTAAAAGAGGTAATATTCGAAATGAAATAATAGAGGATTTAAAAAGTTAAGAATTGGAATGGTCGAATTCGACAAATGTCCCTATACGCTGTGAGAAAGTATTTTCTGAAGATGATAATAAATTTCTAGCGGAGACAATAATAAAAATGGCGAGTCAAGTCAAATGACAAGTAAATGCCTCGTGTCAGGAGTCAGGAGTCGGGAGGTTAGGGCTGGAGGAGGGTCGAGGCTCGGGACAAGTGAAGCGAAGGTAATTTGAAATTACCTCTTGTATTACGGGCAAATGTTCGCGGCATTTTTGGCACTTACTTTAATATGAAATTGCTTTTGTGGTAAAGAGAAAAGATGTCTTTTGTATTTATTTTAGATGTGAGTTTTAGTAGCTGAAATAAACTAAATATAGTATTTCATTAAGTACATAAAATAATTTAATAAGGAAACTCTAATGCCGGAATATATTCTGCTTAATTATATATAACCATATAGGCTCATTTGCATTATATCTTTACATTTGCCAAATTTTATATTGCTTTAGCTACTCACTACCATAAAACAATATTAAAAGATAACTAAAAATTGAAATGAACAGCTTAAATATAAGAATAATAAGTGTTTTTTTTATAATAATATAATTTATTTATAAATCTAACTTTACACATTTATGAATTGTGAACAATTTTAATATCAGTAATATGAAAAGGTAGAAGTTTATTGAAAAGACGAACTTCCCTTGAAATCTGAAATAAGCTCTATTGAAGCAGACATTTTAAAATTAGAACGCCAGGCTATTTACACTCGAGGTCGAGGACAAAAGGCAGCGTGAAGTTCGTGCGTGACTCACGCCTGATTGGCACAGCCTCGGGGTTCACGCCTCTAGCTACTCTATTCACTGGGCTTAACGCAAAATGCTGTGTTAACCAAAAGATAAATACGATGAATTAACGTGGAAAGAAGCTTGAATACTAGTTGTAGTTTACTTTTTTGCTTCCACTAGTTTCTGGATACTAGACAAAATGACCTACTTTTATTATTGCGTACAAAAATGCTTAACAAAAACACATAAATACATGGTATATGGCTTCTTGTGGATCTTACCAGGTCGTCTGTCCACCTGGCAGGACGCCGTCCCACGTTGGTCGCCACTACAACCTTTCTTACCCAACCGTTTTCGGTTTGACGAGCAATGTGGCCTCCCTATTGCCACGTCAGGTTGCTTAGTATTTAAGCTATGTCTAATAGTAACTTTGTAGGAAATTTTGAATTTAATTGAATGTAGGAAGTCGTTGGACGGAGCGTTGACTTTTTTAATGCGGTGATCGCTTGCCGTTTTCACCCTATTGATCACAGACACATCCCTGAATATTCAGAAGTCAGGGCACAGTCAATCTCGTTTTATGTAAAACCGTCGTGGCTCATCCAGGTAAATTTCCTGTGAGGCGGATTTTTGAAGAAAACATTCATGAATCCGGCCAACCGCTGGCCCCAACAGGTTTGCTGCCCAACTGCAAATTTCCTCATTTTTAGTTTATCACAAATGCCCAGCTTTTGCGTTGAAGTCCCCCATGACGATAGTAAAGCGTGTTAGGGAGGTATGTATCTATGGCTTTGACGATATCCTCATACATAACCTTAACTTCATGATCTGGGTGTGCCGAAGTAAGTGTGCAAACCTGTTTCACTTTTAGAGAATATCTTTTGATGACTCTGAGTACCTGAGTGAGACATACTTTCGACATATCATTGTTGATGAGGGACATGTGGACGATGGACACCACCTTGGGACTGTAGTTCACCCTCTTGAAAGTAGAACAAGTTGTCGGATTTGAGCAATATCATATCCCAGCAGCAACAATATGTTTCTGGTGTATATAAAAAAAAATAACGAAAATGTAAAACATTTTCGGATATAAACAATTAGGTGGAACACTCATATTTGCATTCATGATATTTGTATTAATATCGAGTAATAAAATATTTACAGCCTTGTTTGTTACAATTTTATAATAACTTAAAACTATTTAGTAGTAATTAAATAGAATTTGAATCAACATTAAATTTTTATATTTTACGTTATAAAGTATATTTTTTTGTACAATAATATTACTAAACAGATCCCAACTTCATGCAACAAACTAATGCCCCACAATACGTTTACAAATAAATATTTGCCATACCTTATTTACTTTCAACACAGAGCTCGTTTTCCTTACTTTTGTCAGTTATTTACTCCATCTTTGTAATCACGTTGTGCTCGTCAAACATCGTAAAAATCATTCCCTCTTCCTATCTAACTTCTAAGAACCACTTAGCTGTACGTGCGTAAATAACTCAAAAGAACACAATATTCTGAGTAACTTTTACTGTAAACGAAATTAGGTTAATTGATTTTTGCCTTTATTGCTATTATAATAAGGTACATGGCGATTATTGCCCCAGCCTTAGTATTGCAACTTCGAATGTTTTGTTGCTGTTAATGTATTAGGCATTGTAGGTTTGGAATATATGGAATATTGGAATATAAGGCCTTTCCAGCACCAAAATTAATTAGATTGAAAGTAAGAATTTATTAAATTGTTACGTATTATTTCTGCCCCGTAGCTTTACCCGTAGGCTAATCTATTCCGAAAGAAACTAAAATTTTACCCTACAAGGTCAGTATTATTTCATATACTTATGCCGCTACATATAAAAATAAAAAACTTTTTATATCTATACTAATATAATAAAAAAACAACTTCGATGCAAAACCTGTCCCATCATTAACAATAATAACATTTTTACACCTAATAGCAGAATATCTTACTACACACTAGACAACACCACCTGTAAAAGCAAATTTTGTTTATATTTTGGAATGTAAACATTTGCAGTTGCTTTAACATCGGCGAAAAAAACAACCACAAATCCACTTAATATTCGTATGAATGGTCACAGATTATATACAGATTCAGCACCATTTTCACCACTACCCAATCCATCACACGCTCGTACCCATACCTTAAAATTTAACGATAGTTTTACGGTACGCATAGACAAATCTTTCTAGTCTCCCATTAGTACAATAAATTTAAAAACATGGGAGTCTTCCTACATTTGGTGACTTGGCGCTTTTCATCATCCGCGTCTCAACGAAATTCATTGAGTTTCCCTGTTAGTTTTTAGTCTTTAGATTATCATCTGTAATTATGATCAAACGTTAAATTGAATATATTTATTTTAAGTGACATATTGCTATTTATTTTGTTTTAATTTCTATTATTTGTAAGTATTGATAACGACTAAAATAGCCGAAATATATGCTTATATACCATTTTTATGATTTTCAACCGTCTTCAAAACATGAAGAGGTTCTCAATTCGGATATTTATATTTATTTTTATGTATATTCGGGCATAACTCCGTCATATATTTAGCAAAATTCTTTTTTTATTTAAAAGGGTATACTTCAGAGGTGGTCCCACATTAATGTAGTGCATTTAAAACCTAAACATTTGGTAAAAAAAAAACAATTAGTGTTAATTTGGCACTGGTGAAACGCCTTTTATGTGGATGATTGTATAACATTTTGTTACTAGTATGGATGTTTTTAGTGTACTTAATTATTATAAAACTAAAAAGTTTGTTTGTTTTTTTGTTATGTTTATATTTTGTTGTTGTTTTTATTATAATAAATTGATATATTTCCCATAGATATTGGACTACATTTATCTATGTATATGCTTATAGCAAAAAGCTAAAGAGTTTGTTTGTTTTTTGTTTGAACACTAATCACTGCAATTAGCTGTCGGATTTGAAATATTCTTTTTGCATATTAAAGCCAAACTATTGCGAAAGGCTATATGTTTTTTATCATTGCGCTACAACCCGTAGGAGTTGAGCAAAAATAAAAAAGTCAGAAAGAATCCAAAGCGAAAAATAAGTAATATCGCAAGCGAGCGATGTGACGGGGGATTTCAGCAACGGAAAGGGCAGAACAATGTCTGCCAGGTCAGACAGGTACTAATATAGATAGACTACTACTACTGGTGTTGCAAGCGTCCATAGGCTATGGTGACCGCTTTCCATCAGGCGGAATGTGAGCTTGTTTGCCACCTTAGTGGTATATAAAAGAAAAGACTTGATAATTACATAATTAAATAACGTATAAAAGATAAAAATATGTTTGATAAATATAAAATGCAGATAAATAAAAAAATATCTAATAATAGTAAACACTATAAAAGGCAAAGCATTAAAAAAAAAAATATTCGTCACACCCTTCATCCCCTAATTTGCAAAGTTCCGACGTGTTTCCTAAAAGTGCGTACAATGACTCCAGTACTGGTAAAAACTTTCGCCAAACTCGACGATCATGAATCATTGCCCAAAATTTATGTCCTCCGACGAATGTTGCCCCGGC
Organism: Apoda limacodes; assembly: GCA_946406115.1. Classification (NCBI taxonomy): domain Eukaryota; kingdom Metazoa; phylum Arthropoda; class Insecta; order Lepidoptera; family Limacodidae; genus Apoda; species Apoda limacodes. The sequence continues at coordinate 26,403,085 of OX291551.1, read as the reverse complement.
AGGCCGGGTCTTGTTTTTGCCGGGGGCAGAACGATAATCCGGACCTGTTACAAATGCCCCTGGATTTGCGACATGCCGGGGATGTCGCGATAAAGTGCGACAGATTTACATTTAGCAAACACTATTTCATTTATTTTAATTATTGACTAAACGTCTGAAGAAAAGATAATTTAATGTTTAATGATCAATTTAGATATGTACTGACGTAGCGAGCTACTAATTAACTTAATGTACTCGCTATTAAAAAATATTAATGCATGAATAAAATTGATTTCACAAAAAATATAAGTATTTTTAACGTTGTAAACGTATCGATTCCATTAGGCATCATGAGAATTGTTTCCAATATAAAAACAGTTGATTTCATAGACCGCAAGGTTTGTAACTGTTGCTCTCCTAAATACCCTAGCACAGGGTCACTCAGCGAGTCTTGGAAAGAGCTGCAGGGCACTTCTTTTCGAAATAAAATCTGATATTTCCCTTAAAAAACTAAGTTACCGACATAGCTCAAATAGTTCGAAAGCTTAAGTGGCAATGGGCAGGCGTCGATCTTCGACTAACAGCATTGGACGAACTTCTACGAGATACAAGGCTCAGAGACGGCCGTTGTGGAGGCATATGGCTCTCCTTACGTTCACCAGGGGATGTCTTTTCTTTTTAATAAATTACGCGGGTAAAACTATGGCACACAGCCAACCATTGCAACATTTAGATGACCACATTGTGCAAAAAAAACACTTGAAAACAATAAATAAGAGACAACATTAAGGTTTATTCGGTTTTATTAAGAAAATAATCCTAATCCATACTAAAAAAATAATGTGAAAGTCTGTTTGTTTTTCCTTTCTTAAGGTCATTATAATGGTAGAGGAGCCTTTAATTGACCCGATCTTTCAGGGATGGAGAGACATACCTATGGTGATTTTTATCCCAATTCTGGAAGGATCAATAAATAGACTTTTCCGCGGGAGATACTTCAGGGCGCTATCCCTTTATGTGTCAAAGAAGCAATATGTAGACTTGATTCAAAATCACAGATACCGGTAGGGACGGAAAGGGACATAGGATACTTTTGAACCCGATCAAACACGGAACTATTTTCGTGATTGAAATTTCTTCATGACGCAGCAACGGGGTGAAGAAGCTAGTGATTTTGGCCACTACAGGGGCAGGAAAAATATATAGAAGGGAAACCCGTAGAAATCTCCCGGCGACGACCGAATTCTGTGTGAGTGAAGCTGCGGACTAACTAGTATTGTATAAAATATAAAATCCTAGCATGATACAAGCAATAATCAGTACAAAAATACAGAAAGCAATTCTGTTAATCGAAGCGCCAGCGGCCGTTTGTTACCGGAGTACGACCGGCAAATGGACAAATCAGATTATTTCACCCACTATGAGTCTGTAGATAACATTGGTGAGGACTCGAGTGACAAGCGGTAGCGACAAGAAGTGGCAACTGCGGGATATGCTGTGTTATAGATGCGGTACTTGAAACCAAATTTCATGGTTGTATGTTTGTAGCATGAAAAAATGCTGTTATTAATATTTATGTTATCTAAAGCTTTTGTTTTATATTTAGTTGAATTTTTATTTAACTTACTTCGTTGTCTGTCAATTTTGGCCAACTTTTCATTAACTAATGGCATTTCTGCATACACTTTGCGTTTACCAAACTTTTGTTAAAAATTTGGTTCAGTAGCAAGTACCGCACGAGCAACTTCTCTTGAGAATATTTTTTTATATTTGAGAATTTATTAATGAAGATAATTATTGCTACTTTAAAAAAAAATCAGTTTTTTAGCGTTAAAAAACAAACCGCTGCACTGATTTGCACCCAGCCGTAGAATGTCAAGTTGACAACTAGAATGCGCGTCAAATAATTTTGCAAGTATTAAAATGCGGAGCGATAATTCTTTCGTATATTGTTTTAATAATCTCATTCACAGTGGTGCCTCCGCCACGCAGAAACTTACATGGCCAGTCTAGACGAAGAGTACGGTAGAACAGTTTTTAAACGATAATAAATAAACCGCTGGACCGAATTTGCTTTAACTCTTTTCAGATAAATTGATCTTTTGGTTCTTGAGATATCGTGGAGCAAAAAAAAGACACACAAACTTACACAGACATTACTAAAAAATGACGGCAAACGACTCTCCAGGTCTCAATTCAATCGTATTGAAAACGAAAATTTTGGTGAAGTCGATTTTCGGACCTATTATAATAACTCCCTGAAGAGAAGTTAAAAATCCAATTATATTATTTCATGCAAACCTAACTTAAACTAAGTCATTATATCCTTAGGGATCAAAAAATTGTACTAAATTTCATTACATCCTTAGTGATTTAATTGATTTCAATTTAGAATTTCAACATAATAAAAAGTAAAAAAACAAAAACTTTAATAAATTTGTTATTCGATAACGTAAGCCACCGTGGTAGGAGTTCATCTGAAACCGCACTATGTGTGACAATTTAGGTTCTTAGGTGTAAAGATGAATTCTCTGTCGATAGCAAGTGGTGGGCATCATTTCGAACAATTCCTAGTAGTACGTACATAGCCCATTTTTTAAACGGTAGAAGTAGGCAAACTCTCTCCTCAGACTTAAGGGCTCTATCCGGCTTGCGATTTTGGGATCGTCAACAATTCTCTTAGCTCTTCGTTGAACAGAGTCAAAAGGGCCGACCTGGTATCCTTAGATGGCAGCAGACTTGCGACTTGTAAAGCAGCAACCCTTGCCCCGAGGTGAAGTACTGCTTCGCTCTGTGTTCGCTATGCTCGGGTGTTAACCCTGAAATGTTTCTTTACGCTCGGGATTCAATTTGGCACCCGTGACGTAAGATACTGCATTACCCCCTTGGTATAATCGACTATTTGTAGCTTATAGGAACTGGTTTTCTTAAAATCGTAATGGTCATATTACTTCTTCTATGCAGCTAGTTTTTCATCACTTATGCCAACATCCAGTGCAAAGCGATAAATTAAGAGATTCCTGCTAAGTCCCCATCAGTTTGCGCGCCCCGCGGCGTTACTCACCGGACTTTAAGCGAAGACATCGGCCCACTTAAGTGGAAATTATCTTACGTAGATTACACCAACAGTAACGCTATATTTTCTTCTGCACCGGATAAGTACCCGAAGGGGAGATATTTTTGTAAGTAGTTGTATTGTAATTTACTTTTAACTCGGAGAATCCATTACTCTAAGTGAAACCGGATAATATATTGATAGTAGTAATGAACATAAGTGCCAATTTTATTATAGCAATATAGTTCAATAATTTACACGCAATGTTCAACAAGTAACTTAAACCTAAATGAATAGCTTTATAGATAGTAAAAGCCATATAAAAAGCTGTATAAATAGCCACTCATATATGTTATTGAAATTGCTTTAAGGCCAGAATAAGAATGCTGATGTTAATGGGGTGAAGTTTTGATCATATGTTTGTTACAAGAATATTTCATATTATTACGTCACAGTTTGCCTCTATTTTAATTTATTTCCTATTCTAATAGTTCATTGCTTCTGAAAGAATGTGAAAGGTACTACCTGTTCCTATTAACTTGATTTCATGCAATTCCACCACGCCTTAGCACGCTGCTAAGCGACTATTATTAAATTAGCAATTTTATTGTGATCCGTTCCGGAACTCCAAAATCACGCCTTTACATGCGCCCATATTTTATGTGACAGTGTCGACGAATTTAAACTCCATAACCTTTTTTATTGCTAACCTCAAGGAAAGTAACCACGTCTCGCGACTCTCTCTTACGTACTACAACACTCAGAACTATCGTTAAGTCTAAGTCACACTTATTTTTTTTTAATTTAAATTAGGTTTTTACAAATACTTGAATATTAACGCGTAAAACGTAATGGTAACTTACTGAGTACAAAATTAAATTACAAACAACCAATAACCATACTTAATTTAAAAAATTATATTTACAATCCATACAAATGTCATATTATATTTTTAATTGATTTATCGAAAAAAGTATGGTGTTGAATATAGTTAGTTCTATGCATTTAGTTTATTTATATACATACAATTTCTTCCTAGTCTCTAGGTATATATTTTTCATATGGCTGCAGCGAAAATACTGCATGACAAAATATTACAATGGCACAAAGTTAATTTAGTAACAGATATAAGTGCCCTGTATAAAAATAAACATATTATGGAACTTGAAAACCTATTAAACATTACAATAGGGATATCTTCATTGTCTGAAGACACTTGCTTGGTCCTTGACGCGTCGCCAGCACCCGTCGGTCGCACGGTGCAAAACAAAAGAAAAAAGCGTTTTCGAACCGTATCTGAATATGGTGTGAATATTTACGCAAATATTTGCAATATTGTTCTTATATCTCTATCTCTGTAACTAGAAGAATATAAAAAACTGGCCAATTGCAAGTCGTTAAAGCATTAATTCAGGTTTCCGTAGTATTTGAATATCTGAAGAATATATATTATGTCCTATACATTCTAGACTGATTGAGGTCATATTTACATAATATATTTATATTGTATTGTGATAGAATTCAATAGGTAGCTATGTAGCTATGTTATCATCAAACTCTATATTAATGCATTAAAATGACCAAATGTACTACAAGTGAAACCTTAGGAAAACACCTAGTTTTATCATAGTTTACATTAGACACCTGCAAAATTTTATAAACACCAATAAAAAGAAAGGTTTTATGAGGCTTCTTCTCTATCTTCATTAATCGTAAGTAAGTAGGGTAGACCGGGTACGATTGAAACTCGTCATAATTGAAACAATTTATATTACTCCGAAACCGTCATACCTATCCGTGCGATGCGACGCGACGTTCGTTCGTACTTCGGCCATGTTTGATCATGTGACCAGCGGCGCGCAGAGCAGCGAGTGACGTAGAGAGCACTGACACGTAGATGCGCACAGGATGCTTCGAACAATTTCAAGCCAAGAAGTAAGTAGTAGGTACTTCATATGATTTCTACTTTATAAAATTTTATATCTCGTGTTTAGTGATTTTAGTATCAAGGCATGTTTAATTTCCTTTTTTTTATTCATGTTTAATTGTTTGATAAAATGGAAGTCTGATTTACAACGAAGTGTTGACATTGAATTGAAATGTGGACGATTGAAACGTTTCAGTCGTTCTGGTGTCCAACCGAACCTAAGGTTTTTTATCGAAATAAAAAAAAAATTACTAAGTTTGTATAGGAAGTCGCAAAAATATTTTTGGTTGTGGGTGACATAATATTTTTATCCCGACGGGGGTACTTTTTATATCGTCGGAAAAGTGCATAGAAATGAATTTATTTGTGGCACCAATATAGGCTTAGAGACAGAGAAAATATAATACATTTATACCATAAAAGCTTTTTTCGCGGGTGAAACCGCGGAGTTCGACTGTTTCAGATGCCTAGGAAACGAAAGCACGTTACCGAACGAGCTTAAAAGAACTTGTTCAGCAAGTAAATGAAGCGTGTAGAAGTGTTGTCAGGGTATTTGCTGAGAAAGGTTGCAGAAATGTTCAACTTAGTTTAATTAGGAAACAATAGCCAAAATCAACAAAGTCCCTCCTATGAATCTTTAAGACTGAATATATGTAGATAGTTAGTGTAAGATTTCGTTTAAGTATCTTTTTTAGGTCAGAAGGTTTCTCTTTTCTGTTATTTTTTAGAATTAAAGATTTTACAGTATTAAAAAAAACCCTAATCTTTTTTGACTAGTTTTAGAGATAAGTATAAAAAACCAACAAGTTCACTAACTAAGATCAGGATTGAAGCATTGTTTATAATTGAAACATGTTTGTTTGTATGAGACACGATAATTTTCACAAAAAAAACACCAGTTATTACTGTTCTAGCTTGGTGATATAAAAATCTATGTCAAAATTATGAAAGCTTAGTGATTGGGACAATTTTGATCTCTTAACTACGCCTAAAACAAAATATTTTGAGTTGACCATGTCTAAGATATTGTTTTTGTAATATTTTTTTAAATTTTAATATCAATATGTTACCAACTTTTCACTGAATCATAAAATATATGTTTAGTAAATAAAAATGTTTTAAACATATTAAAAATATTGTTTCTTTCAAAAATATTAAGAGTGTTTCAACTAATCCTACGTATTGTTTCAACTGTTCTTAGCACAAGGTCAATTGAAACACATTTCTTGTTCTTAGCATTAGGTCAATTGAAACAATTTTCCTGATCCTTTTTATAAGGTTATTTTAACCTAACCGTTTGAGTTAAAATAATAGAATATATTTGAATTAGAATCCAGATTAAGATACTTGGTGCTATGAATTTTTTTGGCTCGTAGGTATTAAAAATTACACTTCAGTACACACTGTTAAAGTGAAATTGTTTAAACTGTCCCCGATTTAGCTACGAACTTTGGTTGAAGACGAGTGACAAAAATAATATAAAATAATTGTATATCTATAAATAAATCTATGATAGCAACTCTGCCTATTTTTCCGGCGATCTACGTATAGGACAAACCTTAAAAGCATCGCACGGAATACTAGTACGTAGACAATGTAGTAGATTTTTCGTAAATCTTAATACTTGTACCAACAGTAGCGGCTTTATCGAGGTCTAAATTGCAAATTTAATACTGCTATTTGCATCTGAAAGGAGCTATGCAAAGTCGCCGTCGTTGTATTCAGTGATTTGTAATGTTTTATCTTAAACTTTTTATCTAAATTAGATGTGTGTTTTAGCATCCACTGCTTCTATTAAATTCGAGTTGATCTTTTGTCTTTTCTAAACGATTTTAGGACTGTACCGTTATACAAATTTGTTAAACGAAACGGGAATAAAATGTTTTTCTTGTTTCATACTCTTATTTGCATTTCATTTTATTATTAATATTTTTTTGTATTTCAATGGACTTTGTATTACATTATAAGGGTTTCTTTTTACAATTTCAGTACTGAACCCTACAAAATGAAGCACTGAAAGCAGAAGGGCAATTAAGGTATAATAAACATCTATTTTCGTCACGGGATTGTTCATTCCCATTGTCCGTAATAAAATCATAAACATTTTCGCAGCTGATTGACTAAGTTGACGATATGATTGTCGACCAACTTTTATTTTACAATTGGAAAAAAAATCAGTGAATCGTGTTACAGAAATATAAGGTCTAAATTGAAATAAAATTTTAAAGGTTGATGAATATTGGAGTTGCATATAAATAAGTGCATTATTTTGTATTGTCATGTTCAGTATGAATGAATTTTAAATTACACCCCTATAGGTATAAAGGTAACCATGGATATCAATTACCAATTTACCACGATAATCAAAATCTATTGAAAACCAGTACAATGAAAATGATATTAAATAATACTTTTCTGCACACGGGTTAAGTCTCGTGGATGTCTTATAAAATGCTAATTTTATTTAGCTCTTAAGTAAGGCTCCGCGATTAGTCAAGCTATCGACTGAAACTTCACCACGATTAACTAATCGTGTGCTTATATATATTGAAAATTTCTGAGGCAGGTTTTCTTTCTTAAACTAGAACTAGACTATATCCCTTTCTAAGTCTTTACAAGGAAATTAAAGCAATTTTATCTAGTCTATCTTGTCATCAAAAAAAATATTATAAAAAAAAATTTTAAACTACGCTTACCAAAAGTGTTCTTTGATGCAAGTATGTGTGTTGCTCGCAATCGATTATTGTATTGTCAACGAGTACTGAGCTTCCCTGAAAATTTGAGCGTTCTACCTTTTCGGGAAGTGATCGAAATTACGATTGCAAAATTTGACCCAAACAGGTAAAACTAATATAAGTGTTGTAAAAAGTAAAGTAAATCTTATATGTTCAAATTATACTAAACAGATTAAAGATCAAAATGAAACAATCAAAACCACTTACAGTTTTTTTCATCTACAGGCATTTAAATTTTTAATGACACACAAGACAAAAATACAAGGGTAATTTAGTGGTTCTCAGATGATATACCATCAGTAGTTGTACGGAATCAAGACCGCGCCGGGTTCTGTCGTTGGTCATGATTGTCGATGATGCAGCTTTAATGGACGATGAGCTTTCGACGTTACGGTACTTACAGGAATCATAAGTGTCTTTAATTGAGGAGGAAGTTGGGAGAAACTTTTGGATATACATACTCGTAAAAAATGATTACTAGGAAGGACTGCATAAGTAACTGGCACACGGCGTGATGATGGTTACTAGTTGTTTGAGTTGTTAAGTATCTTTTAACGTTTAATTCAAACCCCTCAGTGGGAGTTGACATCAAAATATAATAGTAATAAAAAAATTCTCTTCTTAATAACTGGCTTTACATTTTTACTTATACTTGTTTGGGTGTTTTGTGTTTGTGTATATTTTTTTGGATATGTTTTGTAATAGAGTAAAATTATTCATTTTACCACTTATTACTCTAAAGCTAGTACATTACGAGTTATGGGTCACATATAAGGTGACCTTAATCCAGATACACTGGCTATGTGGTTCAGAGTAAAAGCCATTGGACAGGGGTCAATTGTATAGTGCCGGATATACAGCGCATAGTTTTCCACAGTTAGACATCGATGTTTCAAAATATCTTTTTTTTGTCAAAAAATATAAATTTTCCTAATTTTAAAATTGAACTTAAGGTGCGACGAAATATATAAGTAACTAAGTCAGAAGTAAATTGAGGCGACTCGGACGTGGAAACTGGATCCGTCATTAGCATAACGCTGCGCCAGCTCGTCACGGGGACATCAACGAGATGAATAACAAACTCTCATTGTATTGGATACGAAAAGTACTTTATTAGAGTACTAGCTGATACCCACGGCTCCGCCTGCATTGGTTTCAGGACAAAAATAGATACATATTTATAAGTAGGGATCCAAATTATGCCATTAACGTTTATTTATTTATTTATTCATTTATTTATTTATTTATTACAACAGAAACCTGCATCACTCACAGTTTCCCAACACGTGAAACAGGGATATAAACAGAAACTTACTGAGCTATATATATATATATTATATATATATATATATATATATATATATATATATAATAGCTCAGTATATATACCTAACCTATTCTAATTACATTTAAAAATGTATATACTACTGACACAAATGTTGTATATTTCGTAAAAAAAAATTTAAGTATCAGGGTACTGAGAGATCGAAGCGTTGAGCAAGCGGCAGGCCTGGAGGATGGGAACGTGTCGGGCGTGTTGGGTGCGGGCCGGGGGCGCCTTGAGCAGAGGCCGGGGGCGCCGTGAGCAGAGGCCGGGGGCGCCGTGAGCAGCGGCCGCGCGCGACGCATAGGGCCCAGCTGACCAACTCTTGGTACCACCACGCCACAATACTCTAGCACGCTTGGGCTGTCTATCGTGTTATGAAAAACAAGGTAGATGTGCTCAAGGATTGCCATCTTACGCCTTAGCTCTAGGGTATCCACTCCAACCATTCCCCCTACGAACAGAGCAGGGAACAGGTAAGGATAATACCCATACATTTTTTTATATAGAAACCGAGCAAATTTTTTTTGGACCCGTTCCACTATGAGGTCATACTTAGCCTCACGTGGGTCCCAGATGATTGCATTATATTCTAATATGCTGCGTGCATTGTACAGTACCAGTATTGGTGCGCTGTCTCTAAATCATGCAGTCTGCCTTATAACGAACCCTAACGCTTTAGAGGCTTTATCGCAAATTGCAACAATATGGTCTCTAAATGTAAGGCCTGAGTCCATTAGTAACCCAAGATCTTTATTCTGATCGGAGCAGTAGCCTTTGATTTTAACGTATTGGTTTCGGTCAGAGAAATAGCTAACAAAAAATATTACAAGGTCAGGAGAAAATCCGATTTCGAAAAATTTTTGTAAAAGGACGTCATTATCAACACGGTCAAATGCTTTTTGATAATCAAAGTATGCCACATCAACTTGATTACCTTGATCCAGCTCCCTAGTCACATAACTCACTAAATCCATGTGGTTAGTAACCCTAGACCGGCCAGCGCGGAAGCCGTGTTGACAATTTGTCACGTATGGACAGATTTTGATGAACTATGTGGTCGTTCAGGATAAATTCAAAAACTTTGTCAAAGGCACACATCACGGCTATAGGTCTATAATTGCCGATAACCGATTTTAGTCCGTTCTTAAACACTGGTGTCACTCTAGATATTTTCCAAACTTTTGGATACACTGATTTAGTCAGTGACAGATTAAATATATATGAAAGTGGCTATTCGAAGACACTAGAGCAGTCGCTAACTATATAAGGAGGAATACCATCGGGCCCCGGAGATGAAAATCCCTTCAGTCTTCTTACAGCACGTTTAATGACACTGATAGTAATAGAGTTGACAGACACATGGGAGGATTCTGCTGCGGGCCACCCATTGCGCTGGGCACTATCCAGGTCCAACTTAGGTTTGTCAGCTCGAAAAACAGATTTAAAATAATCAGCAAACGCCGTTGCCGCGTCTGCCCCTGCAACGGTAGCTCTGTTATGAACGTTTTGTTCATTGGTCTGTCTGGTAGTCCGTTGGTCCTTAATGTAAGTCCAGAATTGTGTCGGATCTGTGCGTATATTTTGTTCCGTACGTCTTATATAACACCTATATGCCAAATCCGTAAGCTCTTTAACTCGCTGCCTATAAAATTTGAACATTTCACAGTTAAAAGGTTTCTTTTCAGCTTTATAGCGCTTTAGATGAAAATATTTCTTCTTAACTTGCGTATTATATCAGGTGTAAATCACGAAGGATATGTATACTTCGAGTTTACCGTAGCAATGATAAAAGTAGAAGTTACTTTTAAGGTTCCGTACCTCAACGAGAAAAAAGGAACCCTTATAGGATCACGTTTCTGCCCGTCCGTCTGTCTGTCTGTTTGTCAAGACCATTTTTCCCAGAAACAGGTGAAGGTGTCAAGATGAAATTAATACTTAATAATAAAGTCTACGGTCCCTTGAAGCTGTTAAAAAATCAGGCTTCTAAGTCAACGCAATAAAAAATAAATACGCCAATTTTGTCGCATATTTTGGCATTCAAAAATAAATCAATACCTATAAGACACTTCCCGTTCCCCTAGAATCATGAAATTTGACACGAATCAAGGTTTTACATCACAACAATTGGAAAAAATCCGAAATTCGTTTATTTGCAGTAATAAGGAAAACTTGGAACATCCATATAGTCAAATACTTGCGGCAAATAAAAAAAATCCTATACAATTAATGCCAGAGGTTTGGAAAGTAGTAACAGCCTTTCTAAGAGGTTTCTTCTTTTAAGTAAAAACTTTCTAAGCTTAGGCCTAAAAACCGTGACCATAAAATATTACTTGATGAGTTTTCCAGTCCCTTGGTTTGTTTTTCTTACAAACAGTTATGGAAATTCTATATATTTATCCTTAATCAAGACAATTCTTTGACAATAAAAAAAGGTATTTCATAAATCACATCTCGATTATTATACTGTTTATACACAGACATTGTTTCACTTTGAACACCAAAAAATACCACGTTTTGCAAAAATCACCCAATGTGATTATATCACATTTATAGCTGTGTCAGTCATTTGACATAAAGATTTTTTATAAAATAAACAAAAACAGGCATCCTTTTAGCAACAAATTAGATATTCGTCAGCCAAACAAACTGTATAAAAACAAAAATTTGAGTTACGTGATTGGTGATGCCGCCGGAATAAATGTTTAATAGCCGAGCCCAGTAGGTATACGAATAGGAAACCTCCTCTTTTTTTGAGGTTAGTAAAAAAGCAAGTAGCAATCAAGTTTAATTTGATTTTAAAATTAAAATTATAGTAAACTATAGATTCTTTTCAATCAGCAATAAGTTATAATTACCTTTACTGTTTCTGAGTAATAAATTACTTAAGAACAAGTTTGTAATGAGAGAAAATAAGTTTAACAGCTAAGTTACTGAATTATGTGCGAAAATAAGTTGAGTGACCCAAGTTAGATATATATTTATTTGAAAATGAGGAGATGTCATTAGCATAATACCGCGCAAGCTCATCACGGAGCCAGGAGCGAGATGAATAATAAATAATCTCACGTATTAGATACACAATATATATATTATAAATGGGACAGTATGTCTGTCTGTCTGTCTTAAACCGATGTACCTATTAAGATGATGATGATCGGTTTTTAGGGTTCCGTACCTCACAAGGTGAAAAGAAACCGTTATAGGATCACTTTGTTGTCTGTCTGTCTGTCCCTTTTTTTCAAGAACGCGTGATGGTATCAATTTGAAATTAATATCAAATACTGAGGTCTACGGTCCCTTGAAGCTGTAAAAATATCAAGCTTCTAAATCAATGCAATAAAAAAACACGACCGAAATACGACCATTTTTGTTGCATATTTTGGCATTTACAAATAAATCAAAAACCTAAGGGGTACTTTACGTTATCCTCGAATTATAAAATTTTGTCAAGAAGCTATGCCATGCTGCACAAAAGAAGAGAAAAATCTGAAAACCGTAAATTTGTTGTTACATCACAAAAAAATTTTTTTTTTGCTATTGTAAACTTATTTGCAGTTGGTAAACTAACTACGACCTATTTCGATGTATTGGGACAACAGTTGTCCTACGGCAAAGTTAAGTTTTTCCCTCAATACAGTTTACCTATTACGGAAACCTCGGCGAGTCCGACTTGCACATGACCGGTTTTTTTTTCTGTAATTGAGGAGTTGAGAAGTTGCCGTTGTAATCCTACACCTTTAACGGAATTTAAGGCGGGTGGAACCGCGGGCAAAAGTAAGTTAGTATGTTTATATATTTGTGTAAATATTTGTTATAACATTATTCCTTGTAAAATTTTTTTCTTTTTTGTATTTTGTTGATAATCTCTCTTATTATATTAAGTTCTTAATTGTATGCGTTGAAGCCCGAACATACGCTATTGGTTCACATACTCAAAAAGTTGACTGAAAGAGATTCCTTATTGGGATATGCCCGTCTTTTGTACAATAGTCTAATTTTTAATTAGTTAACAGTTTAATTTTTCTAAGTGAACTTTTGTTACTAAATAAAGTGTATACAAACAAACAAACTTGTCTTTTACCTTGTTAGGATATTTTATTAGAAAACTAGTTATGTCCCGGGGTTTCGCTCGCGAAAATTCTTGATCGGGACATTAGCACTGAATAAAGAATAGTGCCTATTGAGATTTGACGGGTAATTAAATTAAAGAATAAATCAATTTAAAGTATGGAACGTTTACGGTTCCAATAAAAAGAAAAGAAATAGCACATCTTTTTACATAACTGAAGTTGCACAGTGGTAGTACGTTGGACTGCCGAGTTGAAAGGCCTGGGTTAGATTTCCGGTACCCCTACTAATAAATGTCACATTTTTTGTGTTTTAAAAGTTGTTTCAAGTCAGGTTTGTATGTATTTGTACACGGATAAAATGAACAGTAATGTTACCTTGAGCAATATAATTTGTTCGCCGCAACAGATGACGTTCGGTGATAATGCTCTTGATCGTTTTATTTACCCTATTTCCACATAATAACTAGTACAATTACGCATATAAGCAATATTTTAAAATAGTTAATAACAAAATATCTATAATAAATATATATAGTTGTATAAATATAAATATACACATAATGTTAATACGTAATAACAAAAATATGTCAAAACCTGCATTACAAAGTAGTTTGGGCACCGCTTTGTGTTACTTATCAATGAACACTTCAAAAGAAATCATTCCTTGGTAGTTCTTCGAACCATTACTCGCTTTGCAGACAATGTAGGCACAAATTGTTAAAAAAATGTAGGCGGTCTGTAGAAGAACAAATTAACAGTAACTACGTGTCCGATTGTGACTGCGTTGGTCGCAGCCATCTCTAACGCGAACACAGTGTTAGAGTGAGTACACACTAGTGACATGAAAACCGTGACGAATGGAAATGTGAAACTATCATCGTCACATACGTCATAGAAAGATCATAACTAATATATCTAAATTGAGAATTTATTTGTAAGGCCCTGAAATGGTGCTAAAGATTTGATGCTGATTTAGTCACGGTTTTATATATAATATTTTTTCTTTTTAAAGTCACGCAGAGAGCTAGGAGAGCTATGCTTGCAGTTAAAGTGCGATTAAATAATTCAAAATAATTAGATTAACCTTTGAATGACATTCATTAGCTGAAATAACAATTCAGCAGTCACACTGTTACCAGTCGGTGAAAAAGGTTCTCGAACATCTCGATTAGCGCCCGCGTCCGCACATCAGAACAAGCAGGGTTAGACGGTCCGACAGACGATATGGTTAAAGCTACAGGGTTAAGAAAGCAGTGCATGTTGTGACGACACGTGGATGGAGGTCTTCCGGCTAACGTGTATCTTAAACGTTTATTCAAATTAATGAAAATATAACTCTTGGTAGATTTTTATTAGTGTTATTATTAAAGCACAGAAATATAGGAAAATATATGTTTTGGAGGCTTTTTGCCTTTTCCTTTGCCAAATTGCACTGCTATTTGCTTCATTTGACCTGTTTTTATATAAGGAAGAAGAAACCCGTATGAAGACACTCTTTCATCATCGCATACTTACACTGTAAGTAAAGACATTTCACACTGCCCAATACGTGAAAGCGATCGCGTAACGAATTCTTCAAAGCTGGCTCTCGTTAGTAACGAACAAAAACAAACACATCACGCTTTTATCTTTCAAAGGGATGGGAAGTGTGCTTTTGACGAGATAAATAAACCTCTTTGCGTTTACCTTTTTTGTGCACGCGACGGAATAAACGGATACGTTCCGTCTGCTGATACTTCTTTGTTTTCTTGTTGTACGTAAAAAGCGATAAGTGAATTTTGTTTTCGCAAAGAGTTGGAATGAAATTATTTAAATAGAAACACACTGCATTTCATTTTAAAATATCTAAATTATTCAATATATATTGAAATTTGGAAATTTTATTGTACTTTAAAGGGGCTTAGAAAGACGTACAAAATATAGTGTCACATTTGGTGTATGCTTGTCTGTCTGTTAAAGTTAATTATTGATATGACCATTAAGGCTTTTTATTTGAATTTGGTACACAGTAATATTTTAGGTTAAAATAAATATTAATTATAATTTCGCTTTTTGCCCGTGGTATAGTTATGAAAGTCCTATATGCCTAGTGTGAGTTTTTAACGCTACTATCGCGTTCGCGTCAAAAAAAGACGGTTTTTTCTCATACGACTTTAAATGAATACGCAAACGCGATAGTTGAGGTACAAATACTTTTAAGTTTCATGCGGTAGTACAGTTGACCGAACAACGGAAAAAGAAATACTTTTACCTCGTACCTACAGTTAACTGTACCACAGAATAAATAAATTTCCTTTAGTCTAGATGACTACACCACGGAAAAATAAAATCTTTTTACATACCGTCAACCAGGTAATGGTTTTGATATATCATAGGTGAAACACATAGGTGATTGGGATGTAATGGCTTCAATCTCTATTTTAGAATCTTTAAAAATTATCTAAAGGGAAAAATTAAAATATTTTATGAAGAATAAGGACTAATTCTTTGGAATGAATTTCCAAGCCCATTTTATTTTAATGCAACGTTCAAACAATATGAAGAAGTGTACCTACGTATTTAAACTTTAATTTCTTTATCGTTAAAACGACAGACGGCTGTGGAGCACCTATAAATCTGTTGATAGGCCCAAACGTTTACACGACGCGCCCTATCTGCAAACATTAAGCTATAAAGGTGTGAAATTTATGATTTAATAAAAGACAGTGTTACGTATCATCATTTAACTTTGGACAATTTTATTTAAGCTGTGCACGGTTCCCACCGATTTAAAAGGTCGTTTTTATGACAAAGAGGTA
Organism: Apoda limacodes; assembly: GCA_946406115.1. Taxonomy (NCBI): domain Eukaryota; kingdom Metazoa; phylum Arthropoda; class Insecta; order Lepidoptera; family Limacodidae; genus Apoda; species Apoda limacodes. The sequence goes on along the minus strand of OX291551.1, from coordinate 26,387,194 downwards.
ATATACCTTCGAGCGTCCATAATAGCCCAAAATGAGAAAATGGCAATAAACTCGGCTGATGTTTTGTATCTCTGTTTAAAAATAAAATGAAATAAGGAATCTATTCTTGTTTTGTAGCCCGCTTTTTTTTTATTAAGTTTTTTTCTTACGTCAGAACTGTATGCAATAAACTGGATACTGCTTTTTGCCAATTGCCTTTTTGAATCTCTATCTAGTGGATACTGCTATTTGCCAATTTCCTTGTTGAATCTCTAGCTGTGGATACTGCTATTTTCCATTTGTCTTGTTGAATCTCTAGCTGTGGTACTGCTTTTTGCCAATTGCCTTGTTGAATCTCTATCTAGTGGATGCTGCTATTGGCTAATTGCCTTGTTGAATCTCTAGCTGTGGATACTGCTATTTGCTAATTACCTTGTTGAATCTCTAGCTGTGGATACTGCTATTTGCCAATTGCCTTGTTGTATCTCTAGCTGTGGATACTGCTATTTTCCAATTGCCTTGTAGAATCTCTATCTAGTGGATACTGCTATTAGCCAATTACCTTGTTGAATCTCTAGCTGTGGATACTGCTATTTGACAATTGCCTTGTTCAATCTCTATCTAGTGGATACTGCTATTTGCCAATTACCTTGTTGAATCTCTAGCTATTGGATACTGCTATTTGCCAATTGCCTTGTTGAATCTCTATCTAGTAGATACTGCTATTTGCCAATTGCCTTGTCGAATCTCTAGCTGTGGATACTGCTATTTGCCAATTGCACAGCATTAGCAGAAGTAGTAAAAGCGGTTTAGCACTCGCCGTTGATAAAACCCGAAACGTACATTTTTATTATGTTAAAAAGTCTATTTTATTTTATATCAATAATATTTTTACGGTGAGGGCGCTTTTTTGAGTTCAAAGCAGAGCGAAGGATTTTAGAGTAGAATCTCGAGCATAGCGAGGGATTCTAACGTAGAATCCGGAGCGCAGCGACCGATTCAAAGGACGGCGCACGAGGTAAAAAAGAGATAAGTGTTACTTATAAATAAGAATAGTACATTTATTTATTTCATTATCACTAGGTACTTGAGGAAAACGCACTATTTTTTTTATAAAAGTATCATCATAAATACGAATTTAAGTAAACAATTACAAAGGCGGAATACATTTTACGCGGTTTTTACTTTTTAACAAACTTTTTTTTATTTAGTCCGCTCGCGGTCAGCCAGTTTTAATACACAGCTAGTTAATTGTTCATACAATGTTCTTGATCGATCTCTATAACCAAAAATTAGGGCAGGAGGAGCCGCTGGCAAAGGCTAGTCATAATAAATAATAATAAAATAAGGACATACATATACTGCTAATACTACATTGGCTTTATTTGCCTACAATCTAACTAAAATGTAGATGTAACCACAACCCTCTATATATTGGCTAAATGTAAATAAAATGAAGTAATAAGTTACTTTGTAAAATGTGTCGCTGATTAGCTAATGACTCACTTAATTTCGAAATGACTCGAAAAGACTCGAATTGACCACTCACTAACGACAAGGAGATCCCATTGAAACATGTGAGGGTAGAAGCCCTGATGACTTAATTCAGTCAGTTAAGATACAACGATAACACCACTATACTTTACTACTGAGAATTTTGTTTTAGGGAGGACAAACTTCCTACATTAATTCAGTACAATCTTAATTGGAGTATAGCGTGAGTTAAAGACCCAATTTCAATGTTTCGGATTTTTTTTAATTCCTGAAAATCTTTGTCAGGAATTTTGACATAACTTTCATTAGGTTATATTTTTTATCGGAACTATTACACATCCTATTACCTATACTATTGGTGAATTTAAATTAATTTATTCAAACAAGAAGTTTTGAAGAAACTTGTCCGAAGAAAGTCGACGTCAATAGTCATTGTTTTTACAGGGATATGGTACAAATATAAGTGGCTCCTTCGCTAGAATCTTATAAAATTACTTCAAATTACGTTTGAATAAGACAAATGTCTTGTATCTATTATATTAAAGAAAAGAAGTGACACAGACGTAACCTTGTTTCAATAAATAAATTATATCACAAGAAAAGTCGTTAAAACACAAGCTTAATAAAGACAAATGTCTGTAGATATCAACAGGCGATCCGCAGAGTGCGACCGGCCCGCATTACACTAGAGATCGATCAATTTTCGATGGCCCAATTACATCCCTCGATCGAAGGCTGACACACGGGCACTAAGGTTCGAGAACATTTACTGTGCCTTAGGCTACGAACACATGATTTCACGAGAACATTAATATATATAATTTCTGTAAAAAGTTATACGAGTATGTAACATCTTGAGTCAGTAAATTTAAAATAACGCAATAATTTGCAACATATTTTTAAGCTAATTTTTAATATTGGTAGACTATTTTTATAAGTACATTTTCTCTTACGAAAATTTTATTCAAATATTAAATTAAAACTACACTACTTTTTTCATTACTACCCCAATACTGTGTTTGAGTTTCTATCGTGGCCTTATGCTTTTTATTTACTTTTAATACTTTAAAATCCAAATCACGCTCTTATAACATGTTCTTTAATTTCATACTTTATACACATATTTCTTTAATCCCTACGGCTCGAATTTTCAACTCACATTTGAGTTTTAATTCCTCTTATTATATCACAGTTTCATAAACTATTATAGATATAACAATGAGCAAAGTAATTTTATTTAAAAATGAATAATATTTATAAGAGTTATTATTAAAATAAAAAAAAAACATTTTTCATTACAAAAATTTTAAATGTATATGAATAACTTCCGCCTCCAAGGCTACCTTAACATAGTTGAAATAACCAAACACATAATTTAGAACAAAAGATAAACAACTACCACAAACTCATAAAGTACATGAATCTTACAAAAACACAAATCTTCATAGAATTAATAAATAAATTATAAATATACATACATAGAAATAATCTTTCCTCATTTAAGACTCCTACAAGCTACATCAATAATGTATATACAATTTTTACAGCAAAGATGCTCTCAAAATCTCAAACCTGTACTATTCCTGGATACAAGATACAAAACTGTAAACATTCCATTTGGCTACTGCACCATAAAACAAACAAAAATTTTCACGAATCGCTATTAAAGAAAAAAACCTTGAAGTCAAATGTGATGTAAAATTAAAAATCAACAATTAATTAAATAAAAACAATTTACGATGTTAAGTGCACAAGGTTCTAGTGTGTGACATTACGTGCATACTATTCGATTCAAGCCATACCACAGCTTAATAATTTTATTTAGAAGGGTAACCCGTTGTGGGCTTCAGCGGACGATAACATACCAATAGCCAATAAACTAATGATTAATTTTGTTTGGAAACCAATTTCGACCAATCAGTAAATAGGATCATTATTAAAGGAATCCCTTTAGATGTCATAATCGCTATTTCACACATTTGCCTATTCATACATAATAGTCGCGCAGTTTAAATGATTATAGAGGCGCAATCATTGTCATAATAGCTAGAAGGACGCCAGAAAACTTAGTAAAGCTTCTGGTCGTTGGGCACGTAGCAGGTTTGTGCAGTTCACTAACCCGCTGGACAGACATGGCAAAGGAGGTGACAACTAGAACATACAAGCGTCCTCCTAGCAGAATACAGAGCAGCCTGAAGAGCGCTGGTAAATAGATGAGGGTCGTCATCTATGAGAAAATGAAGATGATGATGGTGATTAATAACACCAAGAGTAGAAACTTTCAAACATGGTTTTCACGTATTGCTAAAGACACAATACCGGATATTGGGGAATCTACGTTTAGTAGCGAGCCTCTAGAAGATAATGATAGTCAAAACATCTACACGATGATTTTTTCTCATCCCCCCGATCGACCTCGACATGGTCGTAAAACTATCGTTAGGCGGCCTCTAACGTACTAACGGCCCCAGATGACGATCTCACTGTCCGGATAGCGAGATTAGTCTCTACGACCTCCCCGAATAGGGACTCCCCCCTCACACGACGCTAACGTTCCCGGGTTCGTCGGCGCCCGAACGGATACACGGGGTATCAAAGAGTGCCGGGGCTCTTCTCGCCCCCACTCAATCGCAACCGCACCCGCGTAACGGGGAACTCCCCTCCTGGCGGTGACTCACCTTCGGGTTCGAGGCTCACGCCGGTCGAAGCGACGCCCCCGAGAGTGACAACCCAAGCCGAGGCTCACCCCGCGGGGAGCCCTTGAGCGTAAAAAAAATCACTCCAAGTACCTAAATACTTGTGTTACATTGTTACAAGTTTCAAAAAGGAATCAAACCTAGAGCCATTCGTACTGTATTCTAGTACCATAGTTCACTAGTCTATCACGGATTCAAATTACTAACAATGTCCAAACACAACAACTTTTAGAACGGCGTGCAACAAAGACATCTTTCCTGAATCTTGTCAGCCATATTATAGCGTGCAAGTTCTCTAGTATGCGGCCGGCCTTAACGTAAACAAAGTATCTAGCGTGCGAAGCAGCATATAAAGGCTCGGTATAATGGTCGATATTCTTTCCAAAGGACAATCCCGAGAGACAACCATTACGGAATTAAATATTACTTACTTTTTGCTCTTGTTGGATCCTTTTCTGTATCCTCGACAAGTTCAGACGGATAGACGTGAGTCGATGTAAATACTTACTGTCATTTTGAGTAAATGTATGTACCCGTAAGATAGAAGGTTGTAACATAATTTCGCTTGTATCATGCGTTACTATCATAGTAGAAATACACTGTATGTTACCCGTGGCTTTGTTTACTGTGATTACAATTTATATCTAATAAAAAACTTTTAGCTAGCCAGATTGTCTTAATAGTTTGCTTATAATCTAAGCCTCCAAATCAAATAAATTTATCTCTGCATGATGTATGGCGTGATTTTTCTCTGAGTTTTGTCTTTATCTTAAATGTGAAGGTTGCACATTTAAATATACACTATAATTGGTGTCAAGGCACAGCTTGCCTCCGGATAAGCGTTGCCATAGATATTTTAAAATTTCCTTTTCATTCAAAGCTTATATTAACATAAAAAAACTGGTCAAGAGTAAGTCGGGTCATGCTTAATGTAGGGTCCGTAGTGATTACTACGTTGATTATGTTCAAAACTATGCTTAGCTTGGTCGCCTACATTTCGGAAACTGTTTGATCCTAATGTATACGATTTTGTGTTTAAAAGTAATAACAGTCTACATGCTCTATGTAGTAGTCTGGATATTAGCAAATTTGTTTAAAAATGTGTTAAGATTCAGAGAGAGAGAGAGAGAGAGAAGGATATTGACTGTCACGCTGTTTCAAACAAGTAACCCAATAGTTTTTATTTATAAAAATAATGTTGTGTAGTTTTTTAAACACGCTTACCAAATATAGTCTCAACGTGATTTTTTACATGAGTATGGTCTTATTTGTAAAATTTCAAATCAATACGACAAATATTTGAAGTTAGTTGTATTCGATTTCCAAGATTTGTTTAAATTACGTTGTTACAGATGAAAATAAAAAAAGCGTGTTAGTAACAAATCATAATCTTAAAGCAAATCAGCTTTAATGAAATTAACATAATACACTAAACATACCTATAAAATTACTTTGTAAATCCTAACTAAAATATAATTGAGCAAAATTTTGGCACTCTTTTTATTTCAAAACTGTCAATAGTTCCCTCAGGAATAACTGTAACCAAAAACAAAAGGAAGAATTTCGTTCCATGACCGGTCACTATTCGTCTCTGTTGCGCGCACATAATTTTGTGCGCACATAAGCATATTATAATGTAGATGAATATTTGAATGACAAAATTGTATGACCTAGTATCACACAAAATTAATGTTAGGTTTTCTATTCAAACTTAAATAATTTAGTTAAAGGAGCACTATAAAGACCAAGCTAAGCTAACGATGTTATGTCTCTGTTGTTTACTTTATAGTGGTTGGTGGAGAGCTACCAGGGGATGCACCAGTGGAATCCTCCTTTGGTTGCCTGGTTTTGGTGGAGCTTTGGATGAGGTGGGGGTGTGGTGCACGAGTACGTACGTGTATGTGTGTATATACATATTTAGATAGATATTGTGCACTTGATAGCTTGGTTCCTGCATGACTGATTGGTAACAGGTGTACATCCGGGAGCTTCTTGTCACTTCTTCTCCCCTTAGGCTAGTTTCCGAAGTGATGGTAGATTAAATGATTTGTATTTGTTGCCGGGCTGTTGTGTAGGGGCTGGGCCACTTTTGGGTGGGCGACGTCTGTCTGAATATATATATATATATATATGTACGTCTGCTGTGTAATATGCAATCTGAAAAACAATAGGCAATTGAAATGTTACCTAAATATTGATTTTTTTTTACTCAAACTATTTAGATTGTAAATCTTGTTTATTAAGAGTTTCAATACAAAGTTTCAATAAAACAGTATTGTAATTACATGTAAAGCTAGTTGTAGTTAATTTACTTGACGATTCGAAAGTGTTCTTAGTAACCCATTTGAATAAAAAGATTTTGATTTGATTTGCCGTCGCGCTCGCACAGATGCGATGATCGGTGTCATCAGAAATTACTTCACACCACTGAACACAGGCTAAGAGGTCAATGTACGAATTTTTCGTGCTTCGCGTTCGTACTATAGCTATAGCTTGCCACAGCAAACTTTCTTACTATAAAATCAAGAAGTTGCCTTTCTCACGATGATAACCGAATTAAGCGCGGGCGGAGTCGCTGACAAAAGCTAGTTGACTAATTAATACACACATTATTTTAAATAGCATTATTCAAAACTTGAATCTGTATTTTTCACTAACTTGTCCATCTGTAAATATTCGAGCCAGTTTATTTTGAAAAATGAAAAGTTCAAACTGATGAAAAAGATACAACTAGGAAGCTCGGCAGCTAAGCCAGCTTAGCCACTTCCTATTTCGAAGTAGAAACATTTGGAAAAATAAAAATAAACAGTAAATTCGTTGCTTCCGCTGCATTACGTTACGTTAAGTACGTGTAGAACATTAACAATTCAAACAGTTTTGTGGGCTATAAATTAAGTCGCGCCGTGTAGTCCGCAAGTAAATCTTCAAATGGCGGCGACTGTAATATTTCAGCTTTTTTGTGTCGCATGTTATAAGCAAAAAGCGGTTTAATAGCGCGAGCTACAATAACCATTTACTAATATACTTAAATTTATATATTCTGAGAACATCGCCAAAGCTTTTTAGTAATTAATTAGTCACTGTCTACCAGTGGCGAGGGGTGAAATTATGGCAAGGGTAAGCTGGTTAAAAAAATTGTATGGTTTTCGTTCTCAAAACTTAGTTTGGAAAATTAAGTTTCGTGATCCAGCAAGTAGTCAGTTAAGCATCACTCTATATGAATTAAAGCCATTATGACAAAAAAAACTCACCGCAATGAACAAATGCGTGAGTTAAAAACACAATTAAACAGTAAAATAAACATAATCTGTGAAAAATATCTACCAAACCGCAAGCCTTTACTAAATTCATGCTATTCTAAATAAAACACAAGTACACTTCTAAATAAAAACGTTTGTACTTTTTTACTAAAATTTGAATATATTTTGATTTTTAATTTATCGATCATATCTATCAATCACTTGAAGGCGACAGAGAAAACAAACGGTAAGAACGTGATTATTATTTCATTTCTTCATAAGCAAAAAACGTATGCCGCAAATATTTAGCTTACCTTGACCAATTTCACCCAACGCGTGTGAGCGAAAGCCGTGGGAGCGTAAGAAACACAGTAATGGCTTTATACTTCGTTGAACAAAACGCGTAAGCGCCGACTTGTACATGGCGCTTTCGACCTTTTGGACGACAGATAACTTATTGTGGATAGAGATAACTTTTACATGTAGTATTTAGTAGCATCAAAGTAACAGAAACACTTCTTTCAGTATTTATTTTTAATGGGTCACCTCACATTGGTTATTCAATATATAATTGGAGCATTCCTGTTTTATTTTTCAAAAATAGCCAAATGAAAAAAAAAACGGGTTGCGTAGTTTTCAACATAAGGTTTTCAGTCGTGTCTGCTTATAACTCGTACCGCAGTCTTTTGCACTGACTATTTTCCTCGAGTTCCTGAGCGCTGCTTCCTGGTGACGTCACAGCCTTGTCGTTTGTCGTGACGTAGCTTCAAGTACGCGTGCAACTAGGACACTTCTTAGCTTACTTCCACGAAAAAGAATGTTCTTAAACTGGAGTCATGCACATTAATCGACAAGTCATATAAAACATGATACATGTAGTGATAAAGTATCGTGATTTATAATTTGTAACGTTCCAAGTACAGTTTACAAAACAAAATAAATAATTTAATAAATAAAAAAAAAAAACTAAAAGAAGGCGGGACTTATTTTATAAGGTAACTGTAATAGTGTAAACAATCTGTGCACTATTTGAACTTGCATTGAAATGAGTCTCGTCTGCTCATAATTAAATATTTAGTATTTTTTAATTTCTGTTTAGTTCTTAATGTTTCTGCAGTCGAGTTTTTTTATTTATTTAATTATTAATTTTTATTTACAGCTTGAAGAGTTTTTTTTTTAACTTTTTTTACTCCTGCTTGACAATTATTATAAGTGTTGCAAACGCTCGTACTTGCATTTTTAAACGAGGGACTTGAAAAAAAATTTGTTTTCGCTCTCACATTAAAGCGCATAAAATCCGCTATTGTGATTTTTAAAGAATTTCATGTACCCAGTGTCACTCTAACAATTAAGATGAATCTAACGACCTCTCAAGCTAAAATCCATCAAACCGTTTAGGCTACAGAGAGTGCCAAAAAATATACTTATATAAATACATACACTAGAAAAACATAACCCTCCTTCTATCACAATAGGGTAAAAAGTTCATTAAATGTTCTTATTTATATATTTTTATATTCTTTACTCGTAAAGTATCTACGGTAATATATTATTTAACATTCGCTGTCCAATCGTGACTTACTTCTTAAACTTCGGCAAAAAGGCCTTTTATGTCATGAATCTAAATCCTGAAGTTTAGTCCAGACACACTGTACAAGAAGCAATGTTGCAACGATGAGCTGCCCTGTCACAAGGACAAAAGTGTTTGGTCAAAAGAGACTGGCCCACGTTATGATGTGAGAGTGTATAACAACGGTCGGTGTAGTGGGCGGTCTCAAGTTTTTGCAGGATATATTTTTTGGATTTAAAAACGGTTAAAACAGCTTTTTATCTGCTTAGTATTTTAATGTTGGTGCAAAAAAGTATATGGTAATTAAAAAAAAAGCTGCATTTAAGCTCAACGAGAAATGGAGAAAAGCAAACTCTCAAATAATTTACTCGCTGAGAACGAAAGTACCAATATCTGTGATAAGAGCAGTCTCTATAAAGTCAAGAGCCACATGGAGACAAATTAGATCCCTTGGTTCTGAAAATGAAGCCAGAATCCTATGAAGAAAGCTACGGAGCAGCAATTTAATCATATATAACTGTATAGTTATATATTTATCTTGTCTAATGTCTCATTACACGATCTATAACAATAATTTTCTTATAATAAATTATTTATAAACCAATCTACTTATATAAAAGTATTTACATACTAATTTATACATTTTTAAGTAAATAGGGATGAAAGTAATAGTTACGAAAAACCTAAGTATTGATAATAATGTTCAGTAATAAATTCTTTAAAGCTTCCGGAACCGAGTTGTATAATCTTCTTTTTAAAAACTTCTTTTTAAAAATAACACGGCTGTGAAAGCGACTATAGTTATTCCTGCGGAAACTTTTATTTTTTGGGAAAAAATGTAGCCCATGAGCTAATTCAAAGTATAAGCTATCTCAATTCTGTGTTTCAACTAAATCGGTTTAGTTGTTGTAGCGTGAAAAAGTAACAAATATGCATGCTCACAAAATTAGTAGTATTCCTTTTCCAATGACAGGTACTATTTGATGAAATATGTAATAAAAATCATTCCTACTTTTATGTATTTTTTATCCAATAGGTTTTATCAAACCAATTTATGTTAATAGATAAAATATCGCTAATTAGAGCGGGTAAACTTTATCAATATGTGTACCAAATTCAGATATGGTTTTAATAGTCTCTGAATAGAATGACTGTGATATACGGACGGACAGACGAATGGATGGATCATGAAAAAGTTTTTCTTCTCTAATAAGAAAAATCAATTAACCTTATTGACTTACCTAAATAAAACAGCCGATTGTAAAATGGCTATTTCAATAGGTAGAAATACCCAAGTTCAATGGTAAATCATCACCCTTCTCGGGCATAGGGTTTTCGCCATTTGCGAAATAGCCGCCCGCCTATTAAATGTCGATTTTTCACATTCAAAATGTTCCTTCCCTTTCCTTAACACCGAAGTTGATTTTAGAGGGTGTTTCTTGCTATGCATTAAAGTGTAGAAAGATTTGATTTCTCAAGAATTCTTATAGATGAATGTAGGGTGGTTTTTGAGCAATTACGTGATTGAAAATGTATGGGAAATTACATATTAATACAGATAGAAATTCGCAGATAAGTGTACCTGTTCGCCATGATGATACTAAATAAAATTAAATATTAATTTTGTGTGGAAATATTCAAAATAAATAAGGTGAAACACGTTATTTTTTAAAACTGTTACAGAATGAAAGGTTTTAGTGAAAGGAAAGAAGATAGAACAAGTTCGACAATTTGTATAAATAGTATCTTTAATAATAATTATTATAATTGGACATTGCATACAGAGCCGTCTGGCCCCAAAGTAAGAAAAGCTTATGTTATGGATAGCAAATAGATACAACGGATACAAATACATATTACTTTTTATTAAATACATACATATCATAAACAAACACAAATGTTTATCACATATAAGTTTGTCCAGAGCGGACATCTTACCCATACTCTCTGCACAGCAGCCGGCCACACAACAAACTAGACTGCGAAGGAGTCTTTGTAGTTGGCAACGTGTATGGAATCACTTCCATATTAGGTATGGCGAATGAAGCATAAAGGAATGATTAATGAGATGAGAAATAAAAGCAATAGGTAACTAATATAAATAAAAATAGTATAGTACTACCGTATTACACCTTTTCTTAACGTTTTAGAGTAAAAGAAGAGTAGGTATAGCAACAAAGATTGAGAAATTGTATTTAGAGAATAATTAACAGAATATCCCTGGAACAAATATAAATGAGGCAAAAGTAAATTGAAACGTAAAGGTTAGACTTCGTCAAATGTAACCTCGATCAAGTTGAGTTTGTTCTCAGTAAAAACAAGGTCGAGATATTTAGATCAACTGAGATGTAGACATCTACTGTTACTTTGACAGAAGCTATCGCCAATGATATAATAAAATTTTGTTTTTTTTATATTTGCATTTTTGTTAACGATTGTAGTATTGTATTTTATACTATTTGAATGTCTGGTAGTGTCGTTATTTAGCACTTTTTGTAGCACTACCAGCCACATTATTGGCTGAAGGAATCGTCGAATATGTACAAATCAAAATTAATAAAAAAAGAAACGTAATTTATTTAGCCAATACAAAAATAAAGAAGGAAAGGTTGTTTGTTTGCTCATATTGTAAATTGGAAATATTCAAAAGGGTTTACCACTTTTAAGTTGTCTTAAGTACAAAAGGTTTCCTTTTATTTACTAAGTCCATTAAAAAATAATAAAGGTAATCATGATTATTTTGATTTTAATCTGGAGTCTCGGGCAGTAAAATGAAGTGTTTCTTACTAAATAAAATAAATAAATTACGCGACGTCTTTCTGTACTATTTCAATTTATGTTCTAAGCTACTACGACCTAGCACTTATCGCTCTATTGCTAATTTTATTTTATACACCACAGAAATATTAACGAAAATCTTGTGAGTTTCCCAAGTAAGTAAGTCATTACTTGTGTCGTGTACCGTGCGGGATGCGCTCCGGCTGTGACGTACGCACCTTGACAGCGTTAATTATTAACGAGAATGGATAAGGTCCCCAGGTACTCAAGTACCCTGACTCCCAACACCGCCATTTTGTGTTTCGTATCTGTCACTCTTGTTTATTCGGAAATTATCTCGCATTTACCCCAAAGAAATATTTTGTAGAATTATTTTTATAACATAAATCCTACTAGTTTTATAAATGTGAGTTTGTCTGTATAAATGGATGTTTGTTACTTAATCACGCTTCAACCACTGGACGGATCGGGATGAGACTTGGAATACATATAGGTTAGATCCTGGAATAGCATATTTTTATCCCGAAAACTTCAAAAGTTCCCGCGGGAATAACTATTACAGAGTTAAACGAACTATGGCTGCACCTGTAGCTCGCTATAGCAAACTTCATTAGTATAATTAAGGAGTTCCACGCCGATAAGCGAAGTTAGGGCGGGCGGAGCCGCTGGCAAAGTGTAGTATAAACTATTTTTATTTAAAGTAAATTACATTTTTGAAAATGCGCGTTGAGAGCGTGGGATAAAGTAAAACCTATAGATCATTATAGCAAGTATTTGTGTATGTAGAGATAACTACGTAATAACATGGTTTTTTTTAGATCCTATCTATGAATTTTACGCAGATAGTGCTGTAGATTAATCTTTCGGTATTTTATCTCCACTGCAACTTTCTATAATAGCACCGCTCGCCATTATTGGCAGGGAATGCATCCATAATTACCGTGGAACCCAAATGATCACACACTATGCTGTTTTAGTGAAGCTTCCTACTGCGAACCTAAAGGTCTGGAACCTTATTGTTTAAAAATTTAGCCACTTAAGGACAACCATATATCTATATGTTTAAATTGGGCCTGTTTCCTTTTGACGTCATATTATTAAAACTTGCTTGATTATTTTGTGCCTATAAATATTGAATCCCATTAAAAACTATTTATATAGAAAATATAACCGACTATCAATTAGGTTGCCTCGTAAAACATTTGACATCATTACTTATTTCCTCTCCGCACGCAACATAGTAAATCGCTCATTAATGATTTAGGTAAATAACTTTGTTTTCCCAAAAAAGATATCTTTCTTATAAAATACTCAGTAAAATACGAATTCCGAAAATGATAAGAGAGCACGTCGTATTACTGACGTAGAGTGTGTGGTGCATAGGTCGGACAGAAGCGTTTATATTCCAAAATCATTAATCATTAATTAAAATCGAAAATCATTAATTATGTTAAAAAAAAAACAAAAGTGATTTTTCTAAAAGGTGGTTGTTAAAAAGACATATATAAATCCTTAAGGCAAATTCTTTATTCTCCTCCTTCTTCTTCCTTGAATCCCTTTATTTGGGGTCAGGTCTCCTCGTTTTAGCCGCCAAAATATTCTGTCTCGGATTGTCTGTGAACTCAGCTCTGTTCTAGATCTTTGGTTAGAGTTTTTGTTGGTTATTGAACGACCTCTGCCTTTGCCTGGATGTTCTTCGTCCCGCCGCACCACATGCCCAAACCATTGAAAAACGACTTTCTACAATAGGAGCCTTTAATGTGTTCGTTGCGCCGATTTCTAGATATATATATGTTACTTGTAATATCAGTCAGTCAGTTAGTCAGTCAGTCAGTCTTTTATATATATAATTGGCCTGTCCATTGCGGTATTAACTACTTTATTCTTTGAGCTATCTTAGTCTTAGTTGTGATTCCTTTTCTCCTGCCTCTTTGCCACATGATGTAATTCCGAAACGAATAAAGGGCACTTTTCATTTGTCATAAGATTTTAAGTTCCATTTTAAGTGTCCACGTTTTTGAAATAATATCAGAAGTAATAAACTTAATAGCTGACTAAAGTTGTAAATATGTATTTTACATCGCTGGTGTCTGCTCTCTTGGGTCGTACGGGCTTTCACCCCACGTCACCTGGCGGCGGCGGCGGGCGCAGAATAATTTATTACATTTCTTAAAAGCCATTACTGGGTGATATAGTCAATGGACCGTCAGTCGCCCTCTTGCAATTAGCTGAATTTAATGCCGAACGAAAAGTGCAACTGTAAAATGTCTGACATTAATATATTGGTATCAATAATACTTAAAAAATAGACATTTTTGAGTTTGACACGCGCACTGAGGTTAATATACATATAGCTTTTTAGCATTTAACCGCACTGTACGCGACCACTTAGGTTCTAAAGTGTGAGAATGAATTCTTTGCCGATGGCGAGCGGTCCGATGGTAGAAAGTAGCCGTGGGCATCATTTCGAACAATTCCTCAGAACACAACCCATTGTACAAGCTATAGAACACACACAGGGAGGCAAAGTCTCTCCTCAAACTTAAGGGCTCGATACCGCAAGTGAGTTTGGAATCGTCGACAATTCTCACAGCCCGTCGTTGAACCGAGTCAAAAGGGCCAAGCTGGTATCCGGGTGCACCTGCCCAGAGATGGCAGCAGTACTCCATATGGGGCCGAACTTGCGATTTGCAAAGTAACAACCTTGCCCCGACGTGAAGTACTGCTTAGCCTTGTTGAGTAAACCAAGTTTTTTGGACGCCAGCATTAATGTCCATGCCATCAGAGCAACTACCGTCAACTACGGTTCGTATGCGTCTGCCCGACAAAAAGCTAACAAACCCTCGGGCACTCGGTAAGATGGCAACTTCGATAGAAGACCCCGGTGCCAGACCCGATCGAACGCCTTCGCTATGTCCAGGCTACATGCCAATGCCTCCCCCTGATTCTCAATAGCTAGTGCCCATCGGTGTGTGAGATACACTAGAAGGTCACCATCACCTTGGAGAGGAGAGAGGTAATAGCGATAGGCCTGTAATTCGATGGATCTGATCTATCGCCCTTTTTGGGCACCGGGTGCACATTCGCAGTCTTCCATGAAGACGGAAATGGCCTAGTGTGGTAGGAAAGCGCGAAGAGGCGCGTGAGTACAGGACATAACTCAAGAGCACACTGCTTAAGCACCACTGCTGGTATACCGTCTGGCCCACTCGACTTATGAAGTAAGCAGATCTGCCTCCACCGGTACGATGCGTAAAATTCTCGCAATCCATCCCCGTCTGCCGACTTATACTGCCAAACACGACGCCAATTAGTTGGCCCAAATGGAGCGGGTTGTGAGCATGACATTTGAGTCCGAACGAGACAGTGGTCCGAGGAGCCAAGAGGCGCATCCATTGAGACGGAGTATCTGTCCGGACGAGTAGTCAGCAGAAGGTCCAGTAAGGAGCTCGTATGTTCCTCTATATCTTGTATTCTCGTTGGAAAAAGTACCAGCTGAGAGAATCTATAGGTCAGAGCAAATTCATGAGCAGATATTCCAGCATAGTTATTGGTTCGAGAACTGAGCCACTCGCGATGGTGGGCGTTAAAGTCTCCCAAAATAAATAGTTCTGCTGTGAGATATTGCTCTAGAACTTTGTCAGTCGTCAAACTCAGGTGCGTGAAGAGTCGAGCTACGTCCGTGTCACCGCTATGAGACCTGTATAGGCACGCATAGATACGAGTGTGGCCGCCGTAATCTACGCACACCCACAATATCGACAGGTCCCTGTCTTCAAGGCTATGAAGGCGGCGACAGCAGATATCCTCCCGGACGAACATACATACATCGGCACGACTCATAAAATTGTGTTCGAGTTTGTAGCCGGGATAGTGAAGGTATGATGTGTCGGCCGGGCAGGATATCTGCGTCTCCGTTAGAAAAAGAATGGTTGGCTGCGCAGTCTCGAGATGGTGGTGGACTGCGTTAAGATTTACGTGAATACCCCTGATATTGCAAAAATCCACATTGTATGTGGATGGAGTAGCCGCTGTACAAACTCTTTTCTTTTTCGTTCTCATGGCCATAATATAAAAATAAGTCAAAGAAATGTTAGCATACTTTTATATGTACCAATTCATACAACACAGGGCCGCAGCCAGGCCCCAGGACACATGTATGGTGTAATATGTATGGTCATCAAAAAGTACTCGGTGTAAAATTTGAAGTAAATATAGTAAACTAGCTTTTGCCCGCGGCTCTACCTAACCTTAATTCGGTTATCGATGTAGGATTTAGGCGGCAACTTTTTCATTATAATAAAAAAACTGACGCACATTTGACATTCTTAGCAGTCTATGTCCTTTCTCAGGACTCAAACTATCTATATACCAAATTTCATCTTAATCGGTACAGCGGTTTAAATCTGAAGAGGTACCAGACAGACAGACAGACAAAGTTACTTTAATAATATAATTTTTACATTTATAATATTAGTATAGATATGGATGCATGAAAACCTAACATGTCACAAAGTCTAAAATTTTAAAAGTTTAAAAAGATTGTATACGTTAGAAAACCAAAGTCTACTCCTAATCACATTGGACATTACAAAGCCTCTTGACGGTAAAACCGACCCTAATCAAAGTCAATCGTCAAATAAATCCCTGCCCTCTATTTCCTTCCATTTTTCAAGTAATAGGAAAACAGTTACGTCATGGTTAACTTAGTAACACACACCACTTCGTATAGTGGTCGTAAATAAAACGGCGTCACTTAAAACGATTTTTTCAAACGCACGGTTGTTTCGAAGAATTACTCTTAACGGATCGTAAATTTTTATAATAAAAATCATATGTTTTTAGACGTTTACTTAGTAGAGTCAAAAATAAGTTTCATTAGTAATCTACGTCATGTACAACATTAAAATAAATTTCAACAACGCTTGTCTATCAGACATTACCGGTTTCTTTAGCATTTTAAATAAGTAAGAGTAACAGGACTATAAAACCATGCATTTAGTAGGCAATGATTGCCCAGCAACATGTTGCTTGACATTGTAACTTTTGTTTAGACACATCGTCTGTTTATGCAACACTAACTTCGTCCGCGTAGACTTTGGAAAAAAAATCTTTTATCTACTTATGGTTTTACAGTATAACAAAAATATCTTTAATAATTTTTTTATCCTATTTTAGGGTACCGTACCCAAAGAGTAGAAAACGGGACACTATTTCTAAGACCCCGCTGTCCGTCCGTCCGTCTGTCTGTTACCAGGCTGTATCTTATGAACCTTGATAGTAAGACAGTTGAAATTTTTACAGAAGGTGTATTTCAGTTGTCGCTAAAACTAGAATAAAATAAATATTAAGGAGGCTCCGATACAACAAACGTGAATTTTTTGCTCGGTTTTGCTCGTTATTGATAACGGCAACAGGTAGACGAAAATATTCACACAAAATTTAGTTATATATTTAATATTTAAGGGGGAATCCTATACAACAAACTTGATTTTTTACCGTTTTTATAGATAACTAGCTGTGCCCGCGGTTTCACCCGCGTGAAGTTAGGGCCCGTGCTCAGCAGTGGAATGATAAATTATAGCCTATGTGTTATTCTGATGTATAAACTATATTATTGTGAAGTCTCCGTCAGCGTGTAACTCCTTGTGTGTTATTAAGTTAATGTATTGGTAATATTGTTTAGATCACGTTCACATGAGGCTTAAGTACCTATAGAACGCAAATACTTCAGCGCAAAGCTTCCGGGTAAACTATGTTGAAAATTGACCCGTCCGGCAAGTGAACCTAAAGATTTCTAGAACTGCTAACCTGGGAAAGAGCGACGTACAACTGACCATGCGAGAAACAACTGAAACCGAGATCTACTCTAGCAACACGAAAAGTCAGCCCTTGAGCCTTATTAATTGTCATTGCATAACACACCGATAATGGGAACTGCGTTCTTTTAAATTGAACTAGAGTTTAACCGATGTGCTCTTTCCTCTACCGATTCTTGAGATCGCGTATTTCTCATTCTCTTAGCTTCTCTCGAATTTCGAGATAAAGATCGTTTTTTAGGTGGCATTGTGTATTTTATTTTTAATTGACGGTATCTGAATACCTATCTAACAAAATAACCTACGTTAGAGGTCCTAACATAAATAATAAAACTGATCCTAAATAAATCCTTAAATCCAAAATTAAATTCTTAAAAACATAAAAGTAGATACCTAAACTACGTCTAATAGAATGAAATTTGATACCTAGGTACTGCAGCGTGCGGGGGCGTAAATATGCTGCTTCTACCTATTTCTATTTAGGTATCGGGATCTCTGTTAATAAAAAGACAACATCGGGAGTTCTTTTCTATATTCAGATGTTCTTTTCAATCGCCACAAGAGTATACATCCTTTAGACTGATCTACTACCTAGGAGAATTATTATACAATATTAAACTTATCTGCAATACATCTTCTTCTATTAGGCCATCCTTCAATAGGCCTCGGGTGGCGTGTCGATACATTGGATAAAATATACATTAGGACATTAAATCGCGATGGTGGCGATGCTTGGAATATTTTGGATACTGGAGTATCTTACTTTAAGTCCACTGGCAATGTAAAGCCATTCTACCAATTCTAGGGCTCCCTGATAGAGACAGGAATCGACCCTCCAAATTTATATAGACTTGACCGATCTATATTTTTCACTTGAATGTCAATTAATAACAAAATAATGACAAGCTCGATTTCCGATTGTTTTTATTTAAAAACGCACTGACACCATCTATTATGTTTCCTTAAAACCACTACGAAGTATTTGCTGCGTAAAAACGTTCGCTAGCCTATTTACTTCCTTTATATTCAACAAGAGGTCGTAACCTCTACATATTTCCCACTAAATAAATTTAAAAAAATTAACCTATTAATTACCAAATAATTCTTAAAGAATTATACCTAGAAATATCTACAGCTTATAACAAAAAAAAGAAATGAAAATAAAGTTAAAACGCCTGTCCAATATTATCTACCTATACCTACGTTACTTAAACATGAATACCTATGACTACGCCTATACCTATTTAAACTTATAGAGAATTAGAATAAAAATTAAACATGCTTCTAAAATTATTAAGTTAATAAAAGTACCTACGCTTTATAGCTACTTAATATTAAAAAAAACTGAACATAAATTAGTCAAAACCTACCTATCAGTATCTGAAAATCTATGCGAACTACTACTTCACCTGAAAAGAAATAACATGTAAACTATTAATAATTTGAACGAATATTTAAACACTACCAAAATAACTAATAATACCTATTTTATAAAATAACAACAAAAGAAAATCTAAAAATTAATTATTTAAAGACTAAATGTCGCGCTGATAAGCACGGTTTGTTAATATCAATTATTGTCTGTCAATAAGGTCGAACGCTCTGAACGTCTATTCGCATCAACAGCCAAATATTGTATGAAGCTCGCGTTTTTTTTTTTTTCTGAACTGACAATGGCGTTGGCTGTTGCAGCCATTACTGCTCCACCCCGGGCTTTTTGGGGCGAGACTCTGAAGGAGCCTCAGCCCGTATAGCGCCCAACGCTCAACTTGGGTTGTCACTCTCGGGGGCGTCCCTTCGCCCGGCGTGAGTCTCAAACCCGAAGGTGAGTCACCGCCAGGAGGGGAGTTCCCCGTTACGCGGGTGCGGTTGTGATTGTGATTTTACCTCGTGTATCAAAGGGTGCCGCTCCTGCGGGCGCCGACGAACCCGGGATAGATGGCGTCGTGTTTGGAGGCCTAATTCGGGGAGGTCGGAGAGACTAATCTCGCTATTAGGACCTCGAGATCGTCATCTGGGGCCGTTAGTACGTGCTCAGGCCGCCTAACTATAGTTTTACGACCGTGCCGAGGTCGATCGGGAAGCTCGCGCTCGTCTTTTTATACCTTTCGCCGCCTTTTAGCATGATTCAGTATTCGCGCGCGATGGCTTATTAGCGTATTTCATGTATAACTTTGGTGTTTCTGGACCGATTTCTATGATTCTTTTTTTATTAAATAGGTACTAATGTAAATTTTTTTTTTAATTAGGGACGAGTAAGAGTGTTATAAACATAAGATAGACAAATATAATCAGAAAGCTGCGAACTGCTAAGCTATCGGGAGTTACACGTGTTATTGTGAGTAAACCATAAAATATAGCTATGGTGTCGTGGGATATTTTTTATATAATTTTAAGGTGAACATTTCCATCATACATGATTTTTGTGTAGCTTTAACCATTAAGGCTGCACACGCGACGGAAGCTTAAAAAATGGAGTAACTCCTCCCGTTTTCCCAACATTTCCCTTCACTGCTCTGCTCCTATTGATCGTAGCGTGATGAAAAGTATACTATAACCTGCCCCGGAGGTAATTAAAATAAAAATAATTGTATCAAGTTTCGTTAAAATCCGTCGAGTAGTTTTTGTTTCTATAACGAACGTACACACAGACAGACAAAAGTTTTACTGATTGCATTTTTGGCATCAATATTAATCACTAATCACCCCCTGACAGTTATTTTGAAAATATATTTCATGTACAGAATTGACCTTTTGAAGTTCAACCTAAATTAACAACTGCTGGTCTACAAACTTTAAATTTTTGTGTGCCTTTTGAATGACTATTGCGGTTTTTACTAATTTTTGGTCACTGAATATACTACTACTAGTGAAATTTAAAAAATATCTTAGATTAAGAAATATCACTAGTATGAAACACTATGTGTGTTTATAAAAGTTTGAATTAACATAAACTATTATTATTAAAAAAAAAAAAAAAATTATTTAGTTATTGTAGTGTGCATCGTTGACTACTTAGATTTACGTTGACACGAACGTGGCAAAGTTTTGGCACTTTTTTCACAAATGGACGAATAAAAATTGTACATTTACCGAAAAAAAGGTCGAAAAAAATACAAAAAAATTTAGAAACTTTCACGTTTTAACCTGTAAACACCATTCAAATAGCATCGGGGACATCAAATAAAAACGTATTATTACATAATTACCAGGGTAAATCACTTGATATTCAGAAATCTTACATTAAAGTTGATATTTTTCAAGAATTTGCAGTTTTGATGCAGACCATATTATGTATATAGCAGAATGACGGATTCCCATACAAACTTCAAAGTTATTTATACCCCTTAGGGGATGAATTTTGCAATTTTTTTTTCGTAATGATTGTTTACGCTACAGCAGGAAACTCTGTGTAAACTTTCAAGTCTCTAGATCTAGACCTAGTAGTTTGGGTTATGCGTTGATAAATCAGTCAATCAGTTAGTCACTCAGCCCCTGTTCACTGTAGCAAAGGCTTTAATATTAAAGAAAAGATTAAGGAGACAGTGTACAGAAATTGTAATGAAAGATAACGACGATTTCTCGATCGAAAGTCAATGATTAATATTTAATTGCAGATTCAAGATAGTGATTCGATTTATGTACAAAATGGCATTGTGCTAATTAAGTGCAGTAGCTTGATTGAGAGGGATTCAAGTTTTTTCATTAACACATATACAAATACACAAAACATGAATGTTGTGAATTGCGAAAAACTTTCAACATTTATCGAAAAGCTGACTATCGTATGATTAAATCTATAACTAAAGAAAGTACAGTACAAAACAATACACAGTCTACGCTACTACAGTATAGGGTTCTCCAACAAAAAAAATATCAGACAACGTGCACGTAAAGCTCGTGGTGTTGCAAGCTTTCATAAATTGCAGTGAGCGCTAAACTTCTAGTAGACCGTTGCGTTAGCTTTTTTTTTTCCTTAGTAGTATTAAAAACTGTTAGTAAGCAACTAACTATGCGAATATTACACACACAGTCTCATGAATTACAGTAGAGAGGCGCGCGGCGTGACAACATTTGGTGGACAGTCTATGCACCTCTATTTTTATCATCCATACGTGTACTAATATTATAAATGTGATAGTAAGTTTTTTGTTTGCTTCCTTCACGTCACAACGGATTATTCAATTGAGCTGTAATTTAGCACACAGATAGTTAAAGAGACAGAGATGGACATTGGCCATCTACTTTTGACCTCGAAATATTCAAACCTCCCACAGGAATAACTATATCCTAATTCCACGTGGACGAACTATAGGTACATGTAAAGCTTGCTCAAGCAAACCTTATAACTTAATTCAACGAGCTGAGGTAGGAATCTTACGCCCATAACCGAATTTAACGTGAGTAAAACGGCAGGCAAAAACTAGTTAATTATAAAAATAATAAATATTCCTGGGCATCTTACAACGACCCCAACGAAGCAAGGCTTGTTTTAGGGGTACCAGATACCGGAACAATTACTTACTTACTTTTTTAGGGTTCCGTACCCAGAGTTTTACCCTTTGAGTCACTAAACGGGACCCTATTACACTATTGGCACTAAGACTCCGCTGTCCGTCTGTCACCGGGCTATATCTCATGAACCGTGATAGTTAGACAGTTGAAATTTTCACAGATGATGTGTTTCTGTTGCCGCTATAACAATCAATACTAAAAAACAGAATAAAACAAATATTCAAAGGGGGCTCCCATACAACAGAAGTGATTTTTTTGTCTTTTTGTTAGAAAATGGTTCGAAACCCTTCGTGCGCGAGTCCGAATTGCACTTGGCCGGTTTTTCCTAAAGACTCAAAACAAAATACTCAACACAAAAATATTTATTACATAAATGTTTGTTCTGGGGATCTAACCCATGCTTCTGGTTTAGCAGGGAAGGTTTTGGGAAAACTGTTAACAATAGAACGCTAAATGTTGCTTTTGATCTAGAAAAGCAATTAAAATGAAAACAAATTCGTATTTGACCCATTAGAATCAAAAGCCAAAGCCGTCGTCAGGACTATTATTTAGAAGCAAATTCTCAGTGTAAGCCTCACCACAACATTGCTCATATCATTTGTTAACCCATAACAAAAGCTATTTTTGTCTTTTGTCGAGAATAAAAAAAAATACAATGCAATTAAGCTTACGAAGTTTATAATCGTATAGGAATAGCCTAGAGTCGTCGCGTTCGCAAGACACGCATGTATGACAGATGAGGCATAACCAACATCTCATTGCATAGGTTGAATTTTTATATTTTGACCTTTATTACAAAGCAACAAAAGCTTAAGATTAACTTCTTATATGTAAATAACAATTTGTTAAGGTGAACCGGGCTTTGTTTCCACTCTAATGAGGCACAAGTGGTTGACAATGGCTGTCATTGTGTCATTGACTTCACAACATATTTTTTTCTCGTTAATTTGTCTTTTCTTCATTTCCGTATGTGAACGGATGCGCTTTAGCAAACAATAGCCACTTGTCATAAGCGGTATTCAAAAATTAAAAAAGAAACGAGTAATTATTCCCACTTTTTTTGTCTTTTAAAGTTTCTAAAAGCTTTCAAAAATACACACGTCATCACAATGTAACTGACTTCGTTAGGGGTATATTAATGATCAATCATTATTACCAAGTTATGACTTTCTGTTTTTCTGCTATTTAAAGCTCCGACATATTATTATAGGTGCTTACAATGCATGTAACCAGGGAACTTTTCTGGTACGAAAATCAAAATAAATTATGTGTATTTTCGGGTGCATTGTCTTTGTATAATGCGGATTTAATTAGACTACACATAAAACTATAAGAATTTGACTTTGAATAAAATCTAACTCAGCAATTAATGTACAATATGCCTAATGGTGGTCAATAAACAGATTTTCCGTTTGCTGCGAAATTGTAAAAGACAGATCTTCTGTCTGCTGCAGTACTGAGCCTGGAGATTTTACGTTTATATATTTTTCAGATTTACTTTAAAACACAATATTGCAGATGCCTTTTGTATAATTTCAATAAATTTAAACTCTATCTGTTGTCACCTTATAAGTGACACACGACGTTTTACCTACACCATTCAACAGTAGGTGCTGATATTGCCTGCGTCAGCAAATAAATCGCAACCCTGCACAGTGCTGCGCTGGGGACAGAGGGGTCGCTTTGACCGTCGCTGACTCGTTAGTAACACAAACAAATTTGATTACTGAACGAGGTGGACACAGAGTTAGTTATGCGAGTCTATCGCCTCGCTAGACTTAAATAAACAGGGAATGGTTTTAACTTTTTATTCTTAAGGTTTTTCTTACTTATACTATAAATCATTTTATTTAAATTTAAAAATGCTAAAAAGTGCTGTTTAAGATTTTGTAAGTGAAAAAGTGTTACGTCTTGCCATCACCAAATAGACTAGATAGACCAGTGTGTGGTAAAAAAATATTAGGAATGGATGTTCTTTCATTGTCAACGTTAACTTTGATATAATAAAGCTTCAACTAGTACGCCATATCTTCCTATCTGAAGTATCTACTTTAAAACTAAAAAAGAAAGTTTCTCTGTCTGTATGTCATTAGTGATGTAACAATACTAACCGAGTCTTGCTTAAGACCTGTTGGCCGAATCTACTAGTTACATGCAGTAGCGTAAATAACCAAAAAATGCAATTATTAATACTAAAAAATTATTATCATAGGATTCTTAAAAAAAAACATTGCTTAAATAATAAAATGATGGTACAAGATAATTAATAACGGTACGTTTTTTTACTTTTCAACGAAATTCAATCATCGCAAAAAAAAACTTAGTAAAAAGATGTGTGAATCTTTTTTGGTCATCACTGGCTGACGCAGCTCACAATTGATTAACATTGTTCTCTATAAATCTTTATTTGTCTGTCTTTCCGAGTCGGCAGGTCGCAGGTTGCCGTTCGCCGGTCGGTCGTCACGACCCCTGCGCGCTTTTGCGAAACCGACCGTCACCGCTCATTAGCACGGCTGAGTGCGGACAGTAAATACCGCATACGCTATTTTAACGATAACTGATGAACGTATGAGATGATGTTTGTAGGAACCCTTTCGAGATTATAACAAATTATTTTAGTCCTAACAAAAACAGGTTGATGTTTTTCTTATAATTGTTATTTATATTTATTTCAGCTAATCGAAACTCATTTATACCTACAGAAAAAACTCCTAGTGACTTACAAAGTCCTAGTAAATCAGTCATGCAAATACACAAATCGTCATAGAATTAGGAAATACATAATAAATAAAAATATACATGCATACAAGATGCATAAAGACCTTTGCCTCAATTGGTAGAGCACTTATACGGAGTATAAGGATTGTTGCAGGTTTAAATCCTGGCTCGAGGTTAATCTTTTGACAGAATTTATAAATACATACGGTTACATACCTACTTACATCTGCAATTAGAATTATGCCTATTTCTAAACATTCCAATATGAAATATGCAATTTATTTTAAATAGATAGATAAAATTGAATTTCGTGGGAAACTAAACTTACGACTAAACTAGAAAGAAAAGGGAATATTTTTATGGTGGGAATAATCTATCGTACACTTTTTGGGTTTAGGTTTTTTAGTTATTTTTAAAACGTAACGATATTTAGCAACCTGCTGTACAAGTAAATTATCGTTGCCCATTTCCATGGTGAGATCGCCATGGGGAGGGTCTGCGTCAGGACAAAACATGGAAACTCAATAAATTTTAAAGTGCTACGCTTGACGCCTGCAGCCATTCGTCTTTCGCTTGCATTCGCTAAAATGTGTTGTTTCAATTTCAAAATTTCATTAGTTTTGAGAAAATACTTAGATTTTTGTTAGATTTTCGTGCCTCACTGCAAAGAAAGACTAAACTGACCGTAAACAAAATATTTAATTTAAAATCTTACCTTGACCTATTTATTGTAATAAACTAAAACGTACAGTCTTTATTAATATTAGTTTTAATAACTTATTCTTAATTCCATGAGAAATTTAAAACGGGTCGGTTAAAAGAGACTCACAGTATGGGGTTTTTCAAGAAGGGAGTCATTAGATTAAAGGGTTGGTAGCACGTGAGTAGTGTCCACGATGTTACAAGCATCTATAGAATACGGTCAACATCATCCGGGTCATATGCTTGTTTAGTGGTATAAAAATAATTTTTGGCATCTATCGACTTTTGTTGGCTACAGTTAAAAACCTCAACAGTGAGCTTAATCCAGAGCGTTCGCGAGAGAAAAACTCCTCTGTTGTGCTGTGTGATCATTTAAGTTCTGAAGGTAAATAAACTCCCTGCCGAGGGTGAGTGTTTTTATTTACTGTTATTTATAATGTATCATGCCACAATTCAATATAAAATATACAGTAGGTATAGATATCTTAGCTTAAGAGGGCGATATATGCCAGAAAACTAATTTCTGTAATACTAACGATGTGCATGTAAATGTACTTAAAACAATTACACAATATCATATACATTACTATCAGATATATTTTTTATATACTTCTTAAGTAATTAATGCCATTATGACGCCATAAAAATATTTTTTTTGTATGGAATTCAACGTTTTTACCGTTTTGTAGTCACATTTTTTGACTTTTTGCTACAATTTAGAGTCAATGCACTAGATAACAAGCTATTTTGATTATTTAACCAATTTTTATTAAAAGAAAATGCAATACAAGCTTTAAAAATTTGCACAAGTGTTGAAACAATGGTTACTTCCAGATTTTTTATTGCATTAAATACAATAAATGAAAATTACTCCAAAAGGTAATGCACTAGAGTCTAGCTCTGTTTTGTCTAGTGACAAGACAAAAGCAAGTTTTATAACATACATTTTTCTCAATCCTTAAAATGCTAATGCTTTGCAAAAAATGGCGTATTTACGCTATCTAGCCTATCTCGCAGTCAGTCATTTTACAACTATTACTTATTTTACCTACAAGTCATCTCAATATACTACAATAATACTCACCACTCCTAAAAGTAAACTTTACAAAACAAAATACTGACAATAAAATCAATACATACATAGTTTCTAAAGAAGCGTCACATACAAATAATCTTCAATATGTATTAAAACAAACAAGAAAAAAAACAAGCAACACATACGATCCCATGTCCCACGAAGCCCTTTGTTCTACGCTCCCGATTATGAACAAAGTCTCTTTGTCAACCACATCGTTATACCATACTTTGTGTTTGCCGCGTCTTTAACTTCGACCAGAGCAGCCTACTGTTGACAATTTTGTCTCATTATTGCAAATTTCATGTTTTATTGTATTGTTCTAGAAATATAATGTACTTTAAATTTGGTTTATTTCTTGACAAATCCTTAACCTTAATTAATCCTGGCTTATATATTGCTTATAGTTTGACTGGCAAAGAGGTATATTTTTATGTTCCTAGTCTTTTATTTTACCACTTTATAAATCTTATTCTAGTGCATTATGTTATGACTTATAGTTATAGGACATACAAAAGCCATCTTAGTCCAAAGAGAGTCATCGGAAGTAGTGCTTTAGTAATGGACACACCACCTGTAACGAGGACTAAAGTGGTTGCTAAAAAGTGGCTGTCCCCCATATTATGATTTGGTGTGTATTAGCAACTTTAAAAGTATCTAAACGAATTTTTATAAAAGCCTAATATATATGTGTAAGGACGTTGTTGTCTGTTGAATTAGGCCTTTCTTTGTTCTGAGGCCCCAAACAGAACTAAATATTGCTTGGAAATAACTGCTCGGTGGTTCTGTTAGTGGTGACTGCCTGCTGAACCAAGGGGATCAATCCTCGCACAAGACAAACATTAAAACAAACGCTGAAGTTCTATTTTTGTCTTGAGTCTGGGTGTTTTCTACATCTAAATTAAAAAAAATCAAACATTACCTCTTTACAATAGATTTTTATCTTATACTAGCTGTCCCGGCGAACGTTGTTCCGCTGCCGTCCCTCTGTACCCGGCGAAAGTTGGTTTTTACCTATAGTGCCCGAGTCCGGCTCGCACTTGACATATCGAGATAAAAACTATCCTATCTTTTAAGTTGGATCAAATAACAGATATTTACGAAGTTTGATCAAAATCGGTTCTGTAGTTTAGGAGTCCATTGAGGACAAACATTGTGACACGAGATTTATATATATTAAGATTTAGCGCAGTTGGGTAACACTTGACAAAACCGTAGTCGTAACATTTTTTCAAAAATACTTAATAACCACGATCAATGAAATCAGAGCACATGTTGTCGTAATTTTTTCTCTGTTTTAAATTAAAACGCAATAATTTTAGTCACTAAAGAATATGAAAGAAGTTTTTAAGTTACCGTTTACGACCTGTGGTTAATCAAGTATTTGGTGATTTATGGTACTTTAGAAAAAGGTACAGTATGGTATTGGAGTAGACTTTGAGTCTGAAACTTAAATGCTACAAATCGAAAACATGTAAACCCTAAACAGATGACCATAATGTTCAAAGTTACCTTTTTTAAGTCCAAGACAATTAAATTTTAAAATCTAGCGGAAATCGAAAAATATACGGGTCAAACTGAGAACCTCCTTTTTGTTTGAAGTCGGTTAAAAATAAGAATGTTTCTTGGTACAGTCTAAGACAGTTAATTAACAAATATATAAAAACTAGTTTTTGCCCGCAGTTCTACCAGTCCTAAATTCGGTTATCGATTTTAACAGCAATTCTTCTATTATATATATATTTTGCATTTTAAAACTTAACGTATGTCAATTGTACTTTTTAAATGATAGACTCACGGCTTGTAATTCGCGGTTACGTTACAGTCGAGATAGCTCGACTAGTTTCGACTAGGGTTGTAACAGACCATGGCCTCCACCTCCGTTACTGCGGAAGCTCTGCAAGAAAACACACCTCCGCCTTCGCGTCCGTAAAATTTTGCAGAGTTTTAACGGAGGTTTATTTATTAAATAATGACTTAGATTTAAAAAATTATGACTATACTCTATCCACCGAAACGAGTTAATAGAGCATTGTCTCTGTCGCACAATCCCTTACAAAAGATAAGGACACAAAAAGGTGAGTGGGCGTCAACTATACTGATAAAAAGTTAAGGTGTGTTCATATGCGATGATTTTGTGCGCTCAATAGTAAGCACTAAAACCACTTAAGTATTTTGTATTGAACTTAGAGAAAGAAAGAAAAATATTAAGACAATGTTTTAAAATAAAATTATGTATATTTAAATAGTTTAACATATACAATTAATTAAATTATTCCGACGTATCACTACTGTCGCTGTCACTTCCCACGTTTATTATGAATGTTTCGGTCATTGTTTCCACATTTCTGTCCATGGCATTCATTTTCGGTTCTACTATCTCTTCGACATGTTTTATGCATTTTTTCCATTTTGCAGCGTCAATATTTTGAATTGAGTTGTTTAATAACATTTTTAATTCTGCCATCTTGTATGTTTTGTTGCGGGATGCGACATGTCCTTTAACTTGAGCCCAGATCAACTCTATCGGATTTAATTCGCAGTGATACGGCGGAAGTCGTACCACAGTTTTATTTTTAGCTTTCGCCATTTCGTCTACGACACGCGCCTCGTACTGCTCCTTATGATTTTTTACGATATTCAGTAGCTCTCGTTTTAATAAATCATCCTGAAAGGGGATTTGTTTTTCTTTCAACCAATTAATTATCTCTTGTTTTTTATTTTTTTCAGTCGGAATTTGCTCTACTTTTCTTGAGTGGTACGAAGCGTTGTCCATTACAATAATACAATTATCATGTAACTTTTCAAGAATATTTTTGAACCAATTCTCAAACACTTCGGCATTCATATCTTGATGGTAATCTCCTTGCTTTTTTGACTCGAACACGTGTAAGCCCCCTTCTACAAATCCATCATCACTTCCAATATGAGTAATTATTAACCTTTTTCCTTTTCCTGGAACAATAAAAAATTGTATTGAATGATCTGATACAAAGTTAACGCTCACACAGTTTAAGATAACATAACAAACAATAAGTGCCGCCAATTAAGGATCGCTCAGGTACATTCAAACCTTTTCAAAGAATTGCATTAATGACAAAGACAGTTTTAACAATGGAATTATGTTAAAGAACTTACCGGAAGGATTTTTTAATCCAGTTGTCAGGCCATCAAGGAATGCGTCGCGTTTATTTTTCACATTTGTATCAGTCCATACGTTTGTAGTAGTATGGCCTTCATTGAGCCAAGTCTCATCCAAATAATATATTTTTTTCTTTTCTTCTCTTGCCATTTTCATTGTCCGCAAATAATTCCTCCGCCAAAAAAATATGTCGTCACGATCAATCAATAAGCTGTTCCTGCATCTTTTAATGTACCTAAATCCAATCATTTTAAGGATTTTATGAAGTGTTGATCTTTTGAATGTCCCCAAAGTACCATCTTCATTTATTGAATTCATTATTTTGTCCAATGTCGGTATCTCATTTCGGGAAAATAAATCGTGAACTTTTCTTCTTATAGCACATTTAGTTAAGTCGTCGATTGTGTCTACAATGAAAGTACGTTTTCTTGTTTTTTTGGGTGAATTTAAAACATTTTTAGTTTCTTTCTCTTTCAGAATTCTATAGATGGACATCCAATGAACACCCATAGATGATGCAACAGCTTTCATGACGTCATTGTTTGAAGGGGATTCCATGGAACTCCTCATAGATTGATACATGTTCCATATCATTGTTTTTTCAGTCGAGGAAAAGGCTCGTCGTCGCCTTTTTTCCACAGAGTTACCTCCATGTAAACTGTCGGCCATCTCACTTAGGCAAATCGACAGTAAACTCAAAAAGTCCGTTATACAAGCGCCAAGTCTTTAGGAATGCAATCAATCACAAAGCCGGGTCACACGTAACAAAATTATCCAGAGTCCAAATAACAAGCCGAGTCAAAAAATAAAATAATAGATTGCACTAGCACAGTGAGCACGTCTGAACAGTACGAGTCGCACGAACAAACTAAAAAAACTCGCGCTGTGAACACAGCCTTAACGTCATTGTTCGACCAATCACATGCCAGTTCATTTTTCCCCTATTAACTCGTTTCGGTGGATAGAGTATAGCACGAAATACAACACGCGAGTAGCGCCGTTCGACGAATAGAGGTCAGTAGTAACAGTACCTAATATTTGTTTTTATTTCTAAAAAAGTATACTATGAATGTGATACCTATTCAAAATAAAAGTTTTTGACTTTCTATACTTTTGAATTCAATAAATCTAAATTAGTTTTCTCCACTTTCATTTTCACCATCGCATCCGCCTTCGCTAAGAAGGCCTACGTTACAACCCTGGTTTCGACCCTTTAACGATAGCCTTATTCGTGAGCTGCATTCGGTAGACCCCTGGTAGCTTAGTCGGAACAGTTTCCAGTACGCCAGATACTGGAATTCAAGGGAAAAATAAATGCATGTAATTTGAAGAAATCGCGTCCGTTTATAAGAATAATTATTCGTATGTCTGTTTAAATTTAAAGGTTACTATCGCTAAAATAAAATACATATTCTATCCAAATATAATTTATACCAAGTATTAAACTCTGTGGGGAAATAATAAAAACTTTTAATATTATATCCTTTATTGTAATACAAACGGACGGTTTCTCTTATTGTCGGCGTAATGAAGAAGTAAGCACGGATCCGGCGACTCTGCTACGGTTTTAATTAAAACTTGAGATTCATTGGGGCCACGTTAATTTCATTTCGCACCATCTTCTTTCACAGATGACGCGGACCCTTTACAAAGACAACTTTGTAATTAATGTAAACAGACTAAGAAATTAAAATGTGGCAATAAAAACTTAACCGTACCTGATGTGATTTTACAACACAGTAAATTCATTCCTACTGTACAGTAGGTACTAATAAATAAAATCAAAAATATTTTTATACAATTAAACATAATTTCGATATAATTATTATTTTTCAACATTGTTTTTATATTTTAATGGAGTTTTAAATCAGAAACAGTGAAAAAAGGGTGCCTAATTATGTAAGAGCCATGGTACGCGGTCGGAGCTTTGAGCGAAAACAAGCATGACATGATGTAACTAAGCGTGCCTGAGTAGTGCATGAAATAATTATGAAATATATACATGAAATAAATTATTGATTTGCTATACTTCAGTTTAAAGTTTTTTTTTGAATCACAGTCTTTTAGGACACGATCATTTAAAATCAGTAGTATCTATAAAAGCAAATACAAAACATCCTTGCAAAAAAAATATAAAGAAGGTACTGTTGGCTATTGATTATTGGTCGATTTCTGTAAGACAATCTTTAAAAAGCTAGATTACCTAAGCGACTAATGTACTGAAATAAAATGTAGAATTTTCATTCCGAAATACCATAAACTCCTTAATTACATATACCTCTTAAATACCCTATACTTTTTAAATACCATATGCTTCTTAAAATTCTAATTCACCATAAGATACTCTCTAGATTTATCAATTTCAATATAACATGTTTTATCGTTTTCACTTTCACATTAATCAGCTTCAGCCAAATAATTGTAAAGTATGTAAATATCATTAATACACTACGAGATCGAATCAATGAGAATCTAGATGAGTCGTGCTTTATGGCATCTTTTGAATTAATTATTTATAGACATTTGACCTTCTGTTACAATTGCGTTATTCTTATTTTATTGCGCGCCATTACAATTCAGATGTAATGTCTGAACATCACTGAACACAGTATTAATAACAATAATGTTAATCTTTATTGTCATACTCCATGTTATGGTTATTGCGAGCCTTTTGGGGAAAACGAGATAACAATAATTTCAGTCAACATAAAAAAATAGGTAATCAAAAAAGTTGTCATTTTAAAATCAAGTGTGTTTATAATGATAATAATAGAAAGTTAAATATCTATATTTTTTTATACTACCGTACTTTAATTTTTATTATGTAAAAATAATAATTGTTATGTAATAAAAACTATTTATTTAACAACTAAAAATAGGTACTCAACAAAGTCAAGAAATTTTAAAATTAAAATTAAATTAAAAACTAATAATTAACTAAAATAAAAACTACAAATAAAAAACCTGTTCCAAGTTGACCTGATGGGACAGTGTACCTAAAAGGCTGGCAGTATTTCCTCGTTGAATTGCAATTGAAATTAATTAATTAAAATTAAAAGTAATAAAAATTAGTTTCTATAAAATAAAGTAGCCTTTTCAGCAACTCGTTGCATAAAGTATTTACTTGCACTTGATACCGGTATCGGAGGAATTTGGTGAATATCAATCTCAACTCAAACCAATTCACGGGAAACACAAAGCGTGATCTATTTATTAGGTTTACTCGTTGCTTGTTTTTTAATGTTGCAAATAAAATTTTACAAAAAGCAACAACGTCATAAGTGTAGCGAAAAGAATATTCTCACGAACCCTTACTTTATACCACACTTTGCCAGCAAAATTTTATTAGGTATCTTAAAAGTCAAACGAACATAGACCACATTTGAGGGTTTTAATAATTGCTGACCTGCCTGCTGAACCGAGGAGCGTGGGTTCGATTTTCGCACACGACAAACATATATAAATTCTATAGTGGTATAAAAAAAAATATGTAATAAACATTTGAGTTTATTTTGACTTTGATTTTTGATGTTTTCTGTGTATAATATGTGTGTATTTACAAATACTTAATAAACCTTTACATAAACATAACTTATTACACAAATGCCTTTGTTGTCATTTAAAAAACTTCGGTTCAATGTCTGCCTGTTTCCTTTTACGTATCGTAACCGTTTTTTAACCGTCATGACTTTAATTCTTAGGTAAATTTTCTCATTACAGTTTTTGTGTGAGGAAAACGTAAAAGTAACTGTAGTGCTGTACAATTGGGGAAACCCATGACCAGCAGTATTATATGATAGGCCATAACTAGTTCTATTCTTATTCTGTGCAGATTTGAAGATGTAGAAGACAAAAACAAAAAAAAATATAATATTTTATTGCGTACTCTGATTGTTAATAATCTGTTAGCAATAAACAGGTTCATTTTATCAGGATTCAGAAATATTTTATCATTGGATTACATATAAGTATATTTGTGTTGGTGAAACATAAATAGATAAAAAGTATAAATTATCATTAAAATATAAGTATTTACAAAACTATTTTTGCTGTTTAAAATATAGGATGTTTTTTATTATCAGTGTTTTTTTTCTCCTAGTTCCAGTCAAATTCAGTTACTCGTTTCAGTTTTACGCAAAAAAGTTGTAAATGGTCTGTAATAGCCCAGCCATCAATCTTTTAAAAGCTGACACAGCTCACAATAAATAATTTAAATATAGGTATCAGCAAACCCTTTTCTTCCGGTTTTAATTTTCATAAATAGAATGGCTTTTATTACCAGTGTGGTTTTTCTCCTGGTTCCGGTTAATTTCAGTTACTTGCCTTACTCATAGGTACGGGAAAAAAGTTATAAATGGTCTATAATTTCCCAGCCATCAATGTTTTAAAAGCTGACGCAGCTCACAATTAACCGACATTGTTCTCTATAAATCTTTATTTTTGTGTCTGTCCGAGTCGGCAGGTCGCAGGTCGCCGGTCGCCGGTCGGTCGTCACGACTGCTGCGCGCTTTTGCGAAACCGACCATCACCGCTCATAAGCACGGTTTAATGCGGACAGTAAATACCGCATGCGTTATTTTAACGATAACTGATTAAGTATGTGATGATTAATTCGTAACCCTTTCAAGCTTATATCTAATTATTTTAGGTCGCAAATATCAGTTTGGATTCATAATGCTTCTTTTATAACACGATTAAATCTTAAGTTTAATTTATTTTATACGTATTTGTCGTATCGGTATTTCACTATTTAATATTCATTTGTATTCGAAACATCCCGTTTGTATTATATCTTTTCAGTTTGTTTTAAATTAAAGATGTGATTAGATTTACATAATACAATTCTTAGTTTACAATTATTCCTCTAACTGAAATCTTTGATTACAACTAAGCGAAGCCTTTTTTGTTTAAGAGTTAACTCTGTAGTTTCTCTAGTTCTCTGTAGTTTGTTTTGTGACCATGATAAAAAGTAACGTCTATGTTTTAAATTAATAATTTATTGTTTGTGACCAAACTACTTAGGTAGAAGATTTTTACGAAGTCTTTATTTTGTGTAACAAAGTTAATGACATTTCAGCATTTAAGGGGAAAAAAGTTTATTATGAAAAAAAACTGAGCAGTATATTTCACATTTTGATAAAAATATCTTTTCTTTTAATAATACTTTTTTTATTAGGATAGCGTAGTGTCATTTGTGAAAGAAGTGAATTCACAAATAATAGATATATAAATAAGATATTTAGTAAATATAACACATAAGTAAACACAGATACTTCCATTACTAAAACTACTTTTATTTATGTACATACTTTAGCACAGTTTTGTGGACGATTTTTCTACCGAAAAACACGACAGATAATCTTTTTAATGATGATTTGACAATTTGAGTATTTAATTGTTCTAAGATTGAGATATTATTTTTATTTATGTTGAAACAAAAATATTACAAATTATTTAATTCGAATATACAGACAGATTCACTATCGCATTTATAAGTATTAATATGGATAATCTGGCCGAGGTTTCATCGTGATGCAACAACTTTTTTTTTGTTCTAGCAAGCATAATGACTAATTTACTCTTATAAAAGGACCTACACCCACGGAAGGTAAAACAAACGGAAGCAAAAATAGCTGGTATTTGTCAAAGTCCTTCCACGGAAATGGCGCATAAATAAAGTCCGGCGAACACGGTAAAAGTTGCAATCACTAAACATAAAAGCTATTCATATTATGAGTAGAAGAAACTTTCTGCCATTAAAATAATACCATTTTCTATTTTAAGTTATTATCAACATTGACCGGGGGTTTCTCTGTAAAAGGTAAGAAAAAAAGAACAATTTAAGAAAATGATCTGGTTTTATTTGTTACCCTGAGAGGACTAGGGGCCATTTGTTGTGTTTTTCCTCGCATCAAAATGTGACCTACAATCAGCATTTTAATGACCATTAAAATATATTTCTCGCCCAATGATTTTAGGACCTTAAGATTCTATAGCAAATGCATGTTTAGATTACGGTAGTCAAAAAAGGGAACCATATTTATAGGCGTTACAGCCATTTTATTCAACTATGTAATTATTATACCAAATATACCATGCTGATATAAAATCTCATTGAGAAGAGTACCGTTTAATAGAAATTTGAAAATATTGTAATGTTTTCCAGAGAGTTTTTAATATGGTTTTTTTTTAAAAAATTGCCTCTTAATTCGCCATTTAAAGAGATTTTTGCCGGTCAAAATAATAATATTACCAGGAATATGGTGTCAACAAATCTTAAAACAATCACAAAAAATAAAATTGCTTTAAAAAAACGTAAAATGTCTTACTTAAGATTAATACTTTTTGAAATACAGCGTTTTAGGATTCCGAAGGCGAATGGCAACAACGGAACCCAAATTGTGTCACAGCCTTATAATTGTGCCGTATTTGCATTGATTCTGATTAAATTTTACAGATAGGTGTCTAAAGCCTCACCATGAATGATCTGCAATTATTTTCATTCTGAAATAAAACGGAATTTTCAGAAATCTGCAATAATTTTTATTCTACAGAACCCTTACTTAACCGGTAGGCTTACAAAGAACTTACTCGCCGTGACCAAAGGTTAAAAAAGTGGGTGTCTTCCGTAGAATAGTCGCGGATGCATTCATGAGTTCCAGCGGCTGTCGCCGGTACGAGTCCGACATAAACTGTACGCTAAGGTATCCATGAGGATCACCAACGCAAAAAAAGGCTTTCGTAGAATGGAAATTTCAGCAGATTTCTGAAAAACTTATAAACCTATTTTGTGCAAAACTATAAGCGTGCTGTTTTCGTTTTTCGGCTACGGAACCCTAAAATTCAGACGTTCGTCTATCGGTGAAACAATGAACAACATTTAAATGCAACAGAACAAATGAACCGGTCCGCGTCCACTTGATTGATTTATGGAAAGTGGCGCCGCGCACCGATGCACGACGCGTGTCGGACACGACTACCCTCACATGCTACTGTTAATTAATTTGCCCATCGTTGTTATTGCGTTGATGCAGTGAACTCACCACTGTTGATATATTTATTTTAGACCAGATGTTTATCAGTTACAGAAACATTTTTAAATAACTCAAGGTTGGTACCGATAGAAACAAAGTCATTTCTGAACCATGTTTATGTCTCTGTGACCTACATGGCCAAAACCGGTAGTGATCAATGTATGTAAAGTGCAGCACATTGATCTTGAACACTAAGCTCGGAAGATTTCGACTAATAATTCCACGCTGCTACCTACAACCTACGGCCAAAACCCAGAAAATTTTCAGTTATATTCAGACGCGACAGTGGATTTTACCAAAAACATATTTTTGAAAACGCTCTATGGTTAAAATTCTATAAAACCCAGGGTATATACTAAGAAGGCTTACGAATACGGGAAAAAGACAATGGGCATAAATTTACATTATTTACATTTCTACCCCCTCGTTTTCTAGTCCTGTTTGCCTTGGTGAAAACATGTAAATTTGTCAAACCGGTTGTACCTATTAATACAGCCGATAGAGCAATAAAGTTCGTTATTTTTTCATAACTCTTGAATGTATAAAAGTTAAAAGTAAAACGCAGATGACCAAAAAGTAAAGAGTTATAATTAGAAAAAGTTATGATTATAAGAAGTTATGATTAGAAGAATTATTCACAACTAGCTTCAGCCAGCGGCTTCGCCCGCTCTAAATTTCGTTATCGGCGTAGTTCTTACGGCAATTACTCAATTATAGAAAAAAACAAAAATTAAATCTTTCCTCTTTAATGGCATTATACATTCGTGTCTGTAAAACCATGGAAATACACATACAAAATTTCAAGCTAATCGGTCAAGCCGTTGAATAGTTGACATACCGACAGCAGCGCCGTCTACGAGTCCCATTGTATTTTTGAATGATCCAGAAAACCATAAAATTTCAACCCAATCGGTTCAGCCGTTTAAAAGTTATGTGAAAAAGGAAGTAATTACGTAATTAAGTAATTAGGAATGTACGGCAGGATAATTCTTCCTACCCGTTGTCCTATTACCTTTTCCCCGTAGGAATGAAGCATTCTCCCGCGATAAAAAGTAATCTATGTTCATCAGGGATAATGACGGCTTCTAATGGTAAACGAATTTTTGAAATCGGTCCAGTAGTTTCGGAGCCTATTCAATACAAACAAACAAACAATCAAATCTTTCCTCATTATAATATTAGTATAGATGGAAAGACGATCTTAAGGCTGTCCAACCTGTTGGCCTACAAAAGGGTGAAGATAGAAGACAGAATCAGATTGACAAGTTTCGCAGAACAGTCAATGATTTGAAGTTTTAAACTCTTACATAGATAGAAAACATGACAGACACAAAATGGTCGGGCATAAATAGGTTACAGATGTACTCTATGTCTAAAACTGTGGAATAAATGTCCGTAATATTTAAAAAAAGCTCAATCAATATATTCAGTAATCAAATAAAATTTTAGTTCAGTGATTTTGTGCAATAATATTATTGTAAGTATCTTAGCAAATATACTCGTATATCTATGTCTCCAAAGACGGTAATTGTACTGACGATAATACATACACTGTGGGTGACGCAGTAACACTACAAAAGACTTTACCGACCCTTATCGAAGAAATGGGTGCACGAGTGCATCTTCAAATGGGTGCGATCCTGTTACTAATACGTGGTCTTTGTTTTCGAGCCACTGAACACTGAAGCTTCGGCAAAATAAAGAAGCATCGATAAGAAACGACAGAACAAAGCGAGTTTTCTTATTAAAAATCTAAAGCCATAAAGTTGAAAGCTTTTCGGTCTCCCATTCAATGAAATAATAGGATTTGAACAGTGAGTACAGTTTTTGTTTGGTTGAAGTAATCGCTTTTATCGAAAAATTGGATTCAATTATTAGTATTTCGATCGATAATAAATATTTTGGTTTCTTAAATAACTAATAAATATATTCTAAATAGAAGATGGAATACAAAACACAAGTAAAATAGTTTATGTCTCTAAATTAAATGCTAGCGCAACTTACATTTTATAAACCCTGGTTCTAAAAAGGTAAAATCCTGTGTTTTAGGAACCAGTGTCTCCCCTGATTGAAGAAGCTAGTTAACAATGTAGGTAAGCAATATTGCACAGACTTCATTCACCTTGCTACAGTAGTAAGACTTAATAGTGAAAAAAGAAAGTATTAAAAAAGACACAGTGAAGGTAATTGTATAACTTATTTCTCGAGACTAAATAATTGTATTGTGCTGTGATGCGTCCCGTGTGTTGACAAATATTTCACTGTATGCGCGGCAAGGACAATGCGTTTATTACATGATTTTATAAAAATAATGAATTTATATCTAAGTAGCTTTATATTAGTATAAGTAAGTAAGTTTGTTTTACATTTTAGTAAAAACATTATTGTATTTTTATAAAAGAAAATTTAATTTATTATCAGCTCTGTATAGATATTTTAAGTTATAAACGTAAGTTTAGTTTAATGCTATGTTTAATATAATAAAGTTATTTAGATTTGTTAATAATACATAGTACTTTTATTTACTCCTAAAAGTGGATGGTGTTGCGTACGTTAATGTCAGTTGTGTGTGTGTGTGTAAAAATGTGTAAGCGTATGTGTATGTATGTTTGTGTGCAGGTTTATATTTTTAGTTGATACTTTATAATTTATCTTCACTAACACAAAATTATAATAAGTAAATATATTACAATTTTGCATTACTAATGGTGAAAGCACGTGCCTTAGTCTATAGGAAACGATATGCAAAGATAAGCACCGTCGGGCGTGGTCAGTACTTTGATGGGTGACTGCCTATTGGTGCATTTTTCTGAGCTTTTCCGTGTATGGAAGGGCACGTTAAGCCGTCAGTCCTGGCTGTTTGTCATATGACAGCAGTCGTTAAGTCAAGTCAGAGGTCTTATGGTTGGCCGCAAAACCTAGAAATGTAAATTAATACACCACATGTTAATTTAAACTTCTTTTACCGCTATTATTATCAAGCCATATTGTTTGCCACCTTATTAAGTGGTATAAAAGAAACCTCAGTAACAGACGAGTGTATGGATACGGGAATGATCTTACATGGGGTTTCGTTACTTCTTTTAAAGTCCCCTAAAAGTAACTATTCTTCAAAACTCATTTTGGTCTCGACTTCAGCAAAATGGAACAACAGTAGTCGAGTTCGTATTTCGAGCAGAGTGCTCTTCGCTGAGCTTCGCCGTAACGAAAGTTTCGCTTACTTTTTTTGCCCGGACAGTCGGACAGCGCAACATTGAGCTGAAGATTTGATTTATTGTTTTTGTTTGCGTACACAACAACTTTCTACTTAGAATTTTATTTTAAAACTTAACTTTAAATTGGAATTCGATATTCTGAAATAGCTTAAGATTTTGATGACCGGCCCTTTCTTTTATCCGTATTCAAAAAAGGAGATAATTAACGGGAAGTTTGTATTTCGTCAACGTTAATATTTAAGTGTTAAAAATAATAAAAAGTGTGTTTAAAATTTTTGAATGTTCCTTTTTTTTACTATAAACGGAAAAGCTCCTGTTCTGTCTGAAAGCCAGGTCCCCTGTTCGTGTTTTGCCGAAACATTACTCAAAAAAAATGTTTTATTTAATGCATGTGTTGTCTCCTTATTTGTTATTGTTGTTTGATGTTTTTTAAAATTACTGTCAAAATTACTTCAAACGTAAGACGTATTTTCAATTTAAGAGAAAAAAGTGTAGCGAAACATGTTTTGCTTTTTAATAAAGATTAATTTGTTTCTTAAAACACATTTTATACTATGTGATCACCAATTAAATTAAACCCTCAATAAATGATTAAATTAATGTGGTCTTCTCTGTTAATATGACATGAGTGACAAATACAGGAACAACATAAAGCAAAGATGTATAGGTAATCATAATTTCTATTATTTCCTTATCAGCCTCATACGTCCCACTGTTAGCACACTCGGGCCCAGTGTGAATAATCAATGTACATTGAGTCACTTTATACTTGAACCGCGGAATCTACAGAATATATATAATATTAGAAATAAACTTTCCAATTTGATAGTTTGTGTTCTATACAAAAATGTTTACCCCTCAAAAACTATTTTTTTTCTAAATATTCAAATTTTTAACCAAGTGCAAACTAAAAGGAAAGACTCAAGGATTTTTGGTATAAACTCAAAAGTATAAGTGCAAGCAAAAAGTTAAAAAAAAAACAAGAAAAAGTCAAAGCTATTGGAATTCTATCACTGCATTATTGATAATTTTAATTTAACGCTGAAAATAGGAGTTCGCGCAAAAAATATTTTATACTATTAAAAATCAGCTTGAAAATTTGAATAAATTATGTGTACTCTTCAATGTAAAATGAATAAAGTTGCATTTTAAAAATCCTCTAAGTTTATTTTATAAAAAGTTAGGCATTTAATAATTAGCTTTATTTTTTGAACATCGACTTACATTGACAGCGGCGTGGCATGTGTTTTATATAAATATATGTTAGGTATAGCTCTAAAAATGTTTCGCTTCTCAGAGTTCTTCGTATATACTCTACCTATAATGAAAAAATACTACGTTATAATGTTATAAAAGTTATTAAAAACTTGTTATTTTGTTTATTACAATTTGTAGTCAACAAAAAATTTTCACTTTTTGACAATTAAACAAAATAAAATACTTTTTTTTGGAACTTTTATATCGTAATCTAGTATGGTTGTATTTTAAATGTTCTAAAAATAAATAACTTATTAAAAAATGCCTAATTTTAATAAAGTAAGCTTAAAATAATTTATATAAAACTGATATTTCTTTAATTACAATAGCTTGTCTCACAAAACAGTTTATTTCAAAATAATAAATAAAAAAACCGTGAAATATTTACTAGAAGGAACAAGTATTTAATAGTAGGTAATAGAAAATTATAATAAAAACAATTAACAGTTTCTTAAAAAAATAGATTAGAAACTTACCGAAATTCCCATTTTCTGAGCAATTTGAGAAATATTTCGTCCCTCATCATGCAAAATAACTATCTGATTTCGGTCTTCTCTTGTAAGAATGTTAATAAAGTCCATTTATCGTGCAGGGGTTGTATATGTAGGCAATCGAAACAGTCCAGTTAGAGCGCGCGTTAAAGTCACTAATTGCAAGAAAATTAAAAAACGAGTACGTCGGCAACAAACAAACTGCAAATTACGACTAAGCCTTATGTCATTCAAACGGGATGAATGAATAGCAACAACATTGTTTCCTGTAATTGGCGGGGCGCACGCGCTGCTGCCAGGTGCAATAGATTTATTTTTTAACTGGTCATCCGTAAAATTGGCCGATAGTACTGAGAATACTGACAGTGTGACCTCCGCCACTCAAAGTGAAATCAAATCTGCTCGCCCATCTCCAACATTAATAAATTAATTCTGTAATTTAACTATT
Source organism: Apoda limacodes (assembly GCA_946406115.1). NCBI lineage: Eukaryota > Metazoa > Arthropoda > Insecta > Lepidoptera > Limacodidae > Apoda > Apoda limacodes. Next base: position 26,345,022 of record OX291551.1, on the reverse strand, counting down.
TGTTAAAAAGAAATATAATGTCTAAGATGATGTTTTAAAAATTGAATTTTAATGTACCTTACGTAAGGTAATAAAATTAGCGACACTATTTGAAAGAAAATACTCGGCAATCTGAGTAAGTTACCCAAAAATGTATATAAGTACTTAATATGTATTATTATATGTGTCGTAGGATAATCAAAAAAAAAAAACTGATTATTGCGAAATACCTAGGACGTTTGTAAGCGACCGGATGATTAGAAAATAAGAATGAGTTTTGTAATAATTCGAGCTATTTTTAGAATTACAGCAGAAATTTGAGTTTATTTTAGGATTATCGCGAATAATTACATACGTTTCGTATACATTACATTCCTGAGCGCTGATTGGCCGATATTGACATTGTTATCTAAGAGAAGCGTCTATTGGCTTATGACTGTATTCCTGATTCATGATCAAAAGGTCACCAAACTTTTTTGCTTTTGTACGACTCGCGCTTGACCACTCTCAAAACCACCCCTGTGTCTGGGATGTGGCGGCTTGACCACTCTCAAAACCACCCCCTGCGTCTGGGGTGTGGCGACTCGCGCTTGACCACTCTAAGAACCACCCTCTGTGTCTGGGGTGTGGCGACTCGCGCTTGACCACTCTCAAAACCACCCCCTGTGTCTGGGGTGTGGCGACTCGCGCCTGACCACTCTCAAAACCACCCCCTGTGTCTGGGGTGTGGCGACTCGCGCTTGACCACTCTCAAAACCACTCCCTGTGTCTGGGGCTATGTCGACTCACGCTTGACCAAAACTACTGCGTGACGTCACAGTGGCTCCTGTGTATAACTTGTCTCTAGTTTTGTTATGTAATTACATCATTATCGTAATGGGTTATCATGTTTATCCCCCGTTCATAATAAAGTTATTCCTATTTAATTACAATGATGTTGGTGGTGACATTCCAAAAACTAGTCCCCCGAGAGTGTATCTCAAGATTTTAGGGGTGTGTCCACTCACGCTTTACAAAAACTTAACCTGGAGACGTGTCGGTTCCCGCTTGATATGACTTGACATGTTATACCTACAGAAAACCTTCAATTCAAGTCGGTCGAAGTTTAAAGAGAAAAGCTGATAATAGTGTTAAAGATTTACAACTAGCATCGACGTCAACATGATGTGTCAAATATGTGATTTACAGGTTAACCAAAGATTCTATGCTCAGCACTTACGATCTAAGAAACACAAATAGAAATGTCTTATTCTTAATCATAATTTACTTTATGTGTCTGTTATATCACTTGTGAAGTATTTATAGCATTAATTGAAGAATCAATACTATTTTATTATTCATGCAGATTTTGATCAGGAAACAAAAGATTTAAAAAATTCTTTTGAATTTTTAAATTTGTCTATTAGGAATTGGATAAAAATTGGTGAATTAGAAAATTATTCAGAACCTTTAAGTGATGACATTAAAAATAAAATGTGTAATGTCACATAGTGATTTAGAAAAAAAGAAAATGGTAGACCTTTAAAAAAAACAGTTCTTAGAAATGCATGTTAATAAGTTCAATCCCTTACGGGGATCTTCGTATATTCGTAAAAAAGAACGATCAACAATGTTTTAAGTGGACTATATCCTGCAAATACACATTCCGATAGTGTATCATCATACTTTAGCCATCAAAATAAACTAACGTTTAATAATATTCAGTTCCCAATCAAATTATCTGATATACCCAAGGTAGAAAAACAAAATGACATTAGCATTAATATGTTTGAATTAGAGTTTAACAAAGAAAAAAAAAACTTTACAAAATGTTCTAATTAATTACAAATTAACTTATTATTTTTAAACAATGGTTGAAATGGGTTTTAATTAATCACCAGAAGCATGACTGTGCTCAAATTTTTACTGAATAACTAGGAATTCATAAAAAAGAAAAATATTGGTTTAATAGGGAAACAAATAATGATGAAATCTATTTTGATAAATTTCAAAGAATATTAAAATTACATTTTATAATATATGCAGACTTTGTAGCTCATTTAAAACCCGTCGCCTATTGTATCCCTGATCCATCGAAGTCATATACGTAAACAATACATGAACATGTAGTTTGTTCTTATGGATACTATATAAAATGTTCATATGATGATAAACTGTCTATATACAGAACATACTCAGAGCCTAATTGTACAAAAATGTTTTGAAAAATGATATTAGCAATATACATAGGATAAATTGTTTTCAAAAATGTCCACTTTCTTTAACTAATGAAGAGAAGGATAAGACAATCGCAATTATGTTATATTAGGTGATGAAATCACAGTAGACTATGACTGGAATACTAGTAATTTTAGAGGTGTTAGTCACGAATTATTTAGTAGCACAAAGTATCGTGTTCCATTTTTCATTCCTATTCTATTTCACAATCTAAACAATTATGATGCTCATTTTATTGTTCATGCTTTGAATTTTAAAGATTGAGAAATAAAAATAATTCCGCAAAATAAGTAAAAATATATTTCATTCTCATATAAACCTAATATGTCGTATAGTTCATTTGCGGTTTTTAGATTATTTTTAATTTATGATCTACTAGAGTTTAGATATATAGATGTTATATAAAGACCAATTTGCAGAATTAAGAAATCAATTACAAACGAATTTTAATAAACTTATTAGGAAAGGTGTTTTTCTTCATGAATTTGTTAATTCTTATGAGTCCTTAAAAATTACATCTCTTCCAAATCAAGACGCTTTCTTTAACTCTTTAATACCAGTGTATCTAATTATAATAATAAACATGCTCAAAACGATGTCAGCCCAATTTTAATGTAAAAATATGTTGGAATATTCCAATCTTTATTTAAGAACTTATGTAATGCTACTCACTGATATTTCTGATAACTTTAGAATTTTTTATATCTAATGTGATATAATTGTAATTATTTATTTTCTTCTTTTTACACAAAGCTGTACACCTATCTATAATATATTTTTGCCACGCAAAATGAGCTCTATTTTAATATTATCCTGTAACCTTAAGTACCCTGAACATTTACATGATCTTAATTCAGATTTACCTTTATGCCTGAAAAACATTGTAAACGGTTATAGTAAAGATAAGAAATTAGTATCAAATTTTTATAATAAAACTAAAATATAATTTACTATAGAAATCTCAAACAATGTTTACAACTTACTATGAAGTAAATTAGGGTTCATAGAATTTTACAGTTTAAGCATAGTCCTTAGTTGAAATATTATATATACATTTAAATACACAAGTAAGAACTACAGCTAAAAGTGACTGAAAAAAGATTTTTATAAATAATACATTCTTTGGTAAAACTATGGAAAATGTTAAAAACGTGAATTTGTGAAAAAAAAAGATATTTATTCGGAGAATTATAAGTCGTGTCTATGTATCACAAATGTAAATATTTCACGTGCAGAATTCGAAGTGTGAAACACACTATATTACACAAAAAAAAAAAAAACTTGTTGTAGACTTATATAAATACTTAACCATTGTTTTTTATCTTTATAATATCCAAGTTTCGTTTTATTAAAGTTTAATAATAAAGTAACTATAAATGTTATCACTAGGATAGTCTGAAGTACCGAAAAAAGTGCATGGTATAATAATGAAAGTTATACATCAAAATTTTTTATATTTCCAATATACAAAATCGTAACAAGTATTTCGAGAGTCCTACAGACTTCACAAAAATTAATAAAACTTGTTGTAGACTTATAATTGCTTGAAGTAATTGCCGAATCTAAAGTTTTCAAGAAAAGTGTGAGAAAAAAAAAGAGAATTATTTGGAGAACTATAAGTCGTGTCTATGTATCATAAATGTAAATATTTCACGTGCAGAATTCGAAGTGTGAAACACACTATATTACACAAAAAAAAAAAAACTTGTTGTAGACTTATATAAATACTTAACCATTGTTTTTTATCTTTATAATATCCAAGTTTCGTTTTATTAAAGTTTAATAATAAAGTAACTATAAATGTTATCACTAGGATAGTCTGAAGTATCGAAAAAAAGTGCATGGTATAATAATGAAAGTTATACATCAAAATTTTTATATTTCCAATATACAAAATCGTAACAAGTATTTCGAGAGTCCTACAGACTTCACAAAAATTAATAAAACTTGTTGTAGATTTATAATTGCTTGATGTAATTGCCTTCGAATTCTGCACGTGAAATATTTACATTTGTGATAACATTTATAGTTACTTTATTATTAAACTTTAACAAAACGAAACTTGGATATTATAAAGATAAAAAACAATGGTTAAGTATTTATATAAGTCTACAACAAGTTTTTTTTTTTTTTTTGTGTAATAAAGTGTGTTTCACACTTCGAATTCTGCACGTGAAATATTTACATTTGTGATACATAGACACGACTTATAGTTCTCCAAATAATTCTCTTTTTTTTTCTCACACTTTTCTTGAAAACTTTAGATTCGGCAATTACTTCAAGCAATTATAAGTCTACAACAAGTTTTATTAATTTTTGTGAAGTCTGTAGGACTCTCGAAATACTTGTTACGAATTTTTAAATTGGAAATATAAAAATTTTGATGTATAACTTTCATTATTATACCATGCACTTTTTTCGGTACTTCAGACTATCCTAGTGATAACATTTATAGTTACTTTATTATTAAACTTTAATAAAACGAAACTTGGATATTATAAAGATAAAAAACAATGGTTAAGTATTTATATAAGTCTACAACAAGTTTTTTTTTTTTTTGTGTAATATAGTGTGTTTCATACTTCGAATTCTGCACGTGAAATATTTACATTTGTGATACATAGACACGACTTATAATTCTCCGAATAAATATCTTTTTTTTCACAAATTCACGTTTTTAACATTTTCCATAGTTTTACCAAAGAATGTATTATTTATAAAAATCTTTTTTCAGTCACTTTTAGCTGTAGTTCTTACTTGTGTATTTAAATGTATATATAATATTTCAACTAAGGACTATGCTTAAACTGTAAAATTCTATGAACCCTAATTTACTTCATAGTAAGTTGTAAACATTGTTTGAGATTTCTATAGTAAATTATATTTTAGTTTTATTATAAAAATTTGATACTAATTTCTTATCTTTACTATAACCGTTTACAATGTTTTTCAGGCATAAAGGTAAATCTGAATTAAGATCATGTAAATGTTCAGGGTACTTAAGGTTACAGGATAATATTAAAATAGAGCTCATTTTGCGTGGCAAAAATATATTATAGATAGGTGTACAGCTTTGTGTAAAAAGAAGAAAATAAATAATTACAATTATATCACATTAGATATAAAAAATTCTAAAGTTATCAGAAATATCAGTGAGTAGCATTACATAAGTTCTTAAATAAAGATTGGAATATTCCAACATATTTTTACATTAAAATTGGGCTGACATCGTTTTGAGCATGTTTATTATTATAATTAGATACACTGGTATTAAAGAGTTAAAGAAAGCGTCTTGATTTGGAAGAGATGTAATTTTTAAGGACTCATAAGAATTAACAAATTCATGAAGAAAAACACCTTTCCTAATAAGTTTATTAAAATTCGTTTGTAATTGATTTCTTAATTCTGCAAATTGGTCTTTATATAACATCTATATATCTAAACTCTAGTAGATCATAAATTAAAAATAATCTAAAAACCGCAAATGAACTATACGACATATTAGGTTTATATGAGAATGAAATATATTTTTACTTATTTTGCGGAATTATTTTTATTTCTCAATCTTTAAAATTCAAAGCATGAACAATAAAATGAGCATCATAATTGTTTAGATTGTGAAATAGAATAGGAATGAAAAATGGAACACGATACTTTGTGCTACTAAATAATTCGTGACTAACACCTCTAAAATTACTAGTATTCCAGTCATAGTCTACTGTGATTTCATCACCTAATATAACATAATTGCGATTGTCTTATCCTTCTCTTCATTAGTTAAAGAAAGTGGACATTTTTGAAAACAATTTATCCTATGTATATTGCTAATATCATTTTTCAAAACATTTTTGTACAATTAGGCTCTGAGTATGTTCTGTATATAGACAGTTTATCATCATATGAACATTTTATATAGTATCCATAAGAACAAACTACATGTTCATGTATTGTTTACGTATATGACTTCGATGGATCAGGGATACAATAGGCGACGGGTTTTAAATGAGCTACAAAGTCTGCATATATTATAAAATGTAATTTTAATATTCTTTGAAATTTATCAAAATAGATTTCATCATTATTTGTTTCCCTATTAAACCAATATTTTTCTTTTTTATGAATTCCTAGTTATTCAGTAAAAATTTGAGCACAGTCATGCTTCTGGTGATTAATTAAAACCCATTTCAACCATTGTTTAAAAATAATAAGTTAATTTGTAATTAATTAGAACATTTTGTAAAGTTTTTTTTTTCTTTGTTAAACTCTAATTCAAACATATTAATGCTAATGTCATTTTGTTTTTCTACCTTGGGTATATCAGATAATTTGATTGGGAACTGAATATTATTAAACGTTAGTTTATTTTGATGGCTAAAGTATGATGATACACTATCGGAATGTGTATTTGCAGGATATAGTCCACTTAAAACATTGTTGATCGTTCTTTTTTACGAATATACGAAGATCCCCGTAAGGGATTGAACTTATTAACATGCATTTCTAAGAACTGTTTTTTTTAAAGGTCTACCATTTTCTTTTTTTCTAAATCACTATGTGACATTACACATTTTATTTTTAATGTCATCACTTAAAGGTTCTGAATAATTTTCTAATTCACCAATTTTTATCCAATTCCTAATAGACAAATTTAAAAATTCAAAAGAATTTTTTAAATCTTTTGTTTCCTGATCAAAATCTGCATGAATAATAAAATAGTATTGATTCTTCAATTAATGCTATAAATACTTCACAAGTGATATAACAGACACATAAAGTAAATTATGATTAAGAATAAGACATTTCTATTTGTGTTTCTTAGATCGTAAGTGCTGAGCATAGAATCTTTGGTTAACCTGTAAATCACATATTTGACACATCATGTTGACGTCGATGCTAGTTGTAAATCTTTAACACTATTATCAGCTTTTCTCTTTAAACTTCGACCGACTTGAATTGAAGGTTTTCTGTAGGTATAACATGTCAAGTCATATCAAGCGGGAACCGACACGTCTCCAGGTTAAGTTTTTGTAAAGCGTGAGTGGACACACCCCTAAAATCTTGAGATACACCCTCGGGGGACTAGTTTTTGGAATGTCACCACCAACATCATTGTAATTAAATAGGAATAACTTTATTATGAACGAGGGAGAGAGAGAGGGGAGTTTATTATGATAACCCATTAATCCCAGACACAGGGGTGGTTTTGAGAGTGGTCAAGCGCGAGTCGTACAAAAGCAAAAAAGTTTGGCGACCTTTTTTTTAGGCGAGGTTGGGGTGTAGTGCGCCAGAACCAACGAATCCCCTCTACTAGCAAGTAACGAGTGAAAGTAGAAAGAAGACAACAGCGGGTTGACAAGTTAACGTGCCCTTCGAAAAAATATGGCAAAGCTCAGAAAATATGCTACTAAGCTTACCCCCCCAAAATGAATGTTTCTAGGCAGCAAGCTTCCAATTTTATGATGATATTTCAAAATTAAATGACTTCCTCATAATTAATGTTGCCTTGTCTATTCTCTGCCTTACTTTTCTAACGCTATAGTTCTTTACGAAGAGCCATGTATGTGCTATAGTTCTTTACGAAGAGCCAATCAGATAAGTAGATGTTGTAAATCGTACTTTATTTCACCCAATCAGCGCTCAAATATCAATTCGTCTTAAATGATACTCGGTTTTTTGCAATGATCCTTATATTAATATAGCTCGGAAGATTACAAAATTTATCCTTATTTTCCAATCAGGTCGTTAGCAAACATCCTAGGATTTTGCAATGATTGCCGTTTTTTTCGATTATCCTACGATATAGGTATGCACGGTTTTTTTTCAACATTGTTTACACCGTTCGACAGTACAAAAATGTACTATTTTACTTGCTTTTAGTTAACTCACAATGTTTCCTTTTTTTTCCTTCCGTTTTGTGGTGGAATCTTGTTTAATTAAACATACCTCCCGGTATCACCCTTCGATGAAATTTTGCATACTTACTAAGCTCGGATGACAATATAATATTCCACACTTAATTTGACCAGCAACCCCCTCCCAGAGTTGTACCAGAGGTAACCTAGAAGAGGAGGTGAAAAATTGAAAAATCTTCAAAATGGTTACCCGGGGGTTTTGAGGGTCGCATCACGAATTTGATGTTCATTTTGATGTTATCACCTCTTGGCAGATGTACGAAGTGCACCTGAAGGTGAACATTAGTATGGAACGTGAAAAATTAAGTGAAACTTTAATTACTAATTTATATTGAACAAAATATATTTATTCTCCAAGAACTCATCACACAACTTATGAAACTTGGGCAATAAACTATTAAAAGTCAGTTAAACTAACACTACAAAGTATAAAATGAAAAAACATTTAAAACTTGCTTTTTTTAAAACATTATAATCATATAAAAAATCAATCTAACATAAAATTGTACTAATAAGTAAATAATAAATATTTCAAAATGAATATAATTTTTTTTATATCCACGTACGACTGCCAGACTGCGTGCGCTACACAATTTTTTTTCAGGTTATTCTGGCTATACCTAATATATTAATTACTAATTGAAATGATGCAATGTTACTTTTTACCCGACTGCGGCAAAATGGTGGTTATGTATTTTGATATAAATATATGTATGTTTACAACTCCTATTCCTACTAATATTATAAATGTGAAAGTTTGTTTGGATATTTGTTACTCTTTCACACTTCAACCACTGGACGGATCGGGATAAAACTTGGCACACATATATGTTAGGTCCTGGAATAGCATATAAGCTACTTTTTATCCCGAAATTCCCGCGGGCATAACTATAACCGAGCTTAAACGTACTATAGCTACACCTTGATATAGCAAACTTCATTAGTGTAATTAAGGAGTAAATCACAGTCACCGATAACCGAATTTAGGGCGGGCTTCAACCACTGAACGGATCCGGATGAAACTTGACACACCCATAAATTAAGTCCTGGAATAGCACAAAGGCTACTTTTCAACCCGAAAAATTAAAAAGTTCCCGCAGGAATAACTATAACCGAGCTATAACGAACAGCTTAGCTTAGCTACAGCTTGCTATACCAAACGTCATTAGTATAATAATTAATGAGTTAATTAAGGAGTTCCACGCCGATAACCGATTTAGGGCGGGCGAAGCCGCTGGCAAAATCTAGTGACTTCATCAATCTTACAAACACACAAAATCTTCATAGAATTAAGAAATACAATATAAATATACAAACATAGGTTTTTTTTTTGTTAATGTCTTCATGAAGGTTAAAGTCTTAGAAGAAATTATATCATATATGGCTATATAATCGATATAAACAAATATAGTATAGCAGTCAAAAAATTAACCACGAGACAGAAATTGAACCTATTAAATATTTTGTATGTTTTAATTTCTGTTTAGCTCTTAATGTTTTTGCAGTCGGCATTTTTATTTATTTAAATATAATATTTTTAATGAAATGTTGATCATTTGATCTATACCTAATAACTAAATGTACTTTCCTATGTTTATATTTTTTGTAATTACCAATAGCCAGAACAATCACACGTAATCACTCACTAAAGATTAATGGTTTACGAACAATAAATCAACTGACGATAATTGTATCTCTAACAACATAACCTAGAACATAGTCCAATTTCCCATCAACTCTCCGATATTGAAGCGCTGTTGAATTATAAATGACATTTAGGTCAGTATAACACTTAACTCATAGGTCATTATGGATATAGATGCAATTTCCTGCGCGTGATGATTTGGTATTATTTTAGTGATTGGTCGATGCTATGTTTGTTTGTGTGTCGGTAGCCGAATAACAAACTCTTGTTTGTTATATATTAAAAACAATGTTGATTAAGACTGTATTTCTAGATTTCCGTACCAATTTCATAAGAATCTTAATTATTTATTTTATGTAGGATGAGACTCAAAGACTAGTTAAGTGCATGCCAGGCTATGCTTAGAGAGTGGTAAAGGGTTCCGCAGCGGTTTCAGCGTTGATTTAGAAATAATCTTTTACTTATTCGGTTAGATTACAGAAACTATTAAACTCTTTTAAATCGTTGTTACTTTTAAAAGTTATTTTTATATAAGTGCAGGTACTCTGGATTTTTTTCATTTTTTCTTATAATGCGTTTGAGATGATATTATCTTGCCCGTCACGATTCGAAAGGAAAAAAGTAAAATTCGGCGAAATACAATTATACTGGTAGCACAATGCTAAAATTAAAGTGAATTAGCTGCTGTCCACGACGTCGTCGGCGTGAACGCTATATTATATGATCACTTTTTGTGAACAAAACCATAGCGCGATCTAATTCGACGCCGACGCCATCGCCATCTAGTTAGCAAATAGGAAATATTTTTATATGGTGAAAAATTATAACGCATCTAAGTTATGAATTTACACGTTTTTTTAACATAAAATAAACTATATTTTTGGCTTCGGTATCGATTGTAGATCACACCCCAAGTATGCTTTTATAAAATATTCAATGTACAGTTTTGACTTTACTACCATTTTATTATATGTATAGATAAGCTAAATTGTTGTTATACCTGTCTACGAGCATCATCCAAATAATAGAAGTTTATTTCGAAATTCTAAAAAACTTTATATCATTTTCACCTAACTACAAGTAAGAATTCCGAATACAGCAAACAAGATTAACATGACTGTATTGAAGTAATTGAAACTAATATAACTTCATAACAAATTGAGTACTAAGAAAGTACCTTGAAATAAAAGAATGCTTGCATAAGTACTTACATAAAAGCTCATAGCTGGCACATTATAAAATACATTATATATATATTGTTATTTTTATCTTACAGCTCCAAAAGGATGTCATAACAAGTTGACGCCGCTATTTTCACAAATACCTACCTATTCTGATTTTTATACATCATACCGTAAACCTTTAAAACCAAACTTTAATCAAGCAACCAAAAATAAGCTCATAAGTTCTTATTTAACTACTGTATAGAGTTAAAATTGCAGCAAACTAAATTTCACGAATTGCAAGGGCTCGTTGCACTTGCGAATTTCAAACAACTATATATTTGCAGTTTAATAAACTATTTTCACAATGTTTTACTCTTTAAATAAGGTTGAAAGTGGATAGCTTGTGAGTTTGAGTTACAAAGGAAACTTAGTTGAAGGCGACAAGTTCTGAGTGCATAGCTGTCTTTGGTGTAAGCTTTATGTCGTCATGAAGCCAGCTACTTAGGGTACGTCTCCTAAATGTTTTCCCAGAACACACCGTAACTGAAGGCAGGTATTATTTTTAAGTGACAAAAAGCATTAACTATAGTAAGCTAATGTTTACTAAAAATACAATTTATATATACATTTAAGGCTACAAGAATAGACAAAATGCTAAATTTCTTATTACTAATGATATGGACAAAAATATGTCAAATTTTGTGCACGATTAATTTTTTTTTTCTGACCGCATCATATTTATTAATTTTAAACTAGTATGATAGTACAGTAATGGTAAGTAAGCTATTAACAAACGACTATGATATCTAGTACAGTAATAGTAAGTGAGCTATTAACAAACGAGTATGATACCTAGTGCAGTAATGGTAAGTAAGCTATTAACAAACGAGTATGATACCTAGTACAGTGATGGCAAGTAGACTATTAACAAACTAGTATGATAGTACAGTAACGGTAAGTAAGCTATTAACAAACGAGTAGGATACCTAGTACAGTGATGGTAATAGACTAAAACGAGTATGATTGTACAGTAATGCTAAGTAAGCTATTAACAAACGAGTATGATACCTAGTACAGTAATGGTAAGTCAGCTATTAACACATCAAAAACAAAATAAATAGTGAATTTATTATAAGTTTAAGCGATATAGTTCGCGCCATGTAAGTTAAACTAAAATGGCGGCCGTCTCGCAGGTACAGTACGAACAAATGTACTGACAAACCAAAAATGTGTTACTGCGCAGGTTCAACTTACGTGGCGCGATTTATATCAAGATTTTAGTGATTGTGATGATGAGTTTGCTGACCCGGATTTTCACCTGCTCAGCAAACATGATATAGATTTTCACCTGCTCAGCAAACATGATATAGATTTTCACCTGCTCAGCAAAGTGTAAAGCAAAATCAACTGGTAATGCAAACAGAAACTTTAGGTGTTGATGAGATATCATCGCAAGATTCTTCTTCACACAATGAACCAGGACAAGACACAGGAAAGTCATATTATTATGTGTCATATAAGTATGGTAAAAATGGATACAAGTGAATTGTTTTTGTTGATTATACAGGAAAAGTTACCTTTGTCACAATAATTTATGACTTGCTTAGTTTTTATTAAAGACTTAAAATTACGTTCCAATGGCCTATTTTAAGGCCAATTTTGGAATTTTGCAATTAAAAGTTTATTAGATTTATTTTTGTTGTATTTATGATTTTATTTGAATGTTTGCTAAGTTATCATTCAGGTTAGGCATAATTTTAATTTTTAGAGGAGCTTTGCATCAGAAAAGGGGCCAATGCTTAAAAGGTCACGTTTCTAGCTTCACTAGTTTCGGTTTGACGATGATAATTCAGTCAGAGCATGTTATTTAAAATTATTAACAAACCACAAAAAAATAAAAATATCAAAATAATTAACACTTAATGTAGTTATGCAACAACTGTGAATATGAATTAGATAAGCAAAGCACATAGGGTTGTCATTTAATTACTGAAAAGATTAAATTTTCCGTGTCACAGTATTATGGCTTTCATATGCAAATTCTTGCAACGTCCCGCGCTTACCACCCCGTTAAAGTGCTCCCTAATTCAAGTCAATGGAATTTATCTCAATTTGAGATGATGCAATCTACATTGCCTGCTTACTTTGTGTTTTTGACTATGAATGAATAGACTCACCATGTTAGGCAGCAATGTAAGTAATAACAAGCTCGGGGTCGGACGAATTTCACTAGCTTGAATTACTACCTTGCTCATCCTTAATATATATTAGAGAAGATCTGTTGGTTTGTTTGTTATCGCTTAACGTATCAACGGAGCAACCAAATAAGTTGATTTATGTTACGGTAATAGTTGAAGGATAGAGGAGGAAAACATTTCTGGAACACGCAATGAAACTGACAAAGAAATATAAAAACTTTTCTCGAAAGGAAAGTTGCGATTCCATTGTTAAACATGTACAAGTTAGCTGTAGCCCATTTACGGGTGTTAAAAAACAATATTGAACTAAAGTGTCTAACTAAAGTGAAAATATCCGTGCTTTCCCTGACTAGGGTAACCATTTAAACGGTTTAAACGGGTCATGTTCTCCTTTTTGGGGAGTGTCCGGATTAAGTTTGTTTTACATTAACTAACAAACGTCCACTGCTATTGATCATCTTTATAAGTGTTTATGCTTTTTGTTATTAAATTTTTAGTTTATTGTTAAACTAATATATTTTAGTTTATTGTTAAACTAATATATTTAGAAAAAAATATCTACTTTTAATTACGTATTCCATATCTAGTCTAGACTAAATAGCTTTAAATAAATTATGTTTGGAACCCATCTCGTATAGAAAAAATATTAACCGGAAGTGGGTGCGCCGGGGGTGCAAAGGGGTTTTTAGCGATTTGTGGCTTAACTATTGATACTTGTAATTGATACTTATAAGATAAAAAATCTATTGCTTTTACGCTTTTACAGCAACTACTTTTTGACCTAACCTCAAATTTAATGAGTAAAATGTTAAAACTAAAAATAAACTTTTTCGAATTTTATAAAAAAATCGGAAATTTTGAGAAAACATTCGTTTTTTTATAACGAAAAAGTAGCTTTATTTTTGTAAAAGTTGAATAGTTTTTGAGATATTTACATTGTTTAACAATCACCCTTCTTTAAGCTGAATGAAAAATCATTTTTTTTTACAGTACAGAGGTCAGTCAGCAGGGTGTCATTTTCTTTGCAAAAGATGTATATCTGCAGTCTGAAAAATAAAAACTTAGCATTACATCCTTTTTTTTTATATATATACATTTATTACACACTATTAAAAGTTAAAGACGCGTTTCGTTCGCGTTCTTATTTACTTATTGTCATTTTATACATAACGAATGCTAAGGTGGTATTTTATGACCGTGGTGAAGACTTTGACCAAGATGAAGAACAGCCAAGTAATTATTCATGAAACAATGAACTTAGCGAAGAAATTGCTGTAGAACCGTTAGTTAATAATCCAAGAGGAGAAAAAAAGAAGAAGAACCCGCAGAAAAACGAAGAAGAACGCGAAAAAAAGGAGAAGAAACACTGCTGTAAAAAGGAAAAGGTAAAACCAGCAAAACAAAAAGACATCTGTTTGCATAATTGTTTGATGTCTTTTTTTTCTTCTACTTTCTTTTTTCGCCTTGGCTTGCTGTATTGTTAAAACCATAAACATAGGATTTTTTCACTACGTGGTAAAACGGTCATGCACAAGCTTTAAGCTTATAACGATAGTAGTGTAAGGTAAATAGTAAAACAGCAAATAATTAAATCCGGTGGAAGCTTGTTCACTCTGTGGTAACACGAAACCGAGGTACGCGAGTTCGATAATTTCTTTTATTGGGCGGTAAAAACCTAAAATCTAAAATCAAACCCAAGGCATGTCGCGTGCGAATCAGATTTTGAAGCTACTGGGCTAACACTACCTACTTGTTTTATTGCCCGGTAAAAGAAAATATTGGTAAGTCTATGTTTGTTGTCCTAAACTAAGTCTGTGTAGTAAGTCACAAATATTTCTGGTGTATTTTGCCTGGTACATATCTATACAACTATTTGAGCTGGCAACGCTGTCAGTCTGTCCGACTCAAGATCCGGCATAAAACATGTCTCGTTTTGCATAAGAGCGTACGATGTTGCCAACTATTTTACGTAAAATGTAAAAGTTTGACAACCTACTTCCTTCTTTCTTTTAGATCTGTGGTGGAGCTACCAAAATTAAAGTTGCAAATATTAAAATTATTATATATCTTATATGGATATATTTACCTTTATTTTCCAAAAAATAAAAAAAACACACAACTTTTATACAGTTTAACTGTCGTTTTTCTGCACAATTAAAAACACTATTAGATAACTTATACTATAGATAGCCAGTTGTTTATTTTCACCATAGGTGGACCGCAAAAGAGTTATAATGGGAATGCATCTGGCACAGAGCAGACAATGTATTACACTTTAATTGAAAACTTTATCATGGAAGTAAGAAAAAATTTAAAAAAAAATGAAACTTTTAAAATGGTTCCAAACTATTGCAATTGTGACAAGTAAGACTTTTTTTTTACACATTTATCATACAATTAAAATATTTTTTTTTTTAAAAAAACGGAAAAAATGCCTATACGAACTGTAAATGATGCGTAGAATTAAATAATACCACAAATAACAACGTCTCGAAGCGCTAAAAATCCGTACTTTAATGTACTATTAGTTAACAGTACGTTTCTTTTTAAGAAATAAATCTTCATAATCCCTCAACATCATTTCATACGTTAATCATAAAGAATTTCTTGTGGCATTTTGTTTCCGATAGTCCATAAATAACGTCCATCTTATCTTCTACTTTTAAAATATGTTAGCGCTTAACCATATCCCGCTTCTGTTGCTGGATTTACAACAAAACATGACATGAATGCAATGGAACCACTTTTACAAGACCTGCAACAATTTATTCTCTTACCGAAAATTGCATAAAAAGTAAGGAATCACAATAGTCCTGAGTATAGTGGTGAAAATCATTGCCACAAATACTTGAGGATATGTCCTGCAAAGTTACTTTTAAACGCAATAAATTTTGTGTGATTCATATTGTTTTGCAAATAGAGTTTAAAATGGATCAATGCTTTTGTATTTAGTTTAATAATGTGCGTGGGATTTTGATTCACATTTTAAATAGGCGCTGAAAGAAGTAGACAGACAGCTATCAAGATGTCCTAATAGGCGCAACGACTGCCACAAATAATCGACAAATTGTCTTCTTCGAGCAGATTCTCATTACAAAAGTCAGGTCTATTTTTGTAGTTGCCAGCATTCATTACAAAGTTGCTTTGGAGTTTGGTGAGTTCTTGTAATGATTTATGATATTTTCCTTATTTTGTAGTTGAAAGTGTTAAGCTTTCGAAATTCATTAAGGGTGTCTAAAAAATAGTTTCAAAATGACAGCAATTTATTTTCATTATTTAGCTTAATCAGGGAAACTACGACTACATCGAGAGATCGATGCGCGTATATAGATATCTCTCTTACGCTCAAGCGGACGCATAATGACCTAGGATAACTATATCTAATCTAACACGCTCATACGCAAAGCGACACTTAATGCATGTCTGGGAGGATATTCGACTCCTGCGATTGGTCTGGCTGCTTACAAAGAGTATTGAAATAGGTCCCTGAGTATCATATATCAAAATCTTAAGTGAGATTATAAGTAAAGTTATATTATTTTATTGTGAGCTTGAAAGCGTCTGGTAAAAATTAGCGCTTATGGAAAGTGTCTGTCAGTATTGATTAATAATTTTTAACAATATTCTCTTTGAAACATACGTAAAAATCAACTTTGAGACTTTAAGAAAAGTGAGTACAGTTTTAACCTAGGTTAGCACCGGGTGGTATGCATACACTCAAAGTACATTCTAACAATAATTTAATCCATACATTTTGTTTGTGAGGAATGAAGTAACTTTTTAGGATCTTGAAGTTTTATTGCAACTTTTTTAACTTAATCTGTTAACAAGTTCCTTAGAGATCTATTATACCTAACTCTAAATCAATTAGACTCGGCCGATTTTTTTCTCTAGACGTGCTCGTAATTTTGTATGTATAACTTGTACAATTATGATGTTCTTATAGCTAAACTGGTTCACTAACACTGAGGTCTGAATCGCAGTAGAATTTCAGTTTTGTGGGGCTGGTCCGTGCAAATATAACGCAAAGGTTTGCGGTCCCGCATAGTACGGCATGCGGCACCGCTTTGTCCCTTTGAGGTGCTAAATTAATTAAGTTTTCGCTTACTGAATGCTTTATAGCTTAAACCTGTTGTACTAAAGACATCTAGAGAGTTATATACATACTTTGTTGTTACGCTTTTAAAAATTCACAAGTACTTAGTAAAGGTGGCAAACAAGCTAACAGTCCGCCAGATTTACCGCAGCCTATGAACGCCAGGGACATTATTCGCCCGCTGCTAACCCTTTAAAGAACACTTTTTTCATATTGAACCCCATACCGTAGTCTTAAAAGAAACCTTAGCAGGGAGAGCTCATTCCACAACCGAAGCGCTCGCGGGAGGGAGTTTCTCTAAAACCACACTGTGCGTGACCATTTAGGTTTTAAGGATGAATTCGATTCGATTGAGTGCGACGTTAGGAACTAGTATTTTGTACAACAAGCCATTTACAGTCAACATCGAATCTAAGGTAGTTACGAGGGTTGGTATAAGAAGTTAGAAAGCATATAGCACTTAACTTTGTTTTTAGAAATCCATACGATTTTTTTGATTGTTTTTTTGCTTCAAATTCTATTGATTATAAACATATAACGTAAAAAGGTGCATTTCCGGATATATTGAATGTTTCCCTTAATTTTTAGGTTTTTTTTTTCAAAAGTAAAATAAAAATGCTAGAAATCGATCAACTACTTAAATTTACTCCAAAACCCAGGGTAACGTTTCGATAATTTTTATTTAACCCAAACAGGTCGAATACTTTGAAAATACATCTAGAAAAAAACACTTATAAAAAAATATGAAAATTTAGATAAGTCTCCTGTAATTTTAGGCATTCTGACAAATATACTAGATTTTAAAATTTTAATCAAAAACTTTCTAGCACCGAGTAATGGTAACTAAGCGTCTCTTAAGATGCAGTACCAACAAGGTCCTCTACTTAGTAACTGAATGAGTTTTTTGCCTCTAACAATGTAGTCTATTTAAATTTCAAGCAATAGATTTTTTTCTAAAATTCGTTTTTTTTATTTCAGTTTAAGCTTCTTTAATAGCGAGTGTTACGAGTTAAGGGGAGTAAAGTTTTTCGAACGAGTTATGGATTCTTTTTAATTTTTTTGCAGTTTAATATTTCAATATGATGATTTTCTAATACTTAATATGATTTAAGATGAACATGTTTTTTATTTTTAGTTTTTTGTGAAGTTGATTATTTGAATAATATTACGAGATCATCAGCTAACGAAAAAATAATGGTTGTAATTATGTTATTAATATTATCTCATTTCGAGTTTATTTGTAATTAGAAACAGTCAGCTTTACCTCTGGCTTTTGTTTATTATATGGAAAAACTATAACAATTTCGTTCGCGTGGATTGAAAAAAAGTTTATGGTTTCACCTACAAAAATATCGCAACACTTATATAATACCTATTTATCCCATATTTTGCCCTGTACGGAATGAATTTCCAAAAACCGCGAATTACGTCTTAATTTTTAACCTAAAGGCCAAATACCCATTTTTATGCATTAAGCTTTAAAAATAACGGATTTCGATACAAATTTTCAATCCCGTTTCCCCCTGTCCAAGCGATAATTTTTAGTAAAACATGTCAATCACGGTTTGAATTTTTGGCTTTAAAATGACGGATTTTCATTTCAAATTCCAACCCCCATTTAACTCCCTCAGGGGATGAATTTTGCAAAATCTTGTTTTAGTGATCGTTTAAGCTATAACGGAAACGTCTGTTCAAAGTTTTATCCCTTATTTTGCCCTGCAGGGGATGATTTTCCAAATAGACTGCCTTAGGACACAGTTTACCTATTACTCGTATTTGACATATAATAATAAAGTTTTTTATAAATATTTAAATAATAATTATATGCAACTCCTATAGGACTTTATAAGTCACTATACTAAAATTGTAACAGACAGTCGTGCAAGGTAGACGCGCCCATCACTACTGGCGCCTTTTTTATTGTTTTGTGGGGATAATTATTGTTTTTTTTCTTATTATGGAGTTTGAAGATAAAGTCATTGGTACAATTCTCAATTTAGAACTAAAAATTAATGCGTTGAGTGAAATAGTGAAGAACCAATCTAAGAAAATTGACGAGTTGACGATATTAAAACAGGAATGGTGTTGTGCTAAATGTTTACAAAAGCAGGTAGTTCCGAAAATAACAAAAACAAAAAACCAAACTTTGAACATTGAGGAGTGCAGAACAGTATCGATGCGGGCGCTGTCAACAGAGCCATCTGGTGAGTTGAATGCAGCAACGACATCTAGCAGCAGATCTCGTAGACGACGAGGAGGTGCTCAAGTGTTGGCTAAGGATGTAGTTAGCCAAAGTACTGTTGACAAAAGCGAGGTGGCGCCACCGGTGCGGGAGATGTTGGCACCGCAAAGTGTAATGCCACTTGCGTCGGAGAAGGTGGAAACTGGCAATGACAAAGAAAAAGACAGGAAATGGATCACTGTAGAAAAGCGTCGTAAGTCTTTCAGAAAAGGCCCAGCCCCGTTAAAGGCTACAGGCGAGGAGGATGACGTTTTAAAAGCGGTGGATATTTTATCCTACGTGCATGTATGGGGCTTGAAAACCCATACAACTGAGGAGCAAGTACGGGACTTTTTAAACAGAAAAAAGCCATATGCAGATTATGAGGTAACAAGATTAAACATAAAAAGCACTCGATATTCATCATTTAAGGCGTGCGCGAAGAAGACGTCGAGTACTATTTGGGTGTAACGACTTGGCCAGCTGGAACGAAACTGTCGAAGTGGCGGAATTTTCGTTAAAAAAGGAAGTATGTCCCAGTGTCGTCAGGAACGTATATACACAAATGTATCCATTTTGTACCAAAATGTAGGAGGGGTAAAAGGGAAAACAAATATGGTTTTTCTTTCAATACTGGAGAGAGAAAAATGCATCATAGCTTTAACAGAATCATGGCTAGACGAGAGTGTGTATGATAATGAAATATTCCCGCCTAGATATAAAGTTTTAAGGCGTGATCGCGGTGAAGGAAGAAGAGGAGGGGGGGTATTATTAGCGGTGCCGAGCTACATGAGCGTAAAAGCTGTAACATTGGATGTCAACGATGTTCCTATGAACATAGAGTTTGTATGTGCTGTACAATACAATAATTGCAAATTTTTATGCTCTGTAGTATACTTACCACCTAGGGTTGGGGATGAATATTATTTTGGATATTTTCAAATTATAGAAAAAGTATTATTATTGTATAAGTTAAACATAATCATTTTAGGAGATTTTAATCTTTATTCAGCTTCTAAAGAGGTAAAGGACTGTTTTGAATACTTTACAGCCCTTTGTGAGTTAATACAGCACAATAACATCACCAATGCCTCAGGCCGTGTTTTAGATTTAGTTCTAAGCGATGGATCTGAGAATCATGTGATAGTGAGTAGGGCGAGCGAGGGAATAGCGGCAGAAAGCGGGCATCACCCGGCACTGTGCGTAGGCATGAAACTTGAGGGTAAAAATTGGGAATCGAACATAAACCTGAATGGGCACTTTAGCGAAGGGTGGAATTTTAGAAAGGCCGATTTTTCCAGGTTATATGAAAATATATTAGATATTGATTGGATAGACCTTTATAGTTTTAAGAACATAGATTTAGCTGTTTCATATTTTTATAAAAAAATTTATGAGTGTATAGGCGATTGCGTACCCATAAAAATGCGATCCAGCTGTAACCACCGGTATCAATATCCGATGTGGTTTACAGCTGAAATAATTCGCGACATTAAACAAAAATATAAATATTGGAAGTGGTATAAAAGGAGTAAATCGGAACAATATTATTTTGAGTTTTCCAAACTGAGACGGTCTCTAAAAAATAAGATTAAGGAGGCTTTCAATACATACGTAGTAAAGATGGAATGTTTAATAAGAAAAGACAGTAGTAGTTTTTGGAACTATATTAAAACCAACAAAAAAAACCTAAAGAGTAGTGATTTTTCCTTACCAGACTCTGAAGTAGCACACAAATTCGCTCAACATTTTAAAAATGTGTTTCTGGACACTGTTCCAGAGCTTGACGTAGGCAAGGTATTAAGAGAAGAAAGTGGAAAAGGCACAGGGTGTAGGGTATCTGTCGACTCTATTTGTCTGAAACAACTTCGTACCGCAATTCGAAGTTTGAAGCCGAAGTTTTCGTGCGGACCGGATGAAATACCTCCTTTCGTGGTTAAAGATTGCAGTGAGGCGTTGTTAGCTCCATTGTTATATCTGTATAATTTAATTTTGGAAACAAGAGAATACCCGCAACAGTGGAAAGTCTCGCGAGTGATCCCGATTTTCAAATCTGGTTATAAAAATATATATAATAATTACAGACCAGTAGCAGTACAAAGTCCTTTTGGAAAAGTTTTTGAAAGTATAGTATATGTCGCGATTAGAACCCAAATGTCACCATGGTTTTCAGATGCGCAACATGGGTTCCTTCCCGGAAGATCTACTGCAAGTAACCTACTGACATTTGTTACGTATGTAAGCAGTAGTATAGATGCACGTAAACAAGTGGATGTAGCATATTTAGACTTTCGGAAAGCCTTTGACCGGGTAAATAATGACACATTATTAAAGAAGATGGCTCAATCTGGTTTCACGCCTAGTCTACTGGAACTTTTTTGTAGCTATTTTTCGGATAGGATGCAGTTTGTTAAGTTTGGTAAAAGTAGATCGGAGGAATATTGCACAAGATCGGGTATAAGTCAGTGCAGTAATTTGGGTCCATTGCTGTTTTTGACTTTCATAAATGATCTTCCTACTGTAGTCTCTGATAGCCTTGTTCTTATGTTTGCGGACGACGTAAAGTTGGTCATGAAAATAGAGACAGATAGTGATTGTTTACATTTTCAGGACAATATCAATCAGATAAACGATTGGAGTGAGGAGAATATGCTCGAATTGAATGTGGATAAATGTGCGGTTATGTCTTTCACACGTCGGACAAATAAAATTGAGCATGAATACACCTTAGCAGGAACACAAATTACTCGCTTGCACGGCACTGTAAAGGACCTTGGCTTGTTATTTAACGATAAGTTGAAGTTTAATGACCACATCTTAGACTTGTGTAGCAGGGCAAGAAAAAACTTAGGTTGGGTGATGAGACAAGCAAGAGACTTTAATGATCCTCATACATTAACTGTTTTGTACAACACATATGTTAGGAATCAGTTAGAATTTAACGCAATCGTCTGGAATCCCCATGAGAGTACTTATATTCTCATGGTGGAAAGAGTTCAGAAAATGTTTCTGCGGTGTTTATTTAAGAAACAATACGGTTATTATCCGTATTTATATCCTTCCTTATTCGTTAATGGTATGGTAGGATATAATACGTTACAATTAAGACGTCTTATGGCATTAGTAGTGTACATTTATAGGTTGATAAGAGGAAAAAAATTTCTACCAAGTTTATTGGAGCAGGTAAACTTTTATGTACCTGAAAAATACGGTAGAGCGCGAAGCCACCGGCTTTTCACGGACCCGCGCGCACAGTCTAATGTACTGCGCGAAGCTCCGATTTCTCGAGCTCTGCGAGCTATAAACAATATTCTCGGCCAAAACACGGAATTAGATTTATTCAACTCATCAGAATGGATGTTTGTTAAATGTGCACTGAAGTATATAGAACAGTCTCTGTAGGTTTAGTTTAAGGTATTGTGTGTTTGCACTTGTCATTGTTGTACAAATTGGTTCATATGTAACTGTAAGGTATAATAATGTAAATAATTTAATAAATAAATAAATAAATAAATAAATAAATAAATAAAGTCCTAGTACATCAATCTTATAAAAACACAAAATCTTCATAGAAGTAAGAAATACAATATAAATATACATACATAGAAATAATCTTACTTCGTTTATGACTCCCTGAAGGTTAGAGTCTTAGAAGAAAATATATTACACATGCCATATCTATGGCTATATCATCAATATAAATAAATACTTTCATAGCAAAGATGCAGTCAAAAGATTAACCTCGAGCCAGGACTTGAACCTGCGACCTTTACATTCCGTATAAGTGCCCTACCGAGGCACAAGTCTGACTGATGAAAACCCCAACCACATCTTTGATCTGAAAATACGCTCGTAACGAGCGTCACATACAACTCTTAGTGACTTATAAAGTTCTAGTACATCAATCTTATAAACACACAAAATCTTCTTCTAATAAATTATACGTAGACTAAAGATGGTTTGTTACAAATGATATTGAATCTTTTAAAATGTCCAGGCATATTTTCATTAGGGCCAAATTTAAAAAAAAAAAAAAAAAAACTACTAAAAACGTACTGGCTGTACCGCGAGCTTCACAAGGGTAGTCCAATCCCTTGCCAGTTTTTTATGTTAGATGGTTGTCAGAGGTATGGTATATATACATCTAATAGATAGATAACATAAAAATCACTTACTAAAACACTTTAGCTTAGACAGCGCTGCGCCTTACCTGAAACAAAAAAAATAATGTGCAAAAAAATCCAACCCAGGTTTTCTTTTAATAACTAAAAAGATTATATTTTCCGTGTCACAGAGTTACGGTTTTCATTTGCAAATTTTTCGCGACGTTTCACTCCATTTCGGACGGTAGAAATATGTCTAATATAAAATTTTATTTACGTTTGTTGTTTTAACTCGTTGTTTTAGGGAACAATTTAAATTAAAAAAAATATATAATAAGATCTTCTAAAATGTTCTAAAAACTATTCCTATGTACCTATTGCTAGTCTACTTCTAGCAGGGGGCGTCCAGAGGCCGTTTCAAAAGCTTAAAATGATTAATGTAAAAGTTTCTAAGTTTGTTTATTTGTTTGTTACTCAATCACGCCGGAACTGTACATCTAACTAAGCTAAATTTGGCACAGAAATGTTTGAAGAGGCTACTTTTACCCCAAATTCAAAGTTCCTGCAGAAATAAGAGCTGTAGTCATACCACGCTATAGAAAACTTCTTTCTTCTTTTCTTTTCTTCTTTAGTACAATAAAGGAGTTGTTGTAGGAATCTTATGGCGATAGCCAAATTTATAAATAGCTGGCGGAGCCGCTGGCAAAATTTAGTTTGTATAAATCGTTCCGCAGAACAACGAACTAGAGGTATTGTGTTTATATTTTCAGTAAAGTGCTCTTCTTAAAGTATGTGCCGAATTAAAGTTAAGCTTGTTCTGCGTATGTTCCACCGTTATCGGACAGCGTGGCGCTGCGATCTGCCGAAGATTAGGATAATTGTTTTTATTTATTTCCGTATTAAATCGAATTGTAGCTTAGTGTTTTGCCATCAGCTCCACAATGTACCTTACACTTTTAAATAGACTTGGGTGGTACCATTACCATATCCACCACGGGATAACAATAATTTCATTTAGTCGCCCATCAACGTTGGTGAGGTAAGGACGTAAGGTGCGCGGTGAAACGGGGGGCGAGTGCAACCGACTACCCTATATCGTCATATATACATTTTGTCGGAGCGCCGTGTCTGTCTCGACGTTGTCAATTTATCAAAGGCGATGACTGACTGTATGAATGAAATAAATGTTTCGTCTGTGGTGGTACGTGATATACATAATAAAAAATATATCTTCCTGGTTTTACAAATTTATCTTCCGTAAATCAAAAATTTATGAAAACATAACTCCTCGAAACATTAATCTAAACAATTATTAATTGCTAAGTTTTTTTAATAATTATTATTTAATATCTGTTAAAGTTTTCAAATATGAAGTGCATATCTGAATGCTGCTGGTAGACGAACAATCGCCTGGACGGCCGGACGGATTGACCCGAGGAAAATAACCGGGTTTCATATTTTGTAATTTCATTCATACCTCTGGTTGGGCCGAATAAGTCTGATTTGCCATTTCTTAGTAAGTCGTATATAAAATAAAAATTTAATAAGACTTTCAGCTTTTAAACACTGCTATTTCGGAGGAATGTAAAATTAACACCAATATCTGTGGTTCTGTACTGTCAACGCTGACTCTGGGTCCCTTTGTGTTTGTAAGTTAATGACTTTATCGCTCATTGAATGCTTTAAAGCTAATGCCTCTTTCACTTAAGATGACTTAAAAGATTATTAGAAATTTCAAAATTCTCTGTATATTATTTAATATAGACGTTCAACTTCATTTTCACGTCGTATACTGTTGTGGTGTTTGAGGTTACCTTTTATATTATACAAAACCAAATTTTACGATTTAAAGTTGTATTGGGGAATAAAACCACAATAATATTCATACATACATACATAAAGTTCACTTAGCGTCGAAATTTACAATTACAATTCTCTTAAATGTTAATGGCAATAGGTACTGTTAAATTTGTTTTTTTCTTTAAACTTTCAGAAACTTTATAATTAAATGTTCGAAATATAGATGTCCTAATAATATAATAAATTTCAACGAATGTGAGTTTGTTCGTTTGTTAAAAAAGGAATAAATATATGTACCTAACGGAATAACAAAAAAAATATATGTCTAGGTATATCTCAGATATTGCTGTCCATATTACAATTCTATTACATTTAAAAATATATAAAAATATATAAGTAGTGTAATTTAATTAACATTGAAGTTAATTAAAATATAAACCCACTGGCATTGGCTGTCCTCGAGTAAATCAGTTAGTAAATTATACATAGTATACAATAAAAGATGAAATGGGGACATAAAATATAAGTTATCTTTTGACCGGGACAAATGGAATAAAAGGACGAAGCTAAATCGAAGCTTAGAAAAGCATAACCTAAACTCTATAAATCGACAGAATTATCAAATTTAATAATACGCCTGACTTCTAGAGGACTACATTCAAGCAATCAAAGTTATATCATTGTGCTTAAATTCTATTATTCGGTTAACAGTATTACACTCATATAAGTTCGCTTCTGAACATTATCTTACATGGTATATTAACTATAAGCTTTTGTTTGTTGAGCTTTGAGAAACTTTAGCAAATTTATACATGTTATTTTGCCGCTTATTCCTTAATTTAATCAACGGTTAGCAGGCGCCCGCGGCTTCGGCCTCTGCGACTTAAAGGTGCTA
The DNA here is from genome assembly GCA_946406115.1 of Apoda limacodes. Lineage (NCBI taxonomy): Eukaryota > Metazoa > Arthropoda > Insecta > Lepidoptera > Limacodidae > Apoda > Apoda limacodes. Next base: position 26,318,790 of record OX291551.1, on the reverse strand, counting down.
CTCAAAATTTTGAACGGTGCTAGTATAGTATTTTACTTATGTCTGTGATGCCCATTTGTCTTATAAACCTTGATATTTGGATTATTTCTTTCTTTTTTTTTTTTTGCTTTACGTGGGCATGTGTGGTACAAACAAAATATACACGCCTATAGAAATATTCCCTTTTTTTCTTCGGTGGAAGAAGTTTCTCGCCTACGTTCGAGTAAACTAGTAAAAAAAAGGTTTTTTGGGATAATAGAACACAATTAACTCATTAGACACTTTTACAACATGAAATTTATATTCTCTACTAAATTTCCAATGAATGAATTCTCAACTTCTAAAGTAGCCATTACTTACTTTATGAGAATTTTTCTTACATATTTATTTTATAACGTAGAATAATGTAATGGCGAACCTACCTATTCTTACAAATTGATTTCAAAAATAAATATAAATATAAAAAGAGCTTATAATTGTCTTTCACAGTGTATCACTCTTATATCGATCTATCCTATGCTACTGATCTAATATTTGTTACAAATATGAGCTAAAACCATGTACCTATATAAAGTGCTTTTGCGCTAGTAAAACATAAGACTACTAATTTTACTATAACACTTAGTAAGTCTATTTTAAAACCAAATGAGCTTAGAAAATGTGAATATAAGATCAGAGTTTTTCTTAAGTGTAGTTAGTTTAAGTAAATGTTATTGTAAGACTTGTGGCTTTTAATAATCTTACAAAATAATTTTATATACATATATAAGACTAAGCTTATGTCTAGGCTTATTCTAGACGTATTTTAAGCCATTCTGGCTTATTTGTGATTATTATTGTGCAAATAAATTGTTAGAGCGATGTAAATCTCTCATTCTTAAAAGGTGCGCATTCTAAGACTACATCGCTAGTTGGGAAATAAATTAAAACCTCTGGGGTGCTTCCCGTTGACCCGGAATCATCAAATATAAAAAAAAAAACGGGTTGCACTCCGGGAGTGCCGGCAGAAGTGAAAACATACTCGCTATTTACTTCCCATCACTTCTTATCCATATTTATTTATTAAAAATAATAACTTTTGTTTATTTACTTTTTTGACGTTGTATATTTGACAGCTCAATCTGTCATAGAATTAAAATCCCATATCCAACCTCCCTGTACTACATAATCGCCATATACTAAAAATAAAAACTAATCTAATGTAAATAAAGGTCACGTGTCCTAACGCGAGTGACATCTTACGAATTGTCGATCAGGACACGTGACCTGACGCGAGTTTAACGGTTTTTACCCATCACAAAAAAAGTGCACAGCGCCGCTGAAGAAGTTTTCACTTCAAAAACAAAAACTGATAATTAAGGCATAAACCTGTGAAACTTGATCTCAGGATAGAAACTATCGACAATTTCTACATATTATTAGTTTGAACGGAACCCTCGGTGCGCGAGCCAGACTCGCACTTGGCTTATTATTTTACATAAGAATAGTGAATGTTCAGGGAAAGAATGTTAAGATAAGATACGTATGTAGGTATCTAAGAAAAATATATAAAATATTAACTGCTGAGTGTCTTGCCGGTTCTTCTCGGTAATATTTAAAATTAAAAATTGAAAAGACGATTTTTAAAAGTCTATTTGAATAAAAGTTTAAGTTTTATCAACTGACAGTTAGAGATATACTGGCATCAAATATAATCATAGTAAGTTGTGATATTGTATAATAATATAACGGTATTTAATGATAAATAAAGTGTCAGCCTGTCTGTCTAACTGTCAAGAGCTGACATGGAATTGCGATTCCATTTTCTAAGCAGGCACTTGGACAATGTGGAGGGCGTGTCGTGATTCAAGTGAGTACATGCTTTCGTTTCGTAATCAGACTACATTAAGCGGATCGTGTCATCTTGAGACGAACAATTTTCAAAGTTGGTAAATTCATTAAAATTTGTTGTTATCTTGTGGATTACTCATGATTCAAAGCAAAAAAATTATAATGTGACTGTGTAACAACGTTAAAAACGTTAAGTCTTTATTCTATAATATACTTAATATATATAGCTTAAGTGGTTCCGTACGTCAAAAGAAAAAAGCAACCCTTATAGAATCCCCTTGTTGTCTGTCTGTCTGTCAAGAACGCTTCAACTATCTAGTTAAAATTAATAACAAATACTAAAACCTACGGAGCCTTGAAGCTGTAAAAGAATCAAACTTCTAAGTCAACGCAAAAAAATACGGCTGAAATAAGGCAATTTTTTTTGCATATTTTGGCAGTCACAAATAAATCAAAACCTTTTGAGTACTGCCGTTGTCCTAGAATCATGAAATTTGACACAAAGCAAGGTCTTACAAAAGAAATATAAGAAAAACAACACAGTAAAAAAAAAGTTTGTCTGTCTGTGTGTCAAGACCCTTTTAAACAAGAACACGTACCTAAAGGTATAAAGCTGAGATTATTATCATATATACTAAAGTCTACGATCACTTAATATTGTAAAAAAGTCAAGCTTCTAAGTCAATGCAATACAAAAGTATGCCCAAAATACGGTCATTTTTGTCACACATTGAACACAAATAAATCAAAACCTATGGGGTACTTCCCGTTGACCTAGAATCATGAAATTTGGCAAAAACCAAGATGTTACATCGCTAAAATAGGAAAACATCCAAAAACTGATAATTCAGTAATAAACCTGTGAGCCCTGATCTCATAAGATAACAAGTTTGTATGGATCCCTCGGTGCGTAATGCAAGACTTGCACTTGGACGGTTTTTTTTTTCTTGTTTGAACGCGCCAATCTCTAGAAGAAACATATGGATTTAGAAAAACATTTGATAGCCCAAATTCTTTAGAAATTGTATGAGAATTAGGAAAAAAGTTTAGGGGTAGCTCCCCAAATTTAAACTTCATACATCGAACCGAGTACTGAAAATTTTGTTTTGTGCTGTGTTATGTTGTTGTGCGCACCCCATCTTGTGGGGTATCATTGCATATGGCTTTAACAATGCATTTAAGAAACTTTTTCTCTTAAATTTATATTTTGCGAGTTATTGGCTTCCAATGTAAAAAAAAAATGTGTCGTTCCACTTAACAAAAGAGAGCTCTTACTAGTAATTAATTATTTTTAACTTTTGAGTACATGTTTTTAAAGCCGTTTGTTTTTTTTTTGTTAAAATGTTTTTATTTTTAACTTTTAAGTGACGAATTGCTTTCTTTCTCGTACACTAAAAACATCGATACCTACTCGTTACAAAATGTTATACAATGATCAACATAAAAGGCGTTTCACTAGTTCCAAATGAACACCAATCATTTTTTTGACCAAAAATTTGAGTTTTAAATTCACAACATTAATATGGGACCACCTCGGAAGTAATTGAAATTTTGAAAATCCGTTTATATAACTGAGAACCTTCTTCTTTTTTTAAATCGGTTGAAAAAAGGAACCAAGTTCATGATTATTCTTTGAGAAACGTAAGTTATATCTACAATATTGCATATTACGCTCGAGGCAAAGATACTAATATAATTTACAAAACTATTAGTTTGTTATTTGCATCGTCTTTTATTTCGACGAAATTTAATTAAAAGGTTTATCTGTATCTTTTTCATTTTCATTATTTCAAATCGGAGTCGCCATCTGCCATAAACAATGGAACTAGCTACGTTGCGAGCGTAACGTTCTTCCGCAAGAACATGACAGTTCTGTAAGTGTTAGGTAGATGGCTCTTTTTCCATTCTACTGCGGGTATTTAAAAATAAAAAAATTTATAACAGAAAAAAACAACCGGCTTTAAAAAGATGCACTAAAAAGGTAAAAATAATAACTTATTGCCAAAAATATGATCTTAATTACAATTAAAACTTGGTGTCATGGAAGTAAAGTGTGTTATAAACTTTAGGTACCTACATCAAACTGAAATTCAGATCAGAATTTTGGAAATAAGTAATTATTTTTAAATACTTATAATTCCGCTGTCTTTGCATAGGTTCTTATAAAATTAAGCTAAAAGGTGTTTATATGTGTACCGCATACATTAATGTCACGAAATTGAAAAAAACATAAGAGTTCTCCAACTATTTTTAACTGAGAAATGACATTTTTTTTTCATTAAAATGTGTGTGTAGTTAGATAGGCAATTGAGTTCTTAAATATGTACTAGTTATGTTGTTAATTAAATGATTTTATAAAAAAAGTAACTATTGAGTTTCTTGCCGGATTCTTCTCCGTAGTAATTAACCGGAGGGTGGATGGGATGGTTCAAAAATTAGTATTTTATAGCTTTAACGATTTAAAATTGTTTGTTTAAACCTAATTTGAATAAGAAAAATTGACTTTAACTTTTTTTATCTACTATTTATCGTGTAAATAATGGCTCCTAATGTAAAAAAAGCCCCCCCCCCCTTCTCACTTCTGAACTATTTCTAAATTTGATAAAAACCACGATAATGGAACTGCAAAAATTTAACAAATTTATCATTTCAAGAAAAGGTACTTTAGATGCCTTCATAGAATTTGTGAAATTTAACAAGCTAAGTTATATTGTTAACATTTAAAACATCACAGGCTTTGTCACTTGGATTCTGCAAAAAAAAAACCGAAACTACTGTCTGTGTCTCAGAAACTATAAGCAGATAAGCAAAGTTAAGCAAGATCAGGCGTGTTCATGCTTAGATGAGATGGGTGACCATCTAGTAGCACTCTTTTCTGTAAGTAATGTTCAAAGATATTTATTATTGGTATTTATCTTCTGACTAGGAATAAATAAATTCCGAAAGGTATTATTATTAAATTAAGGTATTTATTAAAAATAAAAAACCTGGACAGATGCTAGTTACTATAATATTTTTACCATTGTTACCTTTAATATTCCAGTATATACCATTTTCATATCAAAAAGAATTTAATAATGTGTATTGTTATTGGTATTTCTCCTGTAACTATAAATAGTTAGTATATATTTAAAAAAATTAATTTATGATTTTATAGTTTTTTTGCATTTCACACCATAGAAGAACCGATTAAGAGGGCGATATAGGCCAGAAAGCTAATTTCTGTAATTCTAACGTTGTGTATGTAAATGCACTATAAATCAATAGACAATGTTATATACATTACTATAAGATATATATGTTATATACTTTTTAAAAAATTTTTACAGTAATGACGCCTTGAAACTTTTAATTTTTTGTATGGAATTTAACGTTATTACTGTTTTGTAGACACATTTTTTGAGTAAATGTACTAGATAACTAGCTATTCTAATTATTTCACAAATATAAATTACAAGCAAATGCAAAACACGCTTAAAAAATTTGCACAAGTGTTGAAAGAATGGTCACTTCCAGATTTTTTATTGCATTAAATACAATAAATGAACATCATTCAGTAAGGTAATGCACTAGACAAAAGCAAGTTTTATAACTTATATTTTTTTCGATCCTTTAGATTTTATAGTTTAGCCACAAAATTTGCAATAAAACGACGTCTAGCCCTAAAAAAAGACTCATTTTGTTATATGAATTAGCTTGGCTGTTTTTAATACCTAAAAATGTAACCTAAGTAGATTTAGTCTGAAATTGTGCTATAATTCTTGATTTTTATAAATTCTATAATTTTTGGAATAAAAGTTGATTATATAAGCACTTTATTTTATTACTAAATCCCATAACTTTAATATTCAGTCAGTTTTAAAGCGTCCTTATATCAAATTCCCCCAAAAAAATGCGTTTGCATATAGGAGCCTGTGAGACTCCACGTCCACAGTAGTGTTAAGAACTAATGACGTCCATTCTTAAAGGTTAAGTATGAATATGAAATTATTATATGAAACTTGGTTGAAACGTATACAAAAGAGAACTGAACCTAACCCAACATACAGGACTTATACAGTGCAATTTCTGTTCTATACTTTACGATCTGCCTAGGCATCCAATAAACTGGCTAATTTAATACCAGATGGCTGCAACATACCTAAAGATAACTAAGTCAGGCACGTCGCTGCGGAATCAACCCGTGAAACCGGATTCGGCAGGTATATCATGAGCATGTTATCAAAGGCAATGCTCAAGGATAAACAGTCGAAAATTACGCAAGAATAACAACGATAACAAGATAAGTTAGTTATTTTACAATATTGGCAGTGACATGTATTATTTAATAATTATATTAGCTATTTTAGTAATATACTGGTATGGAACAAGAACATTTAATTATTGGAAAAGAAAAGGCGTGAAACATGACATTCCATTGCCTTTCGTTGGAACTAATGCGAAACAATTTTTTCAAAAAGGAACTTTGGCAATGGTGGCTGCAGATGTATACAGAAGATATCCTGAGGAAAAAGTTGTGGGATTCTACAACGGCACCAGTCCAGTGCTGATTATCAGGGATCCAGACATTGTAAAAAGAATTCTAATAACTGATTTCAGGCAATTTCATGCCAGAGGATATAATTTTAATTTTAACGAATTTGAAGGGTGTTTAATGAAGAATTTTTTTATGACTGATGGAGATTTGTGGCGTTTGCAAAGACAAAAATTTACTCCAGCATTTAGCTCAGCAAGACTGAAGGCCATGTTTCCAATCATAGCCCACAGAGCAGAGAAGCTTCAAGAAGTCGCAGAATATGTAAGTAGAGAGCGAGTATATAATATACGAGAACTTATGGCTCGATTTAGTACGGATGTCATAGGGGCCTGTGGTTTTGGACTTGATATGGATTGTTTAAGTAACGAAAATGCGCACTTTAAAAGACTTGGTGAGAGGATCGTTGAGAGATCTCTAAGAGACGCTATTGCTTTTTCTGTTAAAGTTATATTTCCCAATATCAGCAAAAACATTACATTCTATGATCCAGAAATAATTAATTCAATGAATTATTTGGTCCAATGTGCAATGAGAGAAAAGAATTTTAAACCGTCGGGTAAAAACGACTTTATAGATATTTTGCTTGAGTTAAAGGAAAATGGTGCAAAGATTATAGGTGAGTCAATTGAAAATAGAAATCCCGATGGCTCCCCAGTCATGGCCACCTTAGATATAGATGATTCAATAATAGTAGCTCAAGTTTTTTTGTTATTTGCTGCTGGTTTTGAAACATCGTCAAGCACATCTAGTTACACCCTACATCAGCTAGCCTTCAACCCTGAGTGTCAAAAACGTGTACAAAAAGAAATTGACGATGTCTTAGCAAAACACGACAAAAAGATATGTTATGAAGCAATTAAAAAGATGTCTTATTTACGCATGGCATTTAATGAATCAATGAGAATGTACCCTTCTGTTGCACATTTAGTAAGGATGTGTACATCTCAGGAATACACGATTCCAGAAATAGATCTGACTATAAACAAAGGCGTCAAGGTAATCATACCGATTAATGCACTTCAGAATGATGATAAGTATTTTGAAGAACCAGAGAGGTTTAAGCCAGAAAGATTTGATCCCGAAAAAAACGAAGTACCATACTACACTTATATGCCATTTGGTGAAGGCCCGAGAGCGTGTGTCGGTTAGTTAATGCATAAAAGTCTTAATTAATTTAAGATGTTACGATAAAAAATAAAAACATATAATCTTAGGTCATATTCATAGTATATTAAGTTTTAGGGTTATCTTATCAATTAGAAAAAAATATGAAAAAACCGTAAGGAGCAAGTCTCGGAAATTAAAGAATAAAATCTAAAATTTATTAATTTGTGGTTATATTTTATAAAGATTATTTTTCTATCTATCTGTAAGGACCGTTTGCCACCGGAACGCTTGAATAAGGCATCAAATTTAATTATTAATAAAAAATACTAAATTTACAGTCCCTTAGCCTTAGTACCATTAATTGTTAGATAAGCTTTTTTTTCTAAATGACTTATACAGTATGGCTGATGCAGCCATTACTGCTCCACCGGGCTTTTAGAGCGAGATTCTTAAGAAGTCTTAGCCCATAAAGCGCACAACGCTCAAGGGTTCCACACGGAGGGGGCCTCGGCTTGGGTTTGTCGCTCTTGGGGTCGTCCCTTCGACGGGCGTGAGCCTCGAACCCGAAGATAAGTCAGCGCCAGGAGGGGAGTTTCCCATTACGTGGTTGCGATTGCGAGTGAGTGGGAGAGAGAAGCGCCCCAGCTTTCTTTGATACCTCATAATTTAGCCTCAACCTTACCTTAGTCAAAGTAATTTTTTTTTATTCAATTTAGGTTTTTGCAAACACTTTTGAAACGTCAAAGTTATGAAATACTATTTTTCAAAACCTTCCACCCACCCCCCGGTTCACAATGTTGATTTTTACCGAGAAGTATCCGGCAAGAAACTCGATAATTACTCTTTAAAAAAAAAATTTGTTACCAACATAACTACTACATAATATAATAAAAAATTAACAAATACAATCATCAATGATTTAAATGAAAATTTAAGACCAATCAGTTTTATATTATTTTCATTTTAATTTGCTTTACCTATGCCTCCTGTACTTGAGCATCTTCAGTCCTATGGATTTTTGTCATTTATAGAGTATAAATTGCCCCATAAAAGAGTTACTAATTTTGTGAAGACGTGTATTATATATACATCACCAGCTTATTTTTATTTCATGTGTTTACTTTGTGAACGTCACTTTTCTTGCTGAAACTATTAATATATTTACGAAGATATAAAAGATTTTTATATATGTATGTACTGCGACGCTAAAGTTAAAATATTTGTTTCCCTGAACCTATCCTCCAGAGATATCCTAGATCCTAATTTGTAGATACCACGGATTGCCCGTTTTTGTGACACAAATGTCGTATTTACACCAGCAACCCCTTTACCCCACAATAGGATACAATATGTCTATAAACTACGGAAATAGCGGAATATACTATTTTTGCAGTGTTGACATTGGTCAATTGTCTTATTTTCTTGATTGCATACACAGCGGAGCTAAGTCTTTAGGCTAGGTTATGAATATGAGGACCCCATTAAACTTTGGAGTCCAGCGTTATGATAAGACAGACTGTTGACTGTTAATATTAATTTATGTCTGGATCTGACTTTCCCAGGCTTTAAATAAAAAAACTGTTTACGACAAATTTATTGATACAGAAATAGTTTAACATTTGACAAAGTATGATATTATAAATACTTTTCTGTGTACAGGTAGTATTGATATAGGCCGAATTTTTTTAGGATTTGTTGAACTATCTTATTTAAAGAAAAAAAAAAAAGGAAAAAACATTTTATTTGGACAACACAACCTTTAAATAACAGGAAAAAAAAATATTACAAAATAAATAACAGGAAAAGAGGTATGACTTAACTAAGTTTCATCTCATCAGACTCAACAAAAGAAAGAGATGTTATTGTATTTTCAATATAGCAGCTTTTCAGGAATTTAGTTGCGAGCTAAATATGATTTCATGGTCAAGTATCACAGTCGCCTTCGCGTAATCAGCGTCCGACTCCACACAACTAGGCAACGGTTTACGTGTCAATTTGTACACAACAATAAGTGCCTTCTTTCGCATTTTTTCGACTCTGACAGACAGCTCGGGGCAAGGACCTTTACCCTGCTACACTGTGTAATCTGTTGTCGTCATTTAAGTCTTTTGGCACTGAACTCTAACAACTATTACGCGACAAAAATGTAATAGAAATAGCAATAAAAGGAATTATGTGAATATGAATCTCAAACTCAAGAAATTACGCAGGAAACACGAAGCACGAACTATTTATTAAGTAAGCGCCATCTAGCGGAAGCGTGTAGCACCTCTTTTTAGTAAGGTGTACTCGTGCCTTAATGTTGCGCGTACGTATTTTATGCAACAAGTTGCTGAAAAAATAATATATGATATTGCTACAGTATCAATTTTTTTAAAGATATTTAAACACTTTAAATGAGATACTTTCTAAAGTCAAAACAAAAGACATTATATTTGCAGGGGACGTCAATCTGGATATCCCGCAAAATTTATTGACGGGAAGTACGTGCGATTATTATAACTTATTGTCTTTCTGCGGCCTTAAACAAGGTCTTAATATCCCAACTCGACTAAATAGTTGCTTAGATCACATTGCAATCAAGTCAAACTCCATTGTAAAAATTTTAGTATTTGATCCAATAACCGACCACTCTCCAATCTTACTATGTGTTCATAATTCTAAGCTTACTATTAGCAATAGCAATATAAAAAAACCACCACTACTACTACTAATTATCTGACTGAACATACTACTACAGTCTTGACAACGTTGAAGAGGCTGCAAAAAATTTTGTTAAAAAAAATCAAATATGTATAAAAAGCAATACCAGTACTTCAACCATTGCTAATAGAAAAACTCCTCAAACCGTGGATGACTATAGGTTTAGTTAAGTGTGTACGCAAGAGAGACAAACTACACCGACGAGTAAAAAGTGCCTACAATGCAGAAGAACTTAAAATTTACTATATTCAGTACAGAAATACATGTAACAAACTGCTACAATGCGCAAAACAGCAGTATTATAAGGAGCAGTTTGAAAAAAACCGTAAGAATATAAAAGGCACCTGGAAGATTATAAAAGAAGTGTGTAACCTTAATAAAAAAACAGTGAGTTCCTCAGAACTTATTAGTAGTTAAGACACTCCAAAAACTCATTAAATGAAGTTACTTCACTTCAATTGGTAGTGACTTGGCACAATCTACCCTACACAAATTGGAAAAAGATGAGATTTATTATTATTTATTAAAGGACCCTTATTATCTATGTTATTACTTCCAACTGATCCATATGAAGTGAAATGTATAATCTTGAGTTTAAAAAGCAACAGTGCATGTGGGTGTGATAATATAAGTACAAATGGTATCACAGCACATTGTGATATATTGTCACCCCTACTAGCTCATCTATGCAATTTAAATTTGCACTCAGGTTTATTCCGTAGCATTTTTAAAGACGCCATTGTGTGTCCTATCCATAAATCTGGTGACAAAACCATGGTAAGTAACTACAGGCCAATATGCCTTCTCAGCATTCTTTCAAAAATCCTTGAGAAAATTATGAACAAACAGCTCGTAAAGTACTTAGAATCAAATAACTTAATATCAAGCTGCCAGTACGGTTTCAGAAAAGCAAAATCTACTGATGATGCTATTCTGAAACTTTTAACTGTATCAATAACTACGTGGACGCTGGACTTAAGTGCATAGGATTATTTTTGGATATACAATATGTATGTCTCAATTTATATTCTAATATATATTCTGTTAAAAAAACTGGAAGGACTTGGTATAAGAGATACTCCTTTTATGTGGCTTGCTAGTTACCTAACTGTTAGGAAACAGTGTGTACGTGTGGATAATTATAATAGTGACAAGGGTCAAGGGTAAATATGGAGTTCCTCAAGGTTCTACCTTAGGTCCAACCCTATTTCTAATCTACATCAACCACAATCATTAACATCAACCAGCTATGTTATATACCAATATAACAATGTTTGCTGATGACTCTGCATTAATCTTTAATGGAAGCACCTGGAAAGAGACTAAACGTCTTGCAGAATCAGGACTTGCTGAAGTTACCTCCTGGCTGGAGGATATTTTGTTATTACTAAACACCACTTAAACATAATTCATGTGTTTTAGTAAGACTTACGCAAACAGGCCAGAGGCAAACTTCGATTTGTGCATCCACACTTTTCCATGTATTAGAAGCGGTAGTCATAATAACTGTAGATGCTTAAATAGAACAAACAACATAAAGTATCTAGGAGTCATAATAGATGATAGATTACAATTGTCTCTGCAGATATCATGAGTTGCCAGAAGAGTTAGCGAGCTAATTTTTTTTTTTTAATTTCCGTAATTATACCAACAAATGTTTTTTAATTTAAATTTACAAGGCACTATGGAAGTGCATTCAATGAACTTACAACAAATTTGCGTTAAAGCCGCTCCCGTTAACAACTGCTCTAAAATCGTCCTAATTGGACCTTAATTAACACTAAAAAGTTGTAAAATCGTATTTACAAGCCTTAGATATCACTAGTTACATAACAACTTTGTTATTTCCTATTTATCACTAAAAAGTCATATATTGCTTTGCTGTGATATCTTTACAGGACCTAAAATGGCCTATTATGGCTTCGAAAGTTTGTAAATCGGTTTTATATGAAGAACCGAAACTCTATTCAGTTTTATATCAAAGTCTTAAAAATATTTGCTAATTAATTTATAATTATTTGCCTAAATATTAATGAATTAACGAGGGGCATGCAAAAAACACCATTAATGTACTACTAGAATATCAATAAAAAAGCAAGCGCAAGTGATATTAAACTATTTATTTTAATTCTATCGCTCGTTACAGAATACAGAAGCATTAACATTAAATTAATAATAACTTACTATTACTTTTGTCTCCAAACGTCGAAATTTATAGATGGTCGACACAGCATTTATTGAATTTGAAACAGGAAGGAATAGCAATCACTACATTAACACTATTAGCCCCAAGCGGCGCTGCAATACAATAACTATATCACTTAAACGTTCTAAATCAGGGGCCCTTTCCGCGTTGTAGAAACGTTTCTAATATTCTAATATGACCAATCATGAAAACCATTTTGTATCCCAGGAAACATTCCTATAACCAATTTACAGCTAAGATTAGCTGTTATATTTTTTAGATTTTCAAGTGTATAAGGTCTAATTATATCAATAAATCATTTATTTATTCTACTATAAAAAAAAAATCTCTTTATTTAACTTTTGTATTGCGCATCATAAATTCATAAGTTTAATAATTAATGTTTTAAATGTTATTATATTCAAATTATTTTAGATGTATGTATTACAGTAATTTGTAAAAGAGAATAGTGTATAAGGAAGGAACTGGTTCGTGACACACAGCTCGCGCTAGCTTAGGAACCAGGACGCCATTTCTTGCCCTGTATATGATTTTTTGATCCAATAAAGAAAATTTTATTTATTTTATTCATTTATCTAATTTTAAATATAACAAGCTTTTTTCTGCGACTTTGTCCGCGTGGGATTTTGAAATACAAAGCACAGGTGCAAAAAGAGAGAGCTTTTTACTGTTTTTGGTTTGAGCTACAAAAGTAACAGGGTTAACATTTAAATTTTCATCGTCTCTTTTGCTTTTATGAAATGATTTTCCAAAAAACGGTGAAACACGTAAATCATAATTTTCAACCTTGAGACCAAATACCTTTTTTTACATTAAGCCTTAAAAAATTATGGATTCATATACAAACTTCCAACTCTGATTTTGCTTTGTTTTGATTCGAAATTTGCTTGCAAAACATATATCTTTCTTAGAGTTTAGATCCAGTAGTTAGGGCTGTGTGTATTTATATCAGCCAGGTCACTTTATTCGTTTATATATGAGAGTAGACAAATTTTTAGCAGTTCATGCAATAGCTCTGCGAATAAAAAATTAAGTTCACAGTGCATAATAACAGCTACATTTTTTCGTTTTAACGATTTACTTTTAAAAAACAAAACAATGCAAAATACTTTTTTCGTACAACATCGAATAATTACTTAATTAAAAAAAATGCATTTATTGCAGGTGCCAGGTTGGGACAAATGCAGGCTTTAGCCGGTTTGGTAGCAGTTCTACAGAAGTTCACAGTGGAGCCTGCGTATTGCAGCGTTCGCAACCCTCCGCCTGACCCAACGGGATTTCTCACCGAAAGTTTTATTGGGGGATTACCCCTAAAGTTGAGAAAACGCTCTTAATCCACTTGGCGATTGAAAGTAATCCGAGGACTTTAATAAATTAACTGCAAATTTTTATTAATTATAGGATTGTATCTACAGATAGTCTTTAATTAACATGGCGACTAAAGTTACTGCTGATACCCTATCAACCTTAAACGCCCCCACTATCATTACGCGGGTGCATATTGTGGTCTTCATGTATGTCTTTTTTGACGTAGGTATGCAGTTTTCATTCACCGAAAAGCCTTTTGAAAATGTCAAAGAACCACCACCAGTGGAATGATTCTGCGTGTACCATGCGAAGTGCATCAATGCAATGAGACTGCACAGCCCGCATTGCAATTATCTGCTGATGGTGTCTTGTGGTGGGCCTAGTGTGTTCTTTAAATTTTTTAAAAATGTTTTTGTTAAGTTTTAATCTTATATGAGATCGTTTGTATCAAAAACTAGAATTCAGTATAACTTTTAATCTATACAATTTAATAGAAAACTGACACACTTCAGATCTAGATATTTATTCCTAGGCCATGTCTTCAAAATTTCATGGTGTTTGATTGGTAAATAAATAAATAAAATTTTGTATGTAAGAAGCAAGTTGCAAGGCGATGCGAATAATATTCTCTTTAGAAACCGACACAACTTGTGAATGTTGTCCTACACTTGTGGACTTCCGTATTCATGTGACTGTGAGTGACCGGCATTAGACTAAAATGTCCCTTTGACTAATAACCTAAATTATTTCGAGTAACTTCTTTTATTTATTTTTTCTTTATTTCTATGAAAGCAAGTTTTTTTTCATTATTTAAGAGCTGAGCTGTTGTCGGTATAACTGATGTATTCCTTTTCACTCATCCCTATCCAATGCCTTGTCTTTCACCTCCTAGTATGGCATAACAATCACTTTCTCTTTTATTTCACGAAACTCCTTCTTGATCATCGTCTTTCGCTCTTTCCTTCTATGATATTTTATATGAAGCTGTCATGTCTCACAAGATGACCATCCCTCTTCTATTTTGTATGCTTTGGATTATCTTTCTATTTTCATTAAATTCTCTCAAGTACCATTTCTTTCTTCTGTCCAGTTAATTCTTTTCATTCTCCTAAAACCATACAAAGCTATGGTTTTATAGATTTATTTTTAGTAAAAAGGTTTTATTTCTGGGTAATTGATATTTTAATATTTGTTTCTTCTTGTGGTATGCCTGTTCCATTAAAGCAAGTATCTATGCCAAATCAAATCACAACATATGACGTCAATACTTTCTTCAGCAATGTTTCTTTTCAAAGCGAACAGAGAGCTTCGATCTTATTTGCAATAAGAACTTTTAAAATTAAGATCATACCATTTTGATATCACTACCACAGTTTAAACAAGTCTATCAATTCCGTCGGTCCTACGTAAACTCCTTAATGCGCGCAGGTAGTAAAAAAGCTTAGCAGGCACTACATTACTCGTTACTTAAATCGTGTTCGTAATAAGAAGCTTCTAACGAAAGCTGTGACCTACTTCAAACGTCCCTAACCACCTGCTTACATCACATAAACTAATTTTATTAATTTTAATAACCACATTTTGCGTGCTAACAAACATTAGGTCTCACCGTCTGATATATGAGCGCCGATAACACTGCTACTGAACGATATCAGTACAGTAGCGCCCTCTTTAAATATCATTAAAACTGGTATTAAGGCGATAAGGCGTATTGTTAATGATACAAGTTAGGCTTATTAAGTAATATTTTCGTAGCAAAACAAATGAATAATGTTCTGAACTTGGCGTTGATTTAGTTGGAATTAAATTTTACATTTTTTAGTGTTCCGTAGGCAATAGAAAAGATTGAACTTTTGTAATTAAATTTTCAAAGAAAGGTGTCTTATGTAAACCGCAAAGTAATTAAAGATAGCTCTGCTTGAATGATTGAACCCATTGTATTGGGTATCGTTGGATAGTTCTGTAGAGGTGTATACGTAAATAAGGTTCTAAAAAAAACTAAAATTTATAGTATGCTAGTTATTGGTTTCCAAAGTTTAGTTTTTATAGAATATAAAAATCCAACTCAGTAAGATTTTACCTATCAGTTAGTTTTGGGGGGGTTTTTAGGATTTCCTTTACTCTAATCATCCCTTATTTACGTATGATAGGAATGATTTTTGAATGAAAACAAAAAACTCATGGTGTGGCTTGTCGGTGGATAGGTCGTACAAAAATATTGCAGGTGTGGGAAAACTATTTTTTTATTCAGCGATACGTTTGCGTAGTAAGCTTTCTTTACTTGGAGAAGTAACAAGGAAAATTTCATACGAATTTCATTGAAAATTACTTAGATGAAGAAGTAAGTTGTGTAACACAGGTAAATAATATAAGTTTTTCAACCATTTACAATTATACAAGTTCCACTTACTGTAGCGGTCAACGCATCGCCCGATATACACTTGGGTGAAGTTGGGTGGTTGCATGTATTACCGTTTACAATGGAGCAAAAACAATAAAGACGTATTTCTTGTATGAATGGAGACCCTATCAATTTTAGTTTTGGTTTTTTATTATTTGTTAAAAAATTCTAAAATAAATTCAGGCTTCTAGCTGCTCCTGTGTAAGAAATACTACCCATTAAGGGTCGGAACGACAAACAGACTGACAAACAGCGTAGGCTTTTTTTTTTCGACAATTCTCACAGCCCGTCGTTGAACCGAGTCAAAAGGGCCAAGCTGGTATCCGGGTGCACCTGCCCAGAGATGACAGCAGTACTCCATATGGGGCCGAACTTGCGACTTGTAAAGTAACAACCTTTGCCCCGACGTGAAGTACTGCTTCGCTCTGTTGAGTACACCAAGTTTTTTGGACGCCAGCTTCACCTTATCTTGTAAATGATCTCGGAACTGAACATCGCTGGAGATGTCGAAACCAAGGATCCCAATGCTCTTGGAGATGGAGAGGGGAGTGTTCTGGAATTGTGGGACCACAGTGAATGGAGTTTTCTTAGCGGTGAACGCGCACACTTGCGTCTTTGTAGGGTTGAATCGGACCAAGTTTACCCGTCCCCAGTCAGAGACCTGGGACAGTGTGGCCTCGATTTGAGACACAAGTTCTCCGCGGTTTTCCTCCACAACGGAACGAGGGATGTTTGCACGACCCGTGTAAAAAGCGTCTCCAGTACTGTCATCCGCATAGCAATGTAAGTTGTTGATGTCCAACATGTCATTGATATGCAGTAGAAACAGCGTAGGAGACAGCACAGAGCCTTGCGGGACACCAGCATTAATGTCCATGCTATCAGAGCAACTACCGTCAACTATGGTTCGTATGCGTCTGCCGGAAAAAAAACTAGCCACCCATTTGCACAAACCCTCGAGCACTCCGTAAGATGGCAACTTCGATAGAAGACCGCGGTGCCAGACCCGATCGAACGCCTTCGCTATGTCCAGGCTACATACCAATGCCTCCCCCTGACTCTCAATGGCTAGTGCCCATCGGTGTGTGAGATACACTAGAAGGTCACCAGTCGAGCGACCGTGGCGAAAGCCATATTGACGGTCACTGACCAGATCGTGTACTTCTAGGTATCTTAGAAGCTGTGTGTTGATCACACGCTCCATCACATTAAAGAGGAGAGAGGTAATAGCGATAGGCCTGTAATACGATGGATCTGATCTATCGCCCTTTTTGGGCACCGGGTGCACATTTGCAGTCTTCCATGAAGACGGAAATTGCCTAGTGTGGTAGGAAAGCGCGAAGAGGTGCGTGAGTACAGGACATAACTCAGGAGCACACTGCTTAAGCACCACTGCTGGTATACCGTCTGGCCCACTCGACTTATGAACGTCTAGAGAAAGCAACGCCCGCCTGACCTCCCGCTGCGTTATGGAGATTTCCGGCATGGTCTTACCGCACCACGGTATAGTAGGTACAGCGCCTTCATCGTTCATATTCGAGTTCGAGGCAAAGAGACTGTCCAGTAGATCGGCTTTCTCTTTAGCACTATGGGCCAAGTCACCATCGGTCTTTCGCAGTGGTGGTAACGACAACTGGCAGAAGTTCCCTTCGGCAGCTTTGGCAAGCGACCAGAAAGCTCGACTCCCAGAAGGATAGCTCGCAAGTCGCCAACCTATTTTGCCGATGAATTGGAATTTTGCTCTGGCAGTTGCTTTCTTACTGAACCTCGAGGCAGCATTTAATTTGCGTTTTAACTCGGAATCTTCCTTATTAAAACGAGCCGTGGTCCAAGCCTCATATGCATTTTGCTTAAGAATTTTAGCTTTTCTGCAAGACCTATTAAACCACGGTCGTTGTTTGACGCCGGCAGCTACTCGCGGGTTGGGAATATAGCATTCCATACCAGCAAGGATTGTCTTAGTGACTGCGGCTGCGCAGACGTCAGGATCTTCTGAGTTAAAGCAGATCTCCACAGGTACGATGCGTAAAATTCTCGCAATCCATCCCAGTCTGCCGACTTATAGTGCCACACACGACGCCAATTAGTTGGCCCAGAAGGATCAGGTTGTGTGCATGACACTTAAGTCTGAACGAGACAGTGGTACGAGGAGCCAAGAGGCGCATCCACTGAGACGGAGTATCCGTCCGGACGAGTAGTCAGCAGAAGGTCCAGTAAGGAGCTCGTATGTTTCTCTATATCTGGTATTCTCGTTGGAGAAAGTACCAGCTGAGAGAATCCATAGGTCAGAGCAAATTCATGAGCAGATATCCCAGCATAGTTATTGGTTCAAGAACTGAGCCACTCGCGATGGTGGGCGTTAAAGTCTCCCAAAATAACTAGTTCTGCTGTGGGATATTGCTCTAGAACTTTGTCAGTTGTCAAACTCAGGTGCCTGAAGAGTCGAGTTACGTCCGTGTCACCGCTATGAGACCTGTATAGGAACGCATAGATACGAGTGTGGCCGCCGTAATCTACGCGCACCCACAACATCGACAAGTCCCTGTGTTCAAGGCTATGAAGGCGGCGACAGCAGATATTCTCCCGGACGAACATACATACACCGGCACGACTCATAAAATTGTGTTCGAGTTTTTAGCCGGGATAGTGAAGGTATGATGTGTCGGCCGGGCAGGATATTTGCGTCTCCGTTTGAAAAAGAATGGTCGGCTGCGCAGTTTCGAGATGGTGGTGGACTGCGTTAAGATTGGCGTGAATACCCCTGATGTTGCAAAAATCCACATTATATGTGGATGGAGTAGCCGCTGTGCAAACTCTTTTCTTTTTCTTTCTTATGGCCATAATATATAAAAAAAGTTACTAAGACTAAGGATGAGGATTCACTGCACAGACAGCATAGAGGACAAAAGGTGCGGTTCTAAGACTGCCGAAGCTCGCCACAGATGATACGGTTGCTGGCACGGCGGGCGGAAGGGCCCCTGATCCCCCTCTGTTGTAGTAGCCGGGTCCACTCCGGTCTCCTTCTCCGGTACGACTACCACTTCAGATACTTTACACAGGCTGGCGAATCAGCCTCCCAGGGCGGAGATTAAGTGATCCCTGGGTTCGGGATCCCGTTCAACCTGCGTGCGGCCAGCGGTCAGCCGTTTCATCAGGTCTCCCTGACCGCCGAACCAGCACGCCGCGTCTACGCCGAGCATGACAGCAACAAGCACCGCCGGTCCTCCGCTGTCCGCGCAGCGAATCCTCAAAGAGCTTAGAATTTAGGCTCCGTCGACAGCCACTGGATGCGGAAACTTTAAAAATTGCTTGTGTTTTTAGAGATAAACACTCAGGCTATATAGTCCATTGAAATGTTACAATTTAAGGACCGAATATTGCATTTGTTAGAGGACGCAATTTTATTTTTGGGACATGTATGGGGGGGTCAATAGAAGCTACACCCTAAGTATGTCTGTCATCCGCCGCCATCTTGGAAAAAGGGGTGAAAACACTTTTTTCGCGATATCTCGGAAACTGTGCGTCATACAAAACCAATTCGTAAGACATAATTTGTAGCAAATTGTTTCCCCATCAGATAATTTTCTATAACTTTTTGCCCTAAATTAAAAATTAAACAAGTTATAAGCGACATAGTGAGAAAAAAATTATAAAAATTTTCTTTTTTGCTGTATAACTTTTGTTATACATTTTACAAAAAAATTACCTCAGACCAATCTTGTAGATGATCTTTTGAGGATTTTTTTTTTAATTTCATTCATTTAAAACGCTGTTAGAGCGCTTCAAAGTTGACCGGGTTCGTCAATGCTCATGAGAATCCGGTCAAAACAAAATGTTATCTTATTTTCGATTTTTTTTTATTGTAAATATATTCTTAAATTTTTTTTGTTAAATTCGTGCAACTTTATTTATTCATTCCTCACTCTTTTCCCCGCCACCTATGAGGTAGAGTCTGTAGGCGCGTTTTTTTTACGTGGTATTCCCAGTAGACCTTCTCCACGGACATCTTATTTATAAGGTAATCCTCTACATCATAATATTTTAGCTAGCTACTCTAATCTACTTTTCTTCGATGGTTCAGGCTGTGGCTTAGAATCTCTAAATCAACGTCAAATGTGAAAGTTCGAGGAATGACAGGAGTTAAAATTGGATTCATAGTTGGAAGTTGATCTTCGAATTCATCTCTTCCATTATCTTTGACATTTCCATAATGTTGCTGCATGTTTCGCCAGAACCATGGAGGCATACTGTAAAGCATTTCAGGCCTGCTTTTCTGCTGCCACACATGCTTCCACAGTTTCCTTTGCATTTGCAGAAAATTAATTTCATAAGATCGGGGGGTGCTGGTGGCTTGGAAGCTTGTACTGGCATCCAAATGTTTGCATGCTTTTTCCAGCCCCAATCTTCAGGATTTTGATGTCTGCCGAGCCACGAGAGAACCTAGTGATATAATCGGAGACTGTGAAAACTAGTGAGTCGTCTTTATTACCGCCGTATAAAGCTATGTGTTGGTATTCCACAGGGATCAGCCCTCGGTAATTCTTTGTTTTCGCTCTTTATGAACGACCTCCCATCGACAGTTACAGAGGGCTTGACGGTGTTGTTCGCCGATGACACAACAGTGGTGGTGAGCGCACGCACGCACGAACAGCTCGAACGCAAGATAGCAAACGCGTGCGCTCAGCTCAACGCGTGGTTCTCGATGAACGGCCTCGTCCTCAACATAACCAAGTTCAACGTAATATTATTTTCCGCCGGAAACCCTAATTTGACACCACCAGTACAGAGTCCGATGACAATATGCTAGTCATGTACGTTTCTCGGGTTTACCCTAGACGCCAGACTTAACTGGAAACGCCACGTGTCTACGCTTTGTGAAAAGCTAAGTAGTGCAGTATTCGCACTACGAAAGCTTAAACCACTTGTTTCCGACGTCGCGTTACTACAGATCTATTTTACATATATTATCTCTCTTTTGTCGTACGGTATAATGCTATGGGGCAACTCGACAGACTCCAATCGAGTATTTATAAATCAAAAGAGAGCTCTTCGCACACTGGCGGGTGAAAACCTCGTCAATCATGTAGAGGACTGTTTAAAAAATATGGCATAATGACACTCTATTCTCAATATGTGTTTGACCTCATAATATACACTCGACGCAACATAAACACCTGCAAACGCATTAGCGTCCCTGGCAGAGTGACTCACCAAAATGGGCGCCTGCAACGTGTGCCACGACGGTTGGCGCTGCTGCCCGTCGAACTAAAGGAAGAACCCTCGGATCCGATATTTGGTCGCCGACTGAAAGAACTTTTATTGACGAAATGACTGTATTCTGTCAAAGAATACAGGGAAAAGCTGTGATTTTTATTTTATCTATTTTTTCAATAAATTTTGATTACATTTATTTATTCGTTTTTAATTTTGACATTTCTTTATTTTTATTTTAACATTTCGTATTGAATATTAATTCGATTTATTTATTTTTTGTTTTACATTCTTAACATATTTGTTTTGAATATTATAATTTCCTTATAATTTTATTTTTGTATTTGACGATCTTTTTTTTTTAATTTATTATGTATATTTTTTAAGACATAATGTAATTTTCAAAAAGAAACAAATGACATACATACATACATAACAATATATTAACAATAAAAAAAAACCAAAAATAAGTTAAACATTTCGTTTTGACCGGATTCTCATGAGCATTGACGAACCCGGTCAACTTTGGAGCGCTGTAACAGCATTTTAAATGAATGAAATTTAAAAAAATTAAAAAGATAAATTTTCCTCAAAAGATCATCTACAATTGCTTTGCTCTGAGGTAATTTTTTTGTAAAATGTATAAAAAAAGTTATAGAGCAAAAAAGTTCTCTCTATTTTGCTTATAACTTCTTTAATTTTTAATTTAGGGCAAAAAGTTATAGAAACATATTTGTAGGCAAAACAATTTGCTACAAATTATGTCTTACGAATTGTTTTGTAAGACGCAAAGTTTCCGAGATATCGCGAAAAACTGTTTTCACCCCTTTTTCCAAGATGGCGGCCGGATGACAAGAATGGCGACCCCTCAAACTAGAGGTTAAGCTTCTATTGACCCCCTACACATGTTCCAAAAATAAAATTGCGTCCTCTAACAAATGCAAAGCTCATGTAACATTTCAATGGACTAATAGTCGTATTGTTAATTAGACGATATCAACTGACGTTTATTTTGTTGTCAGTTTTTGATTAAACAGTACTATAGCTACTGTCAGTTGATATCGTCTAATTAAAAATACGACTATAGACGTTCGGCGGCATGTATGTAAGTAATCATGCAAGGTCTCTTAAATAGGTTAACTGAGTGGAATACAATTAAAAATCCGTGTATCCTTATAAAGCGTAACTTATACAAGCTTTCGATTAGAATTCACGTCGTCTACTTGTCGCGTGCGTCGTGACAAAGTTAGCTGTGTCAAAGCGAACCGACCGACGCGACGCACCGCGCGTCAATCCGACCGAGTTATGGGTACGGCCGGAGAATAATAACTAAACTTTGGTGGTCTCATTACAATATTAAAATTACATTATTTTGTTTTTTTTAAAAATATCAGGTTTTTTTCAGACTCTCCAACGGTTGGTTTGACTACCGGTACCTACATTAAAGTGTTGGTGAGAGCCACCTATCCAACTACAATACCAGAGCAACGACCGCAGAAAAGTGTAAGACAGTGACACGTAATTTCCCCAAAGCTGTTCACTACTAGATACTAAAGGTCTGCGTATTATTTCCTATACATATTCCACTACGTTGCTTCTGAAGTAGGAATGATTTGGTATAAACAATAATCACGAGCAGGTACATATGTAGTGCGGCGGAATCGCTGAAGCTGACCTAGGAGAGTCACGCAACAGGTGGGCCTTAAATTAAATCAAACGAAGGTTATGTTCATGTCCATGTCGCTGCTGTACCGGTTGTTGGTGAGAGCACTACCTTCTAAATAGTTTGTGAATACACATACCTAGAGCAAGTAGTCTAGTTAGATAGAACCAATTTTAAGAAAGAGGTTAAACGAAGAATACAACAGACAAACTGTTTAGGTAATGTTCGGGAAACTACATAAAATCTTATCGTTTAACATCCAGTCCGTCAAACGGTACCCATGACGATAATCTACAACCAGTAGGATTATCCATGGTAACTTACTATACAAGAATATGGTCTCTTACTGTTGGCTGTTGGCCCATTAAACGCGCTCAGAGCCGCTTAGCGAGATGTTAGATGTTTCTTTACACGATAAAATCCGTGGTAATCCACACAGAATCAAAATCACTGATATAAGTAGGAAATTAAGTAACTTGAAATATTAATTGGCACACTATCAGTTATTGAACTAATAGTCGATGGGCAAGGAAGGTTCTCGAGTGGTGATCGCATGACGCAGCACCGGATGGCCTCCTTCAAACACTGGTTAGAGCAGCATAAGCATAGGTGCGCTTGTGCGAAAATAGGGGTCGTTTCTTAACAGTGAATGAATTAGCTCCCTGCCAAGATTTTTTCTAAGGACTACAATATGGGATTCTTCAAGAAAGAAGTTATTGGATTTTTGAAGGATCGCGAACGTGCGAGTTTATACCCCTGTCGTAACAATCGTCCATAGGCCACGATGACCGCTTACAATCAGGCGAACCGTGTGCTTGTTTGCCACCTTAGAGGTATAAAAAAAAATTATGGATTGTTTTCGTTTTCCTAACGAACAGTAACAACAGTCAATAGATACAACAAATGATTTAACTTTTCTGTTTTCTTTTACATACCTACTACATACTTAGTGCAGCTACTATTCAACTCACTGAGATTTTCATTGAAATACATGAGATTAATTAATTATTTATTAGTACACATTATTGTTATCAAAAAATGCCTTTTTTCAGGGTTTAAGGCGCTATCATGGCTCTGTTTTTGCTTGCCAAAAACATTAAATCAAATCATAGAAATTACCAAGTCTAGGTACCTGGTCAAATAAAATAATAAACAAAATACATGAATAAAAAACAGTTTTTGTTGGTTTTTGCTTTTACAGTAGACTTACCAGTCTCTTTTTAACTGCATTAATAAAATAAATTAACCGAAACTTACTTAAACATAATTAAAATTTATATTGTATACTGATATCTAAAGTTAATTTTTACACATTTATTTGCACATACATACAGACATTTAAAGGGTATTAAATGATAAAAAACAATAATTAAATTATGTATCAAATATATCATACGTTTATATATATATATATATATACAGAAATCGCTCAACGAAATTACCTATGGACAGAACTAAAGAAAAATCCTACGGATCAATTGTAGAAGCTAAATTTAAAACAAAAATAGGAGAAGTTAATAAACTAATTCAAGACACGAATAATAGATATTATAATCACGAATTCAATAAATGTAAAAGAAAACCTAATGAGTCCTATAAACAACCTTTCGTATAACAAAATCAAGGAAAGCTGTTTTCTAACAAAACTTTCCGTAGACTCTCATGTAGTTATTACATGGCAAAAATAAATCTACAACGCAAAAATAAAAAAATTCCAACACATAAACCACTTACTATAGAAAACTTTAATCTACAGGAAAAAAAACATGAGAATTATCTTGGTTTAAGAATAGACAGTTGCCTGACGTGGAATGTCCAACTAGAATATATAAGAAAAAACTTATATCTCTCTTAGGCTCACTCCACAACATTGCTCGCTGCATACCACACCGAGTTCGCTTCACCATCTACAATTCCCTAGTTAAACCTCATTTTATATATTTAATCGAAATTTGGGAAAATGCTGCTAAATCGAAATTATCAAAAATTCAAGTTCTGCAAAATAAAATAATCAAACTACTTTTTCACTACCCCTTTCTTATTCCAACTAGTAAAATATATAAAGAAATCAAAATAAAGAACCTAAATCAACTTTTTAATTCTAATACATGTTTACTCATCCATAAGATAATAAAGACCCGTATCCATCTTTTACCTAAGCTTCGTATTAATTACGGTACAAAAAAGAATTTTGAAGAACATAGCTGTATAATAATTTACCGTCATGTATAAAAAGTGTGAACTCACTCAAAGCATTCAAATCTAAATTATAATAGGTAGTATGTTACTGAATACAAAGAACATTAACAAAAATTGACAGAATGCGTTGAGTGAGAAATGTCATACTTATGATATTATTGATAACGATGTATGTTTAATTTTCTTTTTATTTATCTTCCTGTTCTCATGTAAGTGACTAATTGCAAATGTCTAAATGAGAATAAATTCTTTAACCAAACAAACAAATATTAATTTATAGTCAAAATATGTTATGTCGAGATTGACCTCGTTTATTTATTTTGAATAATTATATATTGATGTAAATAAAAACACAGTGTTTTTAAATATTTCGCCAATTTATTTAGCATCATCAGTTAAAATAACACAAAATATAGATTATCATACACCAACATCGGCATGTTGACAGTTTTTTTCAAAAATTGCCATTTTTTTTAAATCTATCAACTATCGCTAGGTACTTACAACTAAATAAAATAAAATAAATCGTTATTTTTACATTTGTTTTGTGTGCGAAAGTCTGCGTGTGTTTGTTATAAATTATAGTATAATTCTTGAAAGATTAGATAATGGGAAACATAAAATTCATGTATAATTTGGTTAGTCAAATTTGTTAAGACCATCGCTACAAAAAGCGCCCAGTGACCATATGTAAGAAGATTTAAATGTCCGTAGTTCTTTAACCGGAATAGATGGTCTCTCTCCCTCTCTCACACACACACACACACATACACACAAACGTACATCAGTATAATTGTTAATATAACGATTTATTCCAGTATTTTAGTTTTATATTTATTTATATTTATGTTATATTTGTTACATATTTTAATTTTTGTGTTTTATTATTTAATACCCTTTAACTATCGGTATTTATGTGCAAAAAAATTTGTAAAATTCACTTTAGATTTCAGTACACAACATACATTTTAAACATGTATAAGTAAGTTTTTAGATATTACTTTAAGCGACCACGACTCTCAAAATCCTCTCAAAATGTAAACACTAAACTCTAAAGACACAGTTTTTTTTTTTTTTACAATTTAACTGCAAAATTACTTTCCTCATTATTTTGTAGTTTTATATACACTAGGATCTTATTTTGACACTTTCCTTATCCTTACACCTTAAAACCTTAATGGTTACGCAGTGTGCGGTTTTAGAGGGGTTTTCTGCCTTATACGATTAGTTTGTGAAATGAGTTCACTACCGAGGTTTTTTCTAGGGACTACAGTAAGGAGTTCTTTAAGAACGGAGTGATTAGATTTTTACAGGGTCGGCAGCGCGTTAGTAACCTCTGGTCCATACTCATAGGCTAACGGTGACCATATCGAATACGATTCGCAGCTTTTCGCAGCGTGCAAACGAATATCTCACTTAGCCGACCCTTATTTTTGATACATGTTAACCAAATACTACAAAATTTTGATTATACATATGTTTTAGGAATAAATGTCTAGGTCTGTAGTTTGCCAGTTTTCTATAAAATTTTACACTTTAAAGTTATATATGGTTCTAATTTTTCATACAAATGTTCTCAAATAAGATGTTATGTTAATAAAATATTTTTTTAGGATTTTGGACATTATTATTTGGTTTCAGATCATGACTACCAAATTTTAAAGTGTTTGATTAGTAAAAACCAAAAACAAATGAGGTATTTGTTTATATGAAGCACGCTGAGAGGCGCCGCGAATTGTAATATACTTTTAACAGTCAGCAGGTGTAAAAAAAACTTTGTGATAGGTTTTCGAAGTGAATTTTATGTTTGTAATAAAATATTATTTTATTATAACAGTGCGAGACTAAAATCAATCCTCTAAAAGCTGTAAAAAAAAAACTAGCACGTAACAATAAAGTCGGTGAAAATAGTAGTATTGTGAGCATGGGTCATATAAAAGTCAGTGTATTATTAATGCATTTCCTAATATTGAGACACACAGGCACGTTAAACTATAAACAATTTTTATTTCTATTGTGCTTCGTAGACTATGTTCTGAAAGTATGCTGTGTTAATGAATTTAGTTAATCTTTAAATAAAGTTTACCGTGCAAGAAACTTTTCTGACCTTGGGTGTTAGGTCGCCAGCGTCGATGAAAGATTACACAATTTTTAATATGGCGACAATAGTTTTGATTTTTGACCACAGGGTCAGAAAAGTTGGTTGCACTATAAAAATATTATTTTGGTATAAAGTGCTATTACCTATACTGTGGTTAGCAGAAAGCTTAGCTATCAGCTTGCTTAGCTAGCAATATTTTTTCTATTAGTATTTTATAATTTATGGTAGAGAAGTAGTATTCTATTAAAAAATATTTTAATTAATTATCATTTTTAATTTTAATTTCTTACAGAACTCAACTAATATTATAAAAAATCGAAGTTTGTAAACTTGTTATTTGTATTTAAAAAAAAATCATCACCAATATTTACAATGGACATTCAGAATAAATTTTCTAATAAATAACAATTAACAAAACATTATCTTTAATGCAATAGTATCAAAAATTAATCTAAAGTGTTGTTAACGGATCACTAATGTTTCAAGTAATAAGGACAAACCGCATTTCGGATTGGTTTTTGTAGAATAAAAAAAAATCTTTTACGCGCAAGCGGATAAAGTAGGCTTTTCCACGCGAATTTTAAACAATAAAGTAAGCCTTTCTGAGCCAGTGAGATCAAAAAAGTATTTCATGTTTGGTGGGAGGTACGAGAGGCAAGTCCGATTCACACCAGGCCGGTTTTTTTGGCACTTATTAGTTTATTAGGTTTATTACTCTTAGCTCAGCAAATCAATTAATACAATCCACACTAATATGAACGCCGAAGCAAGTTTTTTTTTTGTCCTTACTTTTCTGCGACCAAAGCGATGCAGCAGCCAATGGAGCTGAAATTGGCAAAAGGATATACATATGTTGGTTGCAGAGAAGGTTGCAGGCTACTTTATAGTAAATGTTTTTACCTTGGGAAATTGAAAAGTTCCTGCGGGAATAAATATACAACTAAATTCCTCGAAGACGAACAGTAGCTACGGCTATAGCTTGAGTAAAATCAAAGTGTTGCCAGAGGAATGCCAAGTAGATAACCAAATTTAGCACAAGCAAAGCCGCGGGCACAAGCTAGTAAAAAAGAATGTATAAACATGATTCTAGACAATTTTTATTAGAATTCAATAGGAACCAGCTCTTCCCTCAGGTTCTATATAATCATTTACATTCTTTTCATTGTTTCCAAGTCCGTAAATCCGTAGAAACTGCCCAGTCTGTTATTTTAATCAGCAAGCTAATCCTTTTAATAACAGGGAGCTTATTAAGAGCGGTCTCGCGCGCACCAAACTCGTAATTGGGGCGCAAAATGTATCCTCGCAAGGGATAAGATCTACTTGCATACATTTTTCTCACAAATTCATGAGTCTGGTGTACAGCGACCGTTTCCAATTAGCTACCTGAATACCCATATAAACCCTGAGTCACTATGTTCTATGTACAGGTACAAAAGAAACCAAAGTTTAAAAAAACCGCTGTTCAGAAAGTTGTAAAACTTTGCTGAACTGTTTAATAATATGTGTATATGTACAAAAAGAATTTCAACTATTTTTTTAACACAGAGATGGCAAGTGATGTCCTAATTTCTGTAAGTCAATCGACAGTCGATGGCTCTATCGTATATTACCCCGTTTTATCGACAACTATGCTCCCAACGAGGGTCGTTTAATATTGCACGGGCGTTCTGCGAAGTGAAGATATACTGAATATTTTATTCAGAAGGTAAAGAGGCTGACAAAGAAATGTGAGTTAGATCGCGTCCTAAATAAACTGTGGAGATACTACCAATGATTCCCAAGGTTGAATCGAGATCGAGTTGATAAAGGTATCGATAAGTCATATCAAATTCATTTACTTCGATTATTTTATAGTATCGGTGTCAATTTAGTAGATTTAGGTAGCCTAAAATTTCATAGGACATACCAACATACTTCTTCTGTAGAAATAAAATCTTTTAAAATTCCAAACCAGGAGCAAAAGCGAAAAAGTATTTTAAAAATAATACCGACTTCAATACCCCACTAAAAGTGAATCAACCTTACGCAAATAAAATATTAAGCAAAGTGTTCTGTTCTCTTTCTTGTAGGCTAATTGAATTTGGTGTTACTTTTTTCTTATTTTTAGTTAGAAGGTACTTGGACAGTAGGTAAAGGATCACTTTCATTGGGATTGGCTCACGTAGTTGTCAAAAAATCAGTAAACATACATAGAAAAAAAAACATACCTGTCGTACACAAAACCTCCTCCCTTCCTTTTTTGAAGTTAGTAAAAAATTAAATAATTCTCAGAAAACCTTTAAATATTCCAGTTGCGTAACTTACTGGTATTATTGCTAGTTAAAAACTAAAATATTATTAATTTTATTAAATAAAGTAAAATTTGATAAAAGAAGAACTTTATTGATATGCAAAAGAAATTACAAAATGTGGCATCAAAAGAAAACTTTCTTTGCTTAAAATTTTAACTCGAATATGTTTATCCTGCATTAGTACGGGCTCTGAATTGGAACAGAGGTCGACCCGCTCGGCTCGGGGCATTCGCATTATTTATTTAATACACTCAAAGGCCTAGGAGCAGTTAGATAATTGTTCCTTTGCAATTCTGAATTGAAAATTCCGTGGGAAGTTTTGTTGTTTCCGTTAGAAAGGGTATTTTATGAGGTTAAAGGGAATTGAGAGGTAGGTTCGCAAAATAGTAGAAATAGTCAGTAACTTTGCATGCTTTGAAGTGTAGAGTAACCAACTACTTAACTACGAAATTTAAAATAATGATATTCAAATATTGTCAGAGAATGTTGTCTACAATAAAATTAACTTGCAGAAAATTGATTAAGACGGTAAATCCGTTCATCATAGCCGATTTGCTACGAGTCTACTGAACTGATTAAGCTGCAAGTTGAAGTTGGTAAACGTTTTAATTCTGTGACCCAAATACGCACTTGTAACGTAAATAAAAGATTTTTTAAATATGGAGTCACTTTTGAGAGAAAGCTTATAAAAGTTTTGCAAACTGTACCGTGTAACATATCAAATAATTTAAAGACAAATAGTTTCAAAGTTAAAAATTGTGGAAAATTTACCATTACCTCCGAGAAAACTTATGAGAATTCTATGATCTTAAAATAGAATAGTAAAGCATTATCTACAGTTGTATCGATTGTACCTACTACACGCTGCTACTACAACGGAACTGCTACTACTGCGATAAATCTAGTAAAAGTACGATACCATTAATTTATTAATGACAGCTACTTAAGAAAGGCGTTGTCATCCAACGTTAAAACGACTTCGGGGTTTAATATGTAGGGTTATAATGGTTAAATTAAGTTATCTGTGTCTAATAGAGTTTGGCTGTACTTTAGGTGACTTTTATATATATAAAATTAACCAAGCAACCCTTTAATTTTTTACATTAAGAAAGCGAACCCCGTTCAACCATTTATTTAAGAATCAACGGAGTGTTTGTTTTTAAACATACGATCCAAATAAATTTAAAAAATTGTCTACTTTGCATTTACTGGCTTCTAAAGTTTTAAAGTCAAAAGGTTAGTAAATTTGTTTGTTGTTTCTTTTTGACTATCTTGTTGGAGACAGATTCGTAAGTGGTCAACAACAAATAAATTTACTGTGTTTAAAGATGTATTTAGATCTTTATCAGATCCACAGTAAACAAACCTTTTTGAATATTATATACAAATTGCCTTATTGTTTTCGTACAAAGCATAAAGTGGTCTTGTGTCAACCCCAGCAACTTATATAGCCTAATATTCTATGTGTAAAAATTCAACACAAAATATGTTAAACTGTTGTGTTTCGTTTCATTGAAGATATACATGATAAAATAACATGATGCAGCCGTAACTATTACTATATGCCTAAACTAAATATTAACTTAATGTCGTGTGCACAAAGTATACTGTGTAAATTTAAAGTTTAGTCGATTGATATTTTTGATAGGTTTGATATCTACAGAAGATATTCTAAAGAAAATGTTGTGGGACATTTCAATGGTACTAGCGCAGAACTAATTTTAACTGAAACAGCTTAAAAGTTGCAAGCGACAGCAAAAAACACGGCTAAGATAGAGTTCATTTTAAAAAAGTTAAAGAAAAATCTCTTGTTTTACAACAGAGTATATTGGTGCTTGTGTTATTGGAATCTATATGGACTGTATATGTGTTGAAGCATCACAATTCAGAGCTCTTGGTAAGAAAATACTTGTAAGAAATTTAAAAGGTGCACTAGCAATTATTGTGGAGATAACATTTTCAGGGCTCGCTAAAGATGTAAGAGTGTATTCACCAGTGATTGGGCGATCAACAGTTCAATTAGTGCAAAGTGTAATGGAAGAAAGCAATTACAAACCATCTGATAGCAACGATTTCATTGACCTGTTGCTCGAAATTAAGAAAAAGAAATTTGGACTCGTTGGAAAATCAATGGAAAAAAATTATGTGAAGGAACAGCGCAAGAAGGTTATCTAGAACTTGATGAATCTTTTTATATATTTAGTGCAGATTTTGAAACGTCTTCTAGTACCTACATCTAGTTTTAAATTGCACCAATAAGCCTATATATATTATTGTCTAAAAAAAGTTCAAAAAGAAGTTAATTTTTTATTATCAAAACATAATGGTAAAATACGTATGAAGCTATAGATGAAATGAAATATTTGAAAATGGGACAACTTTTTTTTTTTTTTTTCTGAACTGACATTGCAGTTGGCTGTTGCAGCCATTACTGCTTCACCGGACTTTATTTGGGCGAGTCTCATAAGGAGCCTCAGCCCGTATAGCGCCCAACGCTCAAGGGCTCCCCGCGGGGGGAGCCTCGACTTGGGTTGTCGCTCTCGGGGGCGTCCCTTCGACCGGCGTGAGTCTCGAACCCGAAGGTGAGTCACTGCCAGGAGGGGAGTTCCCCGTTACGCGGGTGCGGTTGCGATTGAGTGGGGGCGAGAAGCGCCCAGGCACTCTTTGATACCTCGTGTATCCGTTTGGGCGCCGACGAACCCGGGGACGTCGGCGTCGTGTTTGGAGGGAAGCCCTGTTGGGGGGGGGTCGTTGAGACTAATCTCGCTATCCGGATAGCGAGATCGTCATCTGGGGCCGTTAGTACGTGCCGAGGCCGCCTAACTGTAGTTTTACGACCATGCTGAGGTCGATCGGGGGGAATGGGACTACGAAGCAATGAGAATGTACCGGCAAAATACTTTGAAGATCCAGATAAATATGACCCAGAGAGATCTGAAGAAGAAAACATTACATTCCCGGTTTAAATCTCAAACTGAAATAATCAGTGGCTGGATAGTTATTTTTTTTAAAAGATAAACTGTACAACTAACATAATATTTAACTATTCTAAATTTATTTATTATAGAAAATATATTCAAATATATATTCATAATCACATATCTCACATACCTAACATCTTAATTATAGATGGTTGGAGAGTCAGTTCTCATCAGTAATCTGTTTAAGATAGAATTCTTTGACTTTAAGCTTGAACAAGTTTCTACTCTGTGCTCTGCGAATTTCTGTAGGAAGCGCGTTCAATAGGCCAGGACGGTGTAAGAATTTAAAACGAAACCCGTACGTTGACGAGGAGTGGATAGATGAAGAGCGAAGCGAACGTTCGTAAAGAGAGCTGATAAACTGGAATCGAGACTTTAAATAGCTTCGGGATAAAGGATCGTTTAGAATGGAGTAAAGGGTATTAAGAATACTGGCACTTCTGCGTTGGCCAATCGGCAACAATTTGCGAAACTAGGCAATGTGGTCATATTTATGTAAGCCGAAGATGAAACGTATGCAGTTATTTTTAAAGTCGATCCAGTTTATTGAGGAAATCAGAATGTAAGTCAGAGTAACACTCGTCCGCATAATCAATGAGTGGTAAGATGAGGGCTTGCACTAACATAAGTTTTGTACATGTTGGGAGAAAATTCCTAAATGTGTAAAATTACCGCAATGCACTAGTTACTTTACGGCAGACTTCTTTTATTTGGACGTTCCATTTCAGATGAGGATCAATATGAAGCCCTAGATTCTTAACGCTGTCGCAAAAAGGTACCATTGCCCCATCAAATAAAACAGGTGGCAAAATTTTATAATCAATTTTGATAGTCTGACGGGTGCTGCCGATAATTATGGTTTGACATTTTGACGGATTGACTACCACTCCATAACGTTTCGACCATTCTCTAATGCGACTTAGCACACTGTTGATTTCTTGTATGGCTGGAGTGAGATCTTCTTTTTTGGCATGTAAATATAGCTGCAGATCGCCAGCATACAGATGGTAAGGAAAGTTTAGTATGGATGAGATTTGATTAATAAAAATAGAAAAGAGAAGGTGATAGTATTCCACCCTGAGAAACGCCAGAGACAAGGTCACGCCAATTTGAGGTGGGTTGATTGGAACGAAATGATTGTTGGCGGCCAAATATATTAGAAGAAAACCAATTGAAAGCTGTAGGTGATAAATTGTTCTTTTTGAGAATCCAAAGTAAAATGTCATGGTCAACTGTGTCGAAGACATTAGAAAAAACAATTAGAACCAGAATTGTGACCAATCCATCCTCCATGCAATCTCTTATATCTTCTGTTACTGCAATTGTTATAAACTTACGGAAGTCACACAAATCAAATATTTAGGCGTGATTGTGGATAAAAATTTATCGTGGCATGATCATATCACCACCATCAGCAATCGTTTTTTAGAAATCTTAGACATATTACAGACTTACGCATGCTGAAGGGTAAATATTACGCTTTTGTGCAGTCGGTCATATCGTACTGCTTACCTGCCTGGGTCGGAGCAGATAAAACTAGCCTTTTGAAACTTGAAATAGCCCAAAGAGCCGTACTAAAGGTTATGAATTACAAACCATTTAGATATCCAACTAAAGAATCATATGCTGAAAATTCCGTTTTAACTGTTAGACAACTGTTTATACAGTTTACTATAATCGCCCAACACATGAAACCCTACAATACTTAAAACAAATATAAGGCGCTCTGGCCTAGTCTTCAAAGTGCCTGCTTGTAGAACTACCTTTGCCATTTCTTTATAATAGGGTAAGTAAATACATTACCTTGCTTAGTCACTGCAAACACTCCATCAAATGAAGATTTTTTAACTACTTAAGAACATTAGACTATGATGAAACTGAAAGAATAATGAAACCTATTTTATAACAACCGAATGAGGAATCTCCTCCTTTTTTGAAAAAATAGTCAAAAAGTAGTCTTAGCTTTGCCGCATACAATTAAATCGTTACTTCATAGCAATCTTTTTCTTAATTCTCAAAATTATTTAAAAGGCTTTTGACATAATCGCCTATATACAAATAAAGAAACAAATTTAATCAATGGAAATGTTTCATTATTGGAAACAATTTATATTTTTTATTTATCTGAGATTCATGAAATATTTTAGCCTAACTATTTGCACTCAATACTCAATTATTGTGTACATAATGCAATTTCATCTATTTTTTTTTTTATATTACAGAGATAACTTTGATAAAAGTGTCTTTGAATTATTAATACTCCAGAATTGTTACTACCAAATACTGAACAGTGACACAGCCTCACACACACAAATATAATTCCTACGTAAACACAACTATATTCAGTCTTACACTGTAGCATGCATTAGGAATACCATAATATAACTACATAATATAATTACACACTTCTATTACACGTTTTTTATGTAACCTAACATTTATTTAAAAGTAATTATTGAGTCAGCAATAAAATATTTACTTAAAGTATATTTTGTACACCTAAACAATTGAACACTCGTCTAGTTCCTAATTATTTAATCCATGTATTTAGTTAAGGGTGCGTTCCAAATCGCAACGAGGAAGTTAAAAAAGTGGTTTTGGGACGCCCGGGGTAGAGTAATTTTCCAACTGTCAGGTTGAATTCTTTACACTGCCATAGAAAAGGTTGAAAATCACTCCTGTCAGTGTGAAAATTAACTGTCAAACGCTCGTTCCAGAACGGGTTAATTTTTCAACTTTACCGGGCGATAATTACTCGGCGTGATTTGGAACATAGCCTTAATGTAAGTATTTTTTGTTTATCTTTGTTTATTACATATACTGCGCAAACTTGTTTACTGCCCCACACTAGCACGATCACGTTGTTATGTAGAACCCGGCATCGTCTACTTATCCACCATACAGTTTTTTAACTAGTGTGGAGGGTAGATTGATTAGCTGTTGCTTGTTGTACAGTTTACATTACTTAGATAATACAAGTTTCTGCGTCATTATTGCATAGGCATATTATAGTTACCTACGTATAGATTACAAAATTATAATCTCAACTAGGTATTAAGATTATGTATGTAATATAATGTAAGCATAAGATTTGAATAAATAAATGAAATGATACTTTTAAAAGGGCCGTAGAAGTACTGGGACCAGTACGAAAACCAGAGTGAAATGTACTTCATAGTTGATTTCTGTAAACAAAATTAGAATGTTGCTTATGCACTACCGCTTCCAGAATTTCATACAAGAATGGTTATATAGAAATAGGCCTAAAGTTATAAAGTGAAATAGGATTAGGGTCGTTGGCCAAGGGAATTACAAATGCTTTGTGCCACAGGGTTTGAAAGTCACTAGAGAACAAGGAAAAAATAATTATATGTGTAATGCTTGGCAGGATTAAATTTAAAATATGAAAGATCATGTTTCTTCTTACAACATCACAGCCCACTGCTTTGGATTTTATTGATAATATTATCTTTTTTACTTCGTCTACAGAAACTGGTAAGAAGGAGAAAGAGTCGGTGGAGTCGTGGAATTAATAAATGAAATAGTTAAGAGTTTGAAAAAATTGTCTAATATAGATGAGGTGGAAAAGCGAATTGGGAGAGAAGCTACAGTTAGTCAAATCATATTTAGGTTTACCAAAGCCACTACATTTATGGAGGTTCCAGATATCTGCCGGTGATGTGTAAGAAATATATTCGTGAAAATATCTGCGTTTTGCTGTAAATACCATCTAAATACATAACAATTGAGCATATCAAACACAGGTAATAAGACAGATTAATTAATACCTTTGTTTGACGGAATGTAGCGATGACACAAGTTGGGTTAAATTACCTGAATATAAATATATCTTCATTATATTTAAATAAAATTAATGATAACAAATGCCAATAATGTCGTGTGTGAGTTAGCATGTTTGTTAAGTACACATTTAAACCACAACAGTGATGGAGTGTGAAAGGGTTGTACTAATTCAGAAACCTTCCCCGGCGTGTGTACAACAATTTTGCAATATTTCATTACAATCTGTTTACCCTAAGTACGTAAGTCCGACTCGCACTTGACCGTTTCTTTCTTTCAGGCAAAGCATCTGACAATTAACAAAATAACTAAAAAGAAATCATCCAAATAGGTCGAGCCGTTCTCAGGTTATGTAGCAATTGATTTTTAATTATATACAATTTTTTTTTTATTTAATCTTATTTAGTCCAGGGTCAAACTACATAAAAAGGGTAAGAATTTATTGTTTTCGTTTTCGGCATTATTTTTTTGGAAGTTGTAATATATTTTAATTTTGGTTTAATAATATTATGAGTGAAACATTGATTTACCAACATTACAAATTGCAAGTACAAAAATTAGGAAAATAAATTTGAGACAAGGTATACATTTAAGTTAAAAACATTATATAACTATACTGCGTATTCTTATTTCTTCTGGATACTTGTAACAGGAACGTTATTTTATTTATTACGCTCACGATCAGAATACGATAAAAGCAGTAACTGGGTTACATCGCTGTCGCTGCCTGTAAATTGCCTTTTGCCAATTTATTCCATTTTACGCAGTATTTAATGCCAGGGCCCGCATTAAACCTTTAAACGCCGTAAGTTGTAAAACCGTCACTCTGTCGCTAACTGAACGACTGTAACGTAACGACTCGCTGTTTTGTGACATCACGATAAAGCTAAGTTACTGCTTTGTTATTTAGTCCGGTTATTTAGTTGGTAAGACAATAAAGCAGTAACATGTGTTAAGTTAGTAACTAAGTCGTAAAGCCAAGTAACTTAAAGATAATTACACGTTTTATTGCATTTGGCATAAGTATATATTAAGTTTTCGTATCTGGCGTAGAAGATTTTGTTACTCGAAAGCTTTCTCAAACAAGAAATATATACGTTTATATATTTTTACTAACTACAATTTTTTATGTTAAAAATTAACAAAAAACTTTAACCGACATTAAAGGCTTCTTCACCAGAACTTGGATACAGTTTAAGATCAGAGTACTTGTCAAGACAAATCAAACAAACTCAAACTCGATGGGTCAGCTTCAGTTCTTTACAGAGTTCCTATGACCACCTTTCGGCTCCATCATCAAACCAGCCCTATGATATCATTATATTGCATTGTCATCCGATTTGTGCAAAATTTCAGCTTAATCAAACACCGAGAAATTTAACTTATAAGTTTTGATTACAGACTCGGGACAGGTGGAACTAAATCAAAGCTTGTAAAATAAGCAATCGTATGATAGTTTTAACGTTCAAGTCTTTTTGTTTAACCATGTGCCATTGTTATTTTCGAATACCTTTTAATTTCATGATTTAAGTTAGCCCTAAAATCCACATCTACGCTTGCGAGGCATACACACATTCGGACATTTTTTTTATCTTTCTGACGGCTAAAGATAGCACTTCGCGCTGTTTAGCCAATTCAGTGGTCAAGGAAGCTTCCCAATTATGCTTATGCCAATAAGGTGGGTCCCGCCATTTTTGACTTATTGAGGTACAGCACGCTACAGTAACTTTTAATTAATGCACTTTTTCTTTCTACAAAAAAAAATGCTGAAATCAGTATAAGTGTAAAAATTCAGTATGTTGCGAGCACAAAGTAAACGTCTGTGAAGATTGCTCTTACAATATACGTATTAGTTGATGTCTGAGGAGTTGATTTTGTAATTTCAATAAACGTATACTTTTTTATTTTGTTGTAATAAATAACTGTGATTGTAGTTTTCATTGATTGATGGATTTATTAGCAGTTACTATGCCAACCTTAAATTTCCTTCAAACAATAGGACATAACTTGGTATCTTTTAGCCTACAGGTTGTCATTTATATAAATACGACGTATGTTAAGGTTTTATGTACCTCCTAAATAGAATAGGCTTCTAGGAATAATACAAGGTTTTCTAGTTTTGTAATGTCTACTTTTTTTGAGTGTCTCTAAATGTCTCTGAGCGTATGAACTTACACTTGCCGGTGTATTGACCAGAATAGGAATAAATGGCTCAAAGATCAAAACAAAGTTATAGATGTTCTAAAAGCTTACTTTATTCCTGTTTCACGTTCATTGTTTGTTGTTTCCGAAAAACTGAAGTTGAAAAAATTTAACAAAGAGTAATAGACTACAGTAGGTAAACTGATTTGCATGAAAATTCAAATTTACGAAGGCTTCGGGTGTGAATCCGGTGTATTTACATGCCTGAATCAGTTCGTCGTGTATTTGTCGGAACGTGCATAAATTAACCCCGAGCAACATCTCGTAAATAAGCGGGATCGTCTCACGGTGATCCGAGCTGCAGTTACAGCTGGCTGACACAGTATGTACAAAAACAGTTACGTCAGTGTCATACTAAATTAATAACAGCGACAAGACCCTGGCAGTGCTTGTTCTTCAGCAATAAGGTCGCCAGTTGTTCTTTTGTGACTGTACAAATTACTATTTCATATTTTTTGGTTTAGAATAACGACTATTTAATAATTCATAACCAAAAATACTATTTAGTATTTCATGGTCATATAGTAAATGCTATACGCCCAGAATGAAATCAACCTATAAATATCTATAAGTCGATCTAGAGTTCCTATAGGAATAGGTTATTCCGGGGATGTAACTACACCGTCCCTTTATATTTACCTGTTGGTAAATACCTATCTACAATTACGAATAATTTTCCGTGAATTAAGAAAGGTTTTTTTAAGCGGGTTAACTCGTTTCATAACTGTATCGAGGTAAAATCAATCGATAGCGGCTACCTCAATAATCTGTGACAGACAGACAGACAAAGAAGTTACGTCAGAAGAGTTCTTTTTCTACTAATTTCGTTACAAAACCCTAAAAACTACTTACAAAATAATACAAGTGATTGAACTGCCAATAGCCTGTAGACTGTGGCTGCCTACCCGAGTGCGTGCACCGAAGCGGCTAATTTGCGAAATGCAAGTCTCTGAGGATCTTCGTAACATAACATGCTGCTGTTTGCTTATCTGTCATCGCTGAACTAGGTACCTTATAACTATTGCATAATTGATGTGATGTGACAGTAGAACATGATGCGGTAACAAAAAAAAATTAAAATTACGTTTATTTACTAAACCATTTATTCAAAAGATATTGGTAACACATTATCCAGAAGGGTCATCGGGAAAACTATGTTAACTGGTTTTAAACGTACGAGTATGTCCATTATTACCATATAACCCGCTAGATATACATTGCTAAACACATGCCTCCTTTATGGTGTTTTCATTATTATATTAGTCATCGGGTCTGAGCTGCCAGCATCCAGCTATCTATCGCTTCGGAGACCGCTTACCATCAGGCAGACCGAAGACTTGTTTGCCACCCTATTGGTATAAAAAAAAACTTCTTGCGCCCCTAATTACGTTGCCAGTCTCAGACTAGGAAGGAAGCCACTGGATGCAGATGGCTCAAAGCGTCTGTAGATACGTATAGAGCTGGGCAGCGTTCAGCAATTGACTTCTACAAGCAAAGTGATGAATTCAGTTTGCGAACTTAACAAACAAAAAGAGGATTCAGGTCATCTGTCCATCTAGCGGGGGGCCGTCCCACGCTGCGCTTTCCGGTTCGTGGTCGCCACTCGAGAGCCTTCTTTTTTTTCATCAGCCATCGGTTCTTCGGGCAATGTGCTCTGCCCATTGCCACTTCAGCTTTGCGTTTCGGTGAGCTATGTCGGCGACTTTAGTTGAGCGACCTTGAGCTTTCGTATAAGGGCCATAGTTAGCGGCCACGACTCAGTGCCGTAAGTCATCACTAGCAACACAAACTTTTGTCTTCAAGCAGTGGGGTATTTGTCCCAGGTATATCGGTTTCGGGTTCTGATCCTGGAGACGGACTGACATGGTGGCGTTATCGTACAAGCAGTTTAGCAACTCGATATACCCATGATATTAATCATCTCTGTAGAGCCTGTGGCACTGCCCATGTTTCCACCGAATCGAAGGCTTCCCATAGTCCACAAACGCTAAGCAAAGGGGACGATTATACTCTTCCGACTGTATAATCTGCCGTAGCGTATGTACGTGGTCTACGGTACTATAGCCTCTTCGAAAACCGGCTTGTTCGGGAGGCTGGAAGTCTTCGGTTCGTAATTACTCTTGAAAACAGCTTATAAACAAGGCCCAGAAGCGTGATGTTATTATGGTGGATTTCCTAACAATAGTTAAATATATTTTTTTTTCTGTATCGTTAACATAACGAAAATACACACTAGGCTTAAAGTTAAAACGATTTAAGTGTAAGCTCTATAATAGTATAACAACAAATAATAAAACCAGGTCGATTGTTGGTCGGTCTGTTCTCGAGTCGGACTCGTACTTGGCCGGTTTTTTACATAGAACTTAGCTGTGGGTTAAGCCGGCAATACAGGCTTCATTATAGTAGCTCTTAAAATTTGTAATCCAGGTGTTTGCAGTATCAAAAGCTGCACAGTGCAAGCTTCCTCCAAAGACTCCAAACATTGAATCGTTACATAATTTATTTAGTGTGCGCCAGACCGCCCACCACTGCAGACGCTTGTCTGCTTACATATTTATAATCTAATCTACTTTCAATGGAACTACCTCTACGACATAAAAAAATATAAATGTCGTGGGTAATTACAAGTATAATAAGCAAAGGTATTGACTTGGTCTTAGCTTTTAAAAATAACAACTTAGGTAGGTACAACAAATGGTTTACGCACCACTCACCCTCTAGGTACTTAATTAAGTACTACTAAACAATTATTATGTGATAAAAATACACATTGAGGCACAAAAACCACACAAAATTCTTAAGTTTAATAACTTATAACACAACAACTGCTCTGAGGGTGCATGATATAAACAGTATTCAATTATCAATATTGACTGGATGATTTTATATACATGTGAAATTCCTTATTACGCCTTTTTCCAGCAACTATAGGAATAGGGTAAAAGTGGGATAGATGCCTTAGGGGGATAGTTGCCTCGATTACTACCTTACCTATTTACAAATACGCACCGACAAGTTTAACGTTATATTAGAAAAGTACTGTGCCCCACCGCGTCGGTGCGAGCAAAACAGATCACAGGAATAGACCTGTCGTCGGTGGCATTCAAGGAACATAAATTTCGTGAATCTCAATTGCTGATTTTGAATCGCGAAGATTTTCTTACGCTCGTAATTTTTAGTTTTATGAGGTGAGTAGAGTGAATGCTTTTTGTTTTCATAGTATATAGTGTGTTTGACATGCCTATTTTTTCTGTCATTGCAAAAACCAATGCTTTTTTAATAGAAGAGGCATCTATCCCTAGCTAAAAGTATAGATGTTTCAGTATTGAGATAGGATAGATGCCCTAAGAGCGTCTATACTCTTAATAACAGACAGTTAGAATACGAAAGTTGTGTTATACTTTAAGTAAACATTTTGCTGTTTTTGTTATATTATAACGGTGAAATTGCGATGAAGAAGATATAATTTTTTTTGCCGAATCATACAAGCACCACAGCCACTAGATTGAGTATAACTATTCCATTTTATTGAAGAAAAAAACAGTCTGCCGTTGTCTTGTACTTAAGGAAATTCATAGAAGTAAAAAAATATAAAGGAAAAGCGACAAAACATATACCTGCAAAAGAAGAGACTCAGAACAAAATTAAGTACTAAGAGTAGAGACGTAGCAGAATACATAGACGAAGATAGAAAACAAACAAAAAAAAAAGAAGTAGAAAAGAAAAAAGGAACTGAGAACAAACAAATTAAATCAAAACAAAAGCAAACAAAAGCTTATTTGTCTTCTTCTGAAAGCTCCGATTTTAAAAAAGAGCATATACATTTGATGATAACGGAAAAAATTTTGATGATAGTAATAAAACTACACAAATGTGAGCAAAAATTTTTGTTTTATTTCTTAAGGCATCTATCCTCACATCATAAAATGCAAATGTGCAACTATCCCCCACCATAGGCATCTAATTTTTATGTATTTAAGAGTAAGAGTTTTTTTTTCATTTACCAGTTTCGAGTTAAAAGTCCAGTCTATCAACGATCATTAACTTCTTTTTAATAAAAGTAATCGTCTTGATAACTCAATTTCAAAAAGTTAGCCATATATCCCACTTTTACCCTAGAAATTTTATTCGATCATAGATCGACAATTCAGTGAGTAAAACCATTAACCTTTAAATACTGGTACTCACTGAGTTAATATTACTAATAACTCAGTATGATGCCTTACTAAGATAGTATTTAAAACAGTAAATACCTACCTACACATTCCTGAGTCGGTAGAGCGTCATTAGAAAGCATAAGTACATGAGTGATCTTCGATCAGTATGACGTGGGAGCCGCCGAGGATCCGCGAATGATTCGCGATCGTTATCGGCGAACAATGGACGATTAGGGAGCGATAGCATGCGATCTCTGGATCGTATCTACGCCTTGCCAGTGACTTTCTTCGTACGACGCGTGGTCTAAGTTACAGCTGCAACACCTGATATACCATCAGGAAATCAATTGCGAAGTCAAACCTACACTGGTAGGTAGCCCCTAAAGCTTGTTCCAAAAATATGGAGTATTTGAGTCTCGCGTTCTCGGAGACAAAATATGTCCATGGGAAGTCTTATTGGGAAGACTTTCGAGAAAGGCAGACTCTGAAATTCAAGAGAAAAATATATTCAAATACTTTGACGGGTCTCGAGAGGTAAATACAATTTTCTTCCGAAGTCCAGAGTCTAGCGCACTCAAGATTGTTCCCAATAAACTTCCGTGCCTCATTGGACTGTTTATAAATTTCGAAAAATAGAATAAATAACTGAGTGCAGTTCTTTTTCCATATATAAATCTAATCTAAGGACTAACTTCGTATCTTACTTTTATAACAAGTTGGTGTAGCTTTTTTTTTTGGAGGTTTACAAGGAGGGCAGGCTGTATTACTCCTTTATATATATATTGAAGTCTCTGGCACTATCACACATTGTACATCAAAGCTTTAGGCACTGTCCTAAATACATTTCAGCCTTTATATCGCTGACTTACCATTTATTAAACTGTCAGTAAAAGAAAAAAACATTCGGTAATAAAAAGAATTTAATCATATTCCCAAAACATTTTTTGTTTTAAGACATCGATAAAACCTTGATTACCGACGTAAATCACCGGTAATTCCTCACAAGTGACTTAAAGCATAAGTTTAAAAGCTCGACTTTCGACAAGTAATAATCAAAAACAACCGACCGCAAAAGCGGGTGCGGCAATTAACAAGCTTTTTTGCCGATCAACAGATGTTTTCGACTTTTACGACAATAAATCTACAAATTGGTCGCAGCTCTATCGTTTTTTGTTAAGTGGGCTGTATTTTACGCGGCACGTTTCGTTTATGACGCTTTTTTGATTAATACGTCTGTTAGGTGGTTAACAGTTTGTTACTTTCACTGTTAAGTAAAATGTTTTACATTTTTAATTTCACAGCTTTCACATGCATATGCGTCGCCACTGGAAATTTTTAAGACCAAAAATCACACATTTTTGTTTTATAAATACTTTGTTTTCTGTGCTTTTAAGAATTACTCTAAAAAATACTCAAGTTACTCTACCAGTTATATTAATAGATATAGAGCGCGATAAGTGGGAAGCGCTTTCGTATGTATGAAAACCTAAAGTAGGACTGATTGATGCAGCGAAACAAATCCTACTTTTTCCTCTTCCCCTTTCCTTCCTTTCACACAGAAAAAGACATTAACTGCGGCTAAAATATATAAAAAATACAATAACTAAACGTTTTTGTGGCAAATTTTTAGTTATTGATATTTTTATTATTTGTTTATAAATCCAATCAAAAAACACATAGGTAATCTGTGAAATTTTCAGCCTGAGTTGTTATGGTGCAAAAGATATAGCCCTATTGAAGGTTAAACGGCCATACAGACAACGTTGGCTTAGTAATAAAGTCCCGTTGGAACCATTTATGGGCGGAACCCTAAAAATATCATATTTCTTTGGTAACCTATAGAGTTTAGCTTTAGTTACTTACTTAACTACAAACAATAGAATCTGCAGCAGCTATTTATTTCTATTTTACCCTTTGTTAAAGCCGGTTGTAGCTAACTTAGAAAATCTATTATTCATTCGGTTCGACTTCAGTCTAAGTTCAAATCGTAGTAATATTTCAGCGAGACGCAGCTACACACCTGGCCGGAGTAAGT
The DNA here is from genome assembly GCA_946406115.1 of Apoda limacodes. Taxonomy (NCBI): domain Eukaryota; kingdom Metazoa; phylum Arthropoda; class Insecta; order Lepidoptera; family Limacodidae; genus Apoda; species Apoda limacodes. Next base: position 26,274,078 of record OX291551.1, on the reverse strand, counting down.
TATTATATTCAAGTAATTTATCTTAGAACAATGAGGGATTTTTCGCTTAGAGCTTAAGCTTATTGTCGGTGCGGCGGGTAAGTTAAGCTTTTGTGATTTTGGCATGGTCTAAGTTATAAGCGAATTGGTGCAGAAAATTGACGCTATGAAACGTCATCACGTTTATTAGAACATGTTAGGTACTCTTATTGTACACATATCTTAGCTCGTCCTGCAAAACACCACAAGTGTGTGTGTCTATAAGTACAAAGCAAAACTGTCATTAACTATGCAAAGCATTTTGTTTATTTACCTAGGGAAGCTGCCGCGCTAGCTTGATCTGCAGAATATGACCAGTGATGCAGGTATCAGTCCTTGTTAAAGAACTATACATTTTTGCCGTTTGCTGTGAAGACATTGTGCACATGGTGTCCGTCAGCTTAAATAAATCTAAAATATAAAACCACGATTAGGTGACCAGAGGGCTGGTTTCTTTTTAACCCAAAGGATAGGAACTGCCATCTAAAGAGGAAATGCAGCCATCGTTCTTGCCACCTTACTTCATAGACAAAACTTTTCTTGATTTAAGTATTTTATTTTAGAATAGATTATTGTTTATTGTTTATTGTACGTAAAAATTACAAAAGATATCACAACAATAATAAAGAAAAATGTACATAGGTAAGCTTATCTCTATTCAGAGATTTCTTCCAGCAGACCTTTATTAGGGATGAGAGAATAGTCAATTAAGGGGCAACACCGACGTGAATAAGATATAAATATTTAGTTTTAGTTAATTTACAGATCGAAAATCTATTAAAAATAAATTAAGTACAATATTAAAAATAAATATATAGCAGTTTTTTAGATGAGTATATTTATAAATATATATTAGTATATATAAATTATAAAATAAAGGACTTGAATTATTCTAGTGCAGATTATTGCGATACAGAAATTAAAGGAAAAAAAAAAAAAAAAACAGTAAATACGTAATACGTTGTGGGCTTGCATAATTGTTAATAATGTTTTTTTAAACCAGATTTAACAGTAGGAAGACTTGGGCTATCCTATATTTTATGAGGAAGAGCATTCCATAGTTTGATAGCACAAACAGTGAAAGAATTATCAAAAGTTGTTGTGTTATGTTGGGGTATTTTCAGTAAAAGTGCCGTCGAGGGGCGAATGGATCTATCCCCTTGGAATATATGTTCAAAACGTTCTTTGAGATAAATTGGAGCAGCGGGATTATTTAAAATTGAGTATAGAAAACACAAAGTGCGCAAGTTCCGGCGAAAACGAATTGGGAGCCAATTTAACTCATGTCTGAATATAGATATATGGTCAAACTTGCGCAGCCCGTTAACGAAACGAATGCACAAGTTTTGAAGTCGATCGAGTTTATTCAATAGCTCCTCAGTGGCATCCGGATAGCAAACGTCCTCATAGTCTAGAAGAGGAAGAAAAAGAGTCTCCGCTAGTGCAATTTTGGTTTTTAGAGGAAGAAATTTACGTAGTCGTTTAAGTGAGTGCAGCGTGCTATACAACTTTCTACTAATTTCATTGACATTTACTGTCCAGGACTGTTGTAAAGGCCAAGATTTTTAACAAGTTTAGAAAACTGGATATCTATCCCATCAAATGTTTCCTTAGGCACTAATGTACTTTTCAAGCAGTTAAGTGAATGTCTACTTCCAATTATAATACACTGTGCTTTAGCTGGGTTTACCACAAGACCAAATGATTTTGCCCACTTTGAAATGTTTACTAGGTCTTGGTTGATATTTTGAACAGACAGCGTAACATCTTGATGGTGAAAGTTATAATAAACTTGGTTATCGTCTGCATAAAGTAGATAGTGAGCAGAAGTTACTTTTGTGACTGAGTTAATGAAAACTGAAAATAAGAGAGGTGATAAGACGCCACCCTGAGGTACTCCTGCTGTAAGTGTACACCACTCTGACGTTGTTTCGCCAAGTCGTGTAAACTGCAGATTAGTTTAGATAATCTTAGTTTTATAATATTTACAATATTTATATTTACGCACCTATGTACTTCTTTTCTAATCCTGACTTACTTGCTTCTTAAAGTTTGTCTAGGATTGGAAAAGGGGGTATATTATTCCGACCCCTGTCTATAATGTAACCGCTTTGCATTATACAGCTACTATTTACGACGTATAGGACTCGTATAAAACCACTTTAGTCCAGAGTTAGTCCATTCCTGTGTCAGAGGCAATGGGCCCACCAGTTGTCATACAGGACTAAGTGGTTGGCGAAACGAGACTGTCCCACACATTGTGGTGTGGGTGTGTGTCCAGCTAGCCAGGAATAAAAACTGTGACGTCGTACATACTAATTTATTGTAATTTGTTATAGCTAAGATTTGGCTTAGAGTACACAGTCTCATGAAGTACAGTGGTGGCGCGCAAGTGTGAAAAACTTTTCGAAGACAAACTAAACATGTTGTCAGAGCTTTTTCCTGCCAATTGGGAATACCGGTGGCACCTGCATCATAATGTGGGGCACAACAGGTAATTATTCTGGGGCAAGACCTCGTTTTACAATTGATTAATTACCTTAAATGACAGGTGATGACCTCATCTATGCAACACTTTGGTCAGCAAAGATATTTGGAGTCAATTTATCTGGACTAAACTAACGCAATAGGTTTTTAGGGTTCAAGCTATGTGATGGAATCGTTAGTTTCTATATTTTCGTTAGTCTGTATGTAACAGCTCATATTAGGCATTGCATTATATTTCAGTCTTTGTATAACTATTAAGTCAGTAATTTGTATTTTAACTGTACAAAGGTGACTAATGGTGTCTTTATAGACAACTAAGTCATTAGTAAGTATACTTTGTGCAATAATTTTTCTAGCCCGCACATGAAAGTCCATAAATTCCGCCATTTTTTTTTAATGTATGTACCCAGTGTATCTCTCACAATAGAGATGAATCTAACGACATTCTCAAGCTAAAATTAATCAAGCCGTTTAGGTTACAGAGCGTGCCAAACAAATATACATACATACATACACACATATATACACTCAGAAACATAACCCTCCTTCTTCCGCAGTCGGGTAAAAATATACTAGTGGGTAATTTAAGTAATTTAATATGTCGGTCTTAATCAGTCATACTGATTTGGATAATTTTGCAATAGTATACATGATCATGGATTGGGTTTTGTTAGAAAGAAAATCAATTTTTTAAATTCTTCCAAATATAAGCCACAACAGTTTACCTTCCTACAAAAACTACTTTTTTTTTGCAGCACCCTTTGTAACATTTTATAAATACAGAAACTTTTTAATTCAGACAAAGTATTTTACTACACGTATGGACCTGCACTAAATTTTACTACACGTATGGACCTGCACTAAATTGACCCCCAACGTGAATCACACAATCGATAAATTTAGCTCCAGTCAAAAACTTCGGATTTCCGCATTTCGTGTCACATAGAAGTTTCAACTTCTTACATAGTACTGGAAAAGAGCGTCCAATACATTACAAAACCTGTAGGTTCGGTTATTGATATTTGAATCCTTTTATTTCAGATGTAAAGATGAGAAAGAAAACTAAGGTCAGGGTACTTAACTTCACCCTCTAAGAATGTGATACCAATCTACTGAAATAATTCAATGTATAAGAACATATAATTGTTTTAAATTTAGCAATTTAAATAAATTAACGTTACTTAAATTGAAACTATAGTTTAAATTTTAAATAAAATTATTATAAACACCACATACAGTATGTTAATTTCGAAAATAGATACTATATCCTGTAGTAAATTGTATGCTGCGTGGTGTAACTTACCTTGGTCCAAATAATCAAAAAAATACCTGTCGTAATTAATGGATTATTTATATAAATTGTTTTAGAATATGTATAATTTATACATAAACTTTATGTAGGGTAGAGGCTCCAATCTGAAAGTCAGGTCAACTGTTTTTTCATGACGAAGCAGTTTTGTTTTAATTAAATGTGGAGGCAAAGAAAATCTCTGATAAGTCTACTTTGTTAATTCTATTAAACTTTTCTAATTACTTACCCTACAAAAGCTTAAATCTTTCTGAATTTAGCATAAGAATATATTTTTTAGTTATACTTATCGCTGATCGCTTGCCTGAGTATTGTAAAATAAAATAAATGTATGTAAAATATATTTTAACAAAAGTAACTAAAAGTAAATTTATTCGCAATTCTAGTAAAAAACAAATATATCAACGCATTATAACGATAACGGTTTGGGTACCTTTTATATATAGCCTCGCAAACTTAGCAAAGTAGGTAAAAGCGGCTAAGTTGCAAAAGTAGGCAAAGTGGGTTTCGTAACTTCGTCGTTTCCAATAAAACTTGCGACGCCTCAACTCAGCTAATCTCAAAGTTGTCTAGAATATATAGGTTTATGCATTACTTTGTGTTACTAATTCTTTTACATTATAGCTAAGCGTGTTCCCGCGACTTCGTCTCCGTGGATTCTAAGTAAAAAAGCATTACATTTTGTACGCGAAACCTTTACCTGTAGGTTCCAAACTAAGCAAAGCTTGTGCTATGAGTACCAGACAATGGATACGAAAACATTTATGTATATACTTGTTTTTTGCAAATACATACATATTATACAAAGAATACACCCAGTCTTAAGAACACAAAAAAAAAAAAAAAATTGTCTTTAGCGGGAATCGAACCCATGCCCCTCAGATCAGCAGCCCGGACATTACCAACTGAGCCACGGAGCCGACTAAACTTAGATTAAACATTTCCGTACAATCCCCATTTCAACTTGAAGACTAAATAATTAATTTCGTAGATTTAACTTAAGTTAGCGCCGCCTTTAGATATCTTGGAATAAATTTTATATTTTTTTTTGTAGAATATATTTTTATGGGTTGCAGTAGGCATTTCTACTAAAAACGGCCACTTTTAGCATTATAGCATACTGCAACTGACAGATAATATATTCTACAAACAATAGTTTATAGTTTCAACATTTGGAATTTGGAAAAACGGGCAAGTGCGACTCCGACTTGCGCACCTTCCGTACCACTACAAAATGCACGAGCCCTACTCACATTTGACTTTTTATTTATTCGTTTTGTAGATTAACACAACAAAACCATGTTTGTTGTATGGACATCTCCTTTGAAATTATTTTGCTATGTCCCACGCAGCCTAGTTGGTAGTGTGGCCGGCTGTTGTGCAGCGGGTGTAAGTTCGATTACTACACTGGACGGACAATTGATAAAAAATTTGTGTGTGCTTTAAATCTGGGTGTATTTATGTATGATATGTATGTATTTACAAAAAACAGTTTATAAGTATTTTTATAGGTTTTCTGATTTGGGACCAGATGGTGATGTGTGATATGTCCAAAATTATTATTATTATATAATGTGCGATGTTGGGCAGGATAATCACTTTTAATACACATATTTCCCTGCCTAAGTCGTCGTCACACTAACTTCTTAACCCTATATTAGTGCTGCCTGTTATTTTCCTGTGGTAAATACGTCCCCACTATTGGTACACAGCCGCACGGCCTATACCCTGCCCACACCGAGAGCAACTCGGGCCTTAGTCCCAATAAGGGTTGTGACTTCACATACGTATTTTTTTGACGCAGATAGGCTTTCTCGCGATGTTTCCCTTCACTGAAGGGCAGTGGTAAAAAATTAAAGAAAATACTCATTGGTCACCATCGACCGTATATACTTATATATATACTCCTTTAATTAAATTGTTTTAACTAACTCTAACAGAAGCCAGAAAAATCATTTTTTCTGTTCGTTTTGACGTTTTTTTTACTGTTCGTAACTAAATGTTTTATGATGTAGCAGTTTCTACAGTTTCATATAAGGTAATTTATTTGTTTGATTTCTTTAAAATAAAAAAAAACACGGATTAACGGAGAAGATACAGGAAAAAATAACGGCGAAGTCGCGCACCGAGGGTTCCGTGCCTACCACCATTTACGTAATTTACTAACACACACAAAAACAAGAAGTGTGCAGCTAAGCGGTCACCCATCTAATTACTGACCAAGCCCGACGTTGCTTAACTTTGAATATCGTTTCCAATAAACAAATGTGTTACTTATTAGTTTAATAATAGCTTTATGGTGATCCTTACTAGCAAAGTTGTCCTATAATTTAGAGATTAAATAACATTAGGTTATATACAAGTTATCTTGTGGTATCCCAGATTTCAAGAAATTATGTTGTAGTATTTTATACAAACGTTTAGTTGTAAAATGCTTTGGTCATTTTATTCAATCCAGAAAACGTTTACTTACATGATCAAATTATATAATCATCTCATAACAGTCGCAGTGGTGACCTTAAAGGTTTTTATGCAACTCTTTGTCGTTTAAACTAAAAATTGTGACTAAGAGTGGCCAGTAACATTTTCGGAACACTTAAGTTATTCGTAAATATAGTGTGCATATGTTACCACAGATTGTGCTGTCGAAAATTAGAACGTGTTTATATAGTGAAGCATCTCTGCAAAGAAAGACATTTCAACTGTTATTTCAAATATGTATGTTGGTTCTTTCCGAGCAGGTGTAGTGTAATAGATATTTGTTATGCAAGGCAGGAAAGTTGCTTTTCGGCGTGAGTGCCTGTAGTGAATGCCGGGCAAAAAATTCAAAAATTAAATCCTGAGCAAAGCGAGGTATTCTGAGGCACGAAACCCAAAAAAAAAAAAACCAGCCGAGAGAAACACACAATTTTTCATATCAAATATTGATAACATGATAACAACAAGTCTCTAAAATACGTTGAGCGTCTTTTGTATGTCTACATGTAGTCAATAAATCGCACGCTCACAGGTACTTACCTATTTTTCGCGGACAAACTTACTACCTTATTACTAAGTTACTCATGTTTTTTAATTATTGACTATAAGTTAATTTAGTAACAGTAGTATGTTCAAAGCGAAAACTACCAAAATATTGCTTATGAAATTACATAATTCCAAAAAAATGTTTTAGTTTAAGATGCGTTCCGAATTTGTACCATTTTAAAAATTTTAGAAAAAAAATTACTTAAAACTTATTTATTCTTGTTGTATTTAATAGTTTAACAAACTACAATAAATTATCTATTCAATAACATTAAACAAAACATTATCTTTAATGCAATAATATTTAAAATTAAACTTAAGTGTTATGAACTGATCACTAATGTATAAAATACTAAGGACGAACCGCATTTCGGACGGTTTCATCGTCAAGTGTGAGTCAGTTGTTTTTATCATTGAGGAGCTGCCGTTGAATTTCTTACACTGATAACAGAATTTAGAGCGCGTGGTACTGCGGGTAAATTTAGTATGGAGATGGTTTGAGTCCTGGCGAAGGACATAGGCTACTTAAAATGTCAAGTGTGAGTCGGTTTTTTTATAATTGAAGAGTTGCCGTTGAAATCCTTTACCGATAACCGAATTTAGGGCGCGTGGAACTGCGTATTAATTTGGTACGGAGATAGTTCGAGTCCCGGCAAAGGACATAGGCTACTTGAAAATGTCAAGTATGAGTCGACTTTTTTTTTTAAATTTAGGAGTTGCCGTTGAAATCCTACACTGATAATTTAGGCCGAGTGGAACCGCTGGAATAAGCTAGTTATTTATAATGTGTGAAACCAATACTATACTTTATTTCACATAGCATAGTGCGGGAGATACGAGGATCTGGTGACCGTAATAAAGGTAATGAGTAGGAATGTAGTTTTGAAGATATAAATTATTATACAATTCTATTACTTCCAGGTAAATAAATTTACAAAATGCTACACACCAGGCTGTGTGTAAAGTAATATAATAACTTTTTGTATCTACATACTTACTTTTTATGCCTATAAAAATGTGGGTTAAAAAATTTCCTCCTTAACCTTCACACGAAAGTATCATCAGAAGATCTTCCTTTAGGATAAACTTTATTAATTTAGTTTATTGACATTCGAAAGCACCGGATGTAGACTACATTATATGAAACATCCGCATTTTTCAATATTTAGGCCCTTTAGCCCTCAAAACTCTGACATTATTTCATGAATTCTTTCAAGATAAAGTCAATATACCTAATAAATGCTTAAGATTTTTTTATACATTACACTTACTTCTCCACGCGGCTTTGCTTGCGCAATATTCGGTCATCACCAGAGGATTATATCTCTGTCCTTTCAGCTATCAGGGTGCCAAAAATCAGGTCACCCCGTTAATCGTTTGCAAAGTGAAGAATAGGTATTCGCGGTTACTCCCGTAAAAACATATTTCCATGGGTAAAAAATAATTGCCTAAACTTTATTCAAAAAAAGTTAACAGGAATGTATGTAAATATTGTTATATTTTACCATTATTAATTATAATAAAAAAAACCTTTTGCGGGCAATTCCACAAAATAAGTAATTGGATTGGTACTAACGAATGCTTCGAAGCAAACAAATTTAGTTACATATTATTTGTTTTTTATGAGTATTCTTATCTGCGATTTAAAGTTGTTCACCCCTTTAGGCTACCTCATTGTCATTTTTTTAACCAGTTCAGACCGCAGTAAACCCCATATAGTTCTTGAAAGTGTAAAAAACGCTTAACTTATCAAATAAAAGAAAAGAAATAATAAAATTGAATGCCGCACATTCTCTCAGTTATCAACTATATTACAGATATTCAGATTTTTACTCTATTTATAGATACATATTTTATATATAGATATATATGTATTTACGAATCAATTATGGCATTCAGAATACTACATTCTGGGCAATACAATTTCAATTGCAAACTTTTATACAGAATATTTTCACACTCCATCAAATCTTTCGTTGTCAAAAATTGCGGATTTCCGCAGTTTTAACCACGTAATAAAAGTTGCCAACTGCATAGGACGTGAACGGAACTCCGCGATAAATCACAAAAAGGTTCCCGTACGCTGAAGATATTGAAGTTTATATTTTTCTGTTTTGGAAAGACGAAAGAGAAATAAGTTAGGTTCCCCCTAACTTATTTCTATTTCGTCCTACCACTCTCTGATACTAATTTCATTTGTATTTTAGTTGCTAATATGTATACACAAATCGTGTTCATTCAACTCAATGTAGTCATCAACAAAAACGACAGTAAATATGATGTAACGCTGTAAAGCATGTTTTAAATTGGTAACACCGTCTTCAATTTTTAACCTCAGTTTTTAGTAGGTACATTAGTGAGCTCACTGCGTTCTGTCCGTTTACTATGTTGATATAATCTAGACTTGCAACGAATAGTATATTCGGCCACACACCTAATACCGAATATTCTGCGGGCTTCCTGGCCGAATAACCAGCCAGCGCCTAATCTCTCTCCTACGCTGCGCAGCGTGTTTTGACGTGTTTATTTTGGTGCTCAAAGAAAATACGAACATTTTCGCGCTCTCTTCGTTTTGATATATTTCTTTAAAAGTGAAATTGGGCAAGCTAGGCTAGTGAAATAGAAATAAATCATAGTCTCTAAAAGTAACTCACCTAGTACGAAAGTTGATTATGCATGATTATTTTATTGATTACAAGAAACACATAATTAAAAAAAAAAAAAGAAACGGGTTGCACTCCGGGAGTGCCGGCAGAAGTGAAAACATACTCGCTATTTACTTCCCATCACTTCTTATCCATATTTATTTATTAAAAATAATAACTTTTGTTTATTTACTTTTTTGACGTTGTATATTTGACAGCTCAATCTGTCATAGAATTAAAATCCCATATCCAACCTCCCTGTACTACTCATAATCGCCATATACTAAAAATAAAAACTAACCTAATGTAAATAAAGGTCACGTGTCCTAAAGCGAGTGACATCTTACGAATTTTCGATCAGGACACGTGACCTGACGCGAGTTTAACAGTTTTTACCCATCACAAAAAAAGTGCACAGCGCCGCTAAAGAAGTTTTCACTTCAAAAATCTTTAATTTTGCCAATCATCCTACTAAAACTAAAAATCTTAAGTGTTCCGTATTTGGCCCAATAGTACCTCGATATTCGGAATTCGGCAGAAAAAGGTATAAGTAGCCGAATAAGCCGAATACCGAATAGTAGCCGAATATTCGTTCCAAGCCTATCTAAAGCCTATGATTTATGAAACTTCTGTAGCTGTTCGCAAGTATCCTAAAATAAGCTTGGATTTTTACAATGATGTAGCTCTTATAACTAGAATCTTTTTTACAATCATCGATTCGCTTGTAATCGTGAATTTTTGCAATAATAGGTTTTTTTCGATTGTCCTACGACATATACTCATCTCATCTTGTGCGCAGTCGGCGAAGCGGACGACGAGGCCCAGCACGGCGCAGTTCTTACAAATTTGGCGGCAAGCGACAATGGTCTGCCCCCTTATTCAAGTCAGTAAAAACATATCAGCGTAAGTAAACGGGCAATGCATGTCACAGTCATCTCGGAGCCAGATGGTTTTTACTGACTTGAAAAAGGGGCCTGAAGGTATGTATTTATGACCTTACATCAGATAACGCCAATTTTAGTTTTGCAAAATAATTATCTCACTGCTCTCCTAACGTAAAATAACAACGTAAAAAGTATATTTTTTCTTTATAAGTAATTGAATTGTTAATTTTAATTTGTTACAAAGGAATATAGACACAAAATGCTAGGTGATTTGTACCAGTATGGGGTCTAACTACGTAATGATGAAAAGAAAAATGATGGTCATAGCGGTGGTACCGGCGGCCCAATGGCGTGGGCGTTAGTCGAACGTCTCGGATAAATTGCGATGTCGAACGATGTGTTCCACGAAAATCCTTGTATTTGCTACCGAATGTAGCTTGGTACAAATGGATTTTTTTTTTTTTAATTTAATGTGTTCGCGTCGGTATGATGGCCTGTAAGTCAAACCAGAGAAGTATGGCATTACGCTACCGCCTCCTTTTTTTTATGGACTATCGGAAAATACAAGTATTTTCGTGGAACAAATTATTTTGTACACAATTGTTTGTACCTGAAGGGCCCATGTAACTATTACAATGTATATCTACCCCTTGTAGTGTGAAAACCGAAGTAAAAGTTATGTGAAGAATTTAAAACATTTTACCAACATTCGAAACTGCCATCAAAATTATAAAAAAAAAACTTGGCAAGGTTTGTTTTATCAACTTGAAAATAATATTAGCGAAGTGGTGAAATGTAAAATTTTAATTTACCTCTGAGAGTGTACTTTCATTACACACCGAGGGCTACGCTACACCTTTGATGTTAGGGAAAAGCGGGTTTGTCGAAGTGCAAATATTTAAAATAATACATTTGATTTAACATTTCATTTATAAAGCACGATGATGTAGATTTTGGTTTATAGAATTAGTTTTTATTAATGAGTAGATGATATTTTGATAAATACGCATCATACCTTGTATTTGCGTAGTAACATTTAGAAAATTTAACATTTTATTTGTTTCTTAAATCAAAGAGTTGGTAGGTTCGGTAATTGTTTTAAAGGGTCGGCAACGCGTGAGTGATACCCCTGGTGTTATAAGCGTCCATAGGCTAATGTGACCGCTTACCAGTAGGTAGGTAGGTACCACCTAAGTGGTATAATAATTACAAAAAAAAAGGTTCACTAAGTAGACCACGACGGATACGTATTATTTCTTACGTCTACTATGCTACTACCACTGGTACTGTCTAATATTTTTTTTGAAGTGAAAACTTCTTTAGCGGCGTTGTGCACTTTTTTTGGTATGGGTAAAAAATGATAAACTCGCGTCAGGTCACGTGTCCTAATCGTGAAAATTCGTAAGACGGAAACCGTAATGCCACGCCTATTATAGTTTTTTTTTTTAAGTTGAAAACTTCTTTAGCGGCGTTGTGCACTTTTTTTGGTATGGGTAAAAATGATAAACTCGCGTCAGGTCACGTGTCCTAATCGTGGAAATTCGTAAGACGGAAACCGTAATGCCACGCCTATTATAATTTTTATTTTTAGTGTTCGCGATTATGAGTAGTACAGGGAGGTTGGATATGGAATTTTAATTCTATGACAGATTGCGATGTCAAATATACTACGTCAAAAAAGTAAATAAACAAACATTATTATTTCTTGACAATGTCAAAGACATGTATTGTGACATATTTGAGTGTTAAGCGCGAATCGTGTGTAAAGGTTTTCACTTCTGCCGGCACTCCCGGAGTGCAACTCGTTTTTCTTTTTCGTTTGATAAAGTACTTACCTAACATCCTTACACATTTATCTTATTATATTTTATTAAAAATCTGAATGCTGTTTGATTTCAGTGATCTTGATAAATGTCTATATCAAAATTACTGCAACATTCAATTTGTAATAAGTGAATGGTAAAATTGAAGATTGATGCAAAGTACAATGTTTGACGATAACATGATTCCGCAAAGATGTTTGTGATGAAAAATTAGTGTTTGTATTGTGTACTCGTACAGATTTGCGATTGGCCAGTTTTTTCTTCATGTCGGTGGGGTCTTTATTGTTTTAACAAATATCGTTTATCTTAAATATTTTATTTTATTCTACATATGTCTAAAAGGATATACCTACATGTAAAAAAATACAAAAAAAAAATTAAGAAAAAAAACAAATACACCATAGCAAAACTTATTTATCCCTGTCAAAAATTCAAGTTCCAAATATTATCTGATATTACTATATATATATCTTACTTCACTCTTTACGTAATGCTGAAAACTTAGATCACGTTTTTCATGTTCTGTCTTCAGAAACTCTTCAATTTCACTTTTTTTATCAATCATGACAGCTTCAAAGAAGTTGGTTGTTCTTTCAATGGCAAAATTCTGCATAAAGTCGATTTCTTTGCCACATTTTTGCACAATAACAAAGGGCGACCGTAATGCCTAATGTTATTATCTACAAGTACACCAAACAAACCTAAAATAAACAATAGGTGGTTTACACAATAACCAAAAAAGTTATCCCGTTATAATACATGACAACAATACTTCACGTCGGGGCAAAGGTTGTTGCTTTACAAGTCGCAAGTTCGGCCCCATATGGAGTACTGCTGCCATCTCTGGGCTCAGCTTGGTACTTTTGACTCGGTTCAACGACGGGCTGTGAGAGTTGTCGACGATCCCAAACTCACTTGCCGTATCGAGCCCTTAAGTCTAAGGAGAGAGTTTGCCTCACTTTGTGTGATCTACCGCTTTTACAATGGGATGTGTTCTAAGGAATGGTTAAAAATGATGCCTACGGCTACTTTCTACCATCGCACCGCTTGCCATCGGCAGGGAATTATTCTCAGACTTTAGAACCGACACTGTCGCGTACAGTGCGGTTTCAGAGAAACTTCCTACCGCGAACGCTTGTGTTGCGGAATTAGCCAACGTTTTCTCTGAGGACTACTGTAAAGGGTTCTTCAAGAAAGAAGTTAAAGTGTTGCTAGCGTTCATAGACTACGGTGACGCGTTTACCACCAGGCGGACCGTAAGCTTGTTTGCCACCTTTGTGTTATTAAAAAAAAAAAAAAAAAAAAAAAATTTTTTTTGGGAATCGAATCCGCCACTTTTAACATGGCTTTAGCCAGTCAGCCGCTAACTCAAAATTCTGCTTTGGTGGTTTGTGACTGAACTTGTAAAATGTAGCCGTTGCGAGAGAAATGTGAAAGTATTTTTATTATTATTACGAATATTACGATCTTATCGACATTCTTTGTGCTTCAGGAATAAAATACAAATAAGTTAAGATGCTTACTTATTTATATGATGCCAACACTCTGACTCTGTGATTCCTTCAATGTTTTATTTGGAGTATGAAATCGATGCGGCTCGAATCTACTATACCCCTTTGAAGAATAAATAAAGAGAAACAGAAGAAATTGAAAAATTATAGCAAATAAAAATGCCTATATGAAAAACCACACTGTAATTTAACTATGGCATTCTCGTTGTTAAAACTTATTCCAAGGGTTTGTAAACAGTGCTAGTTTAGCAAGACCGACTAGCACTTGGCAGGTTTTATTATTAAATTAACTATTTTATTTAAAGATTTGTTATTATATTAATCTCTGAATATACCCTCCCCCCCCCCCCCCCCAAATATGCTTGTTTTTAGTACTTGCTGTAATAAAAGTTTGTTAATTTTGAACTAAAGCTTTGAGTAGTGCCGGGTGCGCGCCAGATCATATAGAACTTTCACGTTTTCCGATATTTCACATTACAATACGTCTCATTAAACACGAAAAACTTTAGAAACATATACATATAGAGTTCATTTATTCTGTACAGAAACCGAACATTTGAGAATGGTTTGCACGTTTTAGGTTTAGTAAATGTTCAAAAAAAGTTTTTTAACATTGATAACAGTGTATTTGATGTTTTTTTCTCGCTTTATCTATTTTTTACTTAATTACGCTGTCATTATTGACACAAATTGTCAGAAACTTCATAAGGTACATAGGATACATTTTAAGATTGTGTTTGGGTTATGAAATAGGTTACTCTTCATCTCCATAGTCGTTAGATTTGACAGGTTCTAAATAGCTCATAAAAGGAGCATAAAAAAGCCACTTTGATACGACACTTACGAACCGTTCAATATCGATTTGATTTTTGTGTCCGATCATCAAAGTAGACACGGATATGATCGATCAGAAGCAAATTTTGGCAATTTTATACATTATCTTGAGAATAATATAATAATAATAATCAATTCAATCAAGTAGAAAGTCAAGAAGAAGCCGAGAAGAAGCGCTACCAGTCTTAGAGAAACACGTGACAGCAAAGAGCTCTCGAGGCGTTCGTAAGCTTGGTCACAGTGCACCTTTTTTTTTTGAAATAAGGTTAGACTTTCTATCTGGATTCTATTTTTAATTCAAATAACACCTTTGGATTTTTGCAACAGATTAGCGTACGGCTATATTGCTTAGCAGTCGTATCTACATTACTGTGAATTCACCCAAGAATCCAGAAAATCTAACTCAGTGCGTAATCAACCACTTATTAAATTAATATTATCACTATAAAACCATATCTTATAGACACAGTTAAATAACAATAAAATTAAAGACATAAAACCGAAGTGTTTATGTAATTTCTTATCTATAAAATCCATTATTTTCTTATCTGAATATTGTCTCATTTAACTGCTTAATAATTTGTAGTGTGTCTAAGACCTTAGAATTTGATACCTATCTATGTCTTAGGTATTGATCGTCTTTTAACATTAAACAGAATACTTTTGGTCTGTATTTAAGGCTTTATCTACACGAAAAATTGAACATTTACGCGATTAGTATTTTAAAATTTGACATAGTAAGAAGTATTCTTTTGCATACAGTTTTATATTATCTCTACCGCACTGACGAACTACAGACAAACAACATTATTATACAAAGGAGCTAGATTGCTCATTGCACACAGACGGATGGCGCGGGCGTAATTCAGCCGAGTGTGTATTGAGCAGAATCTGTGACATGCTACTGTTTTCAACACACTTGAAGGACAGTAAAAACTTTTATTAGTGTTCAAATGCTGTAAAAAGTTAATATTCAATGGAATCTAATAGTTTCATTATGTTTCTAACAAATATGTTAGATATATTTTTCTAAATAGAACCACGGCTACTTTCTACCATCGCACCGCTCGCCATCGGCAGGGAATTCATTTTCACATTTTAGAACCGAAATGGTCCCAAACAGTGCGGTTTCAGAAAATCTTCCTCCCGCGAACACTTGGGTTGTGGAATGAGCTCCCTGTCAAGGTTTTCTCTAAGGACTACAGTATGGGGCTCTTAAAAAAAGAAGTGAAAGAAGAACTTATTTCATCGGTATAATTTATTCTTGCTAAAAATAAAAAATAACTGTAAAGTAAAAGGCACTTGTGCGATAATTAAATGGACACTATTAAGACCCTTAAAACGGTGCCGTAAAGGTTGCTTTATGAGGAAGTCTTTTATATATTTATTGTACTAATCATTAAATAAAAAAAAATGCGAATTACTTTTGGACCAAACCTTGGGCTAATTTTAAGGCGTACTATGTTGCAAAATTTATTATTTTGTGAATTAGCTCCAATATGATTAAATAATAGAAAGGGACATGTAACATTATAAATTGAAGAGAATGAGGTCAGTTTTAATTTTGGTATAAAATACTTACCGGGTATGAAATAAATAAATATTATGACAATGCCTTATGTTCGTTAATATTTTTCTACGAAATACATATGGCTAGTTGATGCAATGAAATGAACATTGTCGCGCACAAGTAACGAAACCTAATTTTTTCTTTCTTTTCTCTCTCTCTGCTCTGTGGTCGCGCGATGTGTCAGGTCGTTCACCTTGCTAATAAAATTGTTAATTATTTAAATAATCTTTATAATAAAAGTACTTATAAAACTAGTGTTTTCATTAACTTCACTAGTGCTACTAACTAGGGAATAAAATTAAACTATTTTTTAGCACCTCATGTGTTTACTGCTATTTGACTTGGAAATTGGATGTTCGAACATTCCTGATAAAGTATTTTATCTTTAAACCAGTCAGTTAAAATATTTGTTTTTTTTTTAGTTATTTTTAGCTTTTGGATTACAGAGTGAGAGAGAGTAGACACGGGGAAGTGACTATTAAAGGTTTTTCTACTTTTTAAAAGTTTCTTTGGTAATTACAGTAAGTATTGTTTTTATGTAATAAATTCATAAAAAGTGCTAAAAATACACAGCTAAATATATTTCAAGCTAAATATATATAAATATATTTACCCTACTAGAAACGTTAATCTTAGGCAGGAAATTGTGGGCTGTATAAAAAATATATTGGAACAAATATTTTTTTTATAAAAAACAATCAAATGAACTTGGTGAGAAAAATAATTTATTTTAAAACAGAACCTTAATTTATAGATTTTCAATTTAAAATAATAAATTAATAAAAAAATATTTATTTGGATACGGATCTTTCCCACATAATGAATATAAAATATTAATTTAAACTTAAACCTTATTTTAATTTTTATTACCGTATTTTATTTATTAGAAACCTAAAGAAATCTAATTTTTTAAATTAACATTAAACTTAAAATCATAATACTTTTTATATTTTCTAGAGAATAAACATAAAATATAATTCAAACTTTAACCTTATTCTTATAAAATCCTAAACGTTTTAAACAGATACATAAAAATTAAATAGATCAAACATACAAAGAAATAATAATAAGTAGACAAATTTTAATTTCATGGTTCAAAGCCTCCTCCTCCTCCGGTAAACACTTAGGGCAGGTAAAAGTGACCGGATTCGTTATAATGCAGTTGATTTGTGCCTATTAACGACATTATAGACCATACACTTTTCATTCATTTTGACCACTGTTCTCGCCCGTATACAGAACTCCACAAATATTTTGAGGTTGGTTGTCTTTGTTTGATTCCCTTTTAGGGTTCCGTACCCAAAGGGTAAAAAACGGGACCATATTATTAAGACTTCGCTGTCCGTCCGTTTGTCACCAGGCTGTATCTCATGAACCATGATAGTTAGACAGTTGAAATTTTCCCAGATGATGTATTTCTATTGCCGCTATGACAAAAAATACTAAAAAACAGAATAAAATAAATACTTAAGTAGCTTCCCACACAACAAACGTGATTTTTTTTTTGCCTTTTTTTAGATAATGGTACGGAACCCTTCGTGCGCAAGTCCGACTCGCACTTGGCCGGTTTTTTTAGATACGTCTTCTTTCTCTTTTTATTTATTTTATTGTAAGTCTTAGCATTTTGATTAGTTCTTCTTTTCTATCCTAACATTTTCGTTTAACTTTCTTTTTGTGTCTTGTCTCTTTTCATTTTCTGGAAATAGCTCTTTAGGATTTAAATCTATATTTGAAGCAAACCATCAGGGTTCAATGTTCAGTATAAGATCGTTTGTCATGCTCAAAACGCTATTATTCGTATGGTTTAATATACTAGGGCTGTCTCTATTTCACTGTCTCTTTCTTCAAAGTCTAATTCTCCAAATACGTCGTCAACTTTTACTGTTCGTTTTACACAGTATTTTACAGAAGCCATACGGAAGTGCTCGCATTCGGTACTGCAAAAACAGCTTAAGGATTTCATTACGACTTTCTGCGCTACACACAAAAGCAAATCATTTTTAAACGATTAAGTTCTTTATTGATGATTTTCCAGGAAACAGACAAAAACTGTAATGAAACAATCAACAGTAAAGTTATTACAGAAATGAGTATGTATTGCAAAATACCACCATAATGCAGTTTTACTAGGTCTCGTCAACTGAAATTGCTGGTTTTTATAACTTCCCTGGAGGGTTCTCATTTATCTGCCTATGTAGATCCAGGGGTGATAGACAGGGTTGTGATATTTAATGATTTTGTCTCTAATCTATAAGAATACTTTATTTTATTACAAGTTTAAAATTCATCAATGCACCATGCAATTTAAACAATTACTCATATATAGATATGATATAGAGACAATACTTAACGTTCAGAAAATAGCTTATAACTAGTTTTAAATAATTGGTTATTGTACGAAATATCAATTGGCGGTACGAGCTAGGTAGTATCTTCGCCTTAATAATAACGAAATTGAATACGCATACATTGATTATAAAGAAAAGGACAATTTTTCATGTAATATCGTAAATTGCTGGTAATCATGTCTCGCTTGTCGATTTATGGAGTCGCCCTGTAGAAGCATTTAACATAATTCTTATAAGACTTCATAAGAAGATAATTTGCCTTGGGGCCTTTGGGTCGCGTTATAAATTTTCCTTAATAATATATCTGGTGCCATCCAAACTGCAGGCTCTTCACAATTTCGCCGT
Organism: Apoda limacodes; assembly: GCA_946406115.1. Taxonomy (NCBI): domain Eukaryota; kingdom Metazoa; phylum Arthropoda; class Insecta; order Lepidoptera; family Limacodidae; genus Apoda; species Apoda limacodes. The sequence goes on along the minus strand of OX291551.1, from coordinate 26,255,280 downwards.
GATTTTTAAAAGGCTTTGGAAATTTATGAAAGTAAGTGTCATGTATATTCAGGCTCGAAAGGTTAATAAAAGTGTAAAAGGTCTTTTGAAAATACGTCATTTTTATATAAATGTGCTTCATAATTTAGAGAATAATTTTGTTAGAATCGGAGGATCGGAGCGAAAGATTATTTACAAAGAGGAGTTAGTAGTCTAGTGTGTTTTGTAGCAAAGTTATGCATCCGCGAAATTAGCCAGTTTTTAGATGGGTTAACCCTTAGGAGCACAATTTCTTGAGGCAATTTGTGCTTCGGAGGACTCGTCAAAGTAAAATTTTACGACGTTCTTATGTGACATCAGTTTTTAAGTCATACAGTAAGATGCTTCCTGTGATTTAAACCCATTACAAATCAGGTTAGGCAGCCCTGTCCTTTACATCTTAAGTTTCTCTTTTTTTCGGGCGTGATTCTGCTTCTATTCTTCATTCTACTCATTCTATTCATTCTATCATCGCACCGCAGGGAATTTCATTCTGACACTAAATGGTCGCGTACAGTGCGGTTTCAGAGAAACTTCCTCCCACGAACACTTTGGTTGTGGAATGAGCTCCCTGTAAAGACAGTACAGTATGGGGTTCTTCAAGAAAGAAGTTATTATTAGATTTTTGAAGGAACGCATGAGTGAGCAGATGTTGCAAATATCCATAGGCTGCGGTGACCGCTTGCCGTCAGACGGACCGTAACTTTGGTTGCCACCCAACTTTGGTTTGGGTGTTATAAAAAAATAAACCTAAAAATTTTAGAATACTTTCACAATAACTACTTATAAATCCTTTGTCATACATCTAAAAATCTTTATAAGACTTTTAAATCGATCTGAATCTAATAAAACATTAGGTAGTTTACGCAATAATAATAGGACAAAAAAGATAATAATATTATGCTGAAATAAATTAAGCCAACGTACTTGTGTAATAAAAAATATTCAACTTTATCTTTAAAAAGTACCAAAGACTTTCCTTTAACGAAACTTTATTAATTTTGTGGATGTACTTTGACAGCAAAGACTGTAGCTCGGATCATATAAAACCTCCACATATCCTTCTCCAATACTTCACATAACTACTTATTAAATACGAAAACCCTGTTCATATACCATGTAGTTTATCTGTTTGCTCTTCCCATAAACACAATTAAAGTTTTTTTCTTTATTTTACACAAGGTGGCAATCAAGCACAAACAAAGCATAAAAATTTAAAATGTGGGTAGACACAAAAATAGACTTATAAAATGTACACACGAGAGTAGCAGTCACTTAAAAATGTTTAATGCACCTTACCCTACACAGTGTGGTGCCCATAGAAAAACACCCTTGGGGTCGGGCAATGCACTACTACCAACACAGTATCGAAGCAGCTACGGAATTATAAGCTCCACCTAGTACTTTTGAAATAACATAAAACGATTCTAAAACAAAGGTAATAAAACAAAGTCATTTGGAGGAAAACGATAGGAAAATAAATTATTACCCTGTTAAAGCATGTGTTCATAACGCGCGAGCTTTAAAGTTCGTGACTACAAATGAAGTGACACGTCAAAAATGACGGGTTCCTACTGTAGTCGGTAATTAACCAGTTAAAATATACAATTTCACACTTGAAAGCAAATGCAGGCCATTTAGAATATGAATTTTAGCTAAAAAAAACAGTAAAATGCATATTATTAGCGGTCATAATTTTTGTGTGACATTTCTAGCTTCTGCGCGCGGCTCAACCCTCATTGAATTCGGTAATCGGCGTAGAACGGCAAAAATAAACTTTAAAAATGTTAAGCTTAATTTTTTGAACAATATCGTTTTAAGTTATTTTAGATATCCGCAATAATTCTCATTTTACGGAACCCTTACTTAATAACTACTAACCCGCACTTGGCCAGCTTTCCTTTTACCTTTTGTCACGATAAAATTTTGGACCCAGTTATAGAAAGTATATTATTTAGTGAAATCTCAAAACATCCTGAATGCTTTTAACAGCTCGTAGCGTAGACTAACTTCCTACTAATGCTGATTAATATTCCATAATCATTCCTTTTACAGCTATCTCATAATCTCAAATATCCACTAATAAGTGCTTAGTTCGACATAATTGCAGGCGGCCATGACGCAGGATTGAATCCCATACCGGGCAGCGGCTTGTCATAATCGTCTTTGCCATACAGGGAGGGAGCGTGATTAATAATGCAACAATAGAATGGGGTTTGCATGGGAAGGTTTATGATTGACTACATTTCTCATATTACATCTAAATATATGAAAACGAATTTGTGCTAGATTACAATTAAGTAGAATTTAAATTCGAATGCTTCAGTATTAAGTTACCTAAAATGCTTTACTTATTTAAGTTGTAACTTTTTTAATAAAAAGTACTGTAGCGGCATATTCATACTGAAATTATAAAAAGGTAAAAGTTTTGTATTTGTTTTATCCTAGACTTCGAGTTCTGTAATCTGTCCTATTGCCTTACACAATCCTTTAGAAAGAGACAGAATAACTTGTGGTCTCATTTCTCTTTCTATCAACGTCCTCTATATTGTTTGTTTATGTTTATTAAAACAAGTTGGAAAAAGACAAGAGACCACACGTTCGCTTCGTCTATAGCACACTTTAATGACCATTATTTATACAGTTGGCTAGAATGATTGGCTTTATGATTTTTACATACTAAATACCAATTGCATAGAATAGAGAAGAGTGATAAGACTATATTATGTTTTAAATAAAGAAGTTTTTAGTTCGAATTCGCAATATCTAGCTTTTGCCCGCGGTTTCACTCGCACTAAATTCAGTTGTAGGTGTAGGATTTCAACGGTAACCCCTCAATTATAGAAAAATAACCGACTCACACTTGACATTTTCAAGTAGCCTATGTCCTTACCCGGGACTAAAACTATGTCCATGCCAAATTTTATCTTAACCGGTAAAGCGGTTTACACCGACAGACAGACAGAGTTACTTTCGCATTAATAATATAAGTATGGATTTGTAAATCAAATCAAGAAAAAAAGGCAGAATTACATTACGTCGCAACCAAGCAACGGGGTCACATGATTTTTGGCTCAGGAATAGCTAGAGAGACTATAAGAAGGTTAGATTATAGATATTTTTTTTCTATTCCAACTAAGAGTTTCCATGGGAATTTTTTTTTTAGCAGGGCATTTTACCGATACTTGACTTGATTTTCTGCGCAAAGATAGCTATAGGGACAGAAAGGGACAAAAAATACTTTTATCTTAGTAGCTGAAATAGGTTTTTTGTGGATGAAAAATCTTATAGTATCATATAAACTGTACTTCAATTTCAAGTTGAAAAAAACCCAACGAAGCAAAATTGAATAAATAATATGTATTATAATCCATACTAATATTATGAATGCGAAAGTAACTCTGTCTGTCTGTCTGTCTGTTACGTCTTCACGCTTAAGCCGCTGTATCTACGGATTAAGATGAAATTTGGCATGAAGATTTTTTGAGTCTCTAGGAAAGACATAGGCTAGTGTGTCGGTTTTTTTTTTCTATAATTGAGAAGTTGCCGTTGAAATTCTTCACCAACAACCGAATTTAGGGCAGGTAAAACCTTAGGCAAAAGCTAGCTGCATATAAACCTCAAAATAAATGGAAACCGAATGTATTGATCTGTATCAAGGCAGCAATGGCAAAAAACACTTCAGACCTCTCAAACGAAATTAAATGAAAACACGGTCCCAATGATTGGGAAAATAGTGATATAGATTTCTGGATGTATTGCTTTTGCAATCCCAAATTTGATATAGAATAACAAAAACTTAAGCTTCCGATTCCGAGTCATATAAAAATTAAAGCATACATTTCGTAATGAACCTATCTTTGAAATTAAGTTATGCTAAAAATCTTTATATAACTTTCAATTGTCTAAAACATTTATTTATATAGTTATATTAAATAAAACAAGGTGTTTAGTACTTTGTTTGTTTAAAAGCAAATAAGGGTAAGTTTGTTTTACGGAATTATATTAAATTATGTAAATAGGTAACAAAACAAACAAAAAAATATTAAGAAAGTATAGTTGGTATTGCGGTTGACTGCTGTGGGGAGGGTGTGGATTTTATTCCTGCATTGGAAAAACATCTATGTGATAAGTATTTATGTATGATATGTATGTATCTACAAAAAAAAAGTTATATACATATATGTATTTGTATCCGTTGTCTAGTGTCTATAACACAAGCTTTGCTTACATTGGGGCCAGACGGCGCTGTGTGTTAATGTCCAAAAATATTTGGATAACATATTAATATAACATATTTTACTGTGCACTTGAGCATTTTTCAAGACAATTATCCAAAGGCACATCTTTTATTTAATAAAATTATTTTCTTTCAATTCGTGTTGGTCCATGATCTTTAAGTATATTACTGGACTACCTATATTATATATATTTATACTTCTTTACTTACAATTTTTCTTTAACTTAACTTCTTTATTGTTACTACGTATGTAGGTCACAAAACTGTAGATAATAACTGCGAAAACTCGTTACAAAGAAAAGCTTAAAAAATAAAAGAAAAACTGTCACAAAATACAAACCTTAGATATTAACAAAGAAAACAATATACAAAGGCCAGAAACTGAAAATGTGGGGCACAGCTTCCCCCCAAGGCAGGCCGGGGTAACCATTAACTAAGTAGTTACATCCGTCTCTTCATCCAACACTTTCATCATTTTTCTTTAAAATATTAATTTCATTTAACCTAAAAACTGAGCGAAATATATTTCATCCTTGTAAAAAAGTTACGACGCTCGTAAAATTGGTAATACTTAATAAATATAATGGAAAATCATGAATAATAAAATGAAAAAAAAAATAAAGTGCAAAGTGAAACATTTAATATTTTTTGTATTTACCAGGGAATGACAAAAAGGAACAAAACACTACAACTTGTTTGATAAAATCCATACGAATATTATATTGTTTGTCCTTTCTTTACGTCACAATGATGCATCGAAATGAAGATCGTTTCGATGATTGTTTTATTAATGTAGACGACTTTTTCGAGGCGAGTTCATTTAACTTCATTACGTATTCCTGAAATTATTCGACGATGAAAATAAGTATGTAAAAATGGTTTATACGATTTAATTTAAAAGCCAGTATTTTCAATATAGCAGACGAAAGATAGTCATACATACATACATGTATTTTTATTCATATATAAGTATTTACCAATACGGATTTGTGTTGATTACTATTATAATAATATAGGTTTTGTATTTTTTTAACAAATATGTACCTATATAATTATGTGTATCAGTGTACATATGTCTTATTATACGTATGTCCATATCATAGTATATTTTTGTCAATTAAACGATCAGAATATTTCATGGCTAATCTTGGTAATAGTGTAGGACTCTGTTATAAATAATTAAGCTTTTAAAGAAGGCACTTGGGTATGAAATCAAATAATGTAAACTCAATTGGTTTGATGTTTTTTTTTTTATAAATGTCATAGAAATAATGAAAGTATGAATATAATTATTTTCAAAACACCAACTTACCTTCGACTAAATTCAGAAACTTGTTTTAAGTACTAAACTAAACAAAAGTTTGTGTCAAACTTTTTCAAGTAAATAAAATGTAGGAAAACATACCTTAAAGTAACAGCTTGAGGTAATCCCGTAGTCCGCTGATCTCTTTTCCTCCTCCGGCACTCACTTTCCACTTTTTTGTCACTGTTATCACGTATGGTATGATACCTAGGTTGATAACTTTCAAGTTGCGTGTATAACTTCGCGCGAGGCGCGGGAGAAGGACCGCGATGCGTCATAGAGTCAACGCGTCCGTACTCCGTGGCGTTTGCGACCACACTAGGGTAAACTCTCTCAGCTACCCCTGGCCGACGCTTTTCCTCTACAAAAGCCACTCGAGGAGGCTTCGGCTGCATCAAGCTTATTTTCTTCTTTTTCGCGGTTGCTGTTACGTAGAAGAAGTATCCGTTTCGGTCCATTTTTGGCACTGTTGCCTTTACCTGGAACAAAAATATGGGTTCTGAGACTGGTCTAATTACTTAGTAAAATATGTAGTAAGTAGTACGTACTACTTTAAGCTTTAAGTGTCCACTAAAATTAAGTAACCCATACTAATATTATAAATACGAAAGTAACTTTGTCTCTGTACCGATTACGATAAAATTTGGAGTGGAGTTACTTTGTGTCCCGAAAATGGATATAGGCAATTTAAAAAGGTCAAGTGCGAGTCGGTTTTTTTCTCTATAATTAAGGAGTTGCCAGTGAAATCCTACACCGATAACGGAAATTTGGGCGGGTGGAACCACGGGCACTAGATAGTAAAATATATGTTTGCATTAAAATCTAAGCCGACTTTAAGAGCTTTTGCTCTTGTTATTTTAGTGCATTTTTGTTACTTCATTTTATATGTATGTTTAAAAACCCAAGCCGACTTAAAAAAAACTTTTGCTTTTGTTATTTTAGTGCATTTTTTGTAACTTCATTTTATATCTATACATATGAAATGCTTTGTCCTGAATGACTGATGGATCAACGCACAGCCTAAACCACTCATCGTAGACTTGGTAGGTGTGTTCTTTGTATGACGAAGGCATCCGATAAGAAAGGTTTCTGGAATTCTACCCGTAAGGGGGTGATAAAGGAGGGCAAAGTTTGTATGGGACAACGTGATTCCTTGGTCCAATCTCCTTTAAATTTTGCATAAACCTTTTTTTAACAGAATTGGTGGAGGACGTTGACATTGTGTTTCGTATTTTATAGAAATTCATCCCTTACCGGGGTTATAAAGGGGTGGAAAGTTATTTTGGCGGTCATTTGCTTCGAAATTGATATCAATACTCCATAGTGCTATTGATTTAAATTAAATTTTATTTTGACACATGTTTGACAACTGAATTCGAGTTTATTCTAAAAAGGTTAAACTGACACAAAAACATAAGCAAATCTTCTTCTATAATTATATTATTATTACGAGTATCAAGCTGAAGAGTTTGTTTGCTTGTTTCCTTGAACGCGCTTATTTCAGGAACTACTAGTGCTATTTAATAAAATCTTACAGTGTTAGATAGCCCATTTATCGAGAAAGGCTATATATAATTACGCTAAGACCAACAGGAGCGGAGCACTAATAAAGAATGTTTTAAGATCGGGGTTTTTTTTCTTTTGAAACGGTTAAAGTTACGCAAAAATCATGTATCACAGAATTTTTTCCCATTTAAAGTTCTAAAAAAAAGTATCTAAGACAGCATATGTCTATCTTCTAAGGTTGCCTTACTATACCCTTTTTTATGCTAACCAAATTTGTTCTAAAATAATGCATTATTTGCGGCAGTGTTTTTATAAACATGATATTAATCCTTATCCAAATAAATAAGTTATTCATCACATATTTAATAAAATAAAAGTATTTATATAATAAAATAAAATAAAAGTATTTAATTAAACAAAATTCCCTTTACAGCATCCGATTAAAATGAATATCTTAGGACGTATCGTAGTTTTAAATTAACATCACATCAAAATAATGATCAAGTACTGCACGCGCATTTATGTTTTGCGACGCCGGCGGGCAGTCATGAGGGGGAAGGGCGATACGTATTATTTAAAAATATTTTCACCTTCTACGTAAACAAAGTCGCAGTTGGCAACAAAATTGGCGTTAGCCCAAAGTAACTATTACTGACTGACTGATCTATCAACGCACAGCTCCAACCATTTCACGGATTGATCTGAAATTTAGCACACATATAGTTATTATGATGTAGGCGTGCGCTAAGAAAGGATTTTCCAAAACTCATCCCTTGAACGGGGAATCAAAGTTTATATGATGCTCGCGAGGTTTATCCATTAGTTAATTAGTTTTTAGTAGTTGATTATTTTTATTTTTGAGAAAGAGGGATAGAGAGTTTTAGTAGGTTTTTTTCTATAATTGGGGGGTTTGCCGTAAGAAGCCTACGCAGATAACCAAATTTAGGGCAGGCGAAGCCGCTGGCAAAAGCTAGTTTATGTATAAAAAGCTAAGCCGACTTAAAAAAACTTTTTATTTTGTTATTTTAATGCATTTTTTATTTTATCATGTAAAAAATTTTATTTTAATCACCAAGTTAAAATTTAATATAGGTAAAGCGATATTGAAATATAAACATATGTTTAAGCATAATACATTTACATATAAAATATTGAATCAAAAAGTAATTATTACCTCTTAGATAAAAATGTATGTTAGAGTTTTAATGTATTTTTCTTTTAGTATTAGTAACTTAATTTACTTAGTTGAAATATTAATTTGACATTTTCACAAGTAAACCATGAGGTTTTGCTTTAATTTTGCTGCTCAATAAGATTTATGAAGGTACCTTAGGTACTTATTGGATATAAAAACCATTGATTGCAATTAACTTTCGTTGATATTTTTATTATCTTCTAGCGCCTTCAAACACCAGAAATATATTCCCGTTGAAATAATTTGAATACAAAACCAGAAAATGTTTTAATTCGAAACAATGAGCCCAAAAGTGATACCTCTGCTCTAAGTAGGTGAACAGATGCTGGGTATGCTGCAAATTCCAGATGAAGCTGAAGGATCAGGTCAACGTTTCTATGTTCTGGCAATATCATTGAAGTAACAGGAAACCAAATCATAAATCGAAAAAGTGGAAGTTGCTTATATGCCTTCATCAACTGTAAAAGGGCCAATAATCTTCAAACAGCTAATTAGATTTTTTAGAATGTTATCAGATCCAAATCGTGCTATTTACTTTTTTAGCAGTTAATCACCATATATTGCGAATTTAAGTTATTTTTCTCCATAAATAAAAAAAAAATCAATTGTGAATCCAAACCATCGCACAAAAAAATCATTAAAATCAGTCCAACCACTTAGGAGGAGTCAGTGACTAACAAACGTACAGAAGAATTTTATTACATGTATGAATATGATATAATTCGATAAAATTTACGAAAAAAATAATTGAATTTTCAATATTTATGTTATGGCAGCTAATATGCAAAGTTAGCAAAAGCAATATTCTTTAACGCGCCTTACAAATTATATGATTGTAATGTTAGTGAAGTCACTAACTTTACTCGTTCGTCATGGAGCGTTCTTGCTAGGTTTAAAAAGGCTAAAAAACCAGAATAATTTATGGCTAATTAAACTTTTGAAGGAGGCACTTGGTTATAAAAATCAAATAATGTTAACTCGATTGGATTGATGTTTTTCTTAAAAATGTATTAATAAAAGTTTGAATTAAAGTTTGAAAATAAGAATTTTCAAAAAACCAACGAATCTTAGACTTAATTGAGAAACTTGTTTTAAGTACTTAACTAAACGCATAACTTTTAAGTTTAGTATCACACTAAAAACTTTCCTATCGGAGGGAAAACTTAACTATTACTTAAATAAAATTTGGGATAAAAGTCCTCAATAAATTTATACGATTTTTCTTAAAAAGTAGGAAAGACGAAGACATAGAAAAAAAAGGTGAATGTAAAATGAATATCCAGTAGAGTTTGCAGCAATTTCAATAAGATCACTAGTACAAAGGTCCGCTGACCAACATTTGATACAAACATTTCCGTCACAAAGCAGTTATTTCAGCATTTCACGGCATTTCAGCTGTCGTTGTCCGATTGTTGTCTTTGAATAACTCGTATCTCGCCGCTCGACTCGCTCCTGTCAAAACAACGCAGTTTTATAGGAATATTTCACAGTCACAACATTCTGTAGATGACAAAAATCTACATAGTATCTCTTTCTAGTGCGAAGTCACCAAGAGCGACGGAAAAAGGTAATTGTGCTTGATAAATAGTTGGAAAAATAGTCAAGCTTAGTTTCGTACACGAATGAAAATAAATGTTTTGCATGGCTTAAAGAGCTTAAAAAGTTTTTTTTTTTTTTTTTATACCACTAAGGTGGCAAACAAGCCTACGGTCCGCCTGATGGTAAGCGGTCACCGTAGCCTATGGACGCTTGCAACACTAGGGGCATCACTTGCGCGTTGCCGACCCTTCAGAAATCTAATAACTTCTTTTTTGAAGAACCCCATACTGTAGTCCTTAGAGAAAACCTTGGCAGGGAGCTCATTCCACAACCCAAGGGTTCGCCGGAGGAAGTTTCTCTGAAACCGCACTGTACGCGACCATTTTGGTTCCAAAGTGTGAGAATGAATTCCCTGTCGATGGCGAGCGGTGCGATGGTAGAAAGTAGCCGTGGGCATCATTTCGAACAATTCCTCAGAACACAATCCATTGTACAAGCGGTAGAACACACACAAGGAAGGCAAAGTCTCTCCTCAGACTTAAGGGCTCGATACCGCAAGTGAGTTTGGGATCGTCGACAATTCTCACAGCCCGTCGTTGAACCGAGTCAAAAGGGTCAAGCTGGTATCCGGGTGCACCCGCCCAGAGATGGCAGCAGTACTCCATATGGGGCCGGACTTGCGACTTGTAAAGTAGCAACCTTTGCCCCGACGTGAAGTACTGCTTCGCTCTGTTGAGTACACCAAGTTTTTTGGACGCCAAGTTCATTTAGGATCATCAAATTAGCTGCTAAACGTTCACTGCTGGACACATCTATGAGAGATCTTAGTTTGGAAATAGATCTATTTCTAAGCTTCTTGTCTAGACTGGAACTTAGTCCATAGGCTGCGGTAACCGTACACCATCTGGCGGACGGCAAGCTTGTTTGCCACCCTAGTGGTATAAAAAAACGTTTTCGAAAGATATTATTAGGGTTTTACTAAAGTAATATTATCATTCATGATACATTTTTTCACATGTATTACTTTTGTTATAATTCTTTAAGAATAACGTCAAAAATAAAGTATTTTTTTTTTATTAAAATAAGTTATAAGTAACTAGGGACGCAAATATTAAATTTCTACATTTCCTGTTGCTATAATAACTGCACTTCTTTTGCTTTTTAGTCTGTCTCTGACTGCGATATAAAAACAAAACATTATGTAACTACATACAAAAGCGGTTGGGCAGGATGGTATAGGTCGTGAATTGGATGTACTGATTCTCTATTTCCTTGTTTTTAGGTTTCCGTACTATCCGTTGCGTAAAAAGGTCCGTCTGTCTGTCACCAGGCTGTATCTCATGAACCGTGATAGTTAGACAGTTGAAATTTTCACAGAAGATGTATTTCTGTAGCTGCTATAACAGCAAATACTAAAAAACAGAATAAAATAAATATCTAAGAGGGTTCCCATACAACAAACGTGATTTTTTTGCTCGTGTTTGCTTGATATGGACAACGGCAACAGGCAGACGCTTGAAATATTCATAGAATATTTAATTATATACTCACTTTAGAACAAATAATTCAATTAAAATAATACAAATATTTAAGGGGGGCTCCCATACAACGAACGTGATTTTTTGCCGTTTTTATAGATAATGGTACGGCACCCTTCGTACCCTTCGTCTGACTCGCATTTGAGCAACGCGTTCAACTGTATAAACCATGACATCCTTTTATCTATTTTAAGTAAGAAAATGGTTTCAATCATATCTTCAGGGACGCCAGCAGCGAGTACGAATGGATGAAATCTACTCAGACTGGTGCAGTGTAGATGCTGGCGTACCTCAAGGCGAGGTATTACCTCCTTTATTATTTTCAGTTTTTAATAACACATAAGTCCCTAGTATTGATTTCAGCCTATACCATCTGTATTCAGATGACCTACAACTTTACAGGTCTTTTAAAGTTGATTTAGACTAGAACTAGAAGAATACTAGAATGTATTAGTAAAATGTCAAAAATCTGGACCCATCAGGTTTTGGAGTGAACTTTCTGTTAACCCAGCTAAAACGCAAGTTTGATAGTAGGTAGTAAAATTCTTCTTAAAAAAAGTAGACACTAAGAATTTGTTACTTATAAAATTTAATGCCTTTAAACTACTGTCAGCCGGCGAAAAGTCTTGGAATCACTATTTCAAGTGATATTTCATGGACACATCACATAACTGAAATAAACAAAAAAATTTTAGGTTCAAAGCATTCTTCAAAAATCTTATTTCATAAGCAGAAGCTAAGGTTCCACTAGTTAGTTCTCTGTTGCTTCCTATTATTGATTATGCAGATGTATTCTAGCCCAACATTACTAAAGAGCTGCTTAACAAACTCGACCGTCTGCTTAATATACGTCACTAATTTTGTATCTATGTAGTGTTAAATAGATAACACTATGTAGTATGTTACACAATAATATTTCATTAGAATTAGTAATTTCCAGTGTAATTTTTACTATTTTTTTTTCTTCTCGTATCACATGTTTCTGATTTTATTTTATTTAATTTTCCATTTAAAAAATGCCAATAGGCATAAAGGTGTCTTAGTATAACTTTTTAGTGCAATAAGGAATTTTCTATCTATCTAATATAGTTTTGATAAAGACAGCACAAAGCGTTTAAAAATCGATTCTGACTTGGATGTTCATTACAAGTCGACCCAAAAACGACGACTATGAAGTGCTTAACGAACCCGCAATGAATGCACTGGTACCGATTTAGTACGGGATGTACCGCGGGTTATGTCAGCTGAATAGGTGATATGACTGAGACACACGATTTAAAAATTTCTATCAATCCATTGACACCTTGAATTAATTTTAGGGTTACATATCCGGGTTGACATGATAAAAAAATACATAAATAGATACATGTTCATTTTAAATTAACTAAATAAACAAAAGATTTCAAAAAAATTGAGACACTTGGCCTTGAACGCGTCGCTTGCTTAGCGACTATGGGGCAAAAAAATGATCTACAATTCTCACCCAGCTACACGCCAGGCAGATGGAAAGCTACCTTGCGATTCAGCAGGTGTGTAGCTAGCCTCTAGGCGCTAAGCAGGCTAGCCGTAGGCCGACACACGACACTCCTCATAAGTCGCTAAGATAACACGACCGTACTGCGGGTCGACATCCACCTGGTGAGCCACTAGAATAACATGATGGCCGCACTGAAGGTCTAAAGGCCTAAATGATGGTAAAGATACCGCCCACAATAGGACGCCTACTTACCACATTATATATCGATATATTAAGTTAGTTATAAGAGCGGATCTATGATCTTATAAATAAATTCAATTAGCAAGAAGTAGGAGCTTTATCTGACCTCAAAAACTAGATTTTTTCATCATCGTCAAAAAAAATTATTACGCTATAATTTACTAATTTTAATCTATGAATCCTATGAAATTTTATTTTACATTTTAAACTTCAAGAGGCGTGTTGTTAGGATGAACAATTGATAGATGGCCTAGACAGACAATTCCTATGAATATTGACACCTCTGAGTAATTTTTCACAGTGACCAATGATTTCTAACAAAGGCCTCAAGCTTTACATCCGAATCGTCCGTGAGTCCACCTTGTCGTCAGTCGCATAGAGCGATGTTATCGCGCCTCCGCCCGCGGCGTCTTTCTGAATGCTAACTGGCCCCTGAAAGCTGCAAAGACTGTATCAACAGCATCTGTATGCTACAGCCACCATATCCCCACTCTGTATCCACCCTGCCTTGCCGCGAGATGTTTTTCTCAACCATTTAGATTGCAGTCTGCGTCGTTTTGAGCTGCAACAAAGAGCTTGTTAAATGTGTTTTGGATTCCGTGTACTTGGTTTCAATTAACTATGGAGGACTCTACTTGATAAGGAAATTTTAAAATATAAAAAGATTTGCGTTTAAACTGAGACAAACATTATGTCTGAGTTAAAAAGTTTTTATTGTTAAATTGAGTTTAACTATTTTAACGTAAGAATGCAACGGTTTTTAACTCCATTACAAAAAGTTTTAGTTATCCAGTTTTTATTTTACATTTTAAGGAAAACAATAAACACTACAGTTTCTTAATCATATTTTACATAGCTTAGGCTTAAGTTATTCCACTGGTGGTATCAGTTTATCATTTAAGTACGAGTACATTACGTTATTCGTAAGTTAAAAAAAAAGATGTATGTAAAAATCCAGCATCTCCCTAATTATTCAAGTTACAAACATCTTACTATTATAACCGGACTCTCCTGACGCCCACAGCAAATCCAGCTTGAAATGGAAGCTCAAAGACAAATACTTGCTCTAATACCCTTAAGAGGAATGGACGCAAGTTCGTCATGAAGTTTTACAAATAGATATACATATGTGTGTATAAATGTAACAGAAATTCACAGAAGCATTATGCTATGCCACGTTTTATATTTTTTGTAAAACTTCAAAATCAATGTAATTCATAATAATTCCCTGTGTCCAATCATGCCTTATTTTCCCATGCATGCATTACATTTCATGTCTTTTAACATTTATTAAACTGATTTTGGTAAAGGACATATAACGTCAACCAAAACCCGACACACTGTATTACTTATCAGGAGTTTTGCTGAGATGGGCTCACCACTAGTCACGCAGGACGAAAGAATTTGGTATGAAGACGCTTACCATCATATTATGTTTTGAGTGCATACTAAACCACTTATTAACTTTTCAGAGATTAAAACTTTAGTGTTGTACTTACAATATTAACAATATTTCATCACAAAAATATAAATACTAATAACACAGCCGTGCCGTATAAAAAAATGTTTTATAAGTAATGAAGGAAACGGTTTTGTTAATTGTACAATATAAACGAAATTGTATATAGAATTTATACAAAGGCTTATGTTTATATCCTGGTAAGGAATATTACACAGTCGTTTGTCAAATTTCACGTATAATGGGACTCATTATGAGTGTCCATTAATTTCAGGCGGCTTAAAATGTCAACAGCCTGAGGTTGGAGCGTTGAGTAAGTGGTTACCCTTTGATATAACTGGATACGTAACTCATTGATAAATTCAGTCATAGAAGTGGTGGTTTCATATAACACTTTTATTTAAGACATTTTAATTTGAGGTAGGCTCCTAGTATTTTGATTTTTTGTAATATCCTTAATCACCTCACTAATCCAGGGAAAGGTTATGGTCAGATATATTATATACAAACGTCAACTGCTCATGATATCCACTTTTTTTCCGAATGTGGCAGGAGGTAATATACAAATTGTATCGTTTTTTTGCTCTTTTACCTAAAAGGACTTTACTTCGGGATCTCGACACCAAAGACAAACATTTTAAAAATGTTTTGGGCTCCAACTCTATACAGGCACATCCAAGTAACAGTTTTATGATTGTTATATATTTTATTTAACCAAGCGAACAGTTAAAGTGGTGGTATATGCCAGTGACCTTGCTCTAGTGTGAAGCTAGCTTTGTATAAGTTTGAACTTTGCATATCACGTTTTATGTTACTTACGCGTAGCGCGACACATTTTTGGCTGTGGTTTTTTTTTTATTTATTCAGAAAAAACTAGGCTTTATATATAATATAAAATAATATTTTTTAGGTTTTTCTTTTAATATAAAACAATACTTAATTTATTTATTTAAGAAATAATTGGGTTCCCTAACTAAATATCGAGATTAAAAAAAAATTTAACGAATTTTAATGTAATTTTTATGTGATATTTATAATCATCATTTTCTTAGTTCCCTTTTTTTAAATCGATTCGATTACTATACTTACCAATATTAGTAATATGAGCCACTTTATCCTTCTAGAACAAGTAAGACAGACTGTTTTGAAAAATTAGGGTAACAAATGAGTAGGTATGTACATCTATACTAATATATGCTTTATGGGCTTCCGTCTCAACATGTAGCACAATTTCCGCCACATCCGAGGGTTCCCCGTGTCAATATTTGAAACGGTCTAGAAACACGAATGTACAAACAACTACAAAACAAAGACGTTTTGATCGTGGCAGGACACGTGTCACGTGAGACGCGAGAACTTTTAGATAGTTTATTTGACAAGGAAATTAGGCCAAAAATAGTAGTTATTAGCCTCAAAAAAAGGTACGACGGTGTTCCATAAAGATGGTTTTAATCATTTTAAGGGTTCCATTACTCTGAGAAAATATTGGACTTAGTTGTGTTTCTCCAAGTCTGCTTGTCAAGACCAACGACTGTCATTCTAGAAATCGCTTAACGTATAAACTTGAAAATTTAGCAGGAGTTTTGTAAGTAAGAATAGCACATTTGTTGTTATGAAATAAATTGATAAGTACATTACTTACTTACTAACTATTAATACTTAAGTTATAACTCAGTTTTGTGTATAAAATAAACGATTAAACTGAGGCATGCGGCGCGATTAACAAACAACTGATAGCGAACTAGGGTTCTTGACTTGCAACCATGTCAGAACAAGGTATTGACCACGTATTGAAAAGAACATACACATTACACGTAACATAAAGACATGATATCTTGGTTACTTATGCACTCCTAGTATTTTAAATCCAATAACACATAGTCCTTCTTTACCTGCCTTCTTACATCCCCACTGTCTCAACGAGTGCAAATTGGGCCATAGTCTCCACGCGGGGTCAATGCGGATTGTGGACACTTTTTTTTAACGTATGCAGGTTCCTCATGTTTGTGTGTGTACATTAACAATCTACTTACTTGGGAAATTGAGGAGGTGAAAGTCTGTCTCCCGTTCTAGTACTTGTAACACATAAATCTTTATTAAATAAATATAATAAACATATATACCTACATAAAATAGTCTATTTACGTTCAGACTTACATAAACAGGCGATATATTTATCTAAATTATAAATTTATTGAATAGATAATTATGAAGTGTATAACATATAGTCAAAATTTTGTCCTCAGGACAGGACTTGAACCTGTAACCTTTAGAAACAGTCCAAATGACCCACCAACTTTTTTTTTTTTTTTTTTTTTTTTTTATACCACTAAGGTGGCAAACAAGCTTACGGCCCGCCTGATGGTAAGCGGTCACCGTAGCCTATGGACGCTTGCAACACCAGGGGTATCACTTGCGCGTTGCCGACCCTTCAGAAATCTAATAACTTCTTTCTTGAAGAACTCCATACTGTAGTCCTTGCAGAATACCTTGGCAGGGAGCTCATTCCACAACTTAAGCGTTCGCGGGAGGAAGTTTCTCTGAAACCGCACTGTACGCGACCATTTAGGTTCTAAAGTGTGAGAATGGATTCCCTGCCGATGGCGAGCGGTGCGATGGTAGAAAGTAGCCGTGGGCATCATTTCGAACAATTCCTCAGAACACAACCCATTGTACAAGCGGTAGAACACACACAGTGAGGCAAAGTCTCTCCTTAGACTTAAGGGCTCGATACCGCAAGTGAGTTTGGAATCGTCGACAATTCTCACAGCCCGTCGTTGAACCGAGTCAAAAGGGCCAAGCTGGTATCCGGGTGCACCTGCCCAGAGATGGCAGCAGTACTCCATATGGGGCCGAACTTGCGACTTGTAAAGTAACAACCTTTGCCCCGACGTGAAGCACTGCTTCGCTCTGTTGAGTACACCAAGTTTTTTGGACGCCAGCTTCACCTTATCTGATAAATGATCTCGGAACTGAACATCGCTGGAGATGTCGACACCAAGGATCCCAATGCTCTTGGAGATGGAGAGGGGAGTGTTCTGGAATTGTGGGACTACAGTGAATGGAGTTTTCTTAGCGGTGAACGCGCACACTTGTGTCTTTGTAGGGTTGAATCGGACCAAGTTTACCCGTCCCCAGTCAGAGACCTGGGACAGTGTGGTCTCGATTTGAGACACAAGTTCTCCGCGGTTTTCCTCCACAACGGAACGAGGGATGTTTGCACGACCCGTGTAAAAAGCGTCTCCAGTACTGTCATCTGCATAGCAATGTATGTTGTTCATGTCCAACATGTCATTGATATGCAGTAGAAACAGCGTAGGAGACAGCACAGAGCCTTGCGGGACACCAGCATTAATGTCCATGCTATCAGAGCAACTACCGTCAACTACGGCTCGTATGCGTCTGCCGGACAAAAAGCTAGCCACCCATTTGCGCAAACCCTCGGGCACTCCGTAAGATGGCAACTTCGATAGAAGACCGCGGTGCCAGACCTGATCGAACGCCTTCGCTATGTCCAGGCTACATGCCAATGCCTCCCCCTGACTCTCAATGGCTAGTGCCCATCGGTGTGTGAGATACACTAGAAGGTCACCAGTCGAGCGACCGTGGCGAAAGCCATATTGGCGGTCGCTGAGCAGGTCATGTTTTTCTAGGTATCTCAAAAGCTGTGTGTTGATCACACGCTCCATCACCTTAGAGAGGAGAGAGGTAATAGCGATAGGCCTGTAATTCGATGGATCTGATCTATCGCCCTTTTTGGGCACCGGGTGCACATTCGCAGTCTTCCATGAAGACGGAAATTGCCTAGTGTGGTAGGAAAGCGCGAAGAGGCGCGTGAGTACAGGACATAACTCAGGAGCACACTGCTTAAGCACCACTGCTGGTATACCGTCTGGCCCACTCGACTTATGAACGTCTAGAGAGAGCAACGCCCGCCTGACCTCCCGCTGCGTAATGGAGATTTCCGGCATGGTCTTACCGCACCACGGTATAGTAGGTGGTACAGCGCCTTCATCGTTCATATTCGAGTTCGAGGCAAAGAGACTGCCCAGTAGATCGGCTTTCTCTTTAGCACTATGGGCCAAGTCACCATCGGTCTTTCGCAGTGGTGGTAACGACGACTGGCAGAAGTTCCCTTCGGCAGCTTTGGCAAGCGACCAGAAAGCACGACTCCCAGAAGGATAGCTCGCAAGTCGCCCACCTATTTTGCCGATGAATTGGAATTTTGCTCTGGCAGTTGCTTTCTTACTGAACCTCGAGGCAGCATTTAATTTGCGTTTTAACTCAGAAATATTCGGATCCTTATTAAAACGAGCCGTGGTCCAAGCCTCGTATGCATTTTGCTTAAGAATTTTAGCTTTTCTGCAAGACCTATTAAACCACGGTCGTTTTTTGACGCCGGCAGCTACTCGCGGGTTAGGAATATAGCATTCCATACCAGCAAGGATTGTCTCAGTGACTGCGGCTGCGCAGACGTCAGGATCTTCTGAGTTAAAGCAGATCTGCCTCCACGGGTACGATGCGTAAAATTCTCGCAATCCATCCCAGTCTGCCGACTTATAGTGCCACACACGACGCCAATTAGTTGGCCCAGAAGGATCAGGTTGTGTGCATGACACTTGAGTCCGAACGAGACAGTGGTCCGAGGAGCCAAGAGGCGCATCCACTGAGACGGAGTATCCGTCCGGACGAGTAGTCAGCAGAAGGTCCAGTAAGGAGCTCGTATGTTCCTCTATA
Organism: Apoda limacodes; assembly: GCA_946406115.1. Classification (NCBI taxonomy): domain Eukaryota; kingdom Metazoa; phylum Arthropoda; class Insecta; order Lepidoptera; family Limacodidae; genus Apoda; species Apoda limacodes. Next base: position 26,236,028 of record OX291551.1, on the reverse strand, counting down.
TCTGGTATTCTCGTTGGAGAAAGTACCAGCTGAGAGAATCCATAGGTCAGAGCAAATTCGTGAGCAGATATCCCAGCATAGTTATTGGTTCGAGAACTGAGCCACTCGCGATGGTGGGCGTTAAAGTCTCCCAAAATAACTAGTTCTGCTGTGGAATATTGCTCTAGAACTTTGTCAGTCGTCAAACTCAGGTGCGTGAAGAGTCGAGTTACGTCCGTGTCACCGCTATGAGACCTGTATAGGCACGCATAGATACGAGTGTGGCCGCCGTAATCTACGCGCACCCACAATATCGACAGGTCCCTGTCTTCAAGGCTATGAAGGCGGCGACAGCAGATATCCTCCCGGACGAACATACATACACCGGCACGACTCACGAAATTGTGCTCAAGTTTGTAACCGGGATAATGAAGGTATGATGTATCGGCCGGGCAGGATATCTGCGTCTCCGTTAGAAAAAGAATGGTCGGCTGCGCAGTCTCCAAATGGAGGTGGACTGCGTTAAGATTTGCGTGAATACCCCTAATGTTGCAAAAGTCCACATTAAATGTGGATGGAGCGGCCGCTGAATAAACTCTTTTTCTTTTATTTCTTGCCATATTTTTTATTTTTTGAAAGTGTTATTTAGATTAAAGATGAGGATTCACTGCACTGACAGCTTAGAGGACAAAAGGTGCGGTACTAAAACTGCCAAAGCTCGCCACAGATGATACGGTTGCTGGCACGGCGGGCGGAAGGGCCCCTGATCCCCCTCTGTTGTAGTAGCCGGGTCCACTCCGGTCTCCTTCTCCGGCACGACTACCACTTCAGATACTTTACACAGGCTGGCGAATCAGCCTCCCAGGGCGGAGATTAAGTGATCCCTGGGTTCGGGATCCCGTTCAACCTGCGGGCGGCCAGCGGTCAGCCGTTTCATCAGGTCTCCCTGACCGCCGAACCAGCACGCCGCGTCTACGCCGAGCATGACAGCAACAAGTACCGCCGGTCCTCCGCTGTCCGCGCAGCGAATCCTCAAAGAGCTCTGGCAACCTTACTCACCGCCAGGAACACAACACTACTCAATGTTAGTGTTATTGTGGCCGCGGTTTTCTGTAAGGTGGAGGTACTTCCCCAGTTCGGGCCGCTCATTCGAGCAAGTACTCGCTATGCCCTGCTTTAGTTGTTCGGGTGGCTTATTCGAGCGAGTACTTGCAGTGCCCTGAGGGGAGAAAGTCGGGAATCACGCAACGAATGCATTACCGTATGACGGGGATCAAAAGTGCATTCGCATGTTACTAATTACGCGGTAGAATTATAATTGTTACGGTTAATAATTATTTATTGTAGTTAATGTGAATTAAATGAGGTTGCATATTTAATTATTATGCAAGTAGCTATGTATTGTTACTAGTATATAGTATTATATAATCTGTGGTTTTGTTTAGTATAAATTTATAGGTAGACAGTTGAATAGCGAAAGCTCTTACTTTCACAAACAAATGGGTACGTCTTTTCTTTCTGTCACGCATATTTTACGGGCATTCGTACCTACATAGATAAATATATTGTGATCCCTTTCTCTATTAGTTTGGACCACGTGAAAATTGAAATTCAGCAGGCATTAACACATTCCTTTTTTTTATGCCGAATAAAGTCGCAAGTGTTGGCTAGTAATATATTTGAACGTCTTCCAAAACGTACTATTTTTCGTTAAATTATTTAATTATATCAGTAGGTGACCCAATTTTATTATATAATAATACCAAGTAAAAAAATCCAAGTTAGGAAAATTATATAGAATTTACTGGTAATCATATAATTCTGGTGACAATCCATTAATATGGTATCATAGGATTTTTTGATAGTTTTGCAATGGCACTTCCAGCTTATATAACGATTATGGAAGGACCGTTTCAATCATCAACAGTTTGAGTTGGGTTTCGTTTGCGTTGTCTAAAAGAGTTCCTACCTTAGTGCACATTGTAACCAGGAGGGTCTCATGTTCTCTCTCAAGAAGGAAGATATGCAAGTTACTAATTGCTAGTCTATTTTTTAGCTAGTATAGTTTTTCGGCAAATAAATAAGTTCCCGCGGGAATAAATACCGCCTAAACTATAGCTACAGCTATTACTTGCTATAGCACGTACACGTAGAATCAAGACAAACACAAATGTTCATCACATAAATGTTAATCCTGTGCGGGGAGCGTAACCACAGCCCTGAGTTTAGGAGGCAGGTTATTACCCACTCATCAACTGCTATATGTATGCAGTATTTAGCGTTACTTATAATTATTGATATGCACTCGGAATATTATAAACTTAGCTCAAACATTTAGCAAGCTGTAGTGGCAGTGCGCAGACCACATCGCTTGTCGAACCGATAACCGATGGGAAAGAAAGGTTTTCGAGTGACGACCACGGGTCGCAAGACGCAGCGTGGGACGGCCTCCTACCTGGTGAACAGACGACCTGGTCAGAGCCGCAGGAAGCGGATAAACATATGGGGGAGGCCGACGTTTAGCAGTGGATGTCTTCCGGCTGAAACGAACGAACTCGGAATTAATTAACTCTCTAAACTCTCTTTGACTAAACTCCATTTCACATAGCGTGATGTGAGTAATACAAAAGTTTTTAATAAATTGCAGCCCCTGGTGACCATAATGAAGTGTATATAATTTATATAATTTCGAGTTTTTATGATATAAGCTTCTAGCTTCTGCCAGCGGCTTTGCCCGCCCTAAATTTCGTTATCGGCGTAGGTTCTTACGGCAACTCCTTTATTATAGAAAAAAAAAAACAAAAAATCAAATCTTTCCTTTTAATGGCATAATACATTCGTGTCTGTGAAACCATGGAAATACGCATACAAAATGTCAACCCAATGGGTCAACCCGTTTAGTAGTTGACATTTTTAAATCATCCAGGAAACCGTCGAAATACCCATATAAAATTTCAACCCAATTAGTTCAGCCGTTTCGAAGTTATGTGTAAAACATAAGTACGGAAGGATAATTCTTACTACCCGTTGTCCCATTACCCGTTTTTCCGTAGCAATGAATCATTTCCCCGTGGTAAAAAGTAGCCTATGTTCATCAAGGATAATGTCGGCTTCTAACGATAAAAGAATTTTTCAAATCGGTCCAGTAGTTTTGGAGCCTATAATACAAACAATCAAATCTTTCGTGTTTATAATATTAGTATAGATATGTAAAATATTTGAAACAAAATTACGCATTGCTATTTAAAATTATATAAAATTATAAATGATGCATACTACCGATTATTTTCAAAACTCTTTTAACAAGATGATGGAAAATAGCTTTTACAAAAGTATTCATTCATCAAAACAAACTTTCAGCGGATGAGTTGTTCAAACTCCTTTGTGTTACGCCCGAGATTCTACCGAAGTCTGGAGGCTTAGTTGTTGTAAATTGAAAACCTTTGATGTTTATCACAATATTAGATGGGCATTTTTATACATATTTGAAGATGAAAAATCTTTATACAAAATTTCAAGATTTTGTAGCATTGCGTAACACTGCACTGTTCTGTTTACATGATTATGGCAATTTAATTTACCATTAGCGCGTAGCAATAATAATGATTTTGATATTCATTGCTTGTTTGTTTACCGTTTTTAACTTGGTTATATTGATCGTTTGTTATAATTCATAAAATGATTCTGTAGCGATTGAATTTGTTCACTTGAGTAACCTTTATTTAAAGCTATTATAATATTTACTTCACATAACTTGTCAGTTCACCAGCAGATCTTTCCACGCCTTTCTGCTGCTGCTAAAGCACCAGTAGTATTTTAAAGACCATGTCCCACCTGAGATGATTTCCTTGATTTTCTGACTCTAAGTAAAGATTCATTAGTTAACTCATTCGTCATTAGTTAGCAAATTGTAGAGTTTTTTTTTTCTGGGAAATCCTAGTGAATAGCTTCGCCTATATCAAGGTTATATCTGACTCTTACCGACTAAAGCTCAGCGGTGTCCACCAATTACCATGTGCAGGGGCCAAGTCACGCTTTCGCATTCTTCGGCTACCCCCTACAACAAAGTCACAGGCCTCAGAATCGGGGCAGTGTTTCACCTCCATCATTCATCTTCCTAGATTTGGGAGAATGGAGGAGAGTGTAATTCCACTCCCCCTCTCTTGGAGAGACGTATGGCCCGCCCGAAGCTACCATGGAGTGGCTGGGCAAGATTCCCATACACCCGAGAACCCTCCTCCACTGATATTTCTTATAGAGGTTTACTATATGTTACTAAGCTTAACTTGACCTACCAAGTCACCACAACAAGTACAATTTTTGTAGTGATTTCAGCAATATGATATCAGTATTTTATTTTTTCTACAACACACTTCGTTTCCAAAAACTAACTTTTGAAACCCCAGTGCGAAATAACTTCCAGGTCAGTTCAAAAACCGTATTAAATTGCATTTTGTACTCGATGTGGCCAGTTATATTTTTGGCCCGGCCATAGAAGAAAAGTATGACATCGCCAGCAGGCGGCCAATAGCCCGGCGAGAATGATGCTTCTCGCCGCGTCACATGTACATTCATTCTCATTATATGTAGTTTTTTTTTTAATACTATATTGGACTTTCAGCCAAACAATAACGTTTGTACTGAGAACAAAATGGCTATTCTTACCCTTGGAATGAAAGCTTTCGGCGTTCGTCTCCTTCTCTCTGGTAAGAAAAAGCGTCATTTTGTACTCGGAACGAAATATACTAATGTTCAGCATCTTGTATTATTTATTTAATTTAATAATAGTATCTTTATTATGTTTGAAAATAATTTATCATATAATAAAACTCTACCTAAGAACTAAATGTCGATAACGCCTCTTAGCCACGTTTACTAATTGTTCTGTAGAGTCGTCACAAAACATCACTATTGAAAAGTTAACTGAAACCCAGTCTGTTGAGTTTTGGAAAGGCTTCAGCGCCGTAAACCACTTTCATTCTGTACGGCTCTCAAGAATATAATCAGTTGCCTTATATGGCGTTTGTGAACTACGAAAAAACATTTGACTCCATTGAAACTTCGGCCGTGCTAGATTCTCCGTAGCGATGTTGTTTGGTTGATTGGCGCTGTGTGTGAAGACGAAAGACTTTAACCAATGCGTCCTACATATCTTAACTGACGCTGCTGAAACGTGGACTTACAGCGGGGCTGGTCCATAAGTTGAATGTCACACAGTGCGCGATGGAGCTAGGGTTTCAATACGAAATGAAGACATCTGGAAGAAAACTAAAGCCACTGACAAAGCTCGCAGAATCAGCAAGCCAAAGTGGTAATAGGCGGGTGGCGTCTGTCTGAGGACTGATGGCCGATGAAGCAGACGTATCCTAGAGTGGAGACCGCGCACGAGAAGGCAAAGCGTAGAAAGGTCTCCATTGCAGCTCGGTGGACCTACGACCTTAAAATGGTGGCCGGTGTTGGCGGAATGCAGATAGCAGAAAACCGAAACCGGCGGGTCGATTCCGTAAAATGACAGCTTACAATTCTCGTTTGAAATCCATAGGAATAAGATATACATTGTGCATTTGAAATGACGTATGAAATTAATCGATTGTCGCGAAACCGCAATGTATATCTTATTTCTTTCAAAGAGGTTAGCAATCTTTTTACGGAATCGACCCGCGGAATTATATTTTTACCATATTGCTTCCAATCCGAGTTTATGAATACTTTTTTGAGAACTACCAAAACAATTTTGGTGAAGTGGGCCACCAATTGAATTCCTACTTCTTACTAAAATAAAAATAAAATATACAGCAAATATGAAACCTTATCCATTGTTTTTTATTTTGAATAGCGTAAAATTGAAAGGCAAATTCGATCAGCTTACAGTATTAGAAAGCCGAGAAGGTACGAGCACGTCAGGAAAATTGATTGATACGGGGCGAGACGCGTCGTGTTTCAAAATTTTAATCTAAACGTTTCTTTTACAGGGTTCGTTTAGTAGCCTAAAACTACTGGTTCATTATTTTTCATCCGTTCATTTATAAATTTAATGGTGACAAATTGACAAACTATAAAATACTCATTTACGATTATCATTGATAACTTTGACATCATAAAACGCCACATTAGACGCACGTCTGGTCTAAATTAAATTACATATACTCTTTTTTTTATTTATAAGTAAGGATACCTTTGTTTTAAAAAAATAATCATTTTATTATTTACGCTTCAAACAGAGCTTTTCCCCTTTTGTTTCATTTATTAGCATGTAAACAATCTTGTTGCATGAATTAAATAACTAAGTAATAATATTGCAAAGTTATCAAATATCTTTTTAACCTAGTTGTGATGATGTCATCTTGTTCGTATCAGTGATGATAAGAGAAGATACTCAGTTTCCCGGATTAAGTGGAACACAACCTAATCCGTCCCGCATTGTACACTGTTGCCAAACTCAGCGAGTACTAACCAACTAACTGTGTAATTAGAAGCTCTGACGAGTTGAGTGAAGTGCTACAGTTGGAGTGTCAATAAAGCGAGTTAAATGATATAAGTTTGTTAAGTGTTTCTAAGCTAAATATGCTAAGTTATTTATGATTAAATTTTAGAGATCATTTAATGAGTAGTTTAAATATTTAATTAAAAGTTGGCTTTTGAAATCAAAATTATTACAAATGAAGTATTTTTTTTTACGTCTTAAGTTATGTTACAGACTCTTTAACAAAACCATTTTTGTTACGTATCTGAAATGTTTTCTTTTTAATTTTCTTCAAGGCTTTTTCACTTTTGCTCTTCTTCAGTTCCATAGTATGCATTGTACATTTCTTTATTGAAATTAATATTATAGGTACTCACGAGATATTTTTCTGTTCTGAAAACAAATCTTGATATTTTCTTGATCCGAAGCAATAATGCTTCCTTCGCCTTTAATGCCTTTCAAGGGCACCCTGGGAGAAGGTCCCCCCACCGGTTATTTGTTGTCGACAAACACAAAGGAAGTAAGTATTAATCTTCTATAGCCGACAACCTGCAAGGACCGCCCCCTGGAGTTTGCATCCAGATTTTACTCAACGCTCAAGCCCTAATGTTTTTCACCCTCTTTTGTGTAACACATGGAAACTTCGTTTGGGAAACTTGAATACAAACCTTAGGTTTGGGAATTTTAACTTATATTATAAAGAGTGAAAACGGTTTTTGTAAGTTTGTTTGTTTACACGTAGAGGTAATCTCCAGAACAAAACGACCGATTTGATAAAAAAATCTACTGTTAGAAACAACGATATTGCACACCATACAAAAAGCTACAAAAAAATAGAACACAATATGCATTGCAGTTTAAACATCCATGCATGACCGAAAGAGCAAAGCTAGTAGCCAGTTTCGAAAGTAAAATACATTTGCCACTCAATCGATGTCTCATAACCAAGGAACCCTTATAGGATCACTTTGTTGTCCGTCTGTACGTGTGTCTGTCTGGCTGTCAAGCCTTTTACTCAAAATGTAATCAAGTTAAAATTAATATCAGATACTAAAATATACGGTCACTTAAATTTGAAAAAAAAAATCAAACTTCTAAATCAATTCCTTAAAAAAATATGCCTAAAATACGATTATTTTTATCGCATATCAGAACACAAATAAATCAAAACCTATGGGGTACTTCCCGTTGACCTAGAACAATGAAATTGGCAAGAAGCAAGATGTCCCATCACAAATACAGGAAATAGTCCAAAAACATATAATTAAGGCATATACCTGTTAGACTGATCTCACGATAACAGAATTATCTACCTATAATAAGTTTGTACGGAGCTTTCGGTGTGCGTGTCAGACTCGCACTTGTGCGGGATTCTTTGGAAAATCACTCCCTAAGGAGCTTAGGTAAAACGAGAAGAGTAAAATCGCGTGGGTGACACCGCAGGCCTCTAGCTGGCTAGTATACTATAGAACAGTTAAGGATGCGTGTAAAATCTGTATTCAATTTATTATAATTTATTTACTAAAAACTTTTTGTACACAGTTAAATACATGAAAATAAAATTAAACTAATGACTATTTATGACAGATTACATAAGCCTGCCTAAAAAATATTTCATTAGAATCGATGGACATTAACGGAAAGCTAGGAATTCTAAGATTGTAGGGACTGTCTTAAATAACATATAAGTTTTTAAAATCAGGCTACAGAAGGCTAAAAGCTTAGTTTTATTTTACCTAGACAAGATTTAAATCTGAAACCTGTAACTAATTGGTATTGTGTGACCTATAAGGACGGCAAGTATGTCTTACACAATAGCCGTGTGTCACGGAAACATAAGAAATCAGCCCTCTCCTGTCCTGTCCCAAGTCCCAACTGCACTTTTTAAGTGATTTCTTTTATTACCGAGCACGGACGCAGAAAAACCGAATATGAAAAATCCATATCGGATGAAAAGTGTCGTTTTACGAGCAACTTTTATGGTATAATGAAAGGTGGATGATTAAAATGGGCCTGCAATGCCCCCAAAGATTCAAAATAAACAGACGCGACAGAATAAATGCTAAAACCTTATTTTGTACCTACGTTTTGCAGGTGACTTAATCATATCGCAAAGTTAGATGTGAGGTGATATTTTTGAACCTCTTGAAATCAGTTAACAATATTGAAGAATATCAAAATTAACTAAAATATCATTTAATTGTTTTAGATACACTCACTGAAAATAATTGATCTTATTTATTAATCTATCATTTCAATAATTTTATTTATTAATATTAATCATTCAACGGTACAATTAATTGTTACAGTGTGGGTGCGTAAATTTCAGTATACACACTCGGTTTCACCCTTATTTATTCATTTAAATATGTTAATGAGTAGTAAAATTGCTGCTTGTTTAACCCATTTACACCACACATTACGTTTTCAAGAGACTTGACAATACTTCCAGACATAAAAAAAACTGGTTGCCTGTAAAGTCGGTATACGGGCGAAAGTTTTAAGTGACAACTTGTGCCTTTCACTTTTTATGTCTGTCTCTCTCGCTCTTAGGCGGGCTAACCATGCCGCGTGCCTCTCACTCGCTCTCATTGTGAGCGCATAACGTGAGCGGAGCGTAACGCAGTTTCTTGAAGTGTCACCCGGCAAACCAATTTATAAGACGTTGTCACGTCAAAACACGTATTAGTAATTTTCAGATTACTTTTAGTGCCATATTTAACCATTTTCGTGACAGTTGAAATCACAGGCGCGAGCGGGTACTTTACAAGTTGTTTATTAAAAACGAAGCTATCGATTTGTTTTGGTGTGGTTTCATTTATTGCCATTGTATCAAAAAAACATCCGCTAATATGGTTTGATTGATTATATTATTTTTTTTTATTAAGTTCTTTTTAATGTTAAATTGAAGTATAATTTAATACCATTGTAATAGTGCAATTAAGGTGATTTTGTCTTTTGTATTAAATTTGACGTTAAATTAAATTAAACAAACCAAGTCATTATTTACCTTAATTTTCCACTTAAAAGCACATAAATTTCTTACAAATCTATCAGAAACAAACATAAATACTTACATCTCGTTACTTAACTTATGGCATTTGTTTATCTGAACAGAAATCAAAAAAAAATATAAAAAATAACAAAAAAAAAATCAATAAATACAAATTATTTGGTATGTAATTGTCATATTTGTTACAATTTCAACATATTTTTTTTAGTTATTTTTTGCCTTAAGTTGCTTAGGGGAATATGTATATGTAAGAGATTTAGAACAATTACTTACAGTCAAATTACAAAACGCGTTTCCCTCATCAACACCTACGTCATCGACCGCGCCTAAAACGAATAACCTTATTTTAGTTATTTTGTTATTTTAGCCAAAAACCACATGGTTTGTCTTTTTTTGGTTTACTTAATCTTTGAATCTTTTTATTGGACATCAGTGTTGGGTGATGTTTTATGACGAAATGCTTGAAGCTCTCAAAATACTGGCTATCTTCTTGCAATATTATCTTTACGACGGACTTATGCCGCGCAACATGTACCCAATGTGGAGAGTCAGTGAGCTTCTGGGAGGCTAATAGGATTAGTTTTTCACGTTATTACTGTGCAGTTATGAGTCATAACTATTATAATGATCATCATAATGATGTATGTTATATATATATATATATCTTTATATACACAATTCTACTGCACGTGTGTATTGTCACTGTACTCCTAAACGGCTGGACCGATTTGAATGATCTTTTTTGTATGCGTTTGGGTGGCGCCCTGGATGGTTTAGATTCACATATCAGCTCGCAGATGGCGCTGCAGTCGGTATCATGCAGGACAATGTCTGCCCGGTCAGCTAGTATATATATGTGTTTTTCTCTCACTGTTTGTGTTATTTTTGTAACCAAATTTTGGCAGTAGTTCTAAGATTTTTGCAATAATTATTATCTTGTGAAACTGATTGTATTGTATTATGTGTTAAAGCTATGATATTCCTAGTATTATAATCTAACCAAAACCTAACTTATATTGCTATCATAGGTAGTTAGTAGCAGCTTACTTTTTTACTTCATTCTGCCATCGCACCGCTCGCCATCGGTAGAGAATACATTCTAACACGTTTCAGAGAAACTTCTTCCCACGAACCCTTGGGTTATGAAATGAGCTCCCTGCCAAAGTTATCTCCAAGGATTACAGTATGGGGTAAGAAAGAAGTTATTAGATTTCTGAAGGGTCGGCAACGCGCGAGTGACATCCCTGGTGTTGCAAGCGACCATAGGTGACCACTTACCACCAGGCGGACCGTAACCTTGTTTGCCACTTAAGTGGTAAAAAAAAAAATCATACCGGTTTTTCATTTTCGTAATAATCCTTTTTCTGAGTATCCAAAAATATATGTATTCTGTTAAACACGCAGACTGATTATGGTTAAAGATATATGTATTTTCCATAGTGACCTAGCAACTCTCGCATATTATCCCTCTAAGATAATAATACGGATATTGATCACGCATCGGACGTTATCCATCGCATTTTCTCGTGTCTTGATTTATGGTGCAGCATGGTGACACTGCAGCGTCATCGCTTGGGGTCGCACCAGTTGAAATTATGCTGTCTTTGTCTATAGCTCCGAGATAGACAAGGTAGGAATAAAATATACGGTTTCATTAGAGATGTCATTATTTAGTATAGTTAGACTATACTACAGATTAATTAATAAAAAATGTGATAATGTTTGTTAATTACTTTAATAGTTATAACATAAACAGGCGAAAATTTTCGCGAGTGCATCATCTTTGAAAGTCACTTATGAACAAATTAATATACTTATACCTCTAGATTTAAGTATGGATATCGCAATATTTCTTACTCTTTTGATACTTTTTCGGAGGTGTCTTTATTGTTGAATGCCATTTTTTTAACAAACTAGCACAGATATTTTACAGAAAAGTACGTGGCAGTCACCACTTTTACTATCAGTTGTTAATCAGTTGGAAGCTTTTTAATTCAATGTTTGGCCGAAGTTTTACTGATGGATCACACGCCACGGAACGGAAAGTACCTACGAGCTCGTAAAGGCTTTATTTCCTCTTTGCAGTTTTTCCAACGTCAAATAAGCATGATTTATTTGTTGTTATTAATTATACATTTGGTTACATTTTAGAATAGTCATTCGTTATAAATTTACTATTCATCTATAGAATAAAATCACTACCCTAACTTTCCTTGCCTTTAGTTAATCTAAAGCTGTTGCTGTGTTCTAAGCCTAAACTATCTATCACTGAGTACCTGAGCCTATGATAGGTCTAATTTAAGAGAGAGGATCCTTTTCAACCTCATAACGTGCTCACTGTTAGGGACAGCCTACCCTCTCCGAGGACTATTCGGGCCATAGTCCACACGTGGGCCCAGTGCGGATTGTGGACATCACATACGTTTTTTTAACATATATTCCTGACGATGTTTTCCTTCACAGGTAAGCCAGTAGTGTGAATAATCAATTAAGATCCAATTAATAAATTAAGAAAAAGACAGATTGGTACACGCCAGTTTCGAACGTCTACTACACAGGATGCAAAGTGAAATCGAAACCCCTCGGCTGCCACCGACTTTTTAAAGAGGATAAGTGATTTAAGATCTTTGTTTTAGTATATATACTACCTACATTACATTTTTTATGACTATGTTTTCAGGATATATGTAGTTCAAACCCTGACACAAACATGACTAATAAACTTTTGTTCGATAAAAAAAATTCTGAACTGACCCTATGTAGGTAACTCCTTTTTTAATGTTTTGACAAAGAAATCTTGAAATTTCTATAAGTGCTATTAGTTTACAATTTTGGTAAGACATAGCCGTGATAGTACATGTACAAAAATCATTTTTGATAACAGTCATGTAAGCCACTTTGGTGGCAAACAAGCTTGCTGTGGCCCAGTAAAGCAGCAAACTTTGCCCCGAGGTGAAGTACCTACTGCTTCAAATAATCTCGGAACTTAACATCGCTGAAGATGTCAACACCAAGGAACCCAATGCTCTTGAAGATGCAAACATAATAAACTATCAATTTATTTCTTGTATTTCAATGAAAACATCAGTTTTTTAAGACGTAGCTGCTGCGTAGCTACTCACGCTTAAATATCACGTCATCCTTGTTTATACTTAAGTTTTCTGTCAAGTAATACTGCCTCTTAAAAGTCACAGCTAAACGTCGGAATCAAAAATAAAAAAAAAAAAATTAGGAATCAACTCACTCCGAGTGTATCGTCAACAAAACCAAACCACAGATTATATAATACTATACTAGTAACCAAACGGTCGGCGACAGGTGACACTTGGTACACAGTGTTGCCAGATAACGATTACGAAGGCTTCTACTGCGTTCGAATTCTAACAAGCCACGCGGCATCTATACCCAAAATTAAGCTGTGACTGCTTGTACTTACCTAAGCTTATACAAGCTGCCTAAGAATAAGCTATTAAATGGTAATTAAAACATATGTGTGACGATAAGGTAATAAAGAAATTTACTTTACATACTACTCTACTATTTTTTGCTGTTTTCCCCTTTGCGTCATCCCACATGAATAAGCCTACTATACTCATACATAACTTTGAACAAAATCACACCAACCATTTGCCAGCTAACCTTTTATACTCGGTTTAATAATTTAAGAAGGATTAATTATATAATAATAACATTGTTATAAAAAAACAATTATGATACCTACATACATACATTACATTGCATCACTTGTTTTTCTTTTAAATATGGCTTAGTTTATTGTATACAGTTCGGCCACGTAAAATTACTTAGGTACACTACAGTGTTTGTGGCCAAAGAAGCACTTCAAGTAATAACGTTGTTAAAATAAAATTTTATAAAGGAACGAGGCTTTCGACGTCTGAGAAGTGGTCGCCTTAAGCCGGATTAAAAAATATTACACGAAAGTAGGTAAATAAACTTTTTTAAGAACATTATTTCTGTAAAAAACTTAGTTGAAACAATTTAGTTACAAAAGTTGTAGTATTATGATATATTTTTTGCTTAAAGCTATTAATAAGAAACTAGCTTGTTACCCTCGGTGTTACCCACATGATTTATTTTTTACCATCCCAAACAAACTTTACCACACTTTTAAATCGTATCAAGCTAAGGAACTCCCATACAAATTTTTTTACTACTCGCATTTTACCCTTTAAGGGAATTATTTGTTATAAACGGGGAAACACATATTTCTTAATAATCAACCAAAAGATCAAATATTAATTTTGATCAATTCTAATTCGACTTAAAATATGATGGCTTTTAATAGAATCCTCCACCACCATTTTAATCCTCATTGGGGACGAATTTCACAAAATCCTTTCTCCGTGAAACCCTACGTCAAAACCTATATTCAAAATGTCATGTTTCTAACTTCATCATCATCAAGTTTCATCTCGGCGTTGATGAGTCAGTCAGGACATGTAGATTTTCATTTAGCATTGATTTATTTACCATAAATTTTAAAAGTAACAAAAACAGCTTATCAAGAATTAAATATTCTTTATTTACGCTGCAGTACCTTCTGGACAAATTCAACTTTCCTACAACCCTAAGTTCAAGCAAAGGAAAAACTATTGCGATTACAATCAGTCTGTGGCAGCTTATTTCGAGATCTTCAATCAATTACAGAGCGCAGTTTTTCGTCTGTTTCCTATTTCAGGTTGGACATAGATTAATATTCATAAGCAGTAGAGACACGACACTTTTTTCATTACGATTATTATTAATACTAACAATATTAATAATACGTGCTGACATATATGTTTCGTCCCATCTATTCCAAAACTGGCGAAGGGTTCCTCGATAAGTGCGAGCATAGTGGTGGGAGGTCATACCGGCGCACTTAAAACAGTGCTGAAATGACTTATTTCGAACCCTATTTAATTAAAAAGTTTGGACGCAATTTGCTTTGATAAAGTCCTGGCCGGTTAAAAAAAAGTGCACCTGCCGACGCGGCATTGGTTATTTTCTCGATTTATTACTTATTATTCAAATATTGTACACAATTTTAATTTGATTCACTAATTAAATTTGAATTGAAATGCTAAAATTAAACGCAGAAACTGTCATAAACAATTTACTACCAAACAAATCGAGAGAAATATAAATTTGTAATTTGGTTATCTAAATATAAATATTTGTCACTACTAAAATCGTCTCTTATTTATTTTTCGCAATGAGGGCGATGAAAATCAGAGTGTGCAAGTTTAACACGGTATCAAAATTAAATATTTAACCTTGAGCGACGTACTTTGAATCCCTCGATACGCTTAGAATTCTACTCTAGAATCCTTTGCTTTGCTTTGGATTCAAACAATTGCTTTCGCCCTCAATACATTATTTTGGTCCCTTGTGACACAATCTACTATTATTTTGTAATGTGAAAGTGTGTTTATTTCTTTTCTTGATTTTTGCGGTCCCGTGTAGTTAGAGGAACGGAAAACAACATTAAATCCTTTTACCACGAACAAGAGCTGTCACGGGAAAAGTACCGTGGGGCATAGATAGTTTTTTTATTTTTGCAAAGAAATAGCAGATTCGTTTCTTGGTTAACGGAGTCATAGGCTACGTTTTATCCCGAAAAATTCAATATTTTCTGCAGAAATAATTATACTTTTATGCGGACAGACATAACTACTAAACAGTGTTTTAATAATATTAAGATATGATATCAGATTGATTTCAATGCGTTGTCTTTTCTTCAATATCTGTTTACTTATCACGATAAAGTTTCTTACGAAATTTTCTTTCTGCCGTTCGGCCCCCTGTATTTGTTCTTCCTAATTTCTTCAACAAAGAGAAAAATATGAGAGTGCAAAAGAATGCTATATAATAATGTTAATGCAATATAACTATAATTTAGTTAGTAACTCGATATATAATGAATTAATAAGAAAATCTGTAAGTTATTAATAAAGGTAACAACAAATTGATTTTATCGCAATTTAAGTGTATTGTTTAATTTTCTTTATTTATAGTTAACAATAATTTTAACTTACTTTTTATTGTTCGTCACATACTGTTAATGTCTATCCCATTCTGTCCCAGGTCTTTTATGAAACCCCTTATTACTTTAAAGCTGGTAATTTACCAGTTACTCTGCGTCAGAAACAGTGTTGTGGTTATAGGCTCACCTCCTGTCCCCAGAACTAAAGTGGTTGGTAAAAGGAGGCTGTCCCCCTCATTTTGATATGAGTGTGTATTCAGCCACCGGTCACCCTCTTCTCAGGATAAAAACCGTGAATATACATACAGTATTTGTAATAAATAATACGCATTTTTTTTAGTAAAAGTTAAAATTTTGTTTAGTCTATGACCGCAGTATGAGAATTTTGTTTATACTATGTCTGTAGTATAAAAATTTTGTTTAATCTATGACTGTAGTATAAGAATTTATTTTAGTTTATGACTGTAGTAGAGAATTTTGTTTAGTCTATGACGGTAGTATAAAAAATTTGTTTATTTTATGACGATAATATAAGAATTTTGTTTAGTCTCTGACTGTAGTACAAGAATATTTTTTTAGTCCCTGACGGTAGTATAAGAATTTTGTTAAGTCTATGACGGTAGTATCAGATTTTTTTAGTCTATGACTGTATTATAAGACTTTTTTTTAATTTATGAATGTAGAATAAGAATTTTTCCCGTAAGCAGTGCTTAAAGAATTTATACCTTTAGCTACATTTTCAAAAATAATTCTCAAAATTCGTCATTACACAAATCTTCGTCAAGAACATATGCTGCAACTTATAATTGGCGTTGAAGCAATCAACAAGACAAACTTTGATTAATTAAACTGTGTCGCAAATTAAACATTCGCGAATGAAGTATAAACTAAGGGCGAGGAAGGATAGGGGCAGGCAGGCAGGCAGGCAGGACCATGCAAGGGGCTCATAGTCCATGCTGTCATTATGAATTAGTAAGTTACGAGCATTGGATAGGCTGGGTTATGAGGTGTTAGCGCTTAATTGCTTTGTTCTGGATGAGTCTATATAATGTCTAGATTTATATTAATGATCCCCTGGGGAAATAACCTTTTCTCGCAAACTACCTTTCATTTGTCTAATAGCACAGAATACAATATTGTTTTTAATATGAAAAAAATAAATTCATAAGACATTTTACTTTCACCTATAAAATTTAGTTTAATATTAAACCCATGTGTGAGAGCTATAAAAATACGTGCTTACTAGGATTGTTGAATTTTATTTTGCGATGGCTTAAAATTCAAATCGTTCACGAAGATAAGGAGGGTAAATAGGCATGTAGATTGTGATTATTCCGTCGAAAATGTATTGGGAGCCACGGCCACTTGAGTTTAGTTCTGAAATTGGATATGTGATCATATTTTCGCAAACCGTAAATGAATCGGATGCATGAATTCTAAAGACGCTTAAGACTAGCTCTACGTTGGCATCTAAGTAGCACACATCTGCGTAGTCAAGTAATGGAAGAATTAAAGCTTGAGTTAGGATAATTTTAGTCGTTAAAGGGATAAAGTTTCGCAAGCGCCTTAGGGATTGTAAAGAAAAATGGACCCTTTGAGATACATCAGCTACATGAGCATTCCACGTGTAATTAGAGTCCATAGTGAGGCCAAAATTTTTTTTCTCTAAGAACTATAGTAACGACTTTGGCGTTATACACAATCGGAAGAAAAGGTGACATAACTAGATTAATTTTATCATCAGTAAATGTAAATAAAAAATTTTGCAGCTCCAGCGATTTCAGAAACGGTACAGTGCCTATAAAGCCACAAATCGTCTGCATAGAGATGGTAGAGTGCAGAGATGGTAGAAGAGATAGTATTTATAAATAAAGAAACGAGAAGATGAGAAAGAACACCACCTTAAACAACGCCGGCAGATAATCACACCAATCTGAGAATTTACCGTATCGGACACACTACGAACGACCCAGAAGGTATGATCTATATTTAAGACTGAAATATTTACATGGGTAGAAGCCTGAAATTTACACAGAATATGTGTTATAATGGCGGATTGGGTAAGAAAAATAAAAAGGTTACGTAAATTGTGCAATTCTGACTCACAGTTAACAGATATTTATTTAAATAATAGTACTTAGCATTACAATTTGATACTTAATATATGTTGTCAACTTTAATCCAAAAAAGACATCAGTTATATTGAAAATGCTACAATATATCACGAGTCTGAGATCACCCAAAGTTGCGTTAACGTCTGAGGGGAAAGTGAAGGAACGCTAACTTGGTAAACTCACCCCTAACCTTGGCAAGGGAGATTTATTAATCAATCGCCTAAACGCGTTTTAACCGGGCAAATTGAAAAATTATGTGTCGACGTCTTGCTGACACCCCTGTTTGCTACGACTCAATAGTTCGCCATGATTGGTTTAGTTTTACACCAGCTGACGTTTATTTTACTAAATTATGTCTATAAATGATACTAGGGCTGTAAGTTAAACAACTGTTTTTTTTGGGGTTATTTATCATTTGCAAGGGAGAATACCGACAGACGTTAAGACGTCAGTTCAGCCTGATTCATTTAATTATATAATTGTTTTGAGTTAATTTTCCGCATTTTATACACACCCACTTTTGAAAATAATATTTTTGTACAAATTTGATTTTAATTTTGATTTATACTAAGATTGAAACTTAGTAAATACAGTGCACGAACAAAGTTTTACTTAAGTTGTGATTGTTCAAGACATGTCAGCTAATTATTATAAATATCATGACATTTAATCTTCCAAAAGGTTCGCCAAAGATATCACGAACCCTAATGACGTGATAAACTATTAAAATGCTCGCTAGTTTTAGATTTTAACTGCACACTAACTACAGTCAAGTTCTACGTTTCTGCCACCAGAAAAAGAACCAAAGATCTTTGGCACAGCCCAATCAGACGCCCCACTGTACCACTGTCGTAATTTTTTTTAATAATATTAACATTGGAACGTCATCTTATGTTTTGTATCAAAAACTGGAGAAAGGTTAGTAAATCTAATAAAACTATGTGACTGTATATCATCACAGTTTTTATCCCCAGAAGGGATAGAAACACACACACATCACATGCCACAGCCTCTTTTCACCAACCACTTTGCGCTGCGCGATAGGAGGTGAACCTATAGCCGCAACACTGCTTCTGGTGCCTGGACTAATACATAAATATGTTCCATGCATCATAAGTTACCAGATTTAAAGTTATAAGCGGTAAAATAAAAGACCACAGACAGATAGATATACCATCATTGTCATTGTCATGCCAGTTTCTGACGAACTACGAATACGAAATACGAAATACGAAGTGAGTCCGGATTGGGCAGGAAAAATAAAAATATAAAATAAAAAAGGACCAGGTCAAGTTTCCTATTAAATTTTTAATTATGAGTGAAATAGACAATAAATTCCGTGTGACCGTTAAGCAAAGATCCATCTACATATTGAAATACAAAATAAATTGAGTGCAGTAATGTTAATAAACGACACCGACGTCGCTCCGGGCGTACCCAGGCTCCCAAATTGTGTTACCGACTCGTTACGCATCAAATAAATGCCATCTCTATGAAGAACTACTACTGAAACACGTTTCCTAAACTCTGTATATTACTTATTGTTATTTACAATTACCGTATTACACTAGTCTGTTGTATATGTATAATTTGTTCCTTTGTGTATATTAGACATTATACAAACGTTAATTTATTAGTAAAAAGTTGACAAGGTGAACGTGTTTTTTCTAAAGTGGACATTTTGATCTAGTGTATACCTTTTTCTTGAATGAAACTGATAAGAAAACAATTAGAATCCGTTTAGTACTTTTTTATGAAAATTGTGTACAAACAGACGAGACTCAGTTCTTTAATTTATACTGCATATCATATTATCTTACTCTTCTTACCTTAGCTGACATACAGCTCACTGCAGGAGCAGAGGTCTCTCCTTGGACAAGAAGGCTTGGGCCATCACTGGCTCAGTTCCAATTAGCGAATTCGGTTATCGGCGTGGAATTTCTACGACAACTCCTTGGTAGTAGGAACCTTACTATGGCAAGCTATGGCAGTAACAGTATCGTCGACGTGGAATTCGGTTATAGTTTTTCCTGTGGGAACTTTTCTCCTATCACTCCGTCTTTTCATCTATGCTCCGTTGCATCCTGAAGGAAGAAATTACAAACAAACTTAACGTATCACATTTATAAGTATGGATAAACCTAAAATCCTTTTCATTTGTGAAAAAACTACTTTAGCTCTTTATATATTATTAACTAAAGCTTAAGCAAATTAATAGAGCTAACAAGGTTTACTGAAAACAACAGCTTTTGCTCGACGGTATCGTCGTGTTAAGTTCTTAAGTAATAGCTTTTAAGCTTCGTTAAAGTAAAGGCCTAATTACTGATATTGGATAGATGTTTGCAAGTCTGCTTTACTTTGCCTAGTTCAAAGTAAGGGAACAAGCTAGGGTTGTAGAAAACTTTAGGTTCAGCTAAAAATCGCGTTTGTGTAGTTTGTTTTTTGTTTCCTTTCTTCCTTTTTGTTCCCATTAATATTATAATTTTTTTTTCGTCAATATTTTGACAAAATAATATTTTTAATAACTAACTTTTATACCAAGCGATCTTTCGACCAGTGTACTGACCACAGGTTTGCAAAGTCGATACTCGCTTACGTGTGTGGATCAGAATTCTTTTGAATAGTCTCAGCTCCTACAGTGCAAAGCACTGTGCTTCTACAGCATCCTAGTAAAAGAGCTCTAAGAAAAACTTTATGAGTATCAAGTTTGCAAACTTTGGTAGGTTTACACAGATTTTGCAATCCTAATTAGGCTACGTTTTTTTTGGGATCTTTAAAGTGTATATAAATGTCTGACTACCAAATTCTTATTCGTTTAGTTAGAAAAAAATATTAATGAAATTCTAATTAGAAATGAAAGAACCTACATATTATATATAGATACAAAAATAATATAGTAATACGAATTCTCTCTTACCGTTAAATCTATGAACTGGTAATAAATTTTAGATATTGGCGTCTGGTGTTACTTACATCCCTAGCACAAACTGCCCTCGGTGTGGGTTTAGTGCCAGCGAGGGTGTGGACACAGCACTCTTGTAACGGACTCCCTGCGACACACAATATTGTGACTATTGTCCGGTTATGGACGCACATCATTGTGCCCATATCAATATGTAATGGTGTGAAAGATTTATTGAAATTGCACGTGTTACAAACCGCAAACACACTATTTGTGCACGTAATAGAAGTGCGTAATAGGATAACGTAAGGCAACATAAAAAAAAATTGTATAATATAAATGATAATAAAATATATTTGTTTAGCATTAATTTATTAATTTATTTACTACATTATTGTACATTACAGACAAGCCACTTTTACAATAAGGATAGTTAAATACCCAGACATATATAACAAAATAAAACAAACCATTTGGTACAATGACTGGGCCAAGTATACTTCTTTGCACAGCCTACGAACATGGGCTCTGATGACTGAATATATATAGTTCCTTGGCAAGAATATAGTTCAATCAGAGAATATCATTTAAATATGTTTAATAACTATCATTATTTGTTCTTTAGATTATATCAAAACTGGTTATTCCTCTGTTTTTGATTTAAATATTAACTGTATTTTTATAACAGCTGTAGTTGAAATTCATTTTGACAATGAATAAGATCCTAATTACTTAATATAACCTAATTACCTAATTTATCTTAATACTATTCAGTGAAAATATGGGACGCGGTTTTTCCTACAAAATATATTTTACCCGATCACGTATAGGATAAGGATAATGCAATGTTTTGTCTTTAAAACATTGTTAAAGAAACAACTAATATCTTAACGAGCATATTTTGTATAAAAGTATATTTTGTGTGTAAAAAAATTGTAGGTAACTTAAACTTATAGGAAACTTAAACGTGACCACTCGATCTGTATGAAATGATCATCAGAACTAGATGGCTGACAATTGGAAAACATCCCAATTTCTATCGTATGACAACCTTAAATTATCCCATAGTGTTCAATAATTAAATCGCAATTACGTTCTATAATGTGTTTTTTTTGGTGATGGTTGGTGAAGGTTGATGGTTTATTTAATATTATTATTATATTTGATGCCAAATTTCATCCAAATAAGAAGGATTGAAATTAAGGGTCGAGATTAAGCCCCACTGGTCTATCTGTCCGTACTTCTCCGTACCAAATCTATTAAACCGGAGGTATATGCATAATTATGCAACAAACTTCAACAAAAATCTTATCAAACTTTAATATCAATAATATTAGTAGGTTGTACAGCTAATATAAACAAACAAAGAACACATATTCAAGCCCCAGGTGTCCCTCGCCCAAACACCACTGCGTTTATTACACATGGTCTGACCAAAGAGAAAATCAATGGAATATTAATTGGTTTTAAAGAGGGCCACAGATTATGTAGATAAATTGGTCCGTTGATGGCGGATCGACTGTGGCGTTACCGTTGTTTATTTATTGTATTCGTCACAGAGAACCCTCCACATGTTGTGCAAATACAGATAAACGACATATCTGTATTTGTTTAACATAATTAAGAAGTCTTTATTAATGGAATAATCAAGGTTAGGTTTTGTTGTTAAAATTATGTTGTTGAAAATTTGCCTAAATGTTGATTGAAAAAGGTGATTGTATTTTCTAAAATATATACGTTACTGTAAATAGTGATAGCTGTTTCCCAGTTGAAGTCTAGCTAGCTAGATAGTCTAGATAGATATTCCTGAGCAAATTTAGGACGAGTTATATTTTTTCTTCGGACGCCGATTTGATGCATTGATATGTGGCAAAATCACTGTTTTTTGTTTCCCAAATCCTTTCACCCATCGAATTACAGTTTCGCTTTCAAATACAAAATTACTTACACTATTAAATAATCAAAAACGCGCTTCGTATGTTTTTTTATTTGTAAAAGGAGGAAACTAAACAAAAATTACAGAATCTTTTAAAATGTTAAAAGAACTAGCTTTTATTTAAATGAGTCAGTTTTTAATTTTATTGTTTATGTTAAAGCTTTATTTAAACACTAATTTAAAACTAACTAACGTACAATCTATACCTAAGTAGGTAACTCACTAAACCATTTAAATATAATTTTACAATCAACATTTTATGTTATTTCCAATAATCTTTATGATTTAATATAAAAAACGGACAAGTGCGAGTCGTCGCAGCCTGTAGGCATCGTACCACTATTTACGTATTTACGAACATAAAAAAAAAGGAAAAAGTGTGCCGCCAAACTTCGTATATCGTTTCCAATAAAATAATATGAAACTGTTTCTCTTAATAATCTAGACTATTTCACAAAATGGCGCTGATACAGTGTTTTAAAATGGTAATGACTAGGGCTCGTCTCACACTTGGCCGGTTTTATTATTTGTTGTTATACTTTAGAGTTCACATTATTTTTTTCTGCAAGTTTAAAGTTTGTATGTATTACTGTTTTTAGGATAGAGCAAAAACAACAGATACGTGTTTATTGTATGGTGACGTCCCTTAATTTTTTACTTTTTATCATTTGTTGGCTAACCAACCATTATTTCACATATTCTGTGAAAATTTCAGGCTTCTACCTACATCGGTCTAAAAGATAGAGCCCTTTAATTATCGGACATATAGAAAGACATACAGCGTAGACTGAGTAATAGGGCTCCGCTGGCACTTCTTAGGTACGGAACCCTAAAAACCACGATAATAACTTTTTATTTCGCATAAGTCTAGATATCTGATAACCATATAGTCTTGAACAACATGAATGATTAGTTTACAAAATAAGACTGGCCAACACGTCTCGGGCTGCCTCAAATCCAACTGGTTTTAATACACACTCACAAAGAGACAGCTTAATATAAAAAATAATACGCAATATTCTTAGCGTGATAGTACTGTACTGACACTATATGTAACATGCAAAAATTGTTAGTAACGGCATGAGACTGACTTTTCAATCTAACTTAACATAAGTGGGTAGGTATAGTACCCCTGCAAAATCTTGGCACATGCTTAGAACACCATAATGGATACAAGGTGTGTGTGACACTAAGTATAAAGCAGAAATGTTAGTAAGTGCTTTTTTTTATACCACTGAGGTTTCAAACAAGCTTACGGTCCACCTGATGGTAAGCGGTCACCGCAGCCTATGCACGCTTGCACCACCTAGGGCATCACTCGCGCGTTTCTTAAAGATCTTTTGGTGTTAGTAAACAACAATCTATGCGAATATTAGACATACATACAAAACAGTGTGTTTATTTAGACCACACAATCTCAAGAAGTTCAGTAGCGAGGTACCAAGATTTTGTAGACAGCCTATACATACAATGCCTACGCGTAGACCTATATGAACTGAATGACGTTTTTTTTGAAAAGGATATGTATATCATATACATAGCTATATCAAAACAAAGAACGTAAAAGCTTGTGCGTGTTAGCGAAACGAGTCGCAATGAAAATATTTTGTTTTATTTTTGCCTTTAGAATTGACAGGATGCATTGTCACAAAACCGGATAAGGCATTTTGCATGACAAGCTGAAAAATAGAACGCAATAAAACTATCTGTAATCTTTTATACGTTCATAGTTGCACAGTTTATTTTTCTCTTGTTTTAAAACTCATATGTTAGTCACTGGAAAAATTTGCAATAAATGTATGTACGTCCTACATTTCCTCAATAATAATGCAGTTCCAAAATCGGGAAAATATGGGATTTGGCGCATATTTCGCATTATTGTAAATATAGAATGACTATGTTGAAGCTACGCAAATATACGCCTGCGATCGCTTAGGTTGTGGAACTAATTCCCTGCTGAGTCATCTTTTTAAGGACTACAGGATTAGGTTCTTTCAGTAGGGAGTGCTTAGATATTTAAAAAGTGTCAACAACTTGCAAGATTTTTTTTGTTCCGGGCCATGCGCAACCGTGACCGCCCAGGTATTTTGATACCTCACAAACACTAACTGTCATCTTGAATCCTGCAAGTCTAACGAATTACATTTTGGTTGTGAAATTGCATTACCTTCAGATTTATGTACAATCCAGTACTTTTTCCCGCTTTTTTACATTTTATTCCATTAGCTTGCTTCATATTTTTTATAACATTTTTACTAAAATAATTCAAGGCGTATCCATACAATTCCAATGCACTGATAATATTTATTTCCATTGCATATTTTCCCTGGTTGCCGTCATAATCGCTCGCACCTGTCACCCGGCGCGGCGTGGCACTCCGTCACTGTCCGGTGTCCGACATCCGACATGCGAAAACAACACAATGAGCGGTCCATGCTAGTTCATTAGCTTGCTTTCACAATTAAATTATGGCTTCATTAACTTTACTTTTAATGATCCCGTAATTAATTGATTGCTTTATGGACATAACAACCCCTAGGTGTAGAATATAGAACACTCTATAATACATATGGGCGCCAAGAGGTCCAAGGAAATATACATAAAATGCACTTTTCACTAGCATTTTTTTGTTTTGAAAACAGAAAGCTTTATTCACTATTCATACACATAAAATAACAAAAAGAATATCCATAACAAAAGTGTTGTTAGTGAACTATGCACGAATAGTTTCATGCAGTTTCAGATAAGCATTTGTTGTTCGCCGTGTCGCTTCGATTCGTTAGTTTTCATCACCCAAAAAACTTCCCCTATCATATGATTTACGACCGTTCCGAATATAGGTTCTCCAATTAATTGGTGTTTTCAATTCAGACTAGACACGTTTTCAATTTACACGTAATCCGTACGAAGTCGCTACCGACAAGCCCTTTGCTGACATACAAAACGCGTTTGATGTCTGCGGGAATTTGAGGACGTCATTAAAAGTTTTGAATGTCGAATCTTTCCGATACCCCTCCTATATGGACATGTTATGATAATAATCGATTCTATTTTGATATGTATGGCTTGAATTGTTCAGGTTTAACATAATCCAGAGAGTACAAGATTTCATTAGAATGTCGATAGGATAATTAAAAATTATACACTAGCTAACTATATAGTGTCACGTCGAACATGCGAAGCTATTTTTGTAATCAACTAAAAAGTGAAAAAAAGAAGATAAGAAATAATATAAAAATAAATATTATATCAAATAAACTAAAAAAAATGATTGAAATGGTGTTGACCGTTTTTTTATTTGTTTTCGCAAACTCCATATCAAAGTTACTATGTATGTCTGCGTGACCCTATGTCACTCCCACAATTAAAATGAATCTTACCTTGTTTAAATCCGTCAAACCGTTTAGATAACAAAACGTGCCAAATAGATACACATCCCATCAAAAACATAAATGTGAAATGAGAGCCAAGTTCAATATTATGATATATGCATTGGATGTTGACTTCAACGACAAAAGAAGTGAGATCTAAATGGGTGCCAAGTTCAATGGTCAGTCCTGAAATTTATTTATAACATCATTAAATATCATTTCTTCTTATAGCTTAGGATAATATACTGTAGCCTAAGGTCTAACTTGGCTAGTTCTCATATACTAAAATTATTATTAATTTTTGATTTAAACTATTGCCTATACCATACGTACTTACTAAAAGAATTGTAATAATAATATAACCACAAATATATAAGTATTTTTTAAAACCTATGAATTCCGTAGCATAAATCGCAACCTTATAGGTCAGATATCGAGAGACAACCGGACAGCAAAACAGGGCTAGTGCTTATGAGCGCGGCTGCCAGGCGCTCGGACACGTTCGCGTCAAGGTTCGCGCTCCCACCCCGCTGCTCCGACGTCGCACCGCGCGCCGTGTACCGAAATGCTTATTATTTAATTATTTATAAGTAAT
This sequence comes from Apoda limacodes, assembly GCA_946406115.1. Classification (NCBI taxonomy): domain Eukaryota; kingdom Metazoa; phylum Arthropoda; class Insecta; order Lepidoptera; family Limacodidae; genus Apoda; species Apoda limacodes. The sequence continues at coordinate 26,209,669 of OX291551.1, read as the reverse complement.
GATCTTACACTATTGATGTGCGCTAAATATTGAAACAATAATTAATACTCAATCCCAGTTAATAATGTAATAAATACGAAAGTCGACTATACTCTTAGTTATAAGTACTAAAACGGAAATATTTGGATTAAAAACAAATTAAAGGTGGTATTCAACTCGTTATATATTCACGCGAAAGCTTAAAATCATAATAAAGACCGGCTGTCATAAGTTTTGATTGCTGATTGTTGATTCTTACATTACAGTTTTTATAAGTATAAGTTAAGTGTTCCTAATAGAATCAAACCTTCAAGCAGTCGCGCAGCGTCGAATCGACCACGGTAACCCTATTTTCGGTTATAAATTCGTATATTATCATCACTCATGTTTGCCAATATTAATTTTTTATTATTATAGGTTCATTGTGAACTCAAAACTATAGATTCTTCCTTTCTGTTTGCATATCTTTCGTTGTGCATGCTCCGTAGGTTTTGCAAAGTAACCGCGCGCCTAACGTCGTTGAAGATTCGCGCGACGCACTTCGTAAAAGTATATTTTTTTTATTCTATCTAAAGGGAATGTGTTTATGAACATTGTTATTAATGTAATAATTTATCTTGACGGTCATTAAGGTTACGCGCGACCGCTGCCGTTACAAATGACCGCGCGCCCGCTTTAAGGCTAAGTGAAAAATTATTATAAAATGATAAAAAAGTACCAGTTTCTGATTCATTCCTTTGTATTCACCTAATTACCTATCTGCATACCAAATTTGAACTTTCTAAGTCATCTGGAACTGGGTTAGAGTTTTGATTTATAGGTCAGTCAGTGATAAAAATGACGATTTTTGAACGTTAATATCTAAAGAACCGTTTGAGATGTGCTTATGAAATTTGGAGCAAATATGTATCTCTCAAGTCTCCATATATGAGCCAAATGTGAAATAGTTTTTGAGTTATGATGGGGTCAAAAGTGGCTCCAAATGGTTCGTGTAATATTACACACGGTGCTGCTCGCCAGTTCTGTTACTTGAACTTGGCTTGACACGCTACCGCGTGTCTAAATAATTTTGAAAAATACATTAAAAAACATTACTCGCCTTTGGCAGTTAGGTAGGTACCTACTTACAGGACCCATACTATCTTTGTGCCACCTTAATTAGTTCTATATTTTATTTGCAATGAGGGTAAAGATTAAATGAATAGAAAAACTCATTTGGTTTTTTTTAAAAAAAAATTTGGATTCGGTCCATATTAGACAATCACAAACAAAAAGATATATATTTATTAAAACACAGCAAACCTGAATTAATATTATGTACAGCCGTAGGAAATGTTATACCCCAGCCGATACAAAAGTCAACTTTACCTTTAGGTGCATATTTCCACATTTCATATTACTTTCCCTGTATAAGGCGCAGAGTTTCCTTCTTCCGGCGGAGATGGGTGTGAATGATTTTTTATTTGATTTCACATCCAATTCGTTCGTTCTTTCCCCATAAGCGGTACAACTGGTATGTTTGCAGATATAAAACTAGGGCACTACCAACGACATCGCGCTGCAAACTGTAGATACAAGTTTCATTATTATAGTAGAATTAAAAGATAAGAAGGAGATATCCTCACGGTTTTATGGCCGAATTAATGATTGTTTAGTTTGTATAGTGGCAAAAGAGCAGCTTTCATACTAACAAAGAATTGTAGCTACATTGGTAGGTAATTAAGTATTTGGTTCAATTAGCTTTTCGATAACGACATTATTGTACTTTACAGATTAGCCGATTTACACATTGTATCTTAAGGCGAGGTTATTCTGATTTTGGGTGTTTTCTAAAATCAATTTTACGCATTTATTGAATATAGTATATTAACGACTATAAAATAAAATAATTAAAATAGGGTATACTATCCACTATCTTTATTTTATTAAATAAATTTTGTTTTTTTTTGTAAAATATAGAGTACTAAATGTAATACTAATATTAAATATATAATAATATATCCAAGCTTACGTACGAGCTCTTAAATATAAAAAAAAAACAAAATCGGCCTAGTGTGAGATGGGCTCGCTGCATTATATACCATTATTAATTACTGTATAATATTTAATAACATAGTCCAGATAATTTAAAGAAACAGATACTTTTGAACAACGGTGCTACTTAATGAATTTAGCCACAGTTTTTAAGGAACTCGTATCCAAACAACATTTGTTTATTGGAAACGCTATGCGAAATTAAGCAACGTCAGGTGTGGTCTGTTATTAGATGGGTGACCGTCTAAAGGCACATTTTTCGTATTGTCTTTGTTCGTAATTATATAGTGGTACGGAAAACGAGCGAGTCCGATTTGCACTTGACTGTTTTCACTATGTATTTTTATATATGGACATACATATTACAGATATTAAAGTAGTTCATATCGTTAGCGTTCGATCGGGTCTGGCACCAAGGACTTATATCGAAGTTGCCATATTACGAAGTGCCCAAGGGTTTGTGCAAATGGGTGGCTAGCTTTTTGTCCGGCAGACGCATACGTGCCGTAGTTGACGGTAGTTGCTCTGATAGCATGGACATTAACGCTGGACGCAAGGCTATGTGCTGTCTTCTACGATGTTTCTACATCAATGACTATGATATGAATCATGTATATCAATGACATGTTGGACATTAACAATATACATTTCTATGCAGATGACACTACTGGAGACGCTTATTACACGGGTCATGCAAACATCCCTCGTTACGTTGTGGAGGAAAAGCGCGGTGAACTTTTCTCTCAAATCGCGACCACACTGTCCCAGGTCTCTGATTGGGGACGGGTAAACTTGGTCCGATTTAACCCTACAAAGACACAAGCCTGCGCGTTCACCGCTAAGGAAGGCCCATTAACTGTGATCCCACAATTCTAGAAAACTCCGCTCTCCATATCGAAGAGCATTGGGATCCTTGGTGTTGACATCTCCAGCGATGTTCGGTTCCAAGATCATTTGCAAGACAAGGTGAAGCTGATGTCCAAAAAACTTAGTGTATTCAACGGAGCGAAACAGTGTGTCACGTCGGGGCAGGAATGCTGCTTTACAAATCGAAAGTTCGGCACCATATGGAGTACTGCTGCCATCTCTGGACGGGTGCACCCGAATAACAGCTTGGCCCTTTTGACTCGGTTCAACGACGGGCTGTGAGAATTGTCGACGATCCCAAATCACTTGCCGTATCGAGCCCTTAAGTCTGAGGAGAGATTTTGCCACTCTGTGTGTGTTCTACCGCTTGTACAATGGAAAGTTTTCTGAGATGATACGGTTACTTTCTATCATCGCATCGCTCGCCATCGGCAGGGAATTCATTCTAACCATTTTGAACCGAAATGTTCGCATACAGTGCGGTTTCAAAGAAACTTCCTGCCGCGAATTCTTGGTTTGTGGAGCTCCCTGCCAAGGTTTATCTAAGGACAGTATGGGGTTGTTCAAGTCAGAAGTTATTGGATTTTTAAAGAGACGGTAACGCGCGACTGATACCCCTGGTGTTGCAAGCGTCCAAAGGCTACGGTGACCGCTTACCATCAGGCGGACCGTAAGCTTGTTTGCCACCTCAGTGGTATAAAAACAATCATACTGTATGTAATTTGTTTTACTCTACCTATTTAAACGTGAGAAGGTTAATATTTTTTTTTGTAAACGTCCATAAAAAATTGCATTATGTGATAACATCGACTTGTTTCTTAGTCCACATAAATAATATTTGGTTTAATTTTACATAGTACCCATAAGTGTAATCTTGCAAGAGCAAAAGAAATAAATAAAAACACTTGCTTCATTTTTGGCGAAAATGTTTGGTCACTCAAAATAACCAAAGTTATTTTGTACGGGCAACACTAATCAAAGTGGTCCTTCTAAGTGTAACTATAATCAAGGAGTTGCCGCAGAATACCCATGCCGTTAACTGAATTTAGGGTGCGGGCAAAGCCTCTGGGAAAAGCTAGTATTGAATATAAATATAAGCAAACTATCTACTTTTCTTCCTTACATACATTTTTTTGTACGCACATTTTCTTTATTCCCCTAATATTATATGTAAATACACTTATATATCATCTAATTGGAGCTCAGGTGTACCCGGGGTCGCTGTAAGAGCCTGATTACGCGGCGCTTCACTCACTCCCATATGTGTACCGGGGTTAGGCAGGACATTCACTATACAATTTCTGTCGCAATTTTTATGGTTTTAAGTAAGTTAGGTTAATATATACTTTACGGTTTTAAAAATTGCTTTTGTTTTTATTGAAAACCTAGCAGTTTGCCCTGTACCTTATAAAACTCTAAGCTAAACATAGCTTAATATCCATTTGTAGTTTTTAAGCAATGTAAGAATTCTAACAATTAGCCCAATAGTTTTAGGGATTATTCCACACGTATACAACAAAACAGACAAACTAACAGACATTATAACATTGATCAAAATTAATCGCAAATATATTTAGATCAAACATTCAAAATTATAAAATCAACAGTATAAATAAATATTATATTATATAATATTATTTGTAAGATATTTTATTAGCATATTACTTGTAAGATTTCTGAAAAACATATTTTTTTATAAAAATTGGAGGATTTTAATAAAATTTATTTTAATAAATTAAAAAAAACATAATTTTATGTTTAAGTTATTTAGTTACTGTAAAACTATTTATTTATCAATATCGACCGGAAATTTCTTGTGCCGAATAATCAGGTATTGAGTTTTGGTTTTAGTGTTTTCTATACACTACAAAGGTGGCAAATAAGCTTACGGTCCGCCTGATGTTAAGCGGTCGCCGTAGCCTATGCTATGGACATTTGCAACATCAGGGCATTATATCTACTCCCTATAAAAATCTTATTGCTTCTCTTTGAAGAACTTTTGAAGATATAAGATATTCTATTGAAGAACCCTATGCTAAGTCACCTTGTGAGTGTGTGTCTCATACCTTTTTTCATTAATTAATATTATTATTTGCATAAGTTTATTTATTTAAATAGTATGATGATTTGTGCAATATTCAAACTGAAAAAAACTTCAAAAAAAATTTACAGATTATTTATTTAGTTTACAAAAGGAAAATTACATAAAAGCATGACTTATTTTTTTATAAATTTACGTATAAATTTTCTAGTGAGTAGCCCGCTTTAAATGAACGCGTTATTCTTTTCACAAAGGATTAAGATAGGTTTGGGGATTCAAGGGTGATTCCGTTCGCGGGAAGAGTAAAAATATGTTATGGTCTGATTTTCTTTGACGCAGATAAAAATTAAAGAGATAGTAATAAGCTTGAATTTGGTCAGAGGTCAAGTTTTCATTTTGCCTTGGCGTTTAGGAAGAATGAAACCAAAGCTCAAATTATAAAATAATAATTATTTCTATTCTATTTTCCACAAAACAGTAAAATTTAGAAATAATAAGCATTTAGAAACTACTGTTAAGCACCATGCATTGGTGTTGTAGGCTAATGTGCACTTATTGGCAACAAAAATGACAAATTTTGTAATAATTTGTAAGGAATGGTATAAATTATTTTATATTGGATAAATTATCCGACTTCAGCGGACCAAGCAAATCGACGGAATAAATCTAAAAGCAATCTTGCTGCTATTGGTCTCGTGATATCAAAATCGCGCGTTTTAACGACTACTTTACGTTGCTGAATCGCTTATCGACTTGTCATGTACAAATAGACCAAGAGGTCACGACGAATTAAGTAACTACTATCCTAAATGACTATCAAAAGACATTTTATTAAGTGAAAAAAATATTCAGAATTCGGGGTAGTGCGTTCAAAAGCTGAAGAGAGCCTTTTAGAAGCAACTTAGTCGCCGGTTGTCGATGCTAAAAGGATTGTGTCTGCGGAAGCCCGGTACCTTCGAATTTTTGTAGCGGTATCACAAAATGAGGGCCTCAAATTCCAAAAAAATATAATGATTTTAATTTATGGTTTTATTTGTTTAGGTCACCATCTTATTAAACCCTGTATTATTCTATCGTCATATTAAAAATCTTGATTTTATTTACATCTACTAGGTAAAATTAGTCATCACGAAAATCTAGTAATACTCGAAAATCCGCGTGGGTATCCGTACTGCCTGTCCCACCCTTTCAAAGCTAACTACCTAAAACACAAGCTACATGGACGCACTTGACTTGGTCAAGATCAATTAGGCGACTCTCTTGCAGTATTGAATGTTTCGGGTTAGATTTCTTGATGGACAATTACGAATTTCTTACTAATTTTTACACAAACTTGCTAATTGAACACCACAAAATATGTAGATGTGTTCTAGAAATAAATATTTAGGCCTGCAGTGTGTCAATTTTCTATTAAATGTATAGATTTAAAGTAATACAGGTTTCTAGTTTTTCATACAAATGGTCTCAAATAAGATTTCTATTCAATAATTAAATTTTTAGGATTTTAAAAAACCACAGATAGATATTCGACTTAAGATTTGATTTGATGAGTAAGGGCAAAAACAAATAAGATATTGGTTTGTATGGAGTACACTGCCAGGTGCCGCATGCCGCGGGGACCTGGAAATTATATACTGGAATAAACGTACTACGGTGAAAACGACAGTCAACATTAGTAATTTTTCTGACTCATCGTTCTAGGGTCAGTGTCGTGATAGAACATATTCTCTGTTTTCGAATGCTCACTAATATAATATCCTCCGGAAGCCTTACATAGCATCCTATTAAAACAATTTCATTCTCCAGTTCCTTTGTTAGTTGTGTTTTCTTTGAGAGTTGTTGTTTTAGGCGTTTGCTAACTTTATCCTTTGTATTTGTAACTAGTTATTCCAAGCGAAACCAGGTGAAACCTCACCTGCGTAGAAGTAATAACGTGTCTGAATTCCCAGTAAAGTCTATGTCAAAACGAAAGCTCTTCTTGCCCAATTTAATTATGATTCACTAAACAGACAGACAGGATCACATTTACCCTAATAATATTAGTAGAGATTAGTGAAGAAATTGGATATAGTTTCCATAGGTTTTGAACCCGTAACTTCATTTAGAACTCATCAATGGCCTTCCGGTTAGGATCACAAGTTTCTCTTTGACCATATCAATAGGCTTATCAAATAAGTCCTATATATCTTCAGGTTTTTATATTATACTATAAGAACATTTTGAACAATTACAGTTATTAACTCAAGAATCACTGGTCCAGTTTACGTAATTTTAAAGGAATATTCTCTGTTCCTGAAAATCATTAGGTTCTAAGATAATTATATCTACATCTCTCTGTTACTAAATATTCCTAAATTAGAATTCTAGTGTTAATATTAAGCTTTTTCTAGCAAATTCTGTTCCACTCTTACTTACTCGCACATCTCCAAACTATGAACTTCGTTTCCCTACATGTTGCTTGAAAGCGGTCCAGGCTGTGGCAACATACCCTAATAACATTTGCGGTGTTACCATTTAATCTTTACTAATATATAATCTATACTAATATATAAAGCTGAAGAGTTTGTTTGTTTGAACGCGCTAATCTCAGGAACTACTGGTCGGATTTAAAAAAATCTTTCAGTGTTGAATAGCCCATTTATCGAGGAAGGCTTATAGGTTATATATTATCACGCTGACACAAATAGGAGCGGAGTACTAATGAAAAATGTTTCAAAATCGGAGTTTTTTTATCCTTTTGAGAGCTTCCGCTGCGTGCGCTGCGTGAACGGTTAAAGTTTCGCAAAAATCATGTATGACAGAATTGTTACCCTATAAAAGTTCTAAAAGAAAGTCCGCGACAGCATATATCTATATTTTAGGGTTGGCTCACTATAACCTTTTTTATGCTAACCATATTTGTTCTAAAATAATGCATTATTTGTGAAGGTGTTTTTATAAACATGATATTAATCTTTATCCAAATAAATACGTTATTCATCACAAGCATTTAATTTAAAACAAAATTGCCCTGTTCATCATTCAATTTCAATGAATATCGCAGTTTTAAAGTAACGTGGCAGCAAAATAATTATCAAGTATTGCGCGCGCATTTATGATGTGTGAGGCCGACAGGCAGTCATGAGGGGGAACGGCGGTACGTATTATTTAAAAATATTTTAACTTCTGTGTTTCTTTTTATAATTGAGGAGTTGCCGTAAGAATCATGCCGATAACCAAATTTAGGGCGGGCGAAGCCGCAGGCAAAAGCTAGTGTAATATAAAGATGGCACTGCACATGCAACTGTGTCGAAATATCGGGACATAAACAACATAAATTACTATAAACCTGTTATAAAATTTATAACATACACAAAGTATCATTTTCACCATCGTACAAATAGTATAGTAGTATATAAGATTATCGTACTTCACATTATTGCTTAGTCTGTTTTGACTACGAAAACGTACTCTAACATGTTATCTATGTGTCTGTGAAAGCACTAAATTATTCCTTTTACAGACATGTTCGAAAATTAATCTAGGCGGTGAGGTCTCAAATGGGAACCTCCGTCGATACCGCACATAGCGCGTCCCCTTGCAAAGGGCGGGAGTCGAAACCAAAACATCGCCGAGATCAAAGCTGCAATGTTGAGGGGAATTTGTCTAGCCATGGAGATCGGCTTGTGGAATCATATACAGTCTAGATGTGGTTAGCTGCAGTGTCGAGTTCAACAGTGTTTGATCAGATAAAACTAAACCGTTGAATGGCGACATGTATAGTTTGTACAACAGCATAAGGTCAAAGTGCGAGTAGAACTCAGACTTAGACAGTAGTACGTTAACATGATTCAAATTAATAAAATATCAACTAAATATTAATTGATCATAATTTTGTGCGCCAGAGCTAGGGCTTGGGTACGCTGAACCTTAATGGTTGACGGACAGCTTTGACATACGCTGCTGTGTCACCAGTTCCTTTTTCTTTAAACTCGGCTGTACATGCCCCCGCGTGTTTAACTCCTCTTTCGCATTAACTGAAAGAGACACGCTGACTGAAAGACAGCTTTATAACAACAATAATACTATAACCCTCTGACACGCTAACTGTCAGACGGTTTATAACAATATTGAGACTATAATGCTCTGATAAACTGACTGACAAACGTCTTTTTAACAACAATGAAACTATGATCCTATGACACGCTTACTTATAGACAGCTTTTTAACAACATTGAAACCACAATCCTCTAATACGTTTACTTATAGACAGCTTTTTAAAAAAATTGAAACTACAATCCTCTGATACGCTTACTTATAGCACAGACTATATAAAACTATGTTTATGCTTATAGACAGCTTTTGAAAACATCGAAACTATTATACTCTGACACGCTTACTAATAGACATTAGACAGCTTTTTAACAACATTGAAACTAAAATCCTCTGATACACTTACTTATAGCACAGACAATATAATACTGTACTAAAGCTTATAAACACCTTTTTACAACATTGAAACTTTAATCCTCCGACACGCCTACTAATAGATAGCTTTTTAACAACATTGAAACTACTATTCTCTGATACGCTTACTTATAGCGCAGACTATATAATATTTATACACAGCTTTTTCAAACATTGAAACTATAATCCTCAGATACGCTTACTAGTAGCTAGCTTTTTAACAACATTGAAACTATAATCCTTTGACAAGCTTGACAAACAGCTTTTTAAGAACATTGAAACTATCATCCATTGACACGCTAACTGACAGACAGCTTTTTAAGAACATTGAAACTATCATCCATTGACACGCTAACTGACAGACAGCTGTTTAACAACATTGAAACTATAATCCTCTCACACGCTAACTGCCCGACAACTTTACCATAACAATAACGCTCCGTTTGGATGCTTTAGGTTCTAAAGTTGCTGTGCTGTGAGATGCTTCTAGTAACTCTATACACTACGACAATACTCTAATAAGAGCGGTGGGCTGTGATGTAGACACTCATCATTACCGCACAAAGAGATCCGATACGTCGCAAGCCGCAACATCAGGTCGCATCAACTGCATTTCAGGAGTATATACTAAATGCACCTTCTGCATGCGTTTTAGCTTCATACGTCCACTTCCTTTGATCCTTAACTTCCAGCTTGAAAGTACTCAAGCTTTAAGAGTTTTTTATGTTGACTGCAATTTTAGCTGTTTCTTTTAAATAAACCTCAAAAATACATTTTAAATATTATTTGCATTGAAAGAAAACCCGTATGAACAAGAGGCAAATAATGACGTAACTAGCAGAAGAGGCAGAGTTGGAAATAGGCCGGCACTATGGGACTGCAGTCAGTATCGGATGATAAATTTCCTATTACCACAAATTTTAATTATGATCAGTTTCAGTTACTCGTAGTAGTAAAATATAACTAAGACAAGAGAGGTCGGTGGAAGTCAGGGAGTTTCATGAGATTCGGAGGTTCGTGCCCTTTGTGTACCAATGAGTCTTTATTATTTTTTCTAGTAAATTGGTTATTCACACTAATGGCTTATCGGTGAAAGAAAACATCATGTGGAACCCTGCATACGTAAAAAAGACGTATGTGAAGTCTACAATCCGTACTGGGGCCGCGTGTGCACTATGGCCCAAATCACCCTCGGTGAGGGCAGGCCGTGCCCCAACAGTACAAATAAGACCTAAAAGAAATTATTTATTTATTTATCTTTATTTCCGAGTTTCATAGTACTACAAGAATACTCAACATGTTTGTCTTTCTGTCCGTACCTCAGACCCTAATATTTAATAGAAATAATAAAAAAATACAAAGTAATTTTATTACAAAAAAAGTACTAAAACATTAATCAATTTGCCTATAGCAGTCCACTGTTGGACATAGGCGTTACCTAATGAGCGCCATAACACCCCGTACTCCGCCTTTCCAATCCAGACACTTCCGGATACTTCTTTCAGATCATCGGTCTACCTGGCTAAAGAGGGAACCACGCTGAGCTTACCAATCCGTGGACTGATACTATCCAAAGAACAATTGACATATACCGACAAACAGCTAAGCTTAATTTAATATGTGAGCTTCTGACACATTAGTGACGTGCCATAACCTCTGACTAACAATCAATAACTGTAGTGCGGTTAATTGTTTAGTTGTCGACAGATGTATAGTATTGTTTTGAGTTGATGCTTTAAGTATTTATGTAGCTATGTAGTTATGTAGTCGGAGGGACATCTGTCGACAAACTATCGTACTATTCTATATTTTGTTGCTATTTGTAAGCGCTTGAAAGACTATACTGTACGGTTAGTTTATTTACAGAGTTTAATATTAAAAACGCTTAAAGAACTTTTTCAGCGACAATCTGTTTAATTTTGTCGTAAATCGATATCATAAGCTTTTAATATAGGCAATATAGATTTCTAAGATAGAATTCTAAGGTAAATCTTTCAACTACTACTTTTTAAATAGACTACAACTTTGTTTATTTATTTTTTATTTAGAATTCGACTAATAGATTCAATATCGTCCGTGTTTTTTTTTTATATTAAACTATTTCCGATCACATTGAAATATTCTTCATATATTAACAAAATGAATCCTGAACTAAATGCAAGAGCAAATAACAAAAACACGGAATAATTTTTAGACGATTATGGTTCCGTACCTCAAAAGGAAAAAAAGGAACCTTTAAAGGATCTCTCTGTTGTCCGTCTGTCTGTCTGTCAAGACCATCTTTGTCTGGAACGCGATAAGGTATCAAGTTGAAATTAATATCAAATACTAAGGTCTACGGTCACTTAAAAGTGTAAAAAATCAAGCTTATAAGTCAATGTAATTAAAAAAATGTGCCCAAAATACGGTTATTTTTGTCGCACATTGTGACACAAATATAAATCAAAACCTGACCTAGAATCATAAAATTTGGCAACAAGCAAGATGTTACAACACAATTTAAGGGAAAAATCCAAAAACTGATAATTAAGGCCCTGGGCACTTTGAATGGTTATATTTAATAATAATTACAGGCGAGGGCTGAAGAACTTCTTGCCGTTTCTTCTCTCCTTTATTTTCGAAACGGCGGTAAATTTTTAGTCACATTTAGTTTTCAAAAGCGGTTGCCTAAGCCTATGTTCGTGTCCAGGACACCCTTGTGCAAACCGCCCCAACTTTTCGCAGCAGAGTGCAAAGAGCACCGCAGCAAAAGTTAATCCGCGTGTAGTTGTCAAGGCCATCTGCGGCCAACAGTAGACAGGAAATAGAAGAAAGAAAAAAGAAACAAGTGTAATCGTATGTATAGAAACCTGTAAAGATTTATTCATTATAATGCAAGCGACAACTGTGGTGATTAATTTCAATAAATGTTCTAATGGTGTGTTTACATGTATAAGGTATTCTAGACCAAATAGCAGTGCCAACTTATGGGACAGCTTCCAAAAGTGAGAGTGGGCCTGACTGAAACCTTCCGATCATCTGGATTATCGCTTATATGAGAAAAAGGACGCGAATAAAGGCACGATTCAACTTGCGCCAAGGCAGTTGATATAACTATACAACAACATATAATAAGTTTGCACGGAACCCTCGGTGCGCGAGCCAGCAGTCGGTTTTTTAAAAAGGTTTATTGTTGTAGGTACCTGGCCGAAACGTCGAGAGCCAAAAGGTTACTGTTTGTTTACGTGTTAGACCCGTATAATAATGTTTATTTACGTGTTAGACCCGTAAAACAATGTTTATTTACGTGTTAGACTCGTAAAATAATGTTTATTTACGTGTTATACCCGTAAAATAATGTTTATTTAAGGCACAGTGACATATTCTTTATATCCTCTTTGTACAAAAAGCATTATAAAAATGTTATAAACCAATTATTCAGAACTAATAAAAAAATTCGTTTTAGCAAAAACACAATTGATGTTACTCAATACTCACAGATTTATTCTAGAAACGAAGTACTGTTCTAAAAATAGGCTAAGGTTGATTTTTTTTCCAACCTTGAATCCTTACCACCCTCATACGTCCCTACTGTTGGGGCAGAGCCTGTTTGGGGCTGTATAGTCCACAAGCGTGACTTCATATACGTCTTTTATTTTTTAACGTATACGCTGGTTTCCTTATGAGGTTTCCTTTACCAGAAAAGGCAATAGATTAACAATTTACTTACTTAAGAAATTAAAAAAACACTCCTTAGTCCACGCGGGGCTTGCACCTCCGCCCCTCAGTACGCGAGGCAGAATCGGAACTGCGACCGACTCATACCGACTCATACTTAAATATTACCTCATAATTACAACCGGTAAGAAGTTTGACCCCAGGAGAATAATTTTAATGAGCGTCACGGTTACCTTAGTTCCAGAATACCGACACAAAGTTACATTTCTAACAAATAATTCGTTCCGGTTGAATTTGTCTGTAAGTCGTTAAAATCCGTTTCCCCTTATTAATTTTTGCTTCCCACCCTCTTTGGCACGTCCTGTGTACATCCGGTTCCTTCAAACCGGAAATACGTTGTTATAGGCAAATTCACGATATTGATAAATGTTCTATCATTGCTTTAGGGCGATACAAGTCCCTCACGCATGATAGATATTTTTATAGAAAATTAAAAAATTAATGCACAATAATTGAAATAAAAAGGTTTTATTCAGTATAGACTAAATACATTAAAACCTACTTACGTGATGTATCGAAGTATTTTTGATGATCGCTGTTTCTGGCTACTACTACTGCCAACAAATAGGTGTATTCACAGTTATGTAAATGCTAGTGGCTTTGTCCATGAGGTCGATTAAATCAAATTGTGTTTTTTTTATTTATCTATGAGGTCGATTAAATTACATAAATCAAAAAAATAAATCCCTTAATAATGATTCGGTATAGGGAGAATCTTCTACAGCCTAAACCAAGGGTTTTCTTAAGGACATAGATTAGGACATATTATTTACTTTTAAATAAATTACTAATAATGTTATTGAAGCGAATAAATACACTGAAATGAGTTTCATTTATAATTATTTTTTCATTTTTCATGTGTAATATGTGTCTATGTAGAAAAAAGGTATATTTTGTATCCGTTGTTTGGTATCTATAGTACAAGCTTTGCTTAGTTTGGGATCAGATAATGCTGTGTGAGATGTCTAAAAATATTTATTAATTATGTATATTAATTATTATAAATGATATATCGGCATGATATGGATTGAAAATAAACATTAAATTTTGAAAAAATAGTTGTTTATTGGGTACCTACCTCCTCATATTTCCGAAAAGTACGGCAAGTTTAACAAAAAATTCAAAAAGAAATACGTTTGCATAATATGAAACAAGCGTTTAAAATGGTATATATACATAATAGACAATTCAAACTATAAAAAAAATGCTGTTTCACGTCGTGAAGAATCTTATGCTTTATATTCAAGAATTACATCCTCAAACATCTTGAAGTTTCTCTACCATGTGTTTGCACGCATTCTCACATTTTCGAGTTCCTTCTAAAGTAAAGATGAACTGCATCAGAAGCAGTGCTGTGGCGATAGGCTCACCCCCTGTCACGTAGCGCCAAAGTTTTTGTGAAATGTGGCCGTCCCTAACATTTTGAGTGGGTGTGTATGTATCCCCTTCTAGGGATAAAAGCCGTCAAGATACACATAAATACTTCCATATACATTTCTAAATAAGCTTTTAGCCAAAGCTAAGTCTCTAGAACAATATTCAATTTCAGTGTTTACTTCAAATAAGTACTTCAGATAACTTATTTGAAATTTTGAGATGAAAGTTTACCGTAAATTGCTTTCAAGTAACTGCCCTCAAGTAACTTCTTATCTCGACGTATACATTTTACATCTTGATATTTTTTAATGTTTATTTCAAAACTTAACTTTTATTATATATATCTGTTTGAATATTAATTAAGTTTCGCTAAATGAATCTTTAGCAATATTGAAAGCACATAGTTCACTTTGTTTATAGGAAAATATTTTTTTTAATACAACAATGAATATAAAACTATTTAATAGCTTTAGTTTTAAAAGTTAATTAAACCACCAATTCTCTTAAACTTTTAAAACCGCTTGTAACTATAAATCCTGGACACTCTACAGAAATTCACATAAAAGTCACTAAAAATGGACTTCGATCTCCCATAGTATGGGAACTAGGATTTACTCCCCCATCTCAAACTTCCTACACCATTTGAAATTCATTCTTCACAAGGAAGTGTGATATAATAAAAATAGCGTCAGATATAAGGTAGTGGCACGGATGATGAATTATGCACCCCTCGATTTAGAGATTGCTTGCACGATGCATTAGCGTCCCCTTTTGATATATTTTTAAAGGTAAAATGGAAGTCAAATATGTATTATCATAAAGCAGAGTGATTTAAATGTCTTAATAATCGATTGATTGAAAATTATTACTGTTTACTGTTTTGTTATTATTGAAATACAATAGATTATTTACGTTTTTATATGCTTCATCGGTCGGTAGTGGCCGAGGGATTTCAATTTCACCTTGTGTTTGCAGTGGCGGAGGTTCAAGGCAATGATTCTTTTTGTTAATTTCTCAAGGACATGGATAATATTCACACCACTGTCTTTAAGGCGAAGGAACACATCGTGAGATAACCTGCATACGTCAAGAAAAAAAGACGTATGTGAAGTCTACAATTCGCACTGGGCCCACGTGTGGACTGTGGCCCAAATCACCCTCGTGGAGGATAGGCCGTCCCCCAGCAGTGGGGACGTATGAGCCTGATTATGAATGCTGATGATAAGAAATGCTGAATACAAACAATCACTTGAAAACATCAATATCGAAATGAAAAATACAAATCAATGGGACCACAAGAAAACAGCAGTAGGTACCTAAATGAGCCATAGATTTTGTCGTGCATGAGAATTTTGTAAAGTTTTAAATGCAGTTTTTCTAAACTCTTAACTCGTTCTTTCATTTTTTTTTAGGACAAATTGGACTTTCTATGTTTTGTTTTTGGTTTTGGTCCTTTTGAGTGTTGATATTTTTACGTAATAGTCTTTTTGAGAATTTGAATCCAACAGCAATAATATAATACATTCAGAACTTTCTTTTTAGTGCATGCACTTTAACACATTTAAAACTATCTTATAAACCGTATGCTTTGGTTAGGGGGGCTATACATCTACAATTGTATGAAAAACTCTAATAACAGTGGATTCAAGATGCCTGCAAAAAAAAAGCCTGTGTAATGTCTGCCAATCTACTGCCTGCCTGCGTGTAATAAGGCCAGCAACCTTTTATACTAATCTAGATCTATATTCTTCCATTGAGATAATAAATAATTGAAGTCAAGTATATATTTTTTGACTAAGGTCAGGCACGAATTCCACGGTGCTTTATTATTTTCTTTTCTACTGGTTTATATAAGAAATGATATAGGTATAGATACTACCTTTTTGGCTAAAAAAATTTTTATGTTGAGAGTATTTTAATAGGTTGAAAACATATTAAGGTTATTTATTTTTGTAACTAAAAAAAGTCTTGATATATTTGACTCGGTTAAACAAATCCACTATCCACCGCTACTATGCATTCTCAGAACCTCATCACCAAAAACTAAACAAACCCAAACTTCAGGAGTTTACTAGAAGCCTTTGAAGAGTTCCATCATCAGATCTGCCCCCTCATTTTACAAACGTATACTACCTTTATTAATTTTGCAAATGGTATTCAAGAAGACAAAAATTCTACATAATTTTATATATGGTTGTAGGATCTGAGACCAAAATTATATCAATTTGATGATAACGATTCGACGAAAATATTTAATTGTATTAAATATCTACAAAATCTAATTGCTCCCCATTTATAAGTACACTGGTTCTTACTTGACTTACATTCGGCGTTAAGAATTTAATACATTTAGTTTTCTTACTGTTTAAAAGCAAATTATTCATATTGAACCAGTGGACAACTTTAGACAGACAGTTGTTTACATTACCTAGAACTGTTTCGCGTCTTTTTACTCTAAACAAAAGTGATCTGCGAACACTATCTCGTGATTGTTTTTAACGACCTCCGGCAGATCATTAATGTATATAAGAAATAGGAATGGCCCCAGGATGGAGCCCTGTGGAACACCCATTTTAATTTTAGATCCAGGGGCGCGCTTTATATAAACTGTCTGAATCATATTGTCCAGGTACGAGCTAATGAGTTTAAGTGCAGTATCCCTAATACCAAAGTGTTGCAATTTCCTAATTAGGGTTTCATGTTGGACGCAATCAAATGCCTTGTATAGATCACAAAAAACACCCAAGGCATCTATTGAATCCTCCCATGCATCAAATATGTGCTGAATAAGCTCAACGCCAGCGTCGGTTGTTGACCGACCTTTTGTGAACCCAAACTGTTTGCAAGTCAGTTGTAAAGTAAAAGATCAGTTTTTTAAAGATTTTACTGAAAACTGGTAGTATAGAGATAGGTCTAAAGTTTGACAGGTCAGAAGTACTACCTGATTTAAATATAGGTGTAATTTTACTGTATTTCATTAAATCAGGAAATACACCTAAATCAATAGATTTATTAAATATTATAGATATTAATGACATATAGTAAATAAATAAATAAAAAATCGGCCAAGTGCCCAAGAGGGGAGAGTTCTTCCATCATGAGATCTAGCCTCACAGATTTATGATTTAATTATAAGTTTTTGATTTTTTCCTGTATTTGTGATGCTTCTTGCTTCTTGCCAAATTTAATAATTCTTGATCAATGGGAAATATAGGTTTTGATTTATTTGTGTCACAACATGCGACAAAAATGACCGTATTTTGGGCACATTTTTTATTGCATTGACTAAGTTTTTTTACAACTTTGATTGATCCTAACTTAAGTATTTGATATTTATTTCAACTTGATACCCTCCACTCGTCCTTGAGTAAAAGGGTCTTGACAGACAGACAAACTGTTTTTTAATGTGTTATAACTTGCAAATAATTTGCATTAAGAAATTTCGGATATTTTCCTATATTTTTGATTTACCTAAGACCTTGCCTCGAGTCAAATTTTATAATTTTAGGACCACGGGTACCACGGTACCCTATAGGTTTTGCTTTATTTTCGTCACAATATGCGACAAAAATGGCCGTATCTCGACCGTATTTTTTTATTGCGTTGACTTATTAGAAGCTTGATTTAACAACTTTAAGTGACCGTAGACTTTAGTATTTGATGTTAATTCCAACTTGATACCTTGATAATTTATTTATTTTTTAACTATTTTTCCTGAGAAAAAGGGTCTTGACAGGCAAAGAGACAGACAGACGGACAACAAAGTGATCCTATAAGGGCTCTTTTCTCCTTTTGAGGTACGGAACCCAAAAAAATATTTACTTTTGTTACAACCCAGAACTCAAAAACTGTTTTTTTTTTTTTAATTGAACCGATTTATAAAAAAAAATCAATAGACATAATGGTAAATACCCGGGTTGGTAATAATGCTAGTAACGAAGTAATACTGGTAGTAATCTCTTGTTTTTATTTATATTAAATAAATAATACTAGCTTCAATCAGGAAAAAATGTTACAAATACTATTTAGCAGTTTTATCATCAATATTGAAACACAGTCTATTATAATGAAGAACGTCTATTTTGCTTTACTTTCGGAAGCTGTTACTTTTGTTTCAAAGTACAAAGCGTTGCCAATTTTCTTTTAGGACGGATTGATAGCCTACTTTACAGCCGCTGTAAAAAAACAGAGTAGTAAAAGTAAGGCTGAATAATTACTTAGCCTATTTTTACTCGGAACAAGGTTCAGGCAATTTTTCTTTAACAGTAAATAAGAAACAGATTTTAAATTAAAAAATGTACCGTAAGAAAGAAAGCTACAAAATAGTACATTATGTATTAAGGGTGGTAAGGAGAAAACTACTTACAAGAGGCTATTTAGAAGCCTAAGGCTGAAGGTTTTAATGACTGTTTTACATAATTTTTATCATCACATTTGCGAGTAAATAAATAAAAATATAAAGTGAATAAATAAATAAACTTATCAAAATACAATTGAAATGGCGGGAATAGAAGTATAGAAAACAACTCCACCTAGATATCTAGAGAATTTATGAATTAAAAAGTTTTGGCTGAAGTTAAAACTTGTAATTGTATACAAGTGTACGCGTCGTTCATATTTTAAACAGACAGTTTTAATACATATTTGATTGATATGAACGCGCTATTTTTATTGAGAAAAATTAACACAGAAAAAGCCCGTGGTAATAATTAAGGTATTAGCACCCGCTTTACCTGCACGTAATGAAACTGTTTACAAGTAAGTGTGATGAAAAAAATTAAATTATTTATATATATTCATTTATTCATTACAATTTTAAAATGATCAAAGAAACTTTCGCTTTAAAAACACACAGGACATTCAGCAACATTTATGTACTGTTTGTTTATGTACTTGATAATTTACATATTTTTAGCTTGTAGGTACTGGAAAAATTCCAGAGGAAAGGGTTTTCTGATTCCATGGGAACCAATATTTTGCGTGCATGTTTCTAATACTCCTCTTACACATTTAGATATTTTTTAACCTATATCATAAACCAAATATGCTCTTAACAATACCGTACGCAAAGATGTATTGTCTTTATCACGTTATAGTCATATCCCTGGACCACCCATGCTAGTTTTCCTGGCGCCACGTTCGTTCCCCTGTTTCTCCCTAATTCGCTCCCATTTGCTGAATCACCGCAACTTAACAGAGTGTAAATTTATTTATCTGCCTTTTCGTGAATGACTGTCTTTGTTCTGTTTTAATGTTTGCTATCGCTTGTATTATATGTTTAGCTTATTTAATTTATTATAATTTTTTTATTGTTTAATTAAGAATTAAAAAAGGTTCGCAAAATTATGTGCTTTCTGCAATTAACTTTAACATATTAAATAAATAACTTGGTATGATTACGTAAAGTATGTATCACACCAAATTTTTTCATTTCAACTATTTTTTTTGGGTTCGTCCGAAAAAAAAATCAAACCCTGATTGGATCACTCGTGACGCATTCTGTCCGTCTGTCACAGGCAATTTTTTACCGAAACTTGGTAACTCTATACTGTATATAAATGAATTTTAAATTAAATAAATTACGAAAAAAAAATTTGTAAAATGTACCGTGAGACGTATTAAATAAAAGGGCTTGTTGTGAGAGTTTCTTTTTTTTATATTATTAAAATAAATAATTTTAACAAGTACCGCACGAGAAACTTATCTTGAAAAATGAGTTTTGTAGAGATAAAAAATTGGATCGATTTTACTCAAACTCTTTTAAGATCTAAGTTACGACGTGGCGTATCGATTGGTATGGTTACGAGGCAAATTGGTCCATTGGTTCTTGAGATATGAGTGACGAATTCTTTTTTTTTCTCGTACAATTAAATCATCAATAATCGTAAAAAAAATTTCATCAACATAAAAGGCACGTTTCACCAGTCTTAAATTAACATCAATTATTTTTTCTCCTAAAATTTAAGTTTAAAATCCACTACATTGATATGGGACCACCTCAGAGGTATACACTTTCGAATAAAAGAAGAATTTTTGAAATCAGTCCATAATTGATGGAGACATCGGTGGACATACGCAGGTGCTCTCGACGAGGCGCTGCGGCCGACTGATGGAAGGCGAGAGCCGCGTAATGGCCGGCCCACGCGACGTTATTTATAAAATGTATTTTTTGCTACATAATAATACTCTATCGCAATAAAATAAAACCATGATCGTCTGAAATATTTATTATGGAACACGTAGACGAAATTTCATTGAAAAAAGTTAAATAACTAGCAAATAAAACTGTTTTCCCCGTCGAAGTATCTCTCTAAAATTGAAGATTTAGAGGAAATTTTGCGATTTTATTGTATCGATTCAAGTTTATTCAATCGTGTTTCGACTCTCATAACCGACTAATAAAACTCCTTAAGTTATGATTGTCATCAAAAAAATATATAAAATTTTCCGTACAGTCAAGTTTGCCGTTGTTAGGTTTTTTTCTTTACGGAATTTCTTGATTCGGTCGCCGCGCTCAGAGCCCGCGATAAAAGCTATGCAATAGCTTAAAAAAAACCTGTCAAGTGTGAGTTGAGCTCGTGCATTCTGAGGTAGTACGGCACCCTCGGTGCGCGTTTTACGATATAAAGTTTAAAAAGTTTATTTTTTAAATAGTGAGACTGTAAAACAAAAGTCAATGTAGCAATAACGAAAAACGTAACTTCATCTACGACGATTATGCCGCGGTGAAAGCAACCTCGACCAAGAGTGGCAGCAACTCATTAGCCACCATTGAGGAGCAGCCAGGCGGAAGCTGCGAGGGACTTGATGAATATCCCCGATCCTCGGCAGAATGCCCTTTCACCTTCAGTCAAAGATAGAGTTTGAATAATTCGCAGCAATCACCGCAGATTTTACGTAACGAGCTTCCCGGCTAATCGACTTTACCTTTGTTGAAATGTCGATCGTGGAAGAGAGTTCGGTGAAGTTTAATTATTGGAGATAAAGGCTGGATAGGGTTGCCACTTAATAAATCTATCTATTTTCTAATCTTTTTCTCTCCCGGCGCAGTATCTACCTAACTAGCGCCGCCAAAAGATATTCTTTATTTCCTCTTTTTACAAAACATATTTAAAAATTGTTAGAAATCAATTATTTAGTACTGTTACAGGCTATTTTTAGAAGGTTATATCGTTTCTAGAAAGTATCTGTAAGTTGTAGATAGCGTTTTTGCTAAAAGTGGCGGTTTTATGTGTTTTGTAAAAAGTAAAAATAATGAATATCTTTTGGCGTCGCTAGTTAGGTAGGTGCTGCGCTTTAATAACGAAATTTTTTAATGCAATGACCAAAGTGGATTTTTTATGAGTCCCATACGTCGTAAATTACCAGCTTCATGTAATAAGCGGTAAAATAAAGTTCTAATATTGATGATATGAGATCTGAGCCACTTGTATCCAGCGACCAATATTATACTGTCAATCATCACTATGAGATCTGAACTGACCCTCGCCAATTGGCCAGCGACCAATATCATAATGTCCATCATCAATCAGATAATGCTAGCCAGCCTACAGTCATCCCAATGAATGCCACCACACCAAAACCTTAACCTTTCTCACCTATCCACTTCCGGCTACTTTTTTTTCCTTTTAAATAAATATTTACACAGATATAAGGTTTGTTTTTATGAACTAGCAAATACTAAGAGAATACGATTTGGAGCGCCTCTCAGCGTGCTTTATACAAATGAATTTCTCGCTTATTTTTGACACTTGCTGATCAAACCCCACGAAATTTTGGAGACATGTTCTAGTAATCAATATCTAGGTCTGCAGTGTGCCAGTTTTCTATTAAATTCAAATAGTTTTAAAGTTATATACGATTCTAGTTACTAAACAAATAGTTTTGAAAAAGATTTCTAGTAATTAAAAACCTTTTTAGGATTTTGGAAAACCCCAGACATAAATATTTGGCTTGAGATCATGCTTACACAATTTCTCAGTATTTGATTAGTAAATATCCAAAATAAGTAGGAAATTCGTTTGTATGAAACACGCTGCGAGGCGCCGCGAATCGTATCCTCTTAAATATATCTTGTACATTATTTTTGAACGATATCGTCTACATTCAGGCGCGTAAAGTTACGAGCAAAAGTTAGTATGATTACTGTCAAAACAAATATGAATCATACTCTGTAATTTAAGAACATTATAAGATGACCAATACGGGATGGCGACACATTTCCAAGATGGCCGCTCCTGAGGCTCTTACTTCCTAACATCGCAACGCAAGACAATGGAAGTTACTTAACGCCTTAAAAGCAGTTACACTAACAACATTTACATCGTAAAGAATTAATTACCGAGCCAAAGAACTGTAATTACTTTTTTGTCCTTAAAAGCTTTGTAGATACAATTAGGATTCGTCAGCTAAGTGACTGTCCTGAAGTTAAAAAATATTGTAACTGACTTGTCACTTTCTGTAAAAACCGAATTGAGACAAGCCCATCTTCTGAATAAAAATGGCTGTCATAAATTTTTTGTTGACTATAAAATTGGCTTCCGTTTTATTTACACTCAGCTGACACCTGCGTCTTTATTTGCGGTGAAAAAAGCACCCCATGGTGTATCCAGGTCAATTATCAATATCAGGTCAGTCAAAATTTATAATATATTAACCCTAGGGACGCAATAATCGACTCAGAAGATGATATCATAGCTCAAGCGCCTTCTGTGCCCGCGAACTCATCCTACACAAATAAATACAGAATACATGATCGCAGACAGACCACTCAAGCGTGATACACCAGGTGTACTAGATTCGCTAATATTAGATTTAGAAAAGTTAGATTTTCAAAAGGCGACGGCTAGAAAGTTTCTTGCCGTTTTTTTCATTTCAGAACATTTTATTTCAGTTTAATTTAGTCAGTTTTAGTTTCAAGAGTGGTTGCCCAAGCCGAGGTTCGTGTCCAGAACACTCTTGTGCAAACCGCCCAACTGTTCGCAGCATAACATCTAATAACTGTTTTATAAACGTCAAAGAACCAACGATTAGGTTGTGCACTGGTTATGAAGCGACTATTATATGTCGATTATGTCGAAATATGACTAAATCGTTACGTTTGCGTCAAGCGATACATAGTTGATCTTTTTCCAACACCATTCTATAGGTAATGTAAATATTTTTTTGTATTATTAAATAGTTTATTATATTAACGAATAATTTTGTATGTGTTATCGTAAACACGATTTTCTGTTATTTTTGATATTTCAGGATTGTTGTTTATTTATTTGAAACATAATTTCCTACTAAGTTGCATTCATCTTATTTTAGTTATGTGTCCGTTACACGAAGCTATCTGGACTACAAAAAGACCTGCCATTACGTTTGACTTTATGGTTTCCTAAATAAATATGAAAATGTTTTTTTGACAAACTTTTATCTTTAATACAGTTTAAGTAATGTTTAACTTTAACTTCCCTTGTTAGTTCCAAGGAAAGAGTTGTCCTATTTAATGGGTATTTGTACCCGCTGAATTTGAAGGTATATGATGTACTTTATATTTAGTGTATAATAGAAGTACCCATCAAACTACTCAAATTAATAAATAAAATCATTATATTCTTACCCTAATTACATTGTCTAAGGACTGTACAGTTATTACTTTAATGTACGTACTGTATTGGTAAATCCAAATTCAAAAGTTATATTTTTCTTTTTTATCTTAATATATATAAATCTCGTGTCACAATGTTTGTCCTCAATGGACTCCTAAACTACTGAACCGATTTTGATCAAACTTCGTAAATATCTGTTATTTGATCCAACTTAAAAGATTTTATCTCGATATGTCAAGTGCGAGCTGGACTTGGGCACTATAGGTAAAAACCAACTTTCGCCGGGTACAGAGGGACGGCAGCGGAACAACGTTCGCCGGGACAGCTAGTTGATATATATAATTTTGTAATACAGTAATACAATCATATGCAATGGAATATGCAAGAAATAAATGACTTTTATTTACATCGTCACGCCACAACCAAGACGATGTACCTGCCTATATAGGTGTTTAAATTTTTATACTACAGTAATAAAACTGCCAGTGAAAGTTTATCAATAAAGTTAAAAGGACGGTTCGGGTACATAAATGTTATGTAACTATGTAATGACAAAATTGTTTTCCAAAAATCTCTTATCCGATTAAAACTTTTATACGAGCAAAAGTGCTGTCAAGTAAATGTCATGGCTAAGACCACTTAGTAAAGTCTTGTCATTTATTTATGTAGACGTTTTTGACGTTTAGAAAATGACTTATTTTATACTAAACTATCCATAGAAGTCACCTTAAAATTACTTTATAACTGCAATGTAAGTAAAAGTCGTATAGATATCATAAAATTTGCTGGTTGGGTCACTTGCGTAGGTACTTACCGCATTAAGGGCGTCCATTTCGTATGGGCTGAGCTTATATGAAGCTTCGGAGCCCACCAGACGTGGTGTACATCTGTAATAAAACGATAAAACTTAATAACGTACGCGTTAAACGATTGGTTTGGTTTAAAATTACTTTTTTTGGACATAAGGAAACAAAGTTCTTTGTCCAGCTTAGCGTCTGTTGAGTTCTGAGATCCTAGTCCACCCTCATATTTTTAAAAATAAAGGAATAATACAAAAATCTCTAAGCTATGAGGTAGTTTTTAAGGAACTCTTTTAAATTGTCAAAATTACTATTTGCCTTTTAATTTTATTTGATTGAATTTACACAATATATTTAAACTTGACTAAGCCAGAGACGGTTATAATATACGTATGTTGATATTTTGTACTTTTATTCACTTTCATAACAAAATTATTGTTACAATATTTTATTTATGAAATTGAAAACAGCATAATTTAATATACTTGTATCTACTGAAATGAAGAAACAACAACACTTGGAGGTAAAATTATTTTATTCAAGTAGGTTCTTAAAAATAAATTTTAAAATCCATTGCCTATCGTTTAAATTTATATCAAGAGGAGCCGGCAAGAAACTGAATAGGCTCTTCAAAAAACATACTATGCAAACTACATATAACAACTATTACTTATACAGAAATACTGTAAGTTACGTTTTTAATGTGTAAATGTAGCTAAGTAAATGTATGTGTATGAGAGACTTAGGCTGTGGTTCAAGTTTGGGCGACAATCGATATACAAAATTGAGAAAATTGTAAATTTACACCCTTACTTTATATAGCAAAAGATCATTTTATAATCTAGTTCAATGAGTGTTATAATATTGTGTTTACTTTTAATGCTTGGTTTTTTATCGGTGAACAGAGTTACAAACCCCAAAAACTTCCATTAGCGTAGCCAAGGACGTGTCCGTAATTGTCACAAAACCTTCCCCAAATTATCCTTTTGAAAAACAATTTGATTAAATATATCAGACATAAACTGAAATGTCGTTTACACTGGAGTCCAACCTCATCAGGTAAGACAAATACGCTCATTTCCTGCGGAAAGCGCGCTCGAGTTCGCCCGACAAATTGTTCGGAGTGGACCTATTCTGGAGTTTAGTTATTTCGACGCCCATGTTAAATTAATTTTGAGTCACAATAATTGAATAAATATATATAATATAATATATATCAAACTGTGTATGGCTGTGCAAAAACTTTTTAATGCAATGTTACTGTAAAAGGGCTTAGTATAGTGTGATATGATAGTTATTCCTATTGATATAGATATAAGATTGACAACTATCGCTTCGATTACTCAACTCGAACGAACCTGCTTATTTGCCATAGTAAGCTACAGGTGTTGGTCGCTATAGGAAATCGATTAGTTAATCCTGCTTGTGGTAACTTCAGAAATATTCATATATATCCATATTCGGAATAAAATGTAGTGTATATATTTATATGGTAATTCAGTGTATATGCAATAATATTTAAGTACATAAAGATACGGTACCTAATTTTTGATCGAAATTTAAATTGGTTCGCTGTTATCAATATGTACTAACCATGACAAATGCAATAGATAATACGGAGCGTGAGAAATGGAAGGAGGTAGCTAAATTTTGAAAATGACATGCGACTGAATCAAATTACGACAATTGTCTTAATTTTCGCCGCCTTAGTTTTTGCGTGCTAGTACGATATCTACCTCTTTTAATATATACACTATCATTGTGTATAAGCTATCTTACGTTTAGTTGTTGTGGTATGAAGGAGTAATAAACAAACTAACTTACAAACTTTTATAATTTTATAAGGATGGATTTTTTTAAACTTAGCCAAGCGGACAAACAACAAACATTACAATTAAGTTTTTAAACTGATGCTTTTTTTTATTTTAATTTGTATCATACATGATGAAATTTTTGATCGTGATCGTGGTCTTGAGACTTTTTATTGTTTTTTAAAAAAAATTTAAGTGTTCCATAGCTCCAAAGGGAAAGAAAAGATCTCTTATAGGATTACTTTGTTATCCACCCGCCCGTCTGTCAAGACACTTTTATTACTCAGGAACGCGTTGAGGTATCGGATAAAATTAATATCAAATACTCAAGTCTGCAATCCCTTGCAGCACTGAAATAATGAAACTGCGTAGTCAACGTTATCAAAAGATACGGCCGTTTATGCTCCGTTTATGCTCCGTTTATGATCCGTTTACGCCGCACATTGTGACGCTTGTGAGGGAATTTAAACCTAGGTATATGATATATCCCGCTACCTAGAATCATGAAATTTGGCAAAAACAATGCCATGTAGCACAATTAAAGGAAAAAAAACCTAAAACTGTAAATTCGTAGTTACATCATCAAACATTTTTTTAAAGGTATTTGCAGTTAGTAAACTGACCACGACCTATTTCGATGTATGGGGACAACATTTTTCCAACGACAAAGTTAAGTTTGTCTCTTAATACAGTTTTTTACAATTAAAATTATTTTTGGTACTTTAAACTACTTTAATCACTAATGAGAATGGTAATAATTTTGATTACGAACATGATATTTAACAAACGAAACCTAGAATAGTCTCCCGGTGACCTCACGACAAGAACGGTGGGAAGTTTGCCGCCTCCGTTTATTTATGAGGCTTTTGCGGTATAATATCAGTATTATTTTTATTTTGTCTTGACGACTGATGGCTTAGCTTACTGGAAAACTTCGATAAAAATATTGTATGGTAATTTATGCACTAGTTATATAGTTATCAACAATTAACAAAATTAGTTATAACTATCTATATTTATCTATTAAGAATTATTCTAAGGAATTTAATTACTATTACGTCAACTATATATACGTCTGCCCCATCAGCTATCGGTCCTTCAACAGACAGACGTGGAATCCCTGAGATTTAGCACCATTTATAACCAATTTTTGAATTCTATTACTTAAGTATGATTCTACAAGTTCAAGAGATTTATTTCTAACACCGTAATATTTTAATAACGTATGATGATCGAAACAATCAAACGCCTTCGATAAGTCGCAAAAAACGCCAACTACATCTTGTAGAGACTTATAAAGTCCTAGTACATCAATCTTATAAAAACACACAAAATCTTCATAGAAGTAAGACTCATCATTGATCAGTCAGACTTGTGCCTCGGTAGCTCAGTGGTAGAGCACTTACACGGAATTTAAGGGTCGCAGGTTCAAGTCCTGGCTCGAGGTTAATCTTTTAACTGCATCTTTGCTATGAAAGTATTTATTTCTATTGACATCTACATCTTGGGAACTCTCTCATGCTGCGAAAACATGCTTCATAAGCAAGGCTCCAGCATCAGTAGTTGAGCGTCCGTTGGTAAAACCGAATTAAAGATCATGTAAAACATGGGATATGTACATGTTTACAAAAATGTGAAAGCAATTGATTTAGTTAGATTTTTTCAAATATCTTACTAAAGACGGGTAGAACAGATATTGGTCTAAAATTTGAGGGATCTTCTTTGTCACCAGATTTAAAAAGTGGTATCAATTTACTGCATTTCGTAAGGTCTGGATATAGACCATTATCAATGCATGCATTGAATATATCGGCAAGATAAGGAGCAACAACTAAAATGATTGATGTTCTTCAAATCTTCAGTATTTTTCAAAGTAAGTGTTTTAAATGGGTCGATAATTATTTGGGGTGGTAAGATCAAAGGAGTTGTTCTGTTTTGGTAATAAAATAAATTTAAAAATTAACCAGCTTAGGAGTATAGTTTTTCTAAAGAACACTTAAAATCTAGAAATTCTGAAATAATAACTCTTTTTCATAGACCTGCAAATCACAGAAAATCGTTAATAATTTAAAGTAAAACGGAACGTTAAATTACGAAATGAAGTGTATATCTTTAGGCTGATGTATCAATGGTCAGTGCTCAATACTATAAAAAAAATTGACGGCTCAAATATTATTATTTTTTTCTTCTTTTTTTCTTGGAATGTTATGGGCCTGTGCTGATAATTGACTATGAATAATCATACATTTTTGAAAATCAATTTTAATTTTTAATGCAGGTCTCAATTTTTATTTTTATTATTTTAAGTTCTTTACCCTAGGCTTTACCTTAATACAAAAGTTGACGCTGGTCAAATATACTAGGAAATAAAATACCAAGCTCCATACTAATTCAGTACATGTCTTTTAAAGCTAACATTACAATCAGTAACACTGTCTTTAAGAATAGATTTAGCAGCTTGGCAAAATGATGTTAGGGATTCGGCTATTTTTGATGGTATTTCACCAAAGAAATTTTCAAATATTTGGGCAAGTTTTTCTGCATCATCAATTAACCAGAGTCTGTTTTGATATAAAAGTTCTGTTCACGGGCCTTTGATCTACCAGTTTCAATATTAATCACATACCAAACAGTTTTGATTACATTATCAGATGATTTTATTTTTCTGCTTATATGATTAGACTTTGCAACATTACAGACTGATTTCAACATTTTTGAACACTTTTTGACATATTCAATATGGCTTGGATCATACATTAGCGATTTTAGTAAATATAATTCACAAAAAATTATTGGACGAGTCCCGTTGGAAGTCTTCAAGTTTCCGAAGCATAGGTCACAACATGTAGCGTGGGTATGACCCATCGGTCAAAGGCCTTCATCTTTGTTCAGTCAGCAACTTGACTTTAAGTTCTTATATTTTATCATCCCTTGTTCCACGTGGTCGTACCAGAAAGTGTCCTAATCGAATAAGAAACGGCGTAAATACATAGTATCTAATTAATTATACTTTACCTTTAATATTCAATTTAGGAAATTGAGTGGCGCAATGGTAGAGCGTGCAGCTGCCATATTATGGTGCCGGGTTGGATTCTCAGTAAGGAGCAAACAATATTATTACAATTTGATAATTGAACGTGTAAAAGTTACCTCAGTTTGTACCCAGCACGGCGACAGGTTCGCCACATTTGTGCCAATACCATGGATGAAACGTAAATGTTGCGGTCTTACATTCGCATCATTTCTGACTACCCCTCCGAGAATAAGTGTCACAATGGTACTCGTATTTATTATTATTATTATTCAAGGCTTTATCTCAGAAGTTTAAAATATTCATGTGTCTCAAAAGTTACAGTGCCAATTCGAGATTGTAAATAGACCCGCTTCAGTAAAAACTTTAGCTGTTCAAACGTCAAATCACTCGAATGCTGTTATTTCAATTCTTTCATATATACCCACACAGCAACAATTGAATTTTAGTTTCGATGAATTTCAAACACAAAAGGAAAAGTTTCCTGAAAAATTCAATTTAAAGTGAACAAATTTCAAAATATGACAAAAGTTTTTCTAAAATTGAAACATAAATTTCATTGTTTGTAACGTTTTGCGGGAATCGTTGTAATACAAATGTAATACTAACTTTATATTTTAATAGTATGAGATTTTGATATAATTTTTAACTTGCTTTGGTTACTAATGTTCAGGATTCAAAACATTTAATCTATCTATACTAATGTTATAAAGAGGAAAGATTTGATTGTATGTTTGTTTGTTTGTATTGAATAGGCTCCGCACCTACTGGACCGATTTGAAAAATTCTTTTACCATTAGAAGCTGCCATTATCCCTGATGAACATATGCTACTTTTACCGCGGGAAAATGCTTCATTCATACGGAAAAACGGGTAGTAAGAATGAACCTTCCGTACTTGTCTTTTTCACATAACTTCTAAACGAGTGAACCGATTGGGTTGAAATTTTATATGTGTATTTCCATGGTTTCACAGAAACGAATGTTTAATGCTATTAAGGAGGAAGGATTTGATTGTTTGTTTTTTTTCTATAATTGAGGAGTTGCCGTAAGAACTTACGCCGATAACGAAATTTAGTGCGGGCGAAGCCGCTGGCAGAAGCTATTAAAAATAACTACGAGTCGAAAAATTCTGATCTAAATTAATTCAAAATTTGTTTTTATCTCTTTAACCGTTTATAACACAATTCACTTCACGACACCAACTTCAAACTGTAATTTAGATCAGATTTTTTAAAAAGTTTTTATTCTTTATTTTTAAGTGATCTATTGGATTATTTTTTCTTACACATAAAACTAATGTCCAAATCGCTTCAAATGTGCCTATAAAAATTTGAAGAGTTCCCTTGATTTCTGCAGGATTCCATCATTTTATCCCGACCTGATGCCCATTGGACCGTGGGTATCCATTTTTTGTATACTAATGCCTTCGCCAGAATGTAACGAATACTTTTCTGAAAACCGCATCAAAATAGGTTCAGCCAAACGCAAGATAGTCGCGGACAAACATACATGCATGCATACATACATACGGGTCAGACTAAGAACCTCCTTTTTTAAAGTCGGTTAAAATATTTGAATACGTAAAAATTCAATCACGCAATAAAAATGAATAATAGGCCGTGTTTAATATTTATTTATTTTATTTTTTCTATTTCGGTGACTTCCTTATTTGAAGACCACGTTTTGATGCCCAAAATTTTCACTGACTTCTAAAAAGTTTAGCGCTATTTAAATACCTACCTATTTGATTTCCCATGTAATAGTTTAGACAAACGGGAAGAGCGCCGATCCAGTAAATTTATTTAAATTTAAAAAAATAGCATTTTATACACTAACAGCTTTTGCCCGCACCTCTGCCTGCGCTATATTCGGTTATCGGTGTGAGAATTCTACGGCAACTTTCAATTTCCCTGAACTGTATGGCTGTAGCTAGTTTGTCCGCGTAGAATTTGGTAATAGTTGTTGTTCCTGCAGGAACTTTTAAATACGTCGAAATTAAGAATAAGTGGGGACCTGGAGACCTCTTTTTAACAACGCCATCTGTTATCAAGAAGCTTTAGGGTAACTGTGTTGGTACAAATCATAAAAATTACTACTCGCCTATAGACGTCAGTAAGAGTTTCAGTTTATCATTGACTTAAAACACATATAAAACGATTTATCGTCCCCGAAACCCCCAGCATATTAAATTTCATGAAAATCGTTGAAGCCGTTTCGTTATATAAATATAATCATACATATATATATACAAGAATTGCTCGTATAAAGGTATTAGATTAGTTAGATGTCCTTCTTCGTCCCTACAACTAATTTTGTGCCAAATTTCGTGACATAGTAAGGACAAACTTAATAGTGCATTTATAATAATAATATGTGTTTATTATAATAATAATTGTGTGTATAAAGTAGCTTACTTTATATGTTTAAGGTCACTTGGGGTTAAGACGTCTGGTGCCCTGCGGCTACCTGCTCGGTGCTATTAACATTCAGCCCAAGTAGGGTTCCAGAGATGTAACATCGTTAGCCAAATTAATATTTGTCGCTATACTAATTAATATCATGCAATTTAGCAAGTTGCCTAGACTTGTTATTTCGGTTCTCATAGGCCTCGCTTATTTCACTGTCGGGTTTATTTTAACGGCGTTCACTAAACACGATCCTCAACGTTTATCTTTCTAAAAACTTTTGATTAAAGGTGCAATCGGCAAAGTTTTGGCTTTACCATCGATAGTTAAGTTTTGCGTACAGGGAATAGATATTTTGAAATAGTTGGCCCATGGGATAATTGGTATTTTTTTGTAAATTAGTGACGTTGTTGTTCCCTGTACTTACCTACATTAGAGTATTGTCCTTTTTTTATGTAGGTATACT
Organism: Apoda limacodes; assembly: GCA_946406115.1. Classification (NCBI taxonomy): domain Eukaryota; kingdom Metazoa; phylum Arthropoda; class Insecta; order Lepidoptera; family Limacodidae; genus Apoda; species Apoda limacodes. The sequence goes on along the minus strand of OX291551.1, from coordinate 26,177,097 downwards.
TTATGATCTATAACACAAATAGAGTACCCTAAAATATGCTATTTACGTAGTCTATGACATTTTAATATGTCTGTTTTTTACTATTGAAAAGATTGTTTGGTAGGGCTTGGTTGTTACCAAGTACATAATACTTTTGCCTCACAGGGCGAACTAAAAAAAACATCATGGTAATAAACTGAAATTTTTGGTCCCAAATTCCCTTCAGATGTCCGAACAAAATATAATGCCAAAAGTCTAGAAATGTAAGTAAATGAAAAATAAAATAAATAAATAATACTCTTTTTATGTTTTTTTTTTTTTGATAAAGAAATGTCTGTGTTAACTAAGACGATTTTGATATAGATAGTGCACCTCTATTGCAAATAATTTAGTAGGAATTATTAAAATTGAAGCCTATCGCTTATTTATAAAAAATAATAATCAGGTGTGGTGAATGGCGTCTTTATTTATTTTCTCTCTTAAAATGGTTTACAGGTTTTGACGGCATGATACGAATTATTTACTACTAATACACACGTACATTATTGCTCACTCGCCGCTGGTCACCGTGTGTTTGTTGCGTTAAATAGACGCAATACTTAACCTAGTCTAAAAAGTAGACTATGGTTGTGAGCTGGTCACCGTGTGTTTATTGTGTTAGATAGACCCAATACTCAACCTAGTCTAAAAAGTAGACTATGGTTGGGTTGTTTGTCGGTGCTTTTCAAACGTATCTATTGTTTTTTCATATGAATGATAACATTGCTATATCTTATAGCGGGCAAGTAAAAGAGATCTGCTCGTTTGTTCCACCCTAACGTCACAACGGACTATCTGATTGATTTGATTTTTGTGTAAGGATATATTTGGATCGATGAAAAAGAAAGTAGGATGCCTTTTATTTCAATAAAAAAATTCTACGGTAATATTTTTTCCGTGGCTTAAAAAAAAAATTAAGTTAATAGTTTTTTTTTTACAATTGCTTGTATTTTTTTTTTCTAACAGAAATAAGCCATATAGACATATAATAGCTGTATTAAGCTTGAATATAGCAATTCAAATTATTATTTTTATTAAAAGTATCCAAATTTTAGACTTAACCGCTTAACTATCTAAGTAGTGTGTTTATTTTAGTATGCAACATCTTGTTAGTTTCCACTAATTGCCACAACACGCTCCCTGCTAACAAAATATCCATAAAATTAACACCCTCGCAACAAAAATAACAATTTTGCCAAACATCTGTCACAACATATCGCTTTCTATTAATAACACAGTCGATTCCCTGCCGGCTCCCTGAGGTGGGCAAAAAGTGATCGCGTTGTATCGTGGGGAAGCTATGCGGCAAAAATAAGAGATGCGGAATACAGTCACTTGAAACGGTATTGAGATGAATCTTTAAGTTTTTTTGGAAAAATAATATATGCAAGCTGATAGGGGTCAGAAGTGTATAAATGTGTTCTAGGTATCTTATACAATTTTTCTATTTGTGCCACCATTGTTTTATTGTCCCCAAACCATTTATGGGTGTATTGGTTGTGTTCTATGCATCATAGTTCGTACGAAAGCAGTGTATGTGTGTGTGCGTGTAAGCATATGTGTAAGGGGGTGTTTGTGTGTGTGCCCCTTTACCAGTCTTATATCTATAAAATATTTTTTATAATACTATCTAATAAAGTCGAGTTTAAATATAACTAGTCAAACATTTGAACAAATCGTATCGATTTCTTATTTGGTAGAACATTCAAAGAAATTGAAACCATGAAATCGAAGTATGAACTAACATATCTCCAGCGAATCGTATTTCTCTTACATTTCGTCGCGTCCTTGCGAGAAAACCCCGTTCATTTTCACAAAACACCCGTTTCGAGAAGATTGTAGGGCCCGCGGAGATATCTCGTCAATACCGTATTTTTTAAATCATGTAGTAGTAGTCGTAAGTAAAAAGAGGATAGACGAAAAGTTTGGTTCTAAGGCTTTTGTTCTATCTTATACCTAAACACCCACACCTAAACCTATCAAACAATGAAAACTAAATCAAAATATGTATACCTACTCGGGTGATTCGATTGGTTAGTTTGACATAAATATACACTTATAAGTTTTTATATTGTTATAGTTGCTTAGGGTAACCGGAACTAGTATTTCTTCGGGACTTCCCGGTTCTCTTGGTACTTTAGGTACTGGCTAGTTTTTGTTTAAAAGGATCCACTATAAACAGAACCAAGTAAAATGTGACTGAAAAGTCGTGTTAGATTATTTTAAAGACGTTTTAATAGTAACCAATATATAATAAGTATGATTTGATCGAATTAAATTAGGCCATTATTTTACAAACATCTGATACTTAAATTTTTTTACTTAATATATAATAATGATAATAACAGAAAGTTTTTAAAAATAGTAGATATTTTTAAGGTTCCGTACCTCAAAAGGAAAAAAGGAACCCTTATAGGATCACTTTGTTGCCCGTCTCTCTGTCTGTCTGTCAAGATTCTTTTTTTCTTATGAAACCGAGAAGGTATCAAGTTGAAATTTATATCAAATACTAAGGTTTACGGTTCCTTAAAGGTGTAAAAAAATCAAGCTAAATCAACCCAATAAATAAATACGGCCGAAATACGGCAATTTTTATCGCATATTTTGGCATGACACATGAACTAAAATGAAAAAAAGTGAGCCAAGGTGTGTTCATATGTATAAGGTATTCTAGATCAAACAGCAGCTAACTTATAGGACAGCTTACAGAAGTAATAGTGAGCCTGACTAAATGCCTACAATCACCTGGATTATCGCTTATGTGCGTCAATGGACGCGAATTAAGGCACGCTTCCACTTGCGCCATGACAATTGATATCTTGATGACTCTTCAACATACTATACAACAACATATAATTAGTTTGCACGGAACCCTCGGTGCACGAGCCAGACTAGCACTTGGCCGGCTTTTTTTTATTTATAACGTTCTTGATTTTCCTATAAACCGTCACCGTTAATTTAGGCAACAAAAAGCGCAGTTTATTTACTTACGTGACTGTATAGGTGCACCCTTAAACAAGTCTACGTGTTCAAAAGTAAAATAGATAAAACAAATCACGTTCTTAACTATAATTTTAATTAAGTTTTTAACTTTGGCAAACTAGCGGAGGAAAATAACTTTTGCAGCTTTGCAATTCGACACTAGGCAAAAAAATGTCAAATGTTTAAGATACATAAAGGATCTACTATCTTGATCCTCGCAATTGTACCTGAATCTTGAAGAACCTGAATCAAAGAATTCTGAATTTACCACAAGCAGGATTAACTAATCGATTTCCTATAGCGACCAACACCTGAAGCTTACTATGGCAAACAGGAAGGTTCATTCGAGTTAAGTTTTCGAAGCGATAGTGGTCAATCTTATATCTTAATAGGATTAACTATCATATCGAAGCGGTAGTGGTCAATCTTATATCTTAATAGGATTAACTATAATATCGAAGCGATATTGGTCAATCTTATATCTTAATAGGATTAACTATCATATTGAAGCGATAGTGGTCAATCTTATATCTTAATAGGATTAACTATAATATCGAAGCGATAGTGGTCAATCTTTAACTTAATAGGATTAACTATCAAATCGAAGCGATAGTGGTCAATCTTATATCTTAAAAGGATTAACTATAATATCGAAGCGATAGTGGTCAATCTTATATCTTAATAGGATTAACTATCAAATCGAAGCGATAGTGGTCAATCTTATATCTTAATAGGATTAACTATCAAATCGAAGCGATAGTGGTCAATCTTATATCCTAATAGGATTAACTATAATATCGAAGCGATAGTGGTCAATCTTATATCTTAATAGGATTAACTATCAAATCGAAGCGATAGTGGTCAATCTTATATCTTAATAGGATTAACTATCAAATCGAAGCGATAGTGGTCAATCTTATATCTTAATAGGATTAACTATAATATCGAAGCGATAGTGGTCAATCTTATATCTTAATAGGATTAACTATCAAATCGAAGCGATAGTGGTCAATCTTATATCTTAATAGGATTAATTATCATATCGAAGCGATAGTGGTCAATCTTATATCTTAATAGGATTAACTATCATATCGAAGCTGTAGTGGTCAATCTTATATCTTAATAGGATTAACTATCAAATCGAAGCGATAGTGGTCAATCTTATATCTTAATAGGATTAACTATCAAATCGAAGCGATAGTGGTCAATCTTATATCTTAATAGGATTAACTATAATATCGAAGCGATAGTGGTCAATCTTATATCTTAATAGGATTAACTATCAAATCGAAGCGATAGTGGTCAATCTTATATCTTAATAGGATTAATTATCATATCGAAGCGATAGTGGTCAATCTTATATCTTAATAGGATTAACTATCATATCGAAGCTGTAGTGGTCAATCTTATATCTTAATAGGATTAACTATCATATCAAACTTTACTAAGCCCTTTTACAGTAACATAGAATTAAAAATTTTAGTATAATTTATAACATTGGTATAATTTAGTACGTGTTGAGAGACAGAGCATCGAATTTAGATTTTGAACAATATGAAGGTACCGTATCTTTACTCAAATAACATTCTATTCTACTCGTATAACGTTGTTTACTTACAACTTTGTCAAACTCAGCTCTTAACTTTTCGCGTTGCGTTGCTCTTTTTCCAATTACAGCTATAAGGTTTAGGCTTGGATGAAACTTTGATGTCGGTGATGAATTCATATGTTCATAAAAATAGTTTCAGCAAGAAAAGTGACATTCACAAAGTAAATAGGTACTTGAAGTTAAAGTAAGCTGTTGGTGCATGATACACATCTACACAAAATGAGTAACTTTTTTATGGGGGAATGTATACATTTATGGGGGAATGTATACATTTATGGGGGAATGTATACATTTATGGGGGAATGTATACATTTTCACAACAAAGTTTCAAAAGCTTCCAGAGATTAGAAAATTTAGATTATATAAATGATAAAAATCCATGGGACTGAAGATGCTCAATTACAGAATGCATAGGTGAACCGAATTAAAATGAAAATAATATAATATTATACAACTTAATTTTTTTATTTAAAACATTGATTGTGTGTATGGATGTTTTTAGTTTTTATGATTTTTTTTTAAAGAGTAACTATCGAGTTTCTTGCCGAATTCCGGGTGGGTGGGAGTGTTCAAAAACTGTATTTCATTACTTTGACGATACAAAAGTCTTTGTAAAATTCTAATTTGAATAAAAAAAAATTACTTTGATTTTGAGGCTTTAGTGATTTGAAGCAGTGCCCCTATTTTTGGGCACATTTCATCGCCTAAAATCCTAAAAATTGTCATGATTTGTTTTACGTATTTTATCATACCGTAGAAAGGCTATTTTATAATAGCAAAATAATCGATTACTATTATGTATTAGGTACATAAGATTTAGTATTGTGCGGAAGTTTGGTACTGCACTAAGTTTGGTACTGCACTAAGTTTGGTACTGCACTAAGTTTGGTACTGCACTAAGCACAAGTCCGACTCGCACTTGAACAGTTTGTGAAACAGAGGTCAACAGTTAGCTTTATTAGCTTTGTATATAAATTTAAACTATATGCAGACAGAACAGTATTTTTTATGAATTAATTAGTTACGACGGTGTTTAAATCGTCAGCGAATGACATATTTGCTGCTCTTTGGTGAAGAAGGCCCCATTACAAATCGAAACTCCTATACTTATACTTAGTAACTTTAAACTTACGGAAACAAATTCTCTGATTATCAAAAATATTGCTTTTCTTAATCACAAAATTTAACTTTTTTGAATATTTGAATCACGTACTGGAATTATATCTATGACTAAATTATTAATTTAACTCTTCAAGCGAAAGCGAGTCGGTGTCGTCTTCATTATGAAGTTATTCATTTATTTGAAACACACGCGGTGTGAATAATAATGAAATCATAAAACCTTTCTCGGTAACAGTTATTCCTGTAGGAACTTTTTAATTTTCCGTGATAAAGAGGAGTGTTACCATAAACAGTGGGATCCTAAATAAGCACAATGCTGACAGAGTGCACTTATTAAAGTACAGTACGCTCGTATATTATTTAAATGTTAACTGATTGTACCAACTGAATTATTTTACCTAGTGAATTTATGTTTTTTTTGGAAGACAACACTTATATTATTGTTATATGGAGTTATTAGTTATTGTTTATATCCACTATCTTTTTTTAGCCTATAGTCGCTTGCAACACCAGGGACCTTATTGGGAGCAGTCTCGAGCTATTCGAACTCTGGAATTTGAGAGAAAAATGTTTGCAAGTATATTCACGGGTTTCGAGAAGTAAGTCATACTTCCATACATTTTTTTCTCGAATTCCAGAGTCCGAATAACTCGAGACTGTTCCCAATAGCCTCCCTGGGGTATCACTCGCGCGTTGCCAACTCTTCAAAAATCTAATAACTTCTTTCTTGAAGAACACCATATTGCAGTCCTTAGAGAAAACCTATATCAATCTTTAATAGTAGACTATCCTTCTCCATCTCTACAACTACCCCTAAGTCAACTTTAAGTTTAATTGGATGCTCCGCTGCGACGTGAAAGGAAGACTGGGTTCTGAGAAAAAAAATGGATTTAATTTAAATTATTCCCACGACTTTGTTGACATGTATCCAACAGAAGTCATATTTCTAGATACGGAAATCTAATTACTACTTACTTATGTTACTTTTCTTTGTACCTATATAAGTAACAGTACAACCGGTATAACTTTTCTCGATTAGCCACAGAAGTCCTATTACTGAGTACCTACATATGAAACTTTTCTCTAATATCCACAAAAGTTACATCACTGTCTATGTTACCTTTGCTGCACTAGCCACAAACTCCACATAGTACTTACTTATGTTATTTTTTTTCTCTAATAGCCACAGAAACATCTATTTCATGGTTGAATTGCACCTTACTGTACCTAATATTGGTTAGGATTATTTCTTACGTTTTCTCTTCTTTCTTGTACCAGACTACAAACGCTGAGTTTCGGGTTGGCTATCGATATACTACAAAAACTATCTAGTCAGGGAAAGGATACATATATTGTACGTCAGTAATATTTTTTGGAACTCATTTTCCGTTATGTGATAATGCTATCAAGAAACGCGGCTGCTGAAAATAACGACAAATAAAAACCATTACGTTTATGTAATTCAGCTTCATTTTATAAGTTGTCGTCTCGTTCTCCTTAGAACTTTATTTATTATAATTTACATAAAGTTAATAGACGTTTTTTATAAACAGTCACACATAAACCATAGGCCTGCGATTTTTTTGTTGACACATCAACAGGTTTCCTTATCACAGCTGTTGAATTCGTCTTGCCATATTATCATCCTTGGCCAGAGTTATATAAACGTATGTAAAACTTGCACAAATACCTCAAAATAATTAATTGAATTTTATGAAAAATAACATAAATGAAAACAAATTAATAAATAAAGAATTAAATGAATCATGACAGTTGGTACCTAGTTAGTTAGTCTTTAAGCGAAAGTACTATAAAACCTACCCACACCTTTAATCGTGTACAGTCCTCCGTATCTCTCGACCTCTTAAAAGATCTCGCAATATTTATCCACACACTTAATTTCGATACCCATGAACATGATCGAACACCCAGATACGATATCTTATTTACTTGGCGTTTCTTGAGATAATTTGCTTTCAAGATTTTAGGTCGTTCGGCATTAAATCTGGTAGCAAATCAATCTTTAACTCCTTTTTTGGTTATCTTCGACACTATTTTATGAAAGTCTTACAAGGTAGGTTTTGTGATATTTTTCTTATTTTAACCGCAGACCAATAAAAAGACTGGTCTTCTCGCGCAACAAAAGTTTATTTGACAGCTTATATACAATGAAACTACAAAAAAATCTGATTCGTCAACTATCGAGTATTTGTTGTTTGAATACAGTAAAGTATGGTACTTAATGTCATTGGATTATTCTAATGAGAGAATAACATCATAATGTGATGTGTGCGGGGACTGCCTCTTTTCACCAACCACTTTTGTCCTCCATGACAAGTGGTGAGCTTATCGCTGCAACACAGCTTCTGATACAGTAATGGGGCCTAAGGTGGCTTAATGGCCTAATGGTTTGTCACATAGGTCGTTACGTAGTTATAATAAAAGGTGCTCAGAATTAAAAACCAGATACCCAATTAATATTATACCCATATAAAGTAAATTCGGCTATTGGTGCAGGATTTAAATACCAACTGAAAAGGTAACAGACAGACTGACAAAGTTACTTTCGCATTTATAATATTTATATATGGAATACGGGTAGTACATACGAAATATACATCATATCAGCCTATTTTTGTGTACATTTGGGCATCATAAGCCTCCTTCCTGGCACACCTTTCCTCCAGATCCTCAGCCCTCTACATCCAGCTCACATCGGTCACACTTTTAAGGTCATCGGTCCACCGAGATAAAGAACGTCTTATGCTTAACCTTTTGGTACGCGGTCTACACGCTTGCTCTGTCAGCCAGCAGTCCTTAAGCCCCAGTGACCTTATTGATCCTTCGACAGACATGACCATAAGTTTTTTTTCTGTTATTTCCATTTCGAACCTTCAGACGGCAAAATCCCGCTTTAAACTTGTGGACTACTCTTTCTAATTTATGTCAGGAAGGAGGCACTGGTCGTAATTAAAGGTTCGTCTTTAGATTTTGTGGTATAGGTGACGTGAATACTTGAGGAACTAACCAAATGCTGTCTGCCCTCTCTGGATCTGTTATCTTCATAAATAAATAATAAATATTCTTTATTTTACACCAGAATAAACACTATATCTAAAGAATATTAACAATTATAAATATACAATGCACAATAGGCGGTGTTATCGCCATGGAGCGATTTCTCTCACACAACCTATGGCTATAGAAAAAAATTACATAGATGGGTAGGTGATGTACCTACTCATATTATTAATACTATTACATACTTAATATATTCATCTGCTCATGAATTTGCTCTGACCTATGGATTCTCTCAGCTGGTACTTTCTCCAACGAGAATACCAGATATAGAGGAACATACGAGCTCCTTACTGGACCTTCTGCTGACTACTCGTCCGGACGGGTACTCCGTCCCAGTGCATGCGCCTCTTGGCTCCTCGGACCACTGTCTCGTTCGGACTCAAGTGTCATGCACACAACCTGATCCTTCTGGGCCAACTAACTGGCGTCGTGTGTGGCACTATAAGTCGGCAGACTGGGATGGATTGCGTGAATTTTACGCATCGTACCCGTGGAGGCAGATCTGCTTTAACTCAGAAGATCCTGACGTCTGCGCAGCCGCAGTCACTGAGACAATCCTTGCTGGTATGGAATGCTATATTCCTAACCCGCGAGTAGCTGCCGGCGTCAAAAAACGACCGTGGTTTAATAGGTCTTGCAGAAAAGCTAAAATTCTTAAGCAAAATGCATATGAGGCTTGGACCACGGCTCGTTTTAATAAGGATCCGAATATTTCTGAGTTAAAACGCAAATTAAATGCTGCCTCGAGGTTCAGTAAGAAAGCAACTGCCAGAGCAAAATTCCAATTCATCGGCAAAATAGGTGGGCGACTTGCGAGCTATCCTTCTGGGAGTCGTGCTTTCTGGTCGCTTGCCAAAGCTGCCGAAGGGAACTTCTGCCAGTCGTCGTTACCAACACTGCGAAAAACCGATGGTGACTTGGCCCATAGTGCTAAAGAGAAAGCCGATCTACTGGGCAGTCTCTTTGCCTCGAACTCGAATATGAGCGATGAAGGCGCTGTACCACCTACTATACCGTGGTGCGGTAAGTCCATGCCGGAAATCTCCATAACGCAGCGGGAGGTCAGGCGGGCGTTGCTTTCTCTAGACGTTCATAAGTCGAGTGGGCCAGACGGTATACCAGCAGTGGTGCTTAAGCAGTGTGCTCCTGAGTTATGTCCTGTACTCACGCGCCTCTTCGCGCTTTCCTACCACACTAGGCAATTTCCGTCTACATGGAAGACTGCGAATGTGCACCCGGTGCCCAAAAAGGGCGATAGATCAGATCCATCGAATTACAGGCCTATCGCTATTACCTCTCTCCTCTCTAAGGTGATGGAGCGTGTGATCAACACACAGCTTCTAAGATACCTAGAAGTACACGATCTGGTCAGTGACCGTCAATATGGCTTTCGCCACGGTCGCTCGACTGGTGACCTTCTAGTGTATCTCACACACCGATGGGCACTAGCCATTGAGAGTCAGGGGGAGGCATTGGCATGTAGCCTGGACATAGCGAAGGCGTTCGATCGGGTCTGGCACCGCGGTCTTCTATCGAAGTTGCCATCTTACGGAGTGCCCGAGGGTTTGTGCAAATGGGTGGCTGGCTTTTTGTCCGGCAGACGCATACGAACCGTAGTTGACGGTAGTTGCTCTGATAGCATGGACATTAATGCTGGTGTCCCGCAAGGCTCTGTGCTGTCTCCTACGCTGTTTCTACTCCATATCAATGACATGTTGGACATCAACAACATACATTGCTATGCAGATGACAGTACTGGAGACGCTTTTTACACGGGTCGTGCAAACATCCCTCGTTCCGTTGTGGAGGAAAACCGCGGAGAACTTGTGTCTCAAATCGAGACCACACTGTCCCAGGTCTCTGACTGGGGACGGGTAAACTTGGTCCGATTCAACCCTAGAAAGACACAAGTGTGCGCGTTCACCGCTAAGAAAACTCCATTCACTGTGGTCCCACAATTCCAGAACACTCCCCTCTCCATCTCCAAGAGCATTGGGATCCTTGGTGTCGACATCTCCAGCGATGTTCAGTTCCGAGATCATTTACAAGATAAGGTAAAGCTGGCGTCCAAAAAACTTGGTGTACTCAACAGAGCGAAGCAGTACTTCACGTCGGGGCAAAGGTTGTTACTTTACAAGTCGCAAGTTAGGCCCCATATGGAGTACTGCTGCCATCTCTGGGCAGGTGCACCCGGATACCAGCTTGGCCCTTTTGACTCGGTTCAACGACGGGCTGTGAGAATTGTCGACGATTCCAAACTCACTTGCGGTATCGAGCCCTTAAGTCTGAGGAGAGACTTTGCCTCACTGTGTGTGTTCTACCGCTTGTACAATGGGTTGTGTTCTGAGGAATTGTTCGAAATGATGCCCACGGCTACTTTCTACCATCGCACCGCTCGCCATCGGCAGGGAATTCATTCTCACACTTTAGAACCTAAATGGTCGCGTACAGTGCGGTTTCAGAGAAACTTCCTCCCGCGAACGCTTAAGTTGTGGAATGAGCTCCCTGCCAAGGTTTTCTGCAAGGACTACAGTATGGAGTTCTTCAAGAAAGAAGTTTTTAGATTTCTGAAGGGTCGGCAACGCGCAAGTGTTGCAAGCGTCCATAGGCTACGGTGACCGCTTACCATCAGGCGGGCCGTAAGCTTGTTTGCCACCTTAGTGGTATTAAAAAAAAAAAAAAAAAATTATTAAAGTCAAATATGATATAGTATACTTAAAGATATACATATTTAAATACAAGTACTAGAGACTTCTACAGCCCTTGTACATCAATCTTACACACACAAATCCTTATAGAATACAAAAAAAATATAAATTTACATATGTATGGGGCTAAGAATTCAATTTGAAAAAATTGTTATAGTTTACAGAGTGAATTTTCAAGTGGGCGTGCATAGCCAAATCCAAAACTACGAAGAATAGCGAAAAGTACTCAAAGGAGCCTCGGGCCTGATTTTGATGAAAACTAAAACTGCACCATTATATTTTTGAAAAATCAATAATCCTAGCCAGGAATCGAACCCGTTGATTTTGGAAAAAAACACAACCTATAGCGATAGGTAGAAAGTGTTGCTGATAAAGAACTAGTTCTGGAAAATAATTACATACGGGACGGGAAACTTAAAGTAATTTTTAAAAAACTGCTTTATATTTAAAAGTAATGTCTTTAATAATGAAACCTGCATTACCTGTACCTTGTTCGAAATGATGGACAATCTTTTTTTAACACACATTCGCAGCGCAGTCATGTTCTTAACATTATGTTCTTATTTATATCTTTATAATCTTTTCACGGTTGAAGGCCACAGTAAAATAAAAAAACCGGCAAAGTCCGATTTGGACTCGCACACCGAGGGTTTCGTACTTACCACAATTTACTTAATTTACAAACAAAAACTGTGCCTATACATTTGTAGTTTTATTGTAGTACATATACATACACATACTTAAACACACGCGTAGCAGATAGAAGAAAAATAAATATTACAAAAGGAAGTAAACATCTGGTAAACATAGGTTTTAGAAATGACCGCAAATAAAAGGAAAAAGTTATTTTGTTGAATAACGAGCTTTATTAAGTTCTTCAAATTCAGGAACTGCTTTGGCTTTCCTAATAGATGGCAGGGAATTACAAAGGTTGGCTGATCTTATAGCAAATTGTATTAAATCAGAAGAAACTGTTTATAAAAGATTGGATGAAGACCGTATTAAATGCCGGCATTCGAAGCGCTTTTTTTAGATAAGGTGGAGTAGAAGGTGTGAACAGCACAGAGTAGAGAAGTGAATATAATTAGGCATTCCTGCATAATCGTATAAAAAGCTGATTGAGTTCGTGGCGAAATTCCTTGATATGGTCATATTTTTGCAATCCAAATATTTACCTATTGCAAAGGTTTTGAGTTTTGATCTGTATTAAACCTCAAAACCTCTATCTTCTATATAAGATAGAAGAATAGAATCTGTCTTCTGGTGGTCTTCAGTGTGATCAAGATAGCTGGCGTTAATGGGAAGAAGAAGAGATAGTGCTGATTGAGATTTTTTTAACCTACGTAGAGAGGCAACTGAATAGAATATCTACCTGTATTTACACTATACTATAAAATCAAATAATAATTATCAACATAGGTATAATAATTAATTACATATAAATTAAAAAGCTCAAGCATGATCTTAACTTTATGAAGGTCTTGATATCTCATATGTGTATAAAGTTCTAGGGTTTTAGGCATAAGATACGTTATATTTAGTATAAGGCTTAAACGGAAGTTTTCTATAAATTGAGATATCACTTTAGAAATCGGTAAAAGGACATTTTACATATCTTGGATTATCTATAATATCAAGCAGGGAACCTACTTACAACTCACTTAGAATACTTCAATTCAAATTTAGACCTTCCGAAGAATATCACAAAGACTACATTAATTTTCGTGTAAGTAAATGTAAAGTGGTTATATGTCGACAATAGTGCAGTTGAAACATTTGCCGATAATTTATTGCAAAGCTTTGATACAGACTATTGTGCAGGGAGCGGACTATCGGGGAGTGTTTCCATTGTTCAAATTATAAATTGACTTCTCTTTGCCGCAGCTGTTAAATTTGAAATGACAGCAATTAGGAGTTTATAGCGACGCACATAGAAAAGGAAATTAAATTAAATAGCTGGTGTCAGGTAAAAAAATAATTAGGTCAGTAGTTGCAGTAGCTATGATGTGATATCAGAACCCATAGGATTCGTTGGTTGTAAAACTGCGTAACGGATTGCCTTTAATTCAGTAGAAATCTAGGTACTAAAATGATTATGTCCTACATTGCTGGTTTATTTGAATTAGGGAAATTCTTAAACCTCATGTCAGTTATTGTATCAGTTAGCTTAAAGGAAAAGAGATTGTATAAAAGAATAAATAAGATTTGATAGTGTTTTAGTAAACTTTACCTATAAATTATAGGCAAAATATAGAACATAAGCGTAACTGATTTCGTTGCTTCTGGTGACGGAATACATCTTTTAAACAAGAATTAAGGTTCCATGATTGTAATGATTTTATTGATAGATGATTCTATTGAGGGTTCAAAAAGAGAGAAACAACAATAATAAGAATTCACAATCGATTTATTTGTGAGTTTTGTGTTTTATGCGACAGCAACACAACTTGTGTCTGTTGCCCTAATACCTAAGAATTTTACTACAACATATTTTAATTTAGCAAATAAGATTTATATTTTGTCTGTCGGTTAAATTTTTCTAAGGTAAAATAAACTGCTCAAACCATTTCATAGCAAAATGTGAGTGTTATATTGCGGAACCGTTATATTATTGTGTACCGCAACATTCAACTTTTGTTATACCAGTTATAGTAGTTATTTCATGTAGATGTCGGCTTTTTGAGTTATAACTAAGTAAGTGCAATGCGAACCTTTACTTGTCAGCAGTCCACGACCGGTGCAGATGCGATGCAATATGTCGAAGGAGCAGTGATGGATGAAGAAGTTCCTGCGACGCGAATGATGTATGAACGCTTTAAGCATCTCAGTGAACATGGCACTATAACAGCTTTGTAAAGTTCACAAGAGATTATTACATCGGATTTTGATTTTGTGATTGAGTTTTGGTTATGTATTATATTTTTTACTTCTTTTCTCCATTTTATTCTTGGTCTTAAAGGTATATATACTTTAATTTTAAATAATATGTCAATGGTTAATACGATTTGACGATCTAAAAGTACCAGGATAAAAGACATCTCAAGGTCAATGTACTGGACTGGACATCCTGGAAAAGAGAAACGAAAGAATTTTGAAAAAAAAAAACTGAAAACTATTTAAAAATATTAGTTTTAAATAAATAACATTAAATTATTACAATATAAATTCTGCTTTAAATAACATCAAACAAAGTCACATATATCTAAGAGTCTTAATTTTTTTTTTTTTTTTTTTGATGAATTTATGATATAAGGTGCACGTTATATTTGAAATACCATTGAAAAATGACATCATTGTCAGGTAAAGAAATGAATTCCATTACTTTACAGCAGCTGCAGCACTGTGCAGCGCAACACAATAAAGCGGCTGATTTATTGGCTGCGGCAGAATCCTCGGCTCCTTGGTAATGGAGCTGACTGAACTCAGACAGACATTTGTCTTCTGGTTGAACAAGGCTGATATAGTGATGTTGTTTGGGTTGAAAGGCTTTTCATGCATGCTAGGAAACCACTTTTGTTCAAATCGCAAATATCTTTTTAACTTTTTAATTAAAATTTATCAGCTGTTTATACTTATTTTGTTTTAATAAATAAGTGTAATACAATAATTATTTAGTTTTAATCGCACAACTTTATTATTTATTTTATAAAAATAGTCAATTATAGATTGTTTTCTTACAGCTTTTTTTTCATTCGGTTGAATTCTAAGGTTGAATATGTCAGTCAATTCCATTGTATCGTTTACAATGGTAAGGTATCGTTTAATATGCAAGTAATAAAAACTTTTGTAGTATATTATGATTCTAGTGAGCTAGGCAACTAATTTCACACAAGGTTGTGGGTTGCAGCCCTAACCTAAGGCGAGGGCGTAATTCAGCCGTGTGTGTATTGAGCAGAGCTTACGGGTGTTATACGACTGTTTTCAACAGACTTGAAGGGCAATAAATATTATATTCCTTACTGTTAAAATGTTATAGTAGACAGATAATGTAATCTAACAGTTTTAATATGTTTATAATATTTTTCCAATAATATGAACTTGGTTGATACCATATTTTTTCTCGGTAAATATTAAAAAAAAAACTGTACCTTAAGTAAAAGGCACTCGTGCGGTAATTAAGATTAAGATACGCTATTAAGATTTCGAACATGGTGCAGGATGCTGAAAAAGGATGCTTTATGAGCAAGTGTATTGAAAAAGAATTTCTTAAACACGTTTTAATACAATTGCCGCCTTCATCACACTAAATTCAATTTTGGATTGATCTGAAATACTAAACATAACAAAACCTGTTGATGTAAATAATTATCTTTCGAAATAAGTAGTAGTAGTATAAGTAAATAATAATTTTCTAAGTTGAGCTTTTTTGCGGAATAAAACATAGGCTGTGTGCCAGCAACTTTTCAAAGTTACTATAGTTAATCATTATTATTACTAATATTATTTCGATTGACTCAGGAGCATCGATATGAAAAAACAATAGATATGGTAACATGACACTGTGGTTCGGAAACCGGCGTAGCCGTTGATAGGGGGGGTGGAGTAGGTGAAGTGGGGTAAGAAAGTCACTATTTTTTTTCCAATTTAAACCTTATGTTCATTACATAAGGCTTACACGTTGACACTAGTGACATCTTGTGATGAGTAGGAGTACTTTAATTTTACATTAGACCCAGTGTTGTTCCTGTGGCGATATGAACAAAATATCGATAGATTACTATGATGCTTGATGATCAAAAATATCTTTGGAAAATTCAAAGTCCTAACTAACTATCAACACATATTTTTATATTATCGGTAGCAAAATCATTCTGAATCTATAAAATCGTTAATTAAACTTAAATTATGAATGAACCTAAATAATTTAATTCTAATTAGCAGTGGACATATAAAACAGCAAATAATATTGTGATTTAGATAGTACATAGTTGGAATATAGATATACTTTACCTTACCTTACTTGTACCTTTATGCTTTAACTTAACTTTGTTTGAACACGTATTACGTTAAAACGGCTAAATTAGTTCAAAATTTAAACTTTATCGTAAGCTTTCGTTTTATCGAATTTGATTCATGGCATGAAAATATATAGATGAACGCTAAAAGTTTTATCATAAAAATAATAAATAATATGAGTTTTAATTTAATTTAATTTAATAATATGATTTGAAATTTGAAAAATAATCTATACTTACTATACTATTATAAAATAAATGTAAAAGTTTGTTTGTTCTTCCTTTACAACGCCCTGGAGCATCATATAAACCTAAAATTTGGCCCAGAGATAGTATAAAATACCGAGAAGTCCAAAGTACCCGTAGAAATAACTACAACTAAATTACACGCGGACGAGTTATAGCTTCAGCTGTAGCTTGCTATTGCAAACTTTCTTTCTAAAAACAAGAAGTTTCCGTAGAAATTTAACACTGATAACCAAATTTAGTGCAGTCAGAGCAGCAGGCAAAAGCCAGTTGTAGGTTTTACTCCACATACACTACTCGTTGTATTATTTTCCAGACGTTAAGAAGTCTCGCAAAAGAATGCAAAAGTTAACAATCACATAACATAAAGCTTAACAAATAAGCGAAATAAAAACATTATCCAAGTCTATCATTCTGTATATTAAATAAAACAACGAAACACTTCTATAAATCACAGGAAAGCTTGGGGCTAGTACAAATTCTCTAAAACTATATGTACTTTGACACAATATTATACAACAGATTCTTACTGACTAGATTTTGCCCAGCGGCTCTGCCGCCCTAAATTAACTGGTTATCGGCGGGAAATTTTTACGGACACTCCTTGATGGTACTATGAAAGTCTGCTATGTAAAGCTGTAGTTCGTACAAGTGGAATTTGTGAAAAGTGGGGACTTGTGAATTTTCCGGGATAAAAAAATAGCCTATTTTCTTTCTATTCCAGGACTCAACCTAAATGTGTGCCAAGTTTCATCCCGCTCCGTCCAGTGGTTGACGCGTGATTGAATAACAAACATCCAAACTTTCGCATTTAAAATATTAGTCGGATGAAAAGCAGTATTTTTAGATGTATTTTGCATTAAATAAGCGCGTTAAAATGTATAATTAAATCTTCATTTAACTGATTGTACCCACAGGTTGACAGAATTATTTAACTTTTATTAAAAATAATTTAATTATTTGAATGCTTTTGAAATTTTGAACGACCCTAAAACATTCCATTGACTACAAGCATCAATTCACTTCATTTCCACAGGTGTAAATTGATCACAACGGGTAAAAAACATCGATATCTTTATCTCATGCGTACAACACTAAGCAAATTAAGCTATTTCGCTAAGCGACATAGATATTAGTTTAGCTACTCACGGGTAGATGGCGCATCACATATTTAATATATTCTTTATGTCATTGTAATACGGTTTAGATTAGGTCAATATTTTTTCGAAATAAAGACTCCTCAACAATTTCTACTCAAATAGAGGTGAGGTACTTTATTGTCTTCGATTTATTTTCATTGTGAATTTATGAAACGATATCCTAATAATCTTGAAAAACAGTCACAATTCAAGTGTAATTTATTCTTTATATCACAAATAAAAAAAAAAAGTTTTAAAATTATGCCATGAAATTAAAAAAATAACACTTTTTATGAACAAGATTACAGTGATGACTAACATGATTTCGATAAAAATAGTGCACCTCTATTAAAGTAATTTATTATAAATTAAAGTAAATCGGTTATTTATGAAAAAATAATACTAAAGTATGATAAGTTACGTCGCTGGAACTCTTATTTACCTTTTTTTATAGTTTTTACAAGTTTTTACAGCACAATACGACATTATTGAACTAAAACAAACAAAATATCTTTAGATGTTCACTCGCCGAGGGTGACCTTGTGTTTGTTGCGTCAAATCGATGCGCTACTCAACATAGTCTAAAAATTAGACTATGGGCGGCTAGCCTGCCGGTGCTTTTTGGACATATCTATTGTTTTTTCATATCGATGCTCAGGAGGCCTATTAGAGAATATAATTATAATTTAGAAGTGTTCCAGGTAGCGCCATCTATGACGTACAATTGAATTTTTTATTTATGCCATCTATTATACTTCCAGTGAACTAAAGCGGGTTTGTTTTTAGTAGTTGCACTGCGAAGGTATTCAAGCAGGAGGGTGGACTTAAGTTACGAAATTACGTCGCTAGGTGGCAGTAACGTTAATTTAGTAATTTTTTATGAGAGTTCCACTAGCGCCTTCAATGGTTTTCTTATTTTCTATGATCATGTGCGTCTACAGAAATCTATACAAAATTTGTAAATTATTGATTTTTTTCTAGAATAAATTGTCCTAAAAACTATATCTTTCACATGTATAGGGTTTTATTGCTTGGAAAGGACTTCAAAAGTAACATATTCATATTTTGCGTTATACATGTGTGGGTATGTATGTATGTATGTATGTATCCTGTGTTTACGGGTTATTTATTAACTTCCTAAGTTGAAAACGATGAGTCCCCTCACTGGTTTTTAACCACGAGTTCTCATAATCTTAAAAAACACAATAATAGAACTTCATAAATACTCCTTACAAAAATGATTTGAAAGAAATCGGTTCACAAGTTTTTCAGATAACCGCAATAATTCTCATTCTACAGAACGAACCCTAAGTTACTGCACGTACGATACGGACTTGACCGGTTTAAACATGACATCAACATCTAACTACTTTGCTTACACCTATTTAGCTTCCCCACATTCATACCTACCTCAATACAAACCACACATAAAACCCCCCTCAAGTGCAACCCCCGGCACTCGACCCTACGTCCCGCAACACCGCAGCGTTCCAACACGTCCTCAGGCAATTACACTGCATTCCCTTCGTATATGCACTCTTAAGGGCTAGTTCTATTGCAATGCATAAAGCCACAGTATATTCAAAGAACAGTAGGTCAGCTATAGATCGTTTTAAGTTTTTTGTGTAGGTATCAAATCAGTTATCAATTACAATAATCATTTATCATAGTAACTGGCCATCAGTCAAATATTTCTGTTAGAGTGTATTTTGGGTTACACTGCATACAAATTTAACACGCTATTACCAGTTTATTGGAGCAGATGCCTCCCGTATAGTTTGTGCAATATTCTTGGCCAAACAAAACACGGAATTTCTTATTGTAATGCTCACCCCGGAATCGATATTTGCAAAATGCAGACACAATCACTGTATTTTGAAGTTTTACGTAGATAGATATGTATGTTGTGAGTTCAGTTGTCTATGTTGTATATATACTAATAAATTATAATTAAAAAAAATTGGTACGTCAAATGTTAAACTGTTAATATTTGAAATGTTCTGCAGCTCTTGTTTCATTTGGAGTTATTTAAGTTAAAAGTTTATTGATTAAAGAAGATAAAAGTTATTTAAAACAGACATGAAAACATTATTATTATAACATTACATTACTTATATTAGCGAATTAAAAGAGAAAATTGCAATTTAGTTCTGATAACTTACTATCAGCAAAAAGTTAAGTCACATGTCATTTTTACAATTAATAAATTAATATTTTGTTCCAAGTTATTATACCTCTGTATTCCACATACTGTGGCAGCCACTGACTGTGTGAAGGGATGATTTTATCGCTGTCTGTCATGATATTTCACGCTCCTACCTAATCCGCTTTTACTGCTGAGGAGAAATAGACTTAAACAAGCACTTAGCCAACGTTTCTTATTATTTTGAACCAACTTCGAATAAAGGAGTTTTTTGAGTTTAGAAGGTATTAACTATTTATTCATTTTTAGGTATTATCTTTATTATGTGATCTGTGGTATGATGACAAATTTGCTTAATTTTTTTTTTGTAAATTAAAAGCTTTGTTCCAATTAATTTAGTGTAAATTCGACTATGGAAAATAGTGTTAAAAAGAAAATATGATAAAATATTAATACCTTCCTAATCCGCTAAAAAAAAATCAGTAGCACTCACGTACAGAAGTACACCATCCACATGTGTTGGAGTGCACATCCCCCTCTCCTTATGTGGACGATGCCAACTTCACTATAACACTACACCACTAAATTGCTAACAAAACTCAACACGTGTTCGCCTTGTGTTAATATTTTATCATAATAATGAATCTCGCAAAGTAACGCCTGATTTCTCAGATCCGGTTTTTTGATGATGTATGGATGAGGATAATCATCAAGCTGCTTTGCTAAAATTTCCTTTCACATAGGATTATCAAATCCAAAAATGATTTTCACATAAGAAAAATGATGCAAAATTCCTGACAATTTGTCATTACTAATCGACTTCATAAAAGGTTTTTTTTTTATGTTGTTCCTCGATTACTCGAAGGCACCCGGACCGATTCAAGAAATTCTTTTTTTATTTAAAGAGGGTGTACTTCTCAAGTGGTCCTATATTTATATATTGAATTTAAAACTTAAGCTTTTAGAGAAAAAAAACTGGTATAACGTCTTTTACGTTGATGATTGTATAAAATTTGTTAAGTATACGAGAAACTTGGTTGAAGTTGGTGTGTATGTACCTAACACTTCACTTGCATGAAACCGACTTCAAACTGTAATTCAGATCAGATTTTTGGAAATAAGTAATTATTTTTACCTTTTAAATGCATCTTTTCGAAGCCGGTTGTTTTTTATTTTGTTAAAAAGGTTTTTGGTGGAGCTGTGGTAAAAAAAACGCATCATCTTGAATTTCGTACAATGGTCATAAAAAAAGTCCAGCATTTGGTAATAGTATAGGTACTCTACTACTTAATTAGGCGCCCATTCATTTTCCTAGTATTAAATTATTTTATTGTAACTAAAGCGTAGGTACTCAATAAATTTAATTTTTAGGGTTCCGAGTGTCAACACACATTTAACAGAATATGTGGTATAATGGCGGATTATCTACAGAATAATTAAAAGTTTAAATTAAGCGGAGGATCTTTTAAGGATACAATAAACACATTTTTGTTGTTTACTGCTCCGTCGTAAATACATTAGTACATTTTTAAGCTTCACACTTGCGGTGATTAGTGTGAGCTCTAAAGTATAACAACAAATAATAAAAATCGACCAAGTGTGAGACGGGCCCAAGCCCTTTATCATCTTAAATTACCGTATGAGCGCCATTTAGCGATTATTAAGAGAAACAGTAACATATTTGTTTGTTGGCAACGATATGCATAGTGAAGCAACTTTGGGCTTGGTCAGTCATTGGATGGGTGACCGCTTAAATAGCGGCACACTTTGTTTTTATTTATGTCAGTAAATTACGTAAATGATGGTACGGTACCCACGGTGTGCAAGGCCGCCTCGCACTTGACCGATTAATATGTTTTTCTTTTTATTCCTGACAATTTTAGATTTTCCTTGTTTTCCTGAAAAAGGGCTACAATTCTTGTAGTTTGATAACCCTAACACAGATATCAACAAAAGCACAGATGAGTAAAGTAAAGTGAAAAATAAGGTCGTATCTGACAAACAAAAAAAATCGTTTAAGATGAAACACTTCAACACATGACTGTACTTACGTACCAATGTTCGCAATTCGCGTTTGCAATAAAGCAGTACACTCACTAACAGTTAACAGCGGCACGCGTCCGGTGCGTTTGATCTCCGACACAGTTCCGGAGACCGGAGAGTGCGCACGTGCGACAAGAATATGCGCTTGTTGCTAGTTGGTGGTTCCGCCGCGCCGCCCGGTGTTCGCTGAAATACAGCTATATTTAAAGCTGTCGATGGGTAGTTTGGAACCATGAGTGTTCTGCTTTAACTTTACGTAAATAACCTAAAATGTGCCAAGTACTTATATTAGTATTACCTGCTTGCAGCTCCTTTGCATACATATTTTGAAAGTCTAATTTAGTCAAAATTACCGGGGTCTTGATGTGTATGGCTACACACAATACTCACATTTCTATTCCCATCTCCATGTAAACAAAAGTAACCTATGGTGATTAAAACTCAAAACTTCATAACGAAATGTGTAGATTAGTTAAATAATTTGTACGTAAAAAAAACGGCCAAGTGCGAGTCGGACTCGCGCACGAAGTGTTCCGTACCATTATCTATAAAAACGGTAAAAAATCACGTTTGTTGTATGGGAGCCCTTAAATATTTGTTTAATTTATATCTAATTATTTATTTTTAAAGTGAATATACAACTAGATATTTTGTGAATATTTCAAGCATCTACCTATTGCCGTTATCAATATCGAGCAAAAACGAGCAAAAAAATCACGTTTGTTTATGGCAGCCCCCTTAAATATTTATTTTATTCTGCTTTTAGTATTTATTGTTATAACGGCAACAGAAATACGTCATCTGTGAAAATTTCAACTGTTTAACTATCACGGTTCATGTGATACAGACTGGTGACAGATGGACTTACGGACGCACGGACGGACAGCGAAGTCTCAGTAATAGAGTCCCGTTTTTTGAACCCTAAAAAATACATTAAAAACTTAAAAGCAATTCTTGTCACAATTTTAACTAATCAAATAGATTTAATCAAATTCTCACCCTCAGTGCGCGTCTGCAGGTCGCAATGTGCCAGTTTTCTTGGGGTTCCGTACCCGAAGGATCCAAACGGAACTCTATTTCTGTCACTGACGTGTCCATCTGACCGTCGTCTCACAGGCTTTATAGCCAAACGGTTGGAGCTACAGTCTCCAAATCTTTACAGTATAATACCTTGTTGACCCAAAGCAATACAAACTGTCAAAATATATTTTTAAATGTTTACAGCTAAAGGCTCCCATACAGTATAACGCTTAAAAAAAATTTAAACTACCCCATTGTTGTTTAGAGCTTATTGAGTAATTAAATACTATATTTAACTTCCCATTAAATATGAACTTGAAATTTGGTGATAATGTTTATTATTACGTATATTTAACTAACAAATAGCAATATATTAATAAATCAGATTTGAAATTCTCCCATTTTGGGGTCAAATGCGTAGCACAGAAGGGATTCACTCACCTACTGCATATGAATAATTCTGCTATTCGGACGGCTATTACTCTACATTTAGTACGAAACCATACATGTGCGAAGTCCGACACGTACTTAGCCGGTACTTTAATTTAGTAACTAAAAAAAAACCATAATTTATACAAGAAATTAAGGTATACCTACCTAATTAACTTATCTGAAATAAAAATTATAATTATACAATAATGTACAGTGCAACTTTTCTAACCTTTCTGTCCTTAGGTGTTTGGTCGCTAGTGTCGTTGTTAATTCACACTATTTCAATATGGCGACTGAAGTTTTGAATTTTGACCACTGGGTCAGAAAAGTTTGTAGCACTGTACACATAGGAGTACTATAGTTTTATATAGTCTGTGGTGTAGGTAACTTATAGCATAGATAATGTTACTTCGATAAGTAGACCCTTTTCAATGCTTACAATAACAATAATTAAAATAAACTATGATTAAGCACTTATACTAATTTAGTGTTGACGTGAAATTTGATCACTCCTTTCACATATTACACTATTATTGAACAGTAGTATATTTATTGTTAGTACCTACCCAAAAAAACTTTGCAAGAATCAAGACTTTACAAATTTAGTCGAAGAATGTATTTATTCTTGCAAAGCTGTTTTAGGGGTGTTACAATATACAATTTTGTTAATTTTAGGCTATTGGACAGTAGAAATGTATGAAGAAATAAATGCTGAATTTCAAAAGAAAAGAAAAAAAAAATCAGGTCTGTTTTCTTTATTTTGGTCTAGTCAAGTAGGAATATTCTCATAAGTGTACCAACAAAAGGAACTTTTTTGTACTAAAAGACTGTTTTAAAAAAAGATATTTTATTAATCTTCTGAAATAAAACAGTTAATATTCCTATAAATTTTCTAAATACATACCACAAAATAAAAAAAATGAGAAGTCTTTTTCTGTTTCCCTAAAGTAAAGGATTTCAAAAAAGCTTTTTGGATTCCATAGTCCTATGGCAAAAAAGTAAACCTTAGAAATTCAGCATGCTTGGCCGTTCGTATGTCACAGCCTTATGTTTCCGCATCTGCGCGGCTGCCTAATCGGACTACTATCAGCCTTTTCTAAAAAGCTTTGTTTATTAATTAATTGATAATAATCAATTAATAATATTGTAGGTAATTAATAATTATTAACCTTGCCTGTGTCACGTGACAACACACTAAGATTCCAATACATAATTTCATCTGACTTAACGTCGTCAGGATGGCCGAGCGGTCTAAGGCGCTGCGTTCAGGTCGCAGTCCACTTCTGTGGGCGTGGGTTCGAATCCCACTTCTGACAATTTTTTTTTTATATCTATTCTACAAGCTTACTGCAAGTAACTACCTACATACATAATATAATAAAAATCTGAATTAAAAATTTTCATTTTTTCTAAATGGTTTTGGTAGAATATTGTTATAGGTTACTTGGTATGATAGGTGTGTTTGAAAACTGTGTTCTCGCGACACACAAAATCTACCGAATTTTAAATGACTGATAGCAATCAAGCGTCTAGAAAGAAATGTTTAGGTCGTTCCATCTATTCATTTATCCATTTAAATGAAGTCGCGTGTAGTAACTAGTAATTTAAATTAATAAATGAATCTAGTGACTATGATAGCATAAGTATAAAATAAGGGTGCAAACAGAGTAAGTATTACTTGTTATATACTGATTGCAATATTCAACTCAACTCTCTATCTAAAATTAGCACAGTTTTATTGTAAGTACATGTATAACTAACTGATAAGGAGCAGATACTTAATTCAAGATAGGTAATATGTCGGACGTTTGCGGTCTCGCTCGTGCCATCCAATAACAAAGATGCTTTCTTCTAAAGTATTTATTTATCGGTAACAAATACCTAACCTTAATTAACCTAAGCTTTTATACGGATAGCATTTAATTAGATACGACAGAGGGTACTGTCACAAGTTACTGTACAATAAATCATTGTACCTATATGTGGTAGGTAAGTTCTTACTATAACCTATATATTTATAGCATGCTGTTATCTTTATCGAGCAAGTAAAACTGGCGTCCAAAAAACTTGGTGTACTCAACAGAGCGAAGCAGTACTTCACATCGGGGCAAAGGTAGCTGCTTTACAAGTCGCAAGTCCGGCCCCATATGGAGTACTGCTACCATCTCTGGGCGAGTGCACCCGGATACCAGCTTGGCCCTTTTGACTCGGTTCAACGACGGGCTGAGAATTGTCGACGATCCTAAACTCACTTTCGGTATCGAGCCCCTAAGTCTGAGGAGACTTTGCCTCCCTGTGTGTGTTCTACCGCTTGTACAATGGGTTGTGTTCTGAGGAATTGTTCGAAATGATGCCCACGGCTACTTTCTACCATCGCACCGCTCGCCATCGGCAGGGAATTAATTTTCACACTTTAGAACCGAAATGGTCGCGTACAGTGCGGTTTCAGAGAAACTTCCTCGCGCGAACGCTTAAGTTGTGGAATGAGCTCCCTGCCAAGGTTTTCTCTAAGGACTACAGTATGGGGTTCTTCAAAAAAGAAGTTATTAGATTTTATATTTATTAAAAAAAAAAAGTAAGATTAGACCTTTTTAGTGTTTTGTAGACAATAGCACTGAACCCTTATTTGTCATGTCTGTTCGTTCATCAAGTAACTTATAATTTTTTTTCATCTTTCCGTTCGTCTATGCACTACAGCCTTATAGTTGCGCCATCGTTGTTTAAATAGGTCGATCTTCATAAAACTTTATAGGCAGGTGTCTAAACTCCCATACAGTTTTGTAATTGTCATTATGTTGCCTGTTAGTGTGACGTGCTGTTAGCACCGACCATCCCTCACCTTGGGCGAGGGCGATTTGGGCCAAAATCAATCGCTAGTGTGGATTGAGGATTTAACAATACTTCGAATAATACGTCTTTGTGACGTATGCAGGTTTTCTCACTGAGTTTTCCTTCACAGAAAAGCCAGTAATGAGAGCAGTGTACTCGAGAATTTTAGAAAAAAACTCATTGGTATTCAACCGATTTAAACCCCCTTAGAACGCGAGGCAGACGCCGAGACCTTGCACTTGACCGGTTATTTATTGTCAAATAAGTATTGCTATTTCGGAATTATGGGTTGTTTTTTTATGTTTTTAGAAAAAAGGAACACTTATAGATTCACTTTGTTATCCGTCACTTTGTGTCAGTCTGTCTGTGAAGACCCTTTTTCTTACGAACGCGTGAAGGTATCAAATTAAAATTAATATGAAATATTCAGGTTCACGGTAAAAAAATTAAGCTTTTAAGTCTACGCACTAAAAAAAACGGCCAATTTCCGCATTTTTTTTAATTATCCAATCAATCAAAACCTATGGGGTAGTGCCCGTTGTCCTAGAATCATAAAATTTGACACGAAGCTAGGTCTTAAATCACTCATATAGGAAATTCGTTAATTTGTATGAAATTAAATGTTTATTTGCTAGGAACATGGTGTGTTGTGTTACATTCTTTAATATGATGGAATCACATATTCCGCCTTTATAAGGCATGCAAAAATTTTATTTATCTTATAAGTAATTTATTCTAATTATAGAGATATTTAATTGCGTAAGATTAATACTACTTAAACTTAAATCAAAATACTTATGCTAATAATGCAAAAAATATTAATGCATTATAACGACTCGACCTACATCTACTGCATTTCCCCACATTATTAATCCATATCTTAGGATTGACGCAACCTAACCATGGTACGCCATAAATGAAGTCTTTTGATCTACAAGTTCTTAATCTATGAAGTACATATACAAATTTGTTATTTTTTTTTTGTTATGTGGTTTCCATGACAGTTGACTGCCTAAGTCGAACCCTAAGAATTTGGTAAGAGCAAGTTGTTTTACAATTTTTCCATCATATGATATTGTCTTTACAATTAACATTTTTATTAATAAATTGAATAGGTTTGATTTTGTTAATATTTATTTTTAAGTTATTTGCGTAAAGCCATTTAAGTACTTCAAATATTGTATACATTAATATGTCATTTTCTTAATTATTAATGTCAGTGCACTTAATAGATATAGATTTTTCATCTGCAAACAATGTGATATGATGATTGGTAATTTTGGGAATGTAATTTTTATATATTAAAAATAATAAAGGCCCCAGAATACTTCCTTGAGACACACTGGTATTCTTAGGTGTAGCTTTAGATTCTTAGTGATTTGTGGGTTGTCAATCTATTATGTTTGACAAGTTTTCTTATCTCAGTGTATTGCAATTTATCCTTAAGGAAGTCTCCAATTAAATTGTTTGCCACACCCCGTATAACATGATGATCACATTTACTTAATAATCTCTTGTGATACACAAAGTCAAAAGCTTTGGACATGTCAAAGAAAATCGTCGTATTCGGAGTGCTGGTGTCCATACTTTCTGAAATTTCTTTGAATAGAGAAAAAACATGCAAGTGTAGTAGATTTACCTTTTTAAAACGTATTTTGATGGACAGAAATTATTTTAAATTTGTTACAAATTATGTAATTCTATTGTGTATAACTCTTTTTTAAATATTTTAGCAAAAATCGGTACTAAAGTAATGGGGCGGTAGTTATTTATATCCTCTTTGTTTCCG
This sequence comes from Apoda limacodes, assembly GCA_946406115.1. Classification (NCBI taxonomy): domain Eukaryota; kingdom Metazoa; phylum Arthropoda; class Insecta; order Lepidoptera; family Limacodidae; genus Apoda; species Apoda limacodes. Next base: position 26,148,981 of record OX291551.1, on the reverse strand, counting down.
TTCACAACTCATATTATTAATACCGTGGGAAATTTTCCTTCTGTAAATAACAAATTTACTAAGTGACTCAGAACAGGAGCTAGTTCCTTCGCACATTGTTTTATTATCTTAGTGTCAATTTCATCGTTACCCGTCGCTCTAGTATTTGTTAGTGAATGAATAGTTCTATTTAATTAATAGTTATAACACATTAAAAAAAAGTTAACCTGTCTGTCGGTCAAGACCCTTTTACTTAAGAACGGAGTTGAAATTAATATTTAAGTCTACCGTCACACAAAGTTGTATAAAAATTAAGCTTCTAAGTCAATGCAATAAAAAATGTGCCCAAAATACGTTCATTTTTGTCGCATGTTGTATAACACATATAAATCAAAACTTATGAGGAACTTGCCGTTGACCTAGAATCATAAATTTGGCAAGAAGCAAGATGTTGTTACATCACAAATATAGGAAAAAATCCTTAAACTGATAATTAGGGCATAAACCTGTCAGACTTGATCTCATGATGGAAGAACTACCTACATTATAACAAGTTTTTACGGAGCCCTCGGTGTGTAAGCGAGACTCACACTTGGCCTGTTTTTTTTAATAAAAGGTAATAGCGAAAACGACATGCTATGCTTTGTAAAAGTAAAGTTGCAATACAAAGAAAAGCCACTTTTTCCTGGCATGCCTTCCACTTTTCTTACAATACCGTCTCGTGGGCGCAGCTCAATAATTTCAATCCTGAATGGTCGCTACAACTATTCACATTGTCCACGAAGTGGCTCCATAATGACTGCTTCAATGGTTAACGTAAGGCGAAGGGAGACAATGAAATATAACTACTAGATGTCGTCATAAACCTAAGAAATTTCTGATTTCCTATTCTTATATTTCATATGCATCCAAACGCGTGTATGTTTCTGTTCTGCTTCTATGATTCCGTATCTCCTGATAAACCGGCAAAGTGCGTATTGAGTTACGGTACCGTAGAATGTGAAATTTTGCGGATATATGAAAAATTTACTTAAAATTAGTTATATATATTATAGTTATATGCATGCATTATTAAAGACGTACAAAACCAGTAAAAACCCATTTTAACCCATCGAAACTGGCCGCGGGCCACACCACCGTTCTTTACTTAGACTCTTAATATTATTGTAAACTTAATAATTGTTAATGCTTATGTCTGTAGTATAAACACATCTAGCAAAAAGTAGGTCCATGTCTCTCAAGCGTTCCTCGCAACGATCGTGCTTTTTAAAAGGAACGCAACAATGGAACCGCAGTGATGGTGGTACTTACCTGAAACTGAAGGCGGGGCGTCCATTCACACTTAAGTGGATTTGTCACACAGGCAGCAATCGAAAGATATATCGACTTTTACTTAGAAAATGTTTATCACCTAATTTTAGATCAGGGAATTCCTTGGTCTGCAGGGAAATATATGTTTGAGGAGTATTTCTTCGTCAAAAGACAGGAGCAATTGGCAAGTTAACAATTGTCTACGTGTAACTTTATCTAGTTAGGTATGTGTTACTTTTGCCGATCGCACCCTTTGTACAATCTATAATATATAAAAATGAATTACCGGTAATCTAAATTCTGATCGAGCTTAAAAAGTTGACTTTAAACTTTTGACATGCGGTCTTAAAACGACATGGTCTATAAAGCTGTAAATAATATTAAAAAGGTAAATTTAATTTTGCATTAGTTACTAAAATGTGCATTTTTATCATTTAACACGACGCCATGGCCGCAAATAAAGCAGCGGGCAATTCTAGGTATTTAAGCTTAATTTTCAGAATACTTACCTATGACAATTGTTTTAGATTACACAAAAAAGAAGGGCCCATTATGAGTCAGCGTTACAACTGTCTTGTTTGTATGTCGTATATCCATGTATGTAGGAATTACAGTTTATACAACGTTACATGACATTTTCAAATTGGGTTACTAAAGAAGGATTTCGTATGTATGTATGGATATATATTGTCACGAATCCGCCGAAGGTGGTAAACCAGCAGCTGCTTCTGATACAGTGTATGGACTAAGATGGCTCTATCCATACTAATATTATAAATGCGAAAGTAACTCTGTCAGTCTGTCTGTCTGTTACCTCTTCACGCTCAAACCTTAAGATGAAATTTGGCACGGAGATAGTTTGAATCCCGAGAAAGGAGATTATGCATGGAGGCTACTTGAAAACGTCAAGTGTGAGTCGTTTTTGAATATGTCAACAGTTATAAAATATAAAACAAGACCTCTTAAAATTAAAACGGTGTGAACAACATTTTACTTAAGGTACGTTAAGTTAGTAGTTGGAGCCGAAATTAAGAGTTTGTAATTATTATATAAGGACGTCGTAAACCAAGAAAACAGAATATTATAATAAACGACAGGATGATTCCTTCTTTTTATTAAAGCCTATTATTATTTTAACCTTGTTTATTCACATATTATTTTCTTCTATTCGACAACGCTGCGTGTCGGCCAACGCAGTAATGCGTAGTACAAGCTATAACATTAAAGCGTGATAGAACAAAATTAAACTACTTTACTATCGTAATTAAAATAAAAAACGTTTTTAAGTTAACTGATCAATATCAAAATCAAAATAAAATTATCAATACCTTATTCTTTTCTATAATCAGCTAATCAAATAGCAGCTATATATTAAGGAAGATGGGCTTAAAGACTACGTTAGTGCTTTCTTTATATAAAACCCTTAGGTATTGGAGGAATTGAATACAAGAAAAAAGCCAAATTAAATATTTTTAAAGTAACTCCCACATGATCATTTAACCGTATGTCATAATTCCGTAAGACTCATTGATTAAAGACCTTCGTCCATTGAGGCATGGGTAACGTGAAGACCTGATACAATGTTCCAAATGCCACCAAACCCAACTGATCTTCTATCTGCTCTCTTATCGAAGTTAAAGTATTTGTATGTACCTAGGCCGAGTAAGACATACTCTACGACAGCTTTGATTTTGATATCACCAACGACCACTGGTCTTACTAATCTTAAGTCAACGTGTTCATTAGACATGATCTTAGCCTTGTCCACGTTTGTCTTGAGACCTGCTCATCTGAAAGATCAGTTGAGGCTGTTTAGCATTATTCTAAATCCTCCACAGATCCTTGTCACATATTACTTGTGTTTAAATAGCCCAAGTGCTAGGATAAGCTGTTCCACGTATTTTATCGCAAAACATCGTTGTCGCTTACATCTTGGACCACTTTGGGGCTTTAGCCCACGTGTGCTCATGTTTGTTATAGCTGTCATCGCAAATGCACCGCTCACACTTTACGGCTCATGTGAGATGCATTAATTTTTTCAGACACAACACCGACCGGTCAATGTAAAATATTTATTTTTAACGAGACCCGTTTAAAAAGGGGTTGGTGCGTACATCTGGATTAAAATTACTAGAGAAACGTTTTAACTTGTCTATTTTGGACGCAGTATTTGAGTTTGGTAAATACAGATATGTTAAGTAGATACAGATTTAATAGTGTGTTTTATTTGTTATTTGAAAAACTTTAAGTGAAAACAGCTGGGATGTTTTTGTATAATTAAATATGTGTTAAGGCTGTTGTATTAATATAATATTATTCTGATTTAGAATGTAAAGCGATAATAGCTTTTTTTAAAAAAAGTAAAATGCAAAAAAGTAAGACACAAATGTTTTCGAAAATATGATAAAATATTATTACCTAATAAAATATGATATAATAATGAATTTTCGCAAAGTAACGCCTGATTCTATCAATAGTTTCCGAAAATGCTATATTACGGAGTACATCCATATTTACGCTGCCTGGCAGATTAAACAGACGAGTCAGTAATAAGCTTTTACAACATTATTAAATAATATAGAAAAATCAAGTAAGTATCTAGTCTACGCTGATATATTAAAAAGGGAAAAAATTGTTTATTTATATTAACCAGCAACAACAGGATCTTTGGCGCAGTGATAGTCTTAGCGACGAGAAGGATATGTACAATTCTGAGAATAACACGGTAGTAATATTTTCTGCGGGGGACTATTAATTGTTAACGACGTAGTTAACGGTGCAATAATTGACTTGGTTTTCGGGACTGAGATAGATGTAGCAACAGAAAAGGATAAAGAATATCATCCACAGAGTTCTATCCTCAACCGAGAGTTCCCACGGAAATAGGTAAATCCGCGGGGCACAACGAGTCATAAATCAAGACAATCACTCACAATATTGGGACTTCAATCAATGCGTCTTGCCTGTCGTGATCTACAGCGTAAATACGTGGAGACTACGATAGGCCTTATCCAGAAATTAAAAGTCACACAGTGAGCTATAAAGAGGGTTATTTTTGGTGTTACTTTGAAGGATATAATCAGGAATGAGGAGATCTAACGAAGAACGAGGGTCAATTTATTCCCAGCTTTGTAGCCCGATAACCTTAAAAATGTAGCTGGAAGGAATTCTGAGTGTAATGGCGTTATACTTACAATATATCTTTGAATATGTTATGGAATATGGATAAACAAGAACTTTGCGTTTTTAGCCAATTTTTATCCCCTATAATGTACCTGCATAGCATGCTATAAAAGCAATTCAATGAAGTTGCTGGTGAATTTATCTTTTCTAAACAATGGAAAGGCTAAAAAGTCATAAAGGAAACAATAACTTTGTAGCTTACATAGGATAGAAAGGGGCGAGGAAGTTTGACTTGAGAAAGTTATGAAGAACATACTCATACGATCTTTAAGCTCCAACACTCGGCGAAAACACACAAAGTTGTGTCAAACGTTAGGATACGAAGTCTGTCGTAACTTTACACCGCGCACTTGTGAGGTTGCAGGTATAACTCTTTGTATTAGTTTTCTACGAAAAATGACTTCGTGTATTTGGTATAAGTACAGCAATTGTTGAGACAATGTAGGTAAATCAAGGCGATGAAAAAACATCTTGGAAAAAACTTTTAGGGTTCCGTACCTCAAAAGAAAAAAAGGAACCCTTATAGGATCACATTTTTGTCCATCTGTCTGTCTGTCAAGACCCTTTTTCTCAGGAACGCGTGAAGGTATCAAGTTGAAATTAAAATCAAATACTAAGAATCTACGGTCCCTTGAAGCTAAAAAAAAAAATATAAAATACGGCCGAAATACGGCCATTTTTGACGCATATTTTGACATTCACAAATAAATTAAAACCTATTTAGTTGACGTTAAGGATCCAAGTAAATTACACGGAAAAAAAAGAGTTTCCAAGTTCTATTCCACCAAAATAATTTGCATTCAGTCAAGAAATCCAACTATTTTGGACATATTTTGTTCACAGAAGGCAATATTATTTCCCAGAAAAAAAATCATTTTATCAATCGAAATTGATAAACTTCTTTTCGTATGAACAAATATTTTTTTTAACTAAATAAATGTACGTTTTAGATCAACCAAACTTAAATTAATTACCCTAAGACAGTTAATGTTCTTGTATGAAATAAATACATTTTTATATGCAACAATTTATTTTTCTTCGTTTGAAACAAAAAATAATTTTGCTTTGATATAATTTATTTTGCCCCAAAATCATGGTTTTCTTAAATCGGCGATGTCACTTATTAAAAACTATATCTTTCGATGAAAATAATTTAGTTAAGATAATATTGTTTTGAATTAGAGAAAATAATAATTTTAACAGAATTTGTTAGATTCTTGACTCAAAATCTGATATTTTAAGCTGAAACTCTTGTTTTAGTCAAAACAAATAAAATACCTGCTTTAAAATATTAAACATTTTCGTTGAAATCAATCAGCTAGTATCGCTTTGAACGAATTTTCTTTTCGTTTAAGTAAATACCTGCATTTTTAAAATTGAATGAACCTCATCACTGTCCTTCATAGGATTTCATGTTAGCTTTTAATTTTAAATAATTGTTTATTGTAGGGTTTTGTGCGTCAAATTAGTATCAGTTTATGCGAGAAACCTACAGTTAATTATTTTCTGAGAATTGAATGTCAAAACAATTGTAATTAAACATAACGCTGTATAATCAGCTAAAGGCGAGAATAGCTACTAAGCTCGACAAAGTCCATATAAAGGCACTGCGGTAGACTGACTATATGGCCCAAGCCTCCAAAAAAGAGGCCTGTGCCTCTGCAGTAGGGCACTAGCTCGACAAACGTCCGATAAGACACACACTAAGTCAGTGCGGTAGACTGACTCTATATGGCCCAAGCCTCCAGAAAAGAGGCGTAGGGCCTTTAAAAAAACTTTATTTAATCTTGACGGATAACTATGTCATTTTGGACCGAAACATTTTTTGATTTAAACTAAAATATAATGTTATTAATTTAAGAGCTGATGTAGTCAAGTTAAGAGCACTATTCTCTTGTGTGAACTAGACATTTCTTCAGTGCAATAACACACGAAGTTCTACGCCCAAGAAAACTAAGTGTTTCAAATAAAGAAGCATATTTTTCTTCAATGAATTAAATATTGTTTCAAACTGATAGAGTTTTAATTACTGGTTCAAAGAAATTTAATCTTGTGTTAACTTCATATTATTTAAAATATTTAAGAGAAATAATATCTTAGATGAAGTAAATATTCGTTGGTGCATATATAAAACGATATTCTCATGGCTCAACTAATTCTTTTTTACCGTGTATATTTACAATAAGTATACGTCTTAAAATCTTATGTAACATGTGTTATATTTTAGCATTAAATTAAGTTAAACGAGTCGACAATGCACAAGCCTAAATGATGTTTAAATATATATTTTTCTCAATATCCAAAAAAAAATAGTAACAATGTTATTAGTTGCAATACATAATACACTTCCAAACTGAGCTATAAATAATTAAACGTATTTTTACTCCTATTAAACTGTCCGTTAAAGGTATTGTTAGATTTTTTAAGTAATGTAAAGTAGAGTCAAACACACAATAAGCATAATTAACGTTAATTTTTTTTTTTCAATCATGCTACAATATGCGACCATATCTTGTACAAGCTTCTTTGGGATAAATTGGACTTGCAGTACAGTATCAGAGAGCGACCTGTAATGTTTTAGCCGGCCGCTCAAGCAGTCCGAATATGTAATATGGAAATGGAACGAACTTTTTAAACCCAAACATTGATAACTACAGAGATAACTCATCAAGTTTTATTTTAATTTCGGACTGGCACAACTAAAAGAATGTGCCATGAAATTAATATAAAAAAGTAAAAAAGAAATGTTCGAATTTCGGCGAATTTGCGGCAAAATTACCTAAACTGTCAATACAGTTGTCAATATAATAAGTTTTTAAATAAACATGTACGTCAATATGTTATTGTTTTTATTTATATGCATGTTGGCGAATAGCTCTATACAAACCTTGGCAACAACTGAGCGTTATCGGACTCTGTAATGCATGCCTCGGCTCTAAGCCCACATACTCACGATCGCCCGGTTATGCTGCATTTGCGGGCTGCGACAGTATTGTTCTATTTTAAGGATTCATTCATTAGCTTTTTCTGTAACTTTAAGTTTCGTACAGCTTTCGTCAGCTGCAATAATATAACAACAACAGAGTTGAACTATATAGCGATGTGAAGTGATATAACCTTGTTATAGAATTCATTGCAAGAACTGGAGAATCACAAGCGTTCTAGTTTACAGAGATTACAGGACGGTGGAGCAGCAGTGTCGCTGTTAAACATAGAATAGTTAAACTTTATTGTATTTCCATCCGACTTCAAAAAGGAGGAGGTTCTCAATTCGAGTGTATTTTTTTTATGTTTGTTGTCTCAGAGCCTTCGACTAGTGAAACGATTTGGATGATTTTTGTTTTTTTTTTGCAAGCTGGTACTTCTCGTGTGGTCCCATTTCAATTTGGTTCAGTTGCACAATGGCACCCATGAAAAAAATATATAAGTCTTAATTCTTATATGGATGATTGTGTAGCATTGTGTTTTTAGTGTACGAAACAAGCAATTCGTCACTAAAAAGTAAAAAAAATAAAATTTTTATCAAAAAAAAAAACAACTGGCTTCAAAAAATGCACTAAAAAGGTAAAAAAAATCAATTTCCAAAAATCTGATTTGAATTACAGTTTGGAGTTGGTTTCATGCAAATGAAGTGTGTTATACTGTAATTCAGATCAGATTTGTGGAAATAAGTAATTATTTTTTACCTTTTTAGTGCATTGTTATGATGCCGGTTGTTAAAAAGGTTTTTTTTAGTAACAACGTTTCTGCTTCAAAAAACATTTTTTTAAAAGATCATTTAAAAATATTTAGATTTCTGAAATTCACTTTCTTCGTAAAAGAAATTAAAATGTTTAATGGCGACGCTGGTTAGCTCCTTTATGTCCTCTAAGGTATAACTAACAAACAAACTTTCACTTCAATATATTAGTTATGATTAATGATTTAAGAATATTCAATTAATGTATTCAGTTAAAACATAATCAGTCAGTCGCACAAACACGCATGTGGTTCTTTTGAATAAGGGTGACGTCGAAACTCGATACTGTTGAGACGTTTTGTAAACGTTTGACGACGGTCGTATCGATTACGGACTAGCATTTGTTCACTTCATCGACTTAATAATGAAAATGAAGTCTCAAAAGTGTTGTTTACTTCTATCCTATGGTGTGGGTGACGCTGGCTAGGTCGTCCAAAAATATTCCGGATGTCTAAAAACCATTTTTCAATGTTAAGGCACATGACACATGGAGAGCCTATATAATATAATATTTTCTAAAGTAGGTAAACTTTAAATGTCCACACACACAGCTATAAATATATTTTAGTTTTGTACAGATATATTTTGCCATGTGTGTAACGGGCTTTTTAGTTCATACACTCGTTAGTTAAGAACTTTATAATTTTTGTATTTTACTGAATATTAGTATGTTTCTAGATCATATGACATAGTGCTTTTTTCGAATTATATATGTATATAACCTAAATTGATTTGTTACCAAACATTCTAAATTTCTTGATTTTTCACACATGATATGCAAAGTAAATCTCACATCTTGATGATGATTCTCGTCGTTCTGTTGACCAATTAACATTTTTTTAACAAAAACATAAACCGACTTCATATCCAGTAATAAGTAAAATATAAGCCCCTAAAGCCGACTTATTGACAGAACATTCAGCTAGGCAAATTTTTTATTCCCCTTGAATCGATTGCTAAAAATAAAGACAAGTGAGCACCTAAAATACCTAGATAAAAAGGTTCTGTTCGATTTGGTTTCAACATTATGACAAAGAAACTGTAGCTTAGTGTTTTGTCTGTTTGTCTACTTTAGGGGCAGTGGCAATCGACAAAAAACCTACTCACTTTTGAAGTCGGTTAAAAATAGGCACTCTAAGCTATACAATATGGCATTCAACGCATTGGCTGCACATGCTCAGTTCGTAGAGCAGTAGATGCGCTGTCAAAATTGTTGCCATATTGTTTGTTTTAATTTGTTAAATAGAACGATTTCAATGTCTATGCGAAGTCATAGCTCTCAATGCTGTCAGAAAACGCAGGAATAATTCAAATTGTAACGACACTATAGATCTATTAAATGTAATTTTATTATTGACATATAAAACTATTATGTAATATTGACTGTTTGCTGTCTTGAAATAATAATTAATAAATAATGTGATCAAAGAGCACAAAGAAATGAGATCTCCCAAGTTGTTCGACAATGTTTTTGGATGATATCTTAACCGACACAAACCGAACTGAAAATCACCACTTTGTAGTGAAATATTTCAAAACCCGTTTTTGACATTCATAATTTTGAATTTTGAATTGTCGTAAAAAATTAAATTAAAAGTACTTAGTAGTAAATAGTAAAATAAATAGTACTTTCCTAATGTATAAAATGAATTATAACATATAAAATAAAAAAGTAGAGATACCTGTTCGAGTGATGTATATTTTCCTTCGGAGGGGGCATGGGAGTGGGTATCCTGCGCCCCCCCTTCGTGCTGCTCCCACTCATGGCGCCTCCACGATTGTCCTCAAGTCGGAACTGTAAAAAAAACTCACTTCAGACCACTCTAACGAATGAGCTGTGGGATTTGGTGCCGCTTTCAGCACGAGCGTCAGCTTCTGATTTTACACAAAAATTTCGAGACACTGGCACTAATAAATGAATCAATTTCGATAATGCACCTTTTTTATTCGCTTTTTTCAGCAATTTATTTTCAATTTCAATATTTTAACAAATTAGCTTAAATTTGTTACTCGGTGGCAACGAGAACCTATTTAGTTCAAAACCATGTTCATAGGAAATCTATGTAAAGTTTTATGAATGGTAGTTTTTGCTGATTTCTAGTAACAATTAAGAAAATACGATTCGCATCGCATCGCACCATGCTTCATACAAACGAATTACTCACTTATTTTACACTAGTTTTTTCCCGCGGTACCACCCGTCCGAAATTCAGTTATTGGTGTAGGATTTCAATGGCAACTTCTCAATTATAGAAAAAAACCGACTCAAACATAACGTTTTCAAACATACTCTATCTTCATGCCAAATTTCTTATTAATCGGTACAGCGGTTTAAACGTGAGGAGCCAACGTTACTTTTGCATTTATAATATAAGTATGGATTTACAAATCAAACACTACAAAATTTTGTTGACATGTACTAGGAAATATATCTATCACAGTCACTGTCACAATCACTAGTAGTGTTTGTAAAATTGAAATCTACTTGTATTTTTTCACAATATATATTTTGTGAAAATTACGACCGGTTTTGCGTTTTATCGCATCGTTAGGTTAAACTAATAAGTATATTTTAACTAAATATAATAATAATAATGTTTCACCAAGCAGCCTCCCTGCTTATCTTCTATCAGTTATAAATATCCATTTTTGCAGTAAACCAATTTTTTATTCAATTTCATAGGTTAAAAGTTACACAAGATTCTAGTTTTTCATACTACCTAGTGATCTTATCTAAGATTTTTCACCATTGCCACTCGAAAAAGGGGCATTTTATTCGTCGATAACATTGAATAAAACTCACTTTTACTTACTGAGTATATAAAAACATAACAGTGAATAAAACTTACCTTTATTCACTGAGTGAATAAAAACATTTTGAATTTGGAACAATTGTTAAATTATTTTAGTTGTTATTGTGGTTGTTTTATGTCATTGTTCTCTTATTACCCGGTAATAACTACCGAATATATATCAAAATGTGATATATATATTAATTTAGTAACTCAAAAGTAAGTAAAATATAGTACTTTTTATTTCCTCGCAGTCATTAGAGTATAAAATACGTGAAAACTAAATTCATCCCGGTCCTTTGTAACCCTCGTTCCGCTCAGCATTCTACTCTAGAATCCTTCGCTGCTCTCGGGATCCTCGAATTAAACCCCCTTTTTTTCATAGACATTTGACTTAAGATCCATTCTACATAATTGCACAATGTTTATTCAGTAAATGTCAAAAATAAGTAAGAAATTCGTTTGTATGACGCACAGTGTGAGGCGCCGCAAACCGTATACTCAACAGACATAATAAGAACACAGTTAAAGAGTAAGAGAGGGGACACAACCTTTTTAGCTAAGAAAGTTTATACTTATCTTACATTATGCACCTTAACCACTTTACAAGAAACACTTCGTAAATGCATTTTTTTAAACCTATAGCTATAACCGACCCAATAAGGAACGTGAGATTTCTTTACTTAGGTACTCTAAGTAAGAGTACTCTAGGTTATTAATTTTTAGGGTTCCGTACTCAAAGGGTAAAATACGGGATCCTATTACTAAGTCTCCGTCCCCCCATTCGTCCGTCTGTCGCCAGGCTGTATCTCATGAACCGTGATAGTAAGACAGTGGAAATTATCACAGAAGATGTATTTCTGTTGCCGCTATAGCAACAAATCCTAAAAAACAGAATACAATAAATATTTAAGGGGTCTTCCATACAAAAAACGTAATTTTTTTGCTCGTTTTTGCTCGATATTGATAACGGCAACAGGTAGACGCTTGAAATATTTACAGAATATTTAGTTATACATTCACTTTAAAAATAAATAATTAAATTAAAATAAAACAAATATTTAAGGAGGGCTCCGATACAATAAACGTGATTTTTTTGCGGTTTTTTAGATAATTGTATGGAACCCTTCGTGCGCGAGTCCGACTCGCGGACGGTTTTTTATGAACGGCCCATCTCCAATTAGTTTCAACAAAATTTTGATCCAAAACGAATACTAATTTTAATGAAACAAAGTCTATTTCATTTCTAAAGTACAACGAAAATAATAAAAACTACTCGATCTTACTTACCTTCCTCTATCACACTTTGTGACACTAATAATCGCAAAACCAAGCTGAATGCAAACTGAGACAACGCTTTTATTATTCAAAACTAAACCATAATGTAAAGTGACAAGGATCATTTTCATACATCAATGTCGTGAAATTATCAGTGGTATTGTGAAATATTCGTCAAAGGCAACGACAGACTCGTCAGGAATATTATGACGTCTCTGAATGGCACTCCGACCTAATGTACAGCCAGTGCTTGCTCTAGATAACAACGAGATATATAATTTCTAGTTTAATTTAAAGGACTTTTTGAAATGAAAACTGCTTTAGCGGCGTTGTGCATTTTTTTTGGTATGTGTAAAAAATGTTAAACTCGCGTCAGGTCACTTGTCCTGATCGAAAATTCATAGAAAATTTGTAAGACGGAACTCGCGTCAGGTTAGTTTAGTTTTTGTGATGGGTAAAAAATGATAAACTCGCGTCAGACTGATCGTCAGACGGAAACCATAATGCCACGCCATAAAAATTCGCAGGACGGAAACCATAATGCCACGCCTGTTATAATTTTGAATGAAAACATCTTTAGCGGCGTCGTGTAAAAAATGTTAAGCTCTATAGGACTAATAAATAGTAAGAGGAAAAGTATATAATTCTACTGTACGTGTGTATGTCACCGTACTCCTCCGGCAGGACCGATTTAAATGAATTTTCTTGTATGTGTTTGAGTGGCGCAATGGATGGTTTAGGTTCACAAATCAGCCCGGCAGATGGCGCTGCAGTCGGATGCAGGACAACGGCTGCTCGGTCAGCGCCATCTGCCGAGCTGATTGGAGATGGCTCCAGCCGTTTAGGAGAAGTAGAGTGGCATACACACGTAAAGAATTTATGCTTTGTCCTGAATAACTGACAGACGGATCAACGGACAGTCCAAACCGCTGATTGTAGAGACCTGAAACTTGGAGGGTGTGTTCTTTGTATGACGTAGGCATTCGATAAGAAAGGATTTTCCGAAAGGTTCAAGTGCGAGTCGGACTCGCACAATAGACCGATTGTAATGAAATTTTGCTATGTTACAATACACACGCCGGGAAATGTTTCTGAGAAAGAAGAAAAGGGTCAATTGAGACAGGGTCAAGTGCGAGTCGGACTCGCGCAATAACTCGGGCAAACCGATTATAATGAAATTTTGGTAAGTTTCCAAATAAGTACAACCGTGTCACAATAGGTTGGTGCGGCAGTTGTTTTAAGGGCCCTCTTTGACCCAACTAGCGCCGCCATTAGATATCCTCAATTTTCTCTTCGTAGAAAACGAATTTCTAAAATTCAAATGTCGCAAATAGATAGCTAGTCATAAGCTATTTTTAGAGGAAAATTGAGGATATCTAATGGCGGCGCTAGTTAGCTGCTATAAGCGCCTTAAAAAAAGAAAATACGTTCGCCCGGTCAGCTAGTTATTTATAATAATGAGAGTGCGGATAACACATGTTAAAATGTGATACGATACGATACGATACGAGGTGAGATAAAAGTAATTGTAGAGCATAGCTTACGTTACACTGTATAGAAGGTATATCTACATGATGACGTGTCAATAGGTGATTGTATAGGAAAATAAATAAACAATCTTTATTTATGATGTTAGGTTGTGTCACAGAAAATAGTCGAAATTTAGAGCAGTTAGATACGTGTGATCGGATAGACAGCCAGTTCAATAGTAGTTGTGGCATAGTAATATATACCCCGGTCCGTCTCCTTAGGCTATTTTAACGCCAACGGTCTTCGTAACCAAAGAGAGGAATTATCGCAATTCCTCTCGTCCCAAAAACCGGACGTCTTCCTCATCCAGGAAACGTTGCTAAAGCCCGCTGTCCGCACCCCTTCGATCGCGAACTATCGCACCGTCCGTAATGATAGAACTGCCTCCAATCTCGGAGGCACTCTCATCTATTACAGGCGCTCCCTGCATTGCTCCCCTATCGATCCTCCACCACTTACGAACTTAGAAGCAGCCGTCTGCCGTTTATCTCTCTCCCTTAAAAGACTTGCTCGAGAGCGACCTTCATTCGCTCTTAAATTAAGGCGAAGCCGTCATTGTTGCCGGCGACGTAAATATGATGGCGACATAGCACTTCTAAAGAATGTAAGGCTAAGCTTTCGCTCTATAGAGGTGCTTGACGAACTTGACTCGGACCACTGCCCTGTCGTCCTCCGATTAGGTTTCCCTTCGGACTCTCCTCCCAACATTAGAACCGTGACGGACTGGGATAAATTTGGGCAATTGCTCGAAAATCCCAGCTCGCCACATCTAGACCGCGTTCCCAACGTAATCTCATCCGCAACCGACCTAAACGTAGCTATCGACTCACTCACTAGCCACCTGACCGTCACCGTTGGCGAGTGCTCAAGATAGGTGCCGGTTGGTGATTATCACCACCTAATCCTGCCTCAGCACATCAGGTCGCTAATGACTGAGCGTAACGCAGCCCGCCGCGCACGCGATCCCGCTCTCACTATCGAAAATAAAGCTTCGACTTACACCGCCGCGTAAGAACCGCTGTAGCTGAGCTTCGCGCCCAACGTTTCGGTGATCTTATGGAGAACATTTCTCCTTCTCACCAAGCTTATTGGCACTTAGCCAGAGCTCTAAAATCCGAAACCGCCAACTCTCTCCCTCCGTTAACTCACCACAACAACGTTCCCGCTTTCAATGACGACGAAAAAGCGGATTGCCTAGCGTCTAGCCTCCAAGCCCAATGTGCCTTCAGCACACAGCCTTTCAATCCCGACCACGTGCGCGAGGTAGACGGCGAAGTGGAGCGCAGAACTTCTCTGCCTCCACAAGACCACCTGCCCCCTGTCACTGTCGACGAAGTCATACAGGTCGTCAAAGACCTACGCCCCCGTAAAGCCCCCGATGCGGACGGTATCTCTAACGATATCCTAAAGCGCCTCACTCTTCCTCTTCTCTGCCTCCTAGTAGCGATCTTTAACGCTGCTATCGAACATTGCATCTTTCCTTCTCAATGGAAAGATGCCATTGTTATAGGCATCCATAAGCCAGGCAAAGCTCGTACCAAAGTCTGGCACAACGATTTAATTTTTAAACTGTACAACTTTCAGTTGCCAGATCGTCTCGTGCTCATCATACGAGACTATTTGTCGAATCGTAGCTTTCGCTACAAAGTTGAAGGCACTCTCTCTTCCCCCCGTCCTATAGAAGCAGGAGTCCCGCAAGGGTCCGTGCTCGCCCCCATCTTGTACCTTCTGTACACTAACGACATCCCTAAAACGATAGGTACCCACCTAGCCCTCTTTGCGGACGATACCGCTCTCTATACCACCGATAGGCAAGTGAGTCGAATCACTAAGAGACTCCAACCCGCTATCACCGCCCTAGGCGAATGGTTTCGGAAATGGAAAATCGAGGTGAATCCCGACAAAAGCTCTGCCGTCCTCTTTACCGTAGGCTGCCCTCCGCGGCCACCTCCCCTCTCCCTCTTCGGTCGTGCCATTCCCTGGCAAAATAAGACTAAATATCTCGGTGTGACCATGGATAGTCGTTTGAACTTCCACGCTCACATCAAAATAGTCAGAGACCGAGCCGCTTTTGTCCTCGGTCGTCTTTATCCCATGATAGGCAAGTACAGTAAGATGTACAGAATATTTACACAACTTGCATCCGCCCCATACTAGCTTATGCTAGCGTAGTCTTTGCGTTATCCAAGCGCAATCTCCACAAACTTTAGACCCTCCAAAACCGCTTTCTCAGAGCGGCCTCTGGGGCCTCTTGGTACGTCCGCAATGCGGACCTACACAGAGACTTCGAACTCCCAACGATTCCCCAATATTTCAAAGACTTGGCAGTTCGCTTTTTCGAGCGTACGCAAAATCACCCGAATCGATTAATTGTGCAATCCACAACGTATCATCCCCCCGATCGATCCGAGCACGGTCGTAAAACTATAGTTAGGCGGCCTCGGCACGTACTAACGGCCCCAGATGACGATCTCGCTGTCCGGATAGCGAGATTAGTCTCTACGACCTCCCCGAATAGGGCCTCCCTCCAAACACGACGCCGACGTCCCCGGGTTCGTCGGCGCCCACAAGGATACACGAGGTATCAAAGAGTGCCGGGGCGCTTCTCGCCTCCACTTAATCGCAACCGTACCCGCGTAACGGGGAACTCCCCTCCTGGCGGTGACTCACCTTCGGGTTCGAGACTCACGCCGGTCGAAGGGACGCCCCTGAGAGCGACAACCCAAGCCGAGGCTCCCCCGCGGGGAGCCCTTGAGCGTTGGGCGCTATATGGGCTGAGGCTCCTTCAGAGTCTCGCCCCAAAAAGCCCGGTGAAGCAGTAATGGCTGCATCAGCCAACTGCATAGTCAGTTCAGAAAAAAAAAAAAAAATAGTAATATATTACGTTGAATATAGCTTATAATATTATTGAGAAATATAGGTAGGATATTGCTCAAAAATATACAATGGGTCAAGACATGTCTTGTGTGTGACATGTTTAAGTGCTAAGAGCGAATTGTGTGTAAAGGACATTGGTTCCCTACAATTTAATATGACGTATGAGTCGTAAATATAGGATTTTAATTCTATGACAGAATGAGATGAAAAATGTAGTACGTCAAAAAAACAAATAAACAAACATTATTATTTATACTAAATAAATATGTATACGAAGTGATGGGAAGTAAATAGCTAGTATGTTTTCACTTCTGCCGGCACTCACAGAGTGCAACCCGTTGTTTTTTTTTTATTTTTTGGATATCTACTTCGTGAATTTAAAAGCAAATTAGTTGTCCGGAATATAGTTTACACATAGGTTAGACAACAAGCATAAAAATTTAGTTGGCAATTTCTCCAGCCAGTATTGTGCCGCGATAGCTCGATTAGTAGACCACGGAATCTATGGTTTGCAGGTTCAAGTCCTGGCTTAAGGACAAATCTTCTGACTGCGCTATGAAAATAAAAATAATAGTTTATGCATATTATGTATAAATTTAGAAAAATAATTGTACTACCTAGAAGCATCAATTGGTATCAGATTTGTCTAAAACTTTTCCATTAAAACTTTTTGCAACGAATGCTGGCCACATTTCTCCTCTGTAGATCAACCTCTCACTACTATACTAACTTTGACTTATCATAAAACATGACAGATTAAAACTTGTGCTACCACAGTAGGCAGGCTGTGGCTGAAGAATGATATACTAGTGTCCACATGTAACTTACCAGACAAGCAGTATGGCTGCACGATTCCTCTAACCATAGCAGCAGGTTATGACGAAAGAAATCACTACGGGAGTAAAGTATTCAAGCGGATCTCGTACAAAAATACTGACTATCAAAAATAATCTTCTTTTAAATCATTAGTGCTTTTATATAGGCATTTAATGATAAACTGTGCAGGTTTGTAATTTAAGCACTAAGTCGCGATGTCAGAAACATTCACATATTACAGGCGAAGTACAGATTCTATGATATGATATTTCCAAGTAATATGTATAAGCCTATATACATTTTGCATTGCATTTTTTTTATTTTTTTTCAACTCAAAATTCTTTAGTTTCCCTTATAAATTTTTGGATGCGAAATTCCCGAGGATTTTGATATATCACAACGTATGGAACTTCTGTTTTATATATAAATACGTTTATATATATATACCGTACACTTTTATCCTACCATGCCTAACATATGGTTGCCAAAACTAGTCCTTATGTAAGAAAGACGTAAATAAATTAGCTATTAATCAAAGGAAAAATGAGAGAAGTATGTTGGGTATTAAATTATCAGATAAAAATAAAAATTAAACAATAAGAAAGAGAACAAAAGTAACTGATATACTAGAAAAATTAAGGAATCTAAATCTAAAGGCATCTAAAATGGAAATGGGCAGGCCATGTTTGCAGAATAGCAAATGACAAATGGACCAGGAAACTAACAGAATGGGTATCAAGAGAAGGCCAAAGAAGTAGAGGTTGACCGAAAAAGCGATGGGAGGTCATATTTAAAATAAAGATGTGGACAAGATAAGCTAGAGACAGAGAGTAAGATTGTGGTAGAATAAAGGGTATATGTGGTCAAAATTTAGGTTATATTTCAATTGCCGATTCATTGACTTAGAAGCTTGATATTTTACAACTTTGAGTGACCGTAGACCTTAGTACCTATTTGATATTAATTTCAACTTGATACCTCCACGCGTTCTTGAGTATAAGGATCTTGACTGATAACCTTTTTTTAATGCGTTATAACTACAAATTAACGAATGTCGGATTTTTTCCTATATTTGTGATGTAAAACTTTGCTTCGTGTCGAATTTCATGATTCTAGGACAATGTGGAGTACCCTATAGGATTTGATTTATTTACGAATCGCAAAATATGGCCGTATTTCGGCCGTTGTTTTTTTTGCGTTTATCCAGAAGCTAGAATTTCTTACAACTTCAGCGGACCATAGACCTTAGTACTTGATATTAATTCTAACTTGATACCTTGATGCGTTCCTAAGAAAAAGGGTCTTGAAAGTCAGACAGAGAGACAGAAGGACAACAAAATCATCCTATAAGGGTTCCTTTTTTCCTTCTGAGATGCGGAACCCTAAAAAGAACTAGCAGCCGATAAAAAAGTTGACAAAACTAAAATATTTTAGAGATTTAAGAGACGAATCTTCTGTTATTATTCCTTTTGATACATTTTAATGACGTGGAAGTCATTTTACAACGTTTTTACAAGCGACTTGTAACTTCTTGAGTGTGGGTTAGGAAGTAATACATTAATTACGATCCTATAAACGTTAGTATTTATGGACTTACGACCGATCTACTTAATGTTGTACACGGGAGTTAATTTAAGCGCTTGGCTGGTACTTAAAACCCTCTCGTTTGGTCTCCCAACGCGTGTCAACGCATAATGTTAATTTTGATTAGATTGACGTCTCTTAACGGTACTTAAAAACGCGGTGGTTATATTCTCTTTCGTACTTACAAATATTATCTAATACCTTTAAACGAGAAATTCTTGTATTTATGTATATATATATATAGATATATAATCTAAATCTCGGAAACGGCTCCAACGATTTTCATGAAATTTAGTATACAGGGGTTTTCAGGGACGATAAATCGATCTAGCTAGGTTTCAATTTAGAAAACGTTGTTTTATTCGTGTTTTTAGGCAATGATAAACTAAAAATATGACTCTTCCTGACATCTATTGGCGAGTAGTAATACTACTCGACAATAGATGACGTTGATAAGCAACACTAAAGCTACTTGACAATAGATGGCGTTGTTAAAAAAACTAAGTACTAACCATGGAACAGGTACCACTACGTTTATCGAGGGTCAGATCTTTGGTAGCGTTGTTTTAACTATGATTTTTACACTTAAAATTATTCTTAATTCTCAAGCAATCAAGACAGCTTCGACGTTTTAGGTTGGTTGGATTTGACTTTACGAGTTCTATAGTCCTAGAGGTGTCCAGGTTTGATGATGAACGGGATTAGGCGTCTCATAAGTAATATTAATTAAAACAACCAGCTAAGAAGTCTTTTAAACTATCGCGCTTTGTACACATTATTTTTATATTTTTTGGGTGCTTACACGCATAAAAACTTTTGCCTTTTTGGTTCTCGACGTTTTGGCCAAGTTATACTACTCGTGACCACGGCTACCTCGTGGCCCAAATTTACTTAAATTTTGCCATAAAAATTAACGATTAGGATATCAAAATTTTTCGTTAATTTTTTGTCCAAATTCTTTAAAACCTCATTTTTTTATTAAACTCAAACTCAAACTCATATCAAACTTTATTCAAGTAGGATTCTAAGAACACTTTTGAATCGTCAATACAATGTAAACAATGTTAATTTCTGCCAAAAAGATCTGGCAAGAAGTTCCATTTAAAGTACTAATACAGTACTTTGATAATTAGCTAAAGAGTATACCATATGTACCAATACAATAGGTAATAAAAAATAAGTAAGTAAGCTACTAAAAACAAAGTCAAACATGTCAATTTTTTTTTTGTTTTTATGTAGCATAGGGGGCGCACCATGAGAAGCGTCAAATATCGTTAATCGAGTGAAGGAATTTAGATATTTAAGAGAATTCCAATATTTAATAGTATTAGTGGCATAAGCGCCATCATAATTATATTTTTACACAATCACATGTACATACATATATTTACATATACTTAAAATTAACTATACTATCCATGAATATAATATAATAATAAATATTATAAATGCGAAAGTTAATCTGTCTGTTACCTTTTCACAGTGAAACCACTGTTCCGATCAAGATAAAATTTGTCATGCATATAGTTTTGAGTCCCGGAAAAGGACATAAGCTACTTAAAAACGTCAAGAATTATTCGTTTAGTAATTGAGGAGTTGCCGTTGAAATCCTACACCGATGACCGAATACTAAGCAAACAAAGAAGTTTGCAAGAGCAGACCAGCCTCCACAGCGGCACCCGTTCACAAGTATGACACATGAATCAGCCATCTCTTCGCTCAACCATGTTTTAGGGAACGTAACGACCCGACGCACATGCCACCACCGCAGAGACTTTGAGAGAGCATGACACACTCAAGCAACTCGAATAAAACTTCGATTGTACTTGTTACAATGTGTGTAGTAAAGGAACAAAATATAAATCCGATTCATATTGAGATTTACATACACAAGTTTACATTTAACATTACAGGGCGAACACGCGTACTCTGAATATGAACTGATTTATGTTAAAACACGGTGTATCAAAAATTGATACTACTAGAAAATATATACATATATGTATAAACTTACATAGGTACAAGTATAATAATATTATAAATATAGTATTAATAACCCGCTGCAATCCACCATCGGTCGCCCAGCGCCAGAGAGGTTCCAAATGCGAGAGGAGGCATCACACAAACTTGCACACATACCCACATGCATACAGATACTCACAGACGTTGTATATCATGAAGTAGCCCAGCTCCCACACGACAGTCCGGCTACAAATGCACACCATTTAACGGACTGTCACTTTGGAAACAAGCCTAAGGGAAGAAGAAGTGACAAGAAACTTCCCGGGTGTACACCTGTTAGCATCAATCACGCAGGAACCAGGCCAACCGAATACACAAAATCTATGCAAATATGTGTAAACACACAAACATGTACACGTCTATGCGCCACACCCACCCCCATCCAGAACCCCCCCAACACCAAGCAGCCAACGGTGGATGACTATCCATGGTGCATCCCCTGATCGTAATGTGTCATTAATTTTCAACTACATAAGTCATAGATGGATGTCCAGTATTGGGCCCATACCTTTAATTCCAGACATTATTATCTTTATTGAATTCTTCCACAGTATAGTATCCCTTGATAATTAGAACCTTTTTAACGTAAGTTTCAAAATACAATTCAAAGTTACAATACAATTCTTATGACTAAACCTCAAAACATTCAGAATTATCAAACATTATTCAGAACGAAAGGAATAGAATTCAATAGAATCCTTTTCTTTCCTCGATGCCGTACCAGCTCGAAATTAAAAATTTAATATTTAAATGCAGGACCGACTTCTCGGAATGATACGAGCCCTCATTTTTTCTCTATGTAATTGTTTCCGATTCTTTTCGCCTCTCGCATTGTAATTAGTCTTTGTGCTTTAAATAATGTATTGGATATTATAAAAAGAAAAACCGTTTTCGATGAAAATTTTCCTATGACTTTAAAAGACACAGATCTTTCAAAGTCATGTGGAACGATATCCTCCACTTAGATCTTAACTAGGGTATTAATAATCTCGTGTAATTTAATGCTTATCTCGAGAATCACATGTGTGAATTTAATATCCATAAAAGTGGAGATATTAATGAAATTTCGTATATATCTATAAAGCAAAAATATACTTTTTTCAAACAGACTTGAGCAGGCCCTGAAAATATGAACACAAGCTAATCCGACCGAAACCTTTATAATCCAGTGCCTTTTCCACTTACCACCGTCGGCTCCACTCACTATTAGCAGGATTTTGAGATTAAAATTTTAAAAGTTAGCCAGGTTAACCAACATCTGTCATTCATAAAATACAAAATAATCAGTTGGAGGATTAGAAATTAAAATATTTGAACACATGGCAACATGAAGTACCTAGTTCTATGTAAATATGTGCGTAGCATAGCTGATTTTACTATTGTTGGGGTCCATTATAAAATCAATCGCTTTATAGCGTTTTAGAGATAAATAATAGAAACAATAACAGAGATAATTATTACAATGTATAGGTGGTACCTAGGTGTCTGCCTGTATGTCTTTTGGTAACATGTTTACAATTTATGTAAGCAAACACTATATAAAATATTTGGTACCACTGTTATAAAAATGATGAAGATGATATTAAAAAATGTACATTTTATCAATATAAATATTGTAATATTAATATACGAACTTACAATCTAAATCTAAACCCTGTTTTATGAATAATAAGTTAATAGCAAAATTCACTTACAAAAAAATGTCGGAGGTAAACCCAAAGTGTACGGGAGTCATGAACTTGTTTCGTAACTTGGAATTCAATTAACAAAAAAAGAGTCTACCCTGAATTGACTATATTATTAAAATCAATGATTAATTCAAAAAACAAAGTTTTAAAGTATATTGTTGACAATATTGATAAGTTGTGACGTGTATTTATTAATTAAGTCAACGGCAAGTATCCCATTTAGGTTTTGATATTTTTGTGTTAGAACAAATGCGACAAAAATGACCGTATTTTGGGCATTTTTTATTTCTTGCATTGACTTCATTTTATTTCATTTATTAATTTCAACTTGATACCTCCATGCAATCTTGAGTAAAAGGGTCTTGACAGACAGACTGATAAACTTCAAAGTGTTTTAACTACAAATTAACAAATTTCGGGTCTTTCCCGATTTGTGATGTACCTTGCTTCGTGTCAAATTATTTGTTTTTTTTTTAAATTTTGATTTTTTGTGAGTGCCATAATATGCGACAAAAATGGCCGTATTTGCGTTGACTTAAAAATTTGATTCTTTAACAGATTAAAGAGACCGTAGACTTTAGTGTTTGATATTAATTTCAACTTGATACTCTCACGCGTTCCTGAGAAAAAGGGTCTTGACAGACAGACAGACAGACGGACGGGCAGAAACGTGATCCAATAAGGGTTCCTTTTTTTTTTTAATAGTTAAATCAAATTTGAATGAACAAAAAACAAAAGAAATATTCGTGTACGATAAAAATATTTATCGAAAAAATGCCACATTAACCACCTACATTTAATTTGTTACGTAAAGCCGATGCGCTCGCCCCTCGATCGCACTTTTATTTGCTTAGGGACGAGCGTTCATAGACAGGGTACTAGAGCTGATGTTTACTTAAAAATCAAATGAATACAGTAAGTACGTTATTTGTTTAAATCAATTTACATAGACAAGGAATAGGTATAGGAAGAGTTTGAGGTTCTTGTTGGTTACAGCCATATGGATTAAACCAGCGGACGTTCTCTTGATATTAGCGCATACATGCCACAACATATTATGTTTGGCCGATATAGTAGAGCTGACAGGCATAATATATGCACCACCCTCTCCCTGCTTACTCCTGGCATCAATTTTCATTTCATCGATTAAACCAAGAAAATAAGGAAAAAGTTGTAAACTAATAACACTAAAACTTTTTGCCAAAACTTGTGAAAAGGGGTCATTTTAGGATTTTTTCCTAACGAATAAAAGTGCATTAACAGTGTTTTTACGTTTTTCAAGATTTGAACCTTATCCCTAAGGAAACAGTTAATTAATTTTACTCGGATCTGCTCAACGGATCCGGAGAAACCTCTGCCAAAAATAAATGAAGAATGACGTGTGGAGAGATAATATACAAAAAACACATTTTGAGCTGGAATTAAAAGTTACATAAATATAATTACTCACTATTTTTGATGTTAGATAGAAAAAACAGTAAAAACAACACATAAACTGTCTCTGCAATGTTTACGCTTTGCGGCTTTACCAAAGAAACCTGTGGTTCACTGACTCAATTGTTTTTCTTACACCTTGATGGAGTTACTGCTGATGTAAACACATGGGGCGCTGGCATAGCTCGTGTTTATAATCAATGGACTGCACAGGAGTTCTGTAGATGCACCGCACTGCAGTAAGACTCGTGCTAGTGGTTAAATCGGAAACTAATGATATTTCTACACATTTGAAGTAGACCGTAGCGCGATGAAGGCACTAAAAGCGAACTATTAAACAGTTGTAATCGTTTACTGTGATTTATTAACCTTGTTCTCTGCTCCCTTTCAGTTCGAATGTAAAGTTCTGCATATCCGTTTCCTGGTTAAACAACTTAAATAGCTGACCACAATGACCATGTTGATTATTATCTATTTTCTGCATCTAAAAGTATATTGTGTGTTTTTAGTTTTCCTCTTTGAATATCTGAGACGATTAAAATATACCTTTTTATAACTATAGATAATAATGATAATGATGATAATAATTTTTGGACATATCACACAGCGCCATCTGGTCTCAAACTAAGCAAAGCTTGTGTTATGAAAACCAGAAATCGGATAAAAATACTTATATATATACTTTTTTGTAAATACATACAAATCCATATTAATATTATAAGTGCGAAAGTAACTCTGTCTGTTACCTCTTCACACTTAAACCGCTGAACCGATTTAGATGAAATTTTGTATGGAGATAGTATGAGTCCCGGGGAAGGGCATAAAATAGTTTTTATCCCGAAAAATTCAAGAGTTCTCGTGACGACAATTATAAGCGAGTTTAAACGAACTATAGTTTGCTATAGCAAAAACTTCATTAGAAAATTAAGGAATAGACGTAAGAAGCTATCCTATTAATATTATAAATGCGGTAGTTTGGATGTTTTAATGTTTCGTTATTTGTTACTTTATCATGCTTCAACCATTGGATGGACCGGAAACCGCTAAACCGATTTAGATGAACCGGGGTAGGAATATGTCCAGATTCAGCTATTTTTCATCACGGAAAATTCAATTAAGTTTTCATTCAATCCTGTTGCAACGGAACATCCAATTCAGCAGAAATTTTGCACAGATATAGTTGAGGACACGAAAATGGACAAAGACTACTTTTTATCCCGGAAAATTCAGAAGTTCCCACCATTTTACAATAAACCTAACTACGAGAACTTGAATATTGCATTTCGCTAAATTTAGATATAAGACTTTAAAATGGCGTATGTAAGGGCAAGGTCTATGTTTACATATGGCTCTGGAGAAATGATATTGCAATAATGCGAAATTAAGTACTCCATATTGAAAGAGAAAGGAAGTATAGACCAAATATATAGAAGACTACTCAATCTATATTTATGGGATAGACACTATTAACATTAAAAGTTATAAAAAACAGCGACAAATTTAGAGAATCAAATCAAATCAAACTGAATTAAAAACACAAAACAAGCAAAAATTAGTTTCATCTGCAATAAAATAATGATAAATCAATAAAAATTACAGAAATCGGAAGTACTAAATAAAGCACATTTAAACTCTTTCTCTTTAATACCTAATAAAAGCAAAATTTGCGTGTTAAAACATGGATTAAATACATTTTAATTAAAAAGTCTCAATATTTATATTAAACTTATTAAACCGAATATCTATTTCGAATCCCATTTACCAGTATTACACTAGCCATTAGTACCGAATACTGAGTTCAAACTGAAACGCAGTGAAATTCCGCTCGAGGTATTATTTACCATTCACATAACGGGCGGTACTTCTCTTTGCGCTGAACGCTCGTTATGGCTCATTTGCTGGGGCCTTGTTAGCTTACAGATCTTTTGCTGTGCAGTAAATGACGTTAAATGTTACTGATATTACTTATTTTTAAAATGAAAACAGAAGTGGCAATAGGCAGGTCACATTGGTTGTCGAACCGATAATCGCTGGGTTGAGAAAGTTTCTCGAGTGGCGAAAAATCAGAAAACGCAGCGCTCGTCGACGATAAACGACCTAGTTATAGCCTCAAGAATTCGGTAGGTGTGGGCCATTGAGAAGACATATAGGGGAGGCCTACATTCAGCAGAAGACATATTTCAGCTGAGACGACAGTGATTTTTTAATTTGATGTTTATGTTATTATTATCTAACTCATACCTTTAAACGAGCAATTTAGCATGAAAAAAGATTTTCATGTAATTTAATATGCTGGGGGTTTCGGGGGTGATAAGTGGATCTAGCTAGCTTTCATTTTTGGAAAACGTTTCATCCGTGTTTTCAGGCAATGAGAAACTGAAAATATGACTTCTTGAAATCTATGGGTGAGTAGTAATACTATTATTTTTACCGACACAGCATCACTAAAGCTACTTGACCATAGATAGCGTTGTTAACAATACTAAAACTACTTGAAAATAGATGGCGTTGTAAAAAAATCGGCCAAGTGCGAGTCGGACTTACGCACGAAAGGTCCTGTACCATTATCTACAAAAACGAGCAAAAAAATCACGTATGTTGTATGGGAGCCCCCTTAAATATTTTTTTTTTCTGTTTTTAAGTATTTGTTGTTATAGCGGCAAAAGTGAAAATTTCAACTGTCTAACTATAACGGTTAATGAGATACAGCCTGGTGACAGACGGACGGAAGGACGGACGGACGGACGGATGGACGGACAGCGAAGCCTTAGTAATAGGGTTCCTAATTACCTTTCAGGTACGGAACCCAAAAAAAAGGAGCAAGCTCGGTGCTACAGGTACTTATTGATTTTATGTTAAAAGTAAAAATGTTAAAATATTCAACTTTCGCAATAAGGCCTAACTACAAATTAAAGTTATACCGACTGAAAATAATTTATACTGTATGTATTAAATAAAACCTTGTATTTTTATTTTCTAAATTTTCTACGAAACACATGATAGTAAATATATAATATAAATACATATATAAAAATTCAAAGCGTGGTTTCGAAACGAAGCACTAAAACAAAAAAGTCTATTCAATTGGTAGGATAAAAGGAATTCAGTTGGATCCGCAATATGTTTGTTATTTTTGGTAGTCTACATTTCATTTTGCGACGGGTCCACAAAAAATATAGTAATTTCGGGAGCTGCTATTGTTTTGGAAGGAGAATTGTGTAGCAGAACTATTTGATTAGATTATGTTTAGGCAGGTAGATACAGTTATGTTATTCGGAAGCCTAATAACGATACGGTGTCCGTCCATATGTTTACAATACAGTATACACAGTACATACTAACACCATACTAAAAAAGAAAAACAAGTGGCTAAAATACAAACAATTATGTAATGGCAATTTGTGTTTGTCCCGAGTGAGCGTGTTTCTGTGTATATGTATGTATTTTTAAAAAAAGTATATGATTTATGTAAATTGTCCGGTACATACTTATTGAGCTTTGATTTTTTGGAGACAGTGGCACTGTGTCTAATACATAAAGTACTGGAATATTTATTATTATCATTATATTACAATTCAAGATGATTATTTGGGTATTTGTAACATTCCTACACTTTACTGTGATAAAAAATATTCTACGTCCATTTCCGTTTCTCCAGCTCTTTGTTTTAAGAATCAATTAAATCTATTAAACAATTTCTTAGTCATGACTTTTGTTTAGGTAATCTTTCGGAACGTCCCTCTGTCTGTGTATTATCATCACTTATCTATTATCGGGTTACAAATAATTCAGTGCCTTTTATGTCTGCGGAGTATCCCGACAATCGAAAAAGAACATAGGATAACATTCACACACTTAAGTGTGTAATCCGGAAGACAGACTAGACCGATGTGTATTTTATATTATTTGTACTATAAGTTAACTTGTCTCTACCAGAACCTGGAATTATTCGAAATGGCAGATTTGCAGCAGAGCTATAGTACGCATTCTTTGGCCATTTAAAACAGAATTAGAAAATTTTAAATAAATTCAGTTTTTTGATGTTTTCATTATGCTTACACCTTAGATTGTAATTTGGTTTTATAAATTCAACTGGTTACCTTCAGCAGTTAAGAAGACACATCCCTGTAGACATAAAGACGCTAGTTAATTTAAGCACCCTAAAAATGGTGAGTTTTTTTATTGGGATAACCCAAAGATTGCTGATCCTATTGATGTCGAGTTTCCCTGTAGGGTATGATCTAAGAGGCCAAGAGTTTTTAAATACCCCTAAGGTGTCTAACAAGCTTGCTGTAAATCTGACGGTAAGCGGTCACCGCAGCCTATGAAGGCTTGCAATAGCTGGGGCATCACTCGCGCGTTGCCGACCTTTCAAAAATCTAATTACTTCTTTCTTGAAGAACCCCATACTGTAGTCCTTAGAGAAAACCTTGGCAGGGCGTTCATTACACAACCTAAGCATTCGCGGAAAGAAGTTTCTCTGAAACCGAACTGTACGTGACCGTTTAGGTTCTAAGTTGTGAGGATAAATTACTTGCCGATGGCGAGCGGTGCGATGGTCGAAAGTAGTCGTGGGCATCATTTCGAACAATTCCTCAGAACACATCCCATTATACAAGCGGTAGAACACACACAGGGAGGCAAAGTCTCTCCTCAGACTTAAGGGTTCGATACGGCAAGTGAGTTTGGGATCGTCGACAATTCCCACAGTCCAAGTCCATCGTTGAACCGAGTCAAAAGTGCCAAGCTTGTATCCGGGTGCACTCGCCCAGAGATGGCAGCAGTACTCCACATGGGTCCGAACTTGCGACTTGTAAAGCAGCAACTTCTGCCTCTACGTAAAGTACTGCTTCGCTCTGTTGAGTACACCAAGTTTTTTGGACGCCATCTTCACCTTTTGCTTATGAGCAGCTCTTGATTGCAATATAAATAATTATAATTAATGCTAGTAAGTTAGTCTCGTTTAGTAAAGAAATATAATCCATGATGGCCGCCATAGATAAAGTTATTCAGTGCCCGAAAGAAATAAATTAGAACACATTGTCACTAGTCAAACCAAATATAGAATGTATATGTATTGTGATGCACCAGGCAGAAGGTCATTTAAATTGCATGCATGCGCCAGACGAAAAGCGGACAGAATTTGTGAACAATTCAAATAAAAAAAAGAACGAGTTGCACTTCGGGAGTGCCGGCAGAAGTGAAAACCTTTACACACGATTCGCGCTTAACACTCAAATATGTCACAAGACATGTCTTTGACATTGTCAAGAAATAATAATGTTTGTTTATTTACTTTTTTGACGTAGTATATTTGACATCGCAATCTGTCATAGAATTAAAATTCCATATCCAACCTCCCTGTACTACTCATAATCGCGAATACTAAAAATAAAAATTATAATAGGCGTGGCATTACGGTTTCCGTATTTTACAAAGACAAAGATGCACTTTGTTCAATTTCCATATTTTAAACACTTTATATACACATATTTTACGAATACACAGCAGTATGGCCACTACACAGACGGTCGAGCCATCAGCTGTCACCATCCATGGATGCGCGTAGCACGCTGTAAAATAAACACACACAATCATTCGCGCAAGCGCCCTGCGCCGCCAAAACGAAACAGCAGGCGCAGGCATACATTTTCGCCGCGCCGTAGAAAGAGAGGGGATTACTCCCTCTCCTACGCCGCGCCAGCTAGCTACTCTCCATCCGTCTTACGCATTTTCACGATCAGGACACGTGACCTGACGCGAGTTTATCATTTTTTACCCATACCAAAAAAAGTGCACAACGTCGCTAAAGAAGTACTCACTTCAAAAAACATAATCGTACTATAGATCGTTAACAGCTGAAATATATAATAGAATAGAAAAGTTTTTATAAACTAACCATAATATCTTTTAAAGATATAGGTTTTTAAATGAAAATAATTAACAATACATTAAAAACTACATTATTAAAAAATGAAAAAAATCTATAACTAATATATTATATAATAATATCTTTTAAAGATATTAATATATTTTGAGGAAATATACCTAATCAATAATTAATAAGTAATGTAAACGCTGTTCTTTGGTGATGACACTTGTGATGAACTGGTAAGCTGGGCCGATTTGACTATTTTAAAATAAATAATTATGATAGTAGTCCAAATATGAAACAAATTTGAGAATTTGAAAACAACTTGTGAATTTTGTCAATGCAAATTTTTGCATAAACACAGAGTGACGACAAACTGATTCGGTTGTTTATTTTCAGTTCAATTGTGACTTTAATGTAAGTATTTTATTGCAAAGGCACGATAAGATCTCTTAAGTACAGCAAGTATTTTATAAACTACCATATAATATATATGATGCCCTAAATAGATTAACAAACTATATGATTAATTTAAAAATTAAGAAATTCTTTTTAATTCCAAATTTCACAACCTAAAACTAACTAAATAGAAAACAATAGACTTCAAAAATAATTCGTAATCTTAAAAATAAAAAAGAGGAAATACAGCACAAAGAGAACTACCGCCCGAAATGTGAATACTAATTACACAATGCTACTGATGAGTATTGTAATAATACAGTGCACTGAAAATGTTCCTAGCGCTTTGAATGTCCATAGGTGACCTAATATATAGCTGAAAGCCTTTTGATTATACGTTATCTGAACGCAATCAGCATGCTAAATTGTGAGATAAATGGTTGTTTGTGGTTTTAACATTGAAGTTATATTTTTTGTTTATGACCTTAACCAGGAAGCGAAAAGAGTTTTGCTAAATTTTTAGGTAGGTCCACCTGGAACCACAGCTCACAGACTTATATTTGGCCATCTGTTCTAAATTATAGAAGCAGGTGTATTATGTTAATCACTAAAAACAGTTCGAAAAAAAAACCTTTAAGTAGGTGCGTCAATCACTAGAAAGAGATTTAGATAATAATATCCTATGGTATTTCTTACAAAAATAGCTTAGAAACCCAAAAAAAAAATAACCTACATTTACACTATTAAAAATGATTACAGATTGAATGTTTGTTGTAAAAATAAAACCTTACCTTAGGGGTAAAAAGTAATAAAAAATTTTGACAATACTTGATTGATTAACCCGTCAAATAAAAAATTCAATAGACTTTCGAGCGCAATAATAGGATCCAATTTAAAGTTTCAATGTTTATTGAAGGGGGTTGCGATTTTTTGTTGAATTAATCCACGCCTTTACAAAATCCCTTCTCAGTGATTGACGTTACTACCTACTAAAGCGACGTGGGAGCAAATTAGGATGAGTTCACAATCAATAAGTGGATTATGTTTTCATCCTTTATCCTCACAACTATTAATCTGAATATATGTTTATGTGTTACCTCATTTCGGTCAGTTGTAAATTATGTGAAAAATTGGTCAAACGTTAGACCATTTTAGTTGAATACATATTTGTCAATTTTTTGACAAGATTTTATTTGCTTGAGCTATGTGTGACATTGTAATTTCATCTTACAACTAACTTTTCGCCCAGGTTTAACTACCGTATCGATTTGATAAAGCATAGACCAGACTCTACTCTACTCAAATCTTGAAAATGTAATTATTTGCAAATTTGCACTAAGTTCGTGTCTTCTAGTTTTGAGAATAAGATTTGAAACATAATTGAATTCTGAAACAAACAGCGTAACATGGGGTTCTAATGATCAAGCTTAAAATTTTTTCCAACCTGTATATCTTCGTTACCGCCTCACAAAAATGTAAGCTTGGCTTCCAAAATAGGATTTAACTAAAGTTTATTATAAGACTGGATGTTAAATAAGCTACAGTGAGAATACTAGCAAGAAATAAGCTGCCGCAGCAAGGTTGTAAAGACGATTCGTTCCAGCTATAGTTGCGTTCGCCTCGCGCCCTGACGACGCGTTTATGTCATTCGAAAGCTTTGAGCTTTAGCGTAAACAAGTTTGAAAAGACGGAAACTTACCGTGCGTAAGTGCTGCGTGCAGCTTAAAATAAGCAACTCAGTATATATACGTTGTACTTAGTTTAAAATATTTTTTTATAGTTCCATAGCCAAAAGGCAATATTTATAAGGGTTCTATAAAAAGATATGTATGTCATAACCTTTTTATTCCGCCGTCTTTGACCAGATTATTTTACAAATATGTGTCTTTTGAGAACCACTTTAGAGATATGTTATGGAAATTGAGAATTAAGGCTAACTATAAATTGAACCAAGGGATGAAAACAAAAATTCACACACTCCAGCATGTGAGGTATCATATGGGCTATAGGGTAGATAGGGCTTTGAAAGTGCATTTGAGGCTCTTAAGTAACTTT
Organism: Apoda limacodes; assembly: GCA_946406115.1. Taxonomy (NCBI): domain Eukaryota; kingdom Metazoa; phylum Arthropoda; class Insecta; order Lepidoptera; family Limacodidae; genus Apoda; species Apoda limacodes. The sequence continues at coordinate 26,116,422 of OX291551.1, read as the reverse complement.
TTCTTGTACATTTATATTTTGAGAGTAATTAGCTTCCAATGATGAAAAATTTGTATATTTAACTTTTAAACTGCGTGATCTAATATTGTGAAATAATTGTTAGACTCCACAATAATTGTCATTCTAAGGAACCCTAACTTAATGCGTGTACGATACTCACTTGGCCTTTTTTTCTGTAAATTAAACATAACGCAAAAAAAATGATAGGTAAAAGTAAATACTAAGTAAATCTTCATATTTTGATAACATCTACAATAAGTATTACTCCCTTTAGCCTCGTTACAAACTCACTGGAAAATTCGCAATGAGTAAAATTACTAGAGTGCCAACCAAAGTACTGGAGCACTAGGCACTAGAGTATTGTTATGAATAATACTCTTGACTGAAATAAACTTTAGTAATTAGCCGTTTCCAAGAACTCCAGACAACAGTTAACCCTAAAATGTTTTATCGCTTTTCCAAAATGAGCACTAAAACACTTTTGTTTTAATGGTCTTGTGACTGGTAAAAGGCATTTTGTAAAGTTTTTGAAAATATTATAAAATCCATACTAATATTATAAATGCGAAAGTGTGTCCGTCTGTTTTTTGCATTTTCACAACTAAACCGCTGAACCGATTTTGATGAAATTCGGCAAGGTGATAGCTTCCACCTTGGGAAAGGACACAGGTTACTTAAAAACGTCAAGTGTGAGTCGGTTTTTTCTATGATTGAGGAGTTGCCGTAAAAATCCTACACCGGTAACGAAATTAAGGGCGGGCTGAGCTGCTGGAAAAAGCGAGTATACTATAAAAGGTAGGTACCTATTTCGTTACTTGCTACACATTTTTGGGTATAATTATTGTCATCAAATCAAGGGTTCCGTACCTCAAAAGGAAAATAACTTATAAAATCACTTTGATGTCCGTCTATTTGTCTGTCAAGACTCTTTTTCTCACAAACGCGCGAAAGTATCAAGTTGAAATTACTAGGAACACTAAGGTCTACGGACCCTTGAAGCTGTCAAAAAAATGAACCTTCTAAAACAACTCATAAAAAAAATATGGCCATTTTTGTCGCATATTTTGAAATTCACAAATAAACCAGAACCTATGGAATATTTGCCGCTGTCCTAGAATCATGAAATTTCACACGTAGCAAGGTCTATCATCACGAATATAGGGAAAAAAACGAATTTTGTTATAACACATTTTAAAAAAAGTCTTTATCTCCGTCTGTCAAGATCCTTTTACTCAAGAACGCGTGAAAGTATCGAGGTTAAATTAACATCACATAGTAAAGTGTACGGGCACTTAATATTGTAAAAAATCAAGGTTCTAAGTCAATGTAAAAAAAAAATTGCCCATAATACGGTCATTTTTATCGCATATTGTGACACAAATAAATCAAAACCTCTGGGGACTTCCCGTTGATCAAGGAGACTTGATCTCATGTTGGAAGAACTATCTACATAAAATACGTTGTACGGAACCCTCGGCGCGTGAGTCAGACTCGCACTGATCTGGTTTTTTATTTCACTTATCTCCATGGCAGGAAATTCATCCTCACACCTTAGAACCTAACTCACGTACAGCGCAGTTTCACAGAAACTTCCTTCCGCGAAAAAATTGTGGAATGAGCTCCCTGCCAAGGTTTTCTCTAAGGACTACAACTGAGGTTCTTAAAGAAAAAAATAATTTACCCTATTTTAATTGTTGAGCGTTAACATTCTATATTTATACCTAAAAAGTATGTTTGAAAACACCTAAAACTAGGTTAATCTCGCTTTAATAAATTGTTAAAATCCGTAATTTTTAGGGTTCCGTATGTGTCTGTCTGACCGTCTGTCACAGCCAATTTGTTCCGAATTTACTAGACCAATTAAGTTGAAATTTGGTAGACATCTCTGTGACCTTTTGGGACAAAAAACAATTGCAAACTATACCGTGTGACACAGGTAGTTGACTATTCCCTCCCCCTTATCTTCGAAACTACCGAGCCTAATTTTGTTAATAAATTCAGAAAGTAATTTTTAACGCGAGTTTAGCTTTTTGTTCTGTCATAAAAACAGTAACTCATACAAGCTTTAAACTTTACGTGATAATAGCAAACCGTAAAGTTAACAAAAAATATTTGAAAATAGGACAACTGTAGGAACTAGATTCGTAAATTATTTATTTATTTCTCCCGCATACATTTTCAAAGTGGCAAAACGATTGCTACTTTTATTTATTAAGCGTTCTACAATTTTTTTGCATAAGATTCTTTATTCTGTAGTGGTACGGAACCCTTAGAGCTCTTATAGACGTCAGTTTTTCACCGGACGCCTAATAAATAAACGGGCTAATCTGGACATAGGTTTCAATGAGAGCGTGTACACGAGACAAATGATGGACTGCTGAATATTATTAATATTGGACGTTTTTCGCCGGTCCGTGTTAAAATGCTAGTGCTAGTCCAACTCGCCCATGACCGTTTTTTTACAATATATATGAAAAAAAAAAACTTCAATTTTTTTTAAAAAATTGGCCTTAATAAATGTTTTGATAATAATGTTATTAAACTTTAAGTTTATTTCCTTAAACTAATCGTGTCAGATAAAATAGCAAAAGTAAAATATGAAAAGAATACAAAATTTTCAAATGACGGAAGACGAGCTAAGGGCAATTACAGGCAAAAAGGCAAATTACAAATTATCGTGATTAAGAAAGTCAATGTTTTTACAACAAAATCTTTGCAGAGGTATGTAAATAAAATTAAAAATGGTTTCGTTTTTCTATAGTTTTGACAGTAATAGAACATTAACTGATATTATAAATAAAAATTCTTGACATGAAGCCATTTCAAATACGAATCTGAACGAATCGATTAAAGTCTATATTAAAGTCATATGAAATATAAGTACCTAGTAGGAACGCTCCTAGGCGTTCTCATAAAGAGTACTGAATGGTCCCCTTGTATAACGCACCCTAATCATTGTTTTAAAATTTCAATAGAGCCATTCCACTGAAGTGTTGTAAGTACTGAAGCTCTACACTGCCTACAAAAGCTACCAAATGGAGACTATTGACTGTAACGTAAACGCTATAGAAGTGTATAGATTTTTTTTGCGAACATGTATTTGTATTTGAAGGCAGCAGTTTTGCAGATTTTTGGCTAAGAAGCTTTACCGATAGAATTGATATTTGTCATTGATGGATTCAAATAAATACTTTATATCTAAATACAGCTAATTTTTTTAGGGTTCCGTAGACAAATGCTATAACCCCAAAAAAAAACCTTATAAATTCGTCATGTCCGTCTGTTCGTCCGTAGTCGCAGCCTTATACAAATTCCACTGACTTTGAGTAGATTCCAATGAAATTTTATGGAAATGTGTCTGCCTGACATGCAAAATTATCAAAGCTAAGCAAATAAATATAAAATAACTATTAGTGTTGTGTTATGATATTAGTCGTTGTAGAGTTGTTAAAATAATTCCTTCTTACCACGCTCACATTCCGCACGTACTGTCGACGTGTATATAGATCTGCGTTGACAGCTTTGAGCTTTGAGCTTCGAGCTTTCGCATGGTCGAGCGGGAAATATGATAGGCAACTCGCTATATATATATGTGAGTGCTGAGTGTTACTAATTTAGACTACACGATATAATCAGTAGGATTGGCTAAGTACTAAACCTTCTGCTTGACAAGAAATATTTAGGATCATTGTTTTATTTCTATAATGTTAAAGTATAATGTACAAATATTAATTTTACAAGTATATAGCACAGGTTTACAACTACACAAACAACTACCTATAATGAAATTAGGCTAAAATAAGTTATTAAAACTCAGTTAAGTGCGAGCATAGACCTCGAGCTCTGTAATCTGTCCTAAGACAAAACGAACCTGCGCTCTCTCTTCTATTTCGATTTTTAATAAAGAAACAAGAGACCACAGGCTCGCTTAGTCTCTGTCTTGCTTTTGTGACGACTTTTTTCACAGCTGGCTAGGAAATGTGCAGTCCAGTTCTCTTTGTTTTTGGGTGAGAGTCGGACTCACACCGATGATATTGCACCTATTTAAAAAGATATTTCAATTTTTTTTTAATATTCAAAAACTATTTCCGAGATAAATACTATTGATGTGACAGATTGTTCTATAACGCTTTATTTGCTGTCAGGTAAATACATAATTCTAAAAGTTCGAATTTTGGCTCTAATGTAATATATATCCCAGCTTTATTCTCTAAATTTTGTTGCTGTAGCTATGAACGAAAAACTAGCAGATACTAATACTACACAGAAACTTATATTTAACAATTACTCGGAAGTAAATTTAACAATGACTTAATTTAGGTAATTTCAGTAAGCTTGCCATTAGTAATATTACTTAAGAGGATACGATTCGCGTCGCCTCACAGCGTGATACATACAAATGAATTTCCCACTTATTTTTGTCACTTACCATTCAAATACCATAAAATTTTAAACAAGTATTCTAGAAATAAATATGTAGATCTGCAGAGTGACAGTTTTTTATTCAATTGTATAATTTAAAAGTTATACAGGATTCTAGATTTTCATACAAATGGTCTCAAATAAGATTAACACTCAATAAAAATATTGACATACAAAATTTCAGTGTTTGATCAGTAAATGTCAAAATAAGTGGGAAATTTGTTTGTGTGAAGAGCGCTGCGAGGCGCCGCGAATCGTATTCTCTTAAGTAGCAGTCTTAATAAATAAATTGTGGTCATAATCTTAACAAAGCTTAATTAGTATTATTAATAATTCCGAGAGGTTAAACCAACTTTTGTTTATTTTCAGGATGTTGCTTATCGCAAATTGACCATCCAGACGGCAATAAACCCTAAATGATTTAATCGTCGCACTAAATTAGTGCTAACTAAAACTTGGTTTCACAAACACGACAAAATCTTGTAGAGAAATAAAAACTTTGTAACAAAAACAAGCACCAACTTCAAAAAGCTTTACTAAAAAGGTAATAATTATTATTTTAAAAAATTTGATCTAAATTACAGTTTGAAATTAGTGTCTATCTCTCGAACAGTTTATAACTCCGGGTCCGTTGGCTCCAAGCCCTAAATAATCTAAAAAAAAACGTCCGATCTGCCCTGCGTGTGTCAAAACAATTTTACAAATAGATTTAATTCAAAAATTGCTTTTTCTGCTTTCATACAATTTCATACATATATTTTTTACGACGTCGGAATTTTAAGGCTGTGACATACAGACAGTTGGACAGACGGGCATAGTGAAAGTGTAATGGTTCCGTTACGCTATTTATCTAAGGAACCCTATAAAATATTACTAGTCAAGCACATGTCATGCCGTACCTGTTAAGTTAACTTGGTCTGCTCTAGTCTACTTTAGTCTAAAGCTAGCAGGACCATGGTATCTGTGAAACCGGTGGAGCAAAAAAATTAGTGCTTTGGCAAAAGTATGGAAAAAAATATGGCTTAAGTTGCATCACGGCCTTATGATTTGGTGGTTGGTCGCCAGCTTTATAGACACTACAAACAGCCCAAGTCAGAAAAGTTTGTTGCAAAGCACGTACCAAATTTTAGCTTTACAGCCTCCTTTACAGTCTGTTAATAAATTGACACTCGAACGGACTGACAGACAGGCTGACATATCAATCTATGAGGGTTCCTTGTTTGACTTCGGAACCCTAAACAGAGACGCTAAATGAGTTTCGTATACGTTCTGGCTATAATGCTTTTCCAAAGAACTGAATAAGGAATCTAATTACTTTTTAATGGCCTCTTTAATAGACACGACAAAAATGAGGACTGAATTTGACAAGAATTTCGCATTCAGAAGAAAAGGAACGTATATATTTAGCGTATATACTTGCTTGATGTATTACATGGAATTTAAGTTAAGCAAAGTAATATTTATGCTATACAAGTATACATTAGTACTCCTATACTGTAATATGTATACTTACCCATTTTAATGACATGTGAAATAATAAAATTATCTCCAATACACAAATAAGGAATCCTTTAAAAGCGTTTTACTAAATATATTTAGGCAAAACAGGTTCGTACTCATCTGAGTACTTAGATTTAAGAAGTATGACAAAGTTAAATCAAACTTCAAAAAGTTAGTTGGCGACCGTTGCTCGGTCAGGAAAAACTAGTTTGGCAAATACAGCCTTTTTTTTTTTTACAGTTATCGATCAAAATAAAAGTTCTACTTTAACGTTCCTTTGTATAGGTAAAAAAGGGTCGTGATTTTTGTTCAGTTCTTGCAAGGGTTAGCTTATTGCACCGCGCCCCCGCTCGCCCCCTCGCAATTGATTTGTCAACCAACAAATACTTGGCAATTTTAATATAATTACAACCTAAATAGGGTTTCGCACCCAAAGGCAAAAAGCGGGACCCTATTACTAAGACTTCACTGTCCGTCTGTCACCAGGCTGTATCACATCAACCGTGATAGTTAGTCAGTTGAAATTTTCACAAAAGATGTATTTCTGTTGCCGCTATAACAACAAATACTAAAAAACAGAATAAAATAAATATTTAAGGGCCATACAACAAACGTGATTATTTTCTAGTTTTTGCTCGATGTTGATAATGGCAACAGGTAGAGGCAAGAAATATTAAGTAATATATTCACTTTAAAAATAAATAATTAAATTGAAATAAAACAAATATTTAAGAGGGGCTCCCACACAACAAATATTTTTTTTTTTTTAGATAGTGGTACTGAACCCTTCGTGCGCGAGTCCGATTCGCTTTGGCCGGTTTTTTGCTTTTACGCAAAAATAATAACTTTTATTGTTTAATGCACATACCGATTAATTTTTAAATTATATTATAAAAAAATATTAAAAAAATTATAAGTCAACTAAATTTTATCACGTGGAAATGACAGCATTGAGAATTATGTGTGACGTCCCAAATTACACCAAAAGAAAAAGTGTGATCCGGGAACGTTGGGAAGTGTCAGAAACTGTAGTGACAACAATTGACAAAGGATGCCAGGATGGTAGCAGATGGAAGTCTTTAGTATCTGCCTATCCCTTTGGGAAGTAGTCGTGATATTATGAATATCTAGTACGAGAAGAAAAGTGTCTATCATCATCATTATATCAGCCCATTGACGTCCACTGCTGGACATAGGCCTCACCTAACTTTCTCCACGGCGTGCAACTCTGTGCCGCCTGTAACCAACGACTCCCCGCTACCTTTACAAGGTCATCTGTCCATCTAGCGGGGGGCCATCCCACGCAGCGCTTTCCGGTTCGTGGTCGCCGCTCGAGAACCTTCTTCCCCCATCGGCCATCGGTTATTCGAGCTATGTGGCCTGCCCATTGCCACTTCAGCTTCAGCGATTCGGTGAGCTATGTCGGCGACTTTAGTTCTCCTACTGATTTCCTTATTCCTGATTCGATCACGTAGGGAAACTCCGAGCATAACTCTTTCCATCGCCCGCTGAGCGATACTGATATCTATATTTATATATATTTTATTTGACGATAAAATTAATAAAAGTGCCTCTATGAATAAATGAATGAATATGAAATATTTGTGTTCGTGTCATATTATTATGTAGTGTAAGTGCAGAATGAAAGCATATAAGCTGTCGCACAATGGCTTCCGTGTAATCCCCTTGTGTGAACGCGCCCTGACTATTGTTTCAAAATGTTAATAGAGATTTATTTATAGTAGGGTTGTACTTACTCTATAGTAGCTTAAGAGTCCATAAAAGACTTCTCATTAACTAAAACAGCATCAAATTATTACAAACAATTATATTATTAGAAAAAACAATATTAATGACCAAAGTAGTACGTAAAATTATGTTTTTTGGCAAGAATTTGAAGAAACCTTAACTCTAAAAAAAGTAAAAATATAATTAATATACTATATTAATAAATAAACTACCTTTACCCTTTTTCACTCCTCTTGAAATTGTTTTGACAAAGTCCTATCATCACAGCCAAAACATTCATATCATTCAAATATTTTATCACTAAACAACTTTGAAAGCATAATCGTAATAGTTATTTTAAACCTTTACAATAAACACTTTCTTAACTCAGGGTATCTACTAGGTAACGCCAGTGTTATTACTACTAAAATTATAACTGTGACAGTTTGTGACTATCCATGTGACGTGACTTAATTATAACAGCTGAAATAATCAATATACCTTCTGAGAGTTCCCACGTGAATAAGATTAAATTAAATTATATTTCGTTAGCCTCTCTTCATGGTAAAATCGAAATCGCTAAATTTGCGTTTTCTTTACGTTTTGCCATTATTTTTAGAGTGATGTCTTCGTGGGTGTGTCTGTATTTTAGCTTATTGTTTCACCCTCTATATCTCAAAAATCAATAGACCAATTTGTCTCGTTACCATATCAATCGTTACGCCACGTCATGACTTAAATCTGAAAAGAGTTTGAGCAAAATTAGTCCAGTGGTTTGTTTTTTATCGCTTAAAAATTGATTTTTTTAAAAACGCAAAATCTTCATTTTTAAATTCTCAAATATAAAAAATATCCTTAAGAGAAGTTGCTCGTGTGGTATTTGCTGCCGAACTAATCTTTCTTATAATTTTTTTAAGGTGACTTTATCTTTCCGCTGCTTGGTATATACGTAATCCTCTCAGGTTACTAAGCTAATCGAATGAAAAAATCCGAGTGCAAACCATAGTCACCGGTAGGTATAGAGCGCAATGTTTGCAAGAAAAAGTGTCAGTGGGCTGGTCATTTTTGTCGAAAGACGATGCCCGATAAAGGAGAAAAGAGGGTTTTTCAGCCTAAAGAAATCTAAAAAAGTCTATCAGACCGACGACCTAAAGAAGGTGAACTGAAGATAAAGTGCACAACACCTCAAAAAAAAAAGATAGGGGCTTTATAAATACTATCAACGAAAGTTTTTTGGTTAAAATCTGTTATTAGTTTTTTAAGATATCCGCAATAATTCTCATTCTACGGAACCCTAACTGAAAGGTTAGAATATTGTTTATCAAATAAGACAAGTAAGCAAAATAGGGGGTACGTATATGCGCGACTTATATAACTTAGTTAAATCTTAGTGTTTAATTAAACCGGATATACTCTTATTTATAGGTTTAGTTTGTCACCACAACCCAGGTAAAATTAAATTGCATATAAGCAAGTTCGTAAACGAAAATTACAATATAAACTTTTCCTATCAACGCGCTCCGTCTCTACCGTACTTAGCCTGAATTGTATATCCTAACTAGAGATATTATTGCCTAACTATCCTATCCAAAGTAGGTAGTTAGTAAGCCCCTCAAGTCGAACTTATTAAGTTTCAGATTCAGGAATACGCTTAAATTCTATTTTAATGAAGGTTTGCGTGTCATTGGATCACTCAAAGTTAATTGATTATATTTAAATATATAACGATTTATACTAACGTTTATTTCTTCTTAACCTTTTATTTTATTTTTAGTTTTTTTTTTCTTTCTCAAAAGGGAAAAAAAATCCTTAAATGATCACTTTGTTATCCGTCTGTCTGTCTAAATCCATCTCCTCAGAAACGCGTGCAGGTTCAAGTTGAAATTATTATCAAATACGAAAGTCTACGGTCCCTTGAAGCTGTAAAAAAATAAATATTTTTTTAAAATACGTCTATTAAGTTGAAATTAATATCAAATAGTAAAGTCTAGAGGTACTTAACGCTTAAATCTGGCTTCTAAGTCAATGCTATAAAAGAATATGCCCAAAATACGGTTTTTTTGGTCGTATATTTTGACCCTAATAAATCTATAGGGTCTATCTATCTATATATACCTATGGGGTATACCTTCACGTTGACCTAGTACCATAAAATTTGGCAAGAAGCAAGATGTTACATCTATACTTTTTTTACTATATATTATAATATTATAAAGCTAAAGAGTTGTTTGTTTGTTTGCTTGAACGCGCTTATCTCAGGAACTCCTGGTCCGATTTTTATAAAATCTTTCAGTGTATGATAGTCCATTTATCGAGGAAGGCTATAGGCTATATATCATCACGCTTAGATCAATAGGAGCGGAGCACCAATGAAAAATGTTCCAAAATCGTATATGACAAAATTTTTCTTCTTTAAAAGTTCTAAAAAAAAGTTCGCCACAATATATGTCTATCTTGTAAGGTTGGATCACTATAACCTTTTTTTATGCTAACCAAATTTGTTCTTAAATAATGCATTATTTGCGAAAGTGTTTTTATAAACATGATATTAATCCCTATACAAATAAATACGTTATTCATCACAAGTATTTAATTTAAAACAAAATTAGGCTCTCTGTCCCCTACACCACCTAAGTCTCTAACATATTATTGGTTTTGGTTGTTTAATGGTTGTTTTCGTAATGTTGTGTTGACTTCCTACACAAGCGGACAGTTGTATTTTTCCTAACGTAAAAGTCACCTTTCGTTCGTACCCATGTGGAGGAAATGCGTGGAGAACTTGTGTCTCAAAATCGAGACCACTCTGTCCAAGATCTCTGACTGGGGACAGGAAAACTTGGTCTGATTCAACCCTACCAAGACACAAGTCTGCGCGGTCACCTCTAAGAAAACCTCATTTACTGTGGTCCCACAATTCGAGAACGCTCCCCTCTCCATCTCCAAGAGCATTGGGATCCTTGGTGTTTACATCTCCAGCGGTGTTCAGTTCGAAGACCATTTGCAAGACAAGTTGAAGCTGGCGTCCAATAAACTCGGTGTTCATAATAGGGCGAAGTAGTACTTCACGTCGGGGCAGAGGTTGATGCTTAACAAGTTGCAAGTTCGGCCCCATATGAAGTACCGTTGCCAACTCCGGGCGGGTGCACCCGGATACGAGCTTGGCCCTTTTGACTCGGTTCAACGACGGGCTGTAAGAATTGACGACGATCCTAAGCTGACTTGCCGTATCGAGCCCTTAAGTCAGAGGAGAGATTTTGCCTCCCTGTGTGTGTTCTACCGCTTGTACAACGGGTTGCGATCAGAGGAATTGTTAGAAATTATACCCGCGCCTACTTTCTACCATCGCACCGCTCGCCAACGGCAGGGAATTCATCCTCACACCTTATAACCTAAATGGTCACGTACAGTGCGGTTTCAGAGAAACTTCCTCCTGCAAACGCTAGGGTCATGGAATAACTATATACTATAGGGGTTCTTCAAGAAAGAAGTTATAATATATTTGGAGGAATTCGAGTGATGCCCCTTGTGTTGCAAGCGTCCATAGGCTGCGGTGACCGCTAACTATCAGGCAGACCGCAAGCTTGTGCTAAGTGGAATAAAAAAAAACTTATATTTACTTACCTTTATATAAAAAAAAACTGAACATTTTGCCATTTGGTGATTATGGAGGATTTGTGACACTACAAATGAGTTTAAGTTTATTATCAAATTATCGTCAAATGTAGTGGGGCTGTGATGCTATTCTTTTTAGGTAGGTCAGTTGTATACATCGTTTATAGAATTGGTCCCAACACTGATCCTTGGGGAACACTCACCTTTATTTCACTTCACTGAAAAAGGATTTTCTAACAGTTAAAAGCTCAGATATATTTGTATTTGCGAAAAGAGTGTCTTCCAACTAAAATAAAATTAATTTACTGCAATTTAGTTAACAGACGTACCTACAGAGACGAGAATATATCACGTAATTTAGAACATCAATTGACCTTGTATATGCGTTCCAATTAGTCCCCATCGTTGACGTAACGTATCTGATTTGTGCTCTAATAGAGGTGTAGACAATATACCTATAAGGTCCTTAATATTCTAAGATGCGTATATATAACTAAGAGAGAAAATTAATCCGCTAAAGTTGTAAAATGGGGGTTGGAAGTATGTATTAAAAATTCAATTTTAAAGCTTACTAAATGGAAATTTTCCATATGGTTGAAAACCAAAATTGACGAGTTTTGAAGTTTTTGAAAAATTATCCTCTAAGGAGCAAAAAAGCTGATGACCATTTGATATTTTTGCAGATAAAACAATAAATTAATAAAAGCATAGATAGTCTCATATCAATGTTGTGAATTTGAAACTTAAAAGTTGGTCAAAAAAATAATTGGTATTAATTTGGAACAGCTGAAAAGCCTTTTATGTTGATGATTGTAAAAATAATGACAATGATTGTAATAAAGATTTGTTACGCCTATCAATGTTTCTAGTGTACGAGAAAAAAAAGGAATTCGTCATCGTCACTCAAAAGTAAAAAATTAACCTAAAGTTTATAACTCACTTCCCTTACATGACACCAACTTCTAACTCTAATTCAGCTTAGTTTTTTGAGAAAAAGTTATTATTTTAACCTTTTTAGCGCAACATTTTGTAGCCGGTTTTTTTTTTTAATTTTTTTTTTAAAAAACTAATTATAAATTTTTGATCTTCGACTTCAAGTTAAAGAAAAACCTGAGAAAAGTTCAATGAAGGTTTATTTTTAAATTTTAGTGGGTTTTTGAAAGTGGTGATATTTTTTATAACAGTCTTTTTTTCAACAAATTCTGCCATAAAAGCCAAAAGAGTATCACTCTGGGAAGCTCAAGATAGATTAAGTTGGTGTTATAGTATTATCTCTTGGAGCTTAACGGCAGGGACAAGCACAGAAAAAGGTAGCTTTTACATAATAAGGTGATTGGGTAATATCATCAAAGTCTATCTAAATTTCAGACTGAAAACGGTTAAGTACGGTTAGAGGTAAATTGAGGTAGGTTCATTGAAGCAAATTAGCTGGAAAATTAAAGGAATAAGGCATATCTATAAAATGAGACTTATTGTTTAGATTTGCTTATTAGAATGATAAGTCGGTAGGACTCAGTATCTTGTTTGAGTTAATATAATATTCGTCGTCAGAGTTCCGGGAACCCTTATTTCATAATGTTTGCCGATCCGTATGTCACAGCCTTATCATACGGATAATGCCGCCATCTTTGCATTGATTCTGATCAAACTTCAGGAGAAGGTGTGTTCCGCTATACAGTGTATACAGTATAGTCACAGAGTAAAGTCATAAAGTAAAATTTCAAAAAATCCATGCATTGAATTATGAAACTAAGCAATGTTACTTATTTCCAAAATCTGATCTGAATTACAGTTTAAAGTTGGTGTCATGAAGTGTGTTATAAACTTTAGAATTGAAGTGTGTTATAAACTTTAGGGACATAGACAACAACTTCAAACTGTAATTCAGTCCAGATTTTTGGAAGTTAGTAATTATTTTTACCTTTTAAGTGCATCTTTTTGAAGCCAATTTTTTTTTACTGGATTTTTTTTAATTTTTACTTGTGAGTGACGAATTGCTTTTTTTTCTCGTACACTAAAAAAATCGATACCTACTCGTTACAAAATTTTAATCAACCTAAAAAGCGTTTCGCTAGTTCCAAATCAATACTAATATTTTTTTTTGAAATGTAAGTTTTAAATTCACTACATTAATATGGGACCACCTCGAAAGTATACCCATTTAAATAAAAAAAATTATTGAAAATCGACCTATATATAATGGAGTAACGCTGGAACATACATAAAAATAAAAACAAACATCCGAAATGAGAACTTCATCCTTTTTTGAAGTCGGTTAAAAATCGTTAAATAGGTATTTAAAAATGCATTTGAGGTTATTATGTAATTTTTTCTCTAAAGTGTAAATTATGCGAGCTGTTGTCTAGCCAGCTAAAGTTAAAAAGCTAGGGGAAGCACTAATTTTTAAATCACGACAGTAGAACTTCATTAATATTTTCAATGAAAATTGTTTTTACTATTTTCAAATAGCTGCAATTTTTTTTCAATTACATTTTTCTTATTATATGATAATTACACCATCGGATACATCAAAAACATAATATTTTTTTTAATCAAAATTTTGGTAATTGTAGTTTCCGTCAGTTGCGGATATTTTCGGACACGTGCCTATATACAAACAATCGAACTTCTTTATAATAACATAGTACCCACGACTACTTAGTTGCATTTTATAATTTGCGTATAATACATAAAATAGGTTGAGAACCCCCTCGATACGCGATTAGAACTCTCATTTAACCACTTTTTAATTAAGTTCTGCATTAATGTCCCATGAAGATACCTAGTTATCTGCGTCCAGAGGTATGGGGTTAACAGATATGCCAAGGGCAGTATGCCGGTGGATTGTTTAGATTTATGTTAGGGCGAATGCACACTGCGGGACGTAATGTGGGGAGATGTGAGGGTGTGCACCATTATTATTATTTGCACAATCGATATTCACAATGCTTTATTTTGTAATGATTATTTTTTTTCACATACAGACGGAACGACGAAATTATAAGATCTTTTTAATTTGGCTTGAATAAGTTTTGCAAGGTAATAATCTTTAAATTAATAATTAAATTATTAATTAATTGTTATAAAAATTATTATAATTAAATTATAGGTACAAATTGATTTTGGTATCCATAAAACTATTTTTATAATAATTTCGCCGTGAAATGTTTAGCCAAAAATATGCCTTAATATGCATTGTGCAGGAGCTTGCATGTGCCTTTTACATAAATCATTAGTTCTGCCTACCTATTCTGTAACATCTTTTTGAGTTATCTAAATATTTAAGCACCGATTTATAAAGCTAAAACTAATACACTAATACCAAATACTAGGTTCTTTCTAGAACTCTGTGTGATTTTCTTGAAAAGATTTTTAAATTTGACGCAAAACATTATTAAACAAAACAATTAAATTTTTTTTTTTATCTGGGATTTTCCCTTAAGATGGGTTGATTTTACAAAAACGATAAAACTCATCAAGCTTATTTATATTTCAATCTTTATCTAGATACTATAAGAAATAATTAAATATCGGTAAAAGACACACATAAAAACATCTTACCTTAAATATCTTTCCGAATAATCAAAAACAAAAACACAATCACATAATTACACACCACTTAAACAAAACATAACAAGCCACTTATGACTTAAAAAAAAATCAAAATTAATTTTATCTTTTTAAATTTAATGCGAAAAAATAATTTTAAATATAACGCCGAAAACTAAGTAGTTCGAAACGTCGAAGTAAGTTCTACAGACGATCGATTGTAGCCAGCGTAGGGTAGAGGAGGCAACGCGCGTCCCCGGCGAGTCGCGCACGGACTCTGACGTGTGATTGAAGGGATGCGGGAACAATCAGGATGCGATCTGGATAACAGGAGGATTCCTGAAGGGTTAATTATGGTGATAATAGAATTTTTGGACAAAATACACAGCGGCGTCTGGTCCAAAATTAAGGAACTTAACAGGCAAAGACAACAAATACTTATATATACCAAAACATTCTTTTTGTAAATACATAAGTACATATCAAACATACAAAACATCCAGACCCAAGACTTACATAAACGTTTGTCCTGTACAGAAATCGAAAGCACGGCCACAGAGGATCCTATTTTTGAGACACGAGTTATGTACCTTAATTTAAATATAGGATAAATCTATCAATTTTTATTTTATGGTCCAGGGACCTTATTGGGAACAGTTTCGAGCTATTCGGACTCTGACATTCGAGACGAAAATGTGTGGCTTGTCTGGCTTACCTCTCGAAACCCGTGAATGGATTTGCATACATTTTTCTCTCGAAATCCAGAGTCCGAATAGTTCAAGACTGTTTCAAATAAGGTCCCAGGTTCGTTTTAGTGATTACATATTAATTTTTCGTTCAACAAAGTGTAAATTAGCCATAAGCCAGTTTAACCGCAAACCAAAAGTGCAGACAAGATTGCAGTACGATCTCATAAGGAGTTTAAAAATTCGACGGAAAAGACAGACTACGAGGTAAGTTAAATAAAAGCTTTGTAAAAAACTGACCAAGTTTTCCATTGAATGACAATTATTAAAAGCTATTGAAGTGTGGAAAGTCAGACAGTGGTGGCCGAGGGGTTTAAATTTCACTTCACATCCCAAGTGGCGGAGGTTCGAAACCCGCGGTCGGCGTGTACCAATGATTCTTTCTTAATTTCTCATGTACACTGATTTATTTATTCACACTACTGGCTTTTCGGTGAAGGAAAACATCGTGAGGAACCTGCATACGTTAAGAAAAAAAAAAAAAAACGTATGTGTAGTCCACAATCCGCACTGGGCCCGCGTGTCGACTATGGCCCAAATCACCCTCGCTTATGAGGGTAGGCCGTGCCCCAACAGTGGGGACGTATGAAGGCTGGTGAGTAGACCTGTGGTTGCTCAAAACAGTTTTGGTTGGCTATACAGAGACAGGGGGAAACACATACTGGGTGATATACAACTAGTTCAACCTTTTCCTAATTTTGGGGGTATTTACTCTCCAAACAAAACTTAGCAAAGTTTGTCTTCCAAGGCTGCTTCTGATGAAAAATGGTAAAATAGTAAATAGTTAACTAGGATGGTTTCGGGGCACAGACTTTGTTGAAATCCTAAAGTTTATAAGTGCCACTAAAGTAAGGCAAAGGTTGAAAATCAACCATTTTTATATTTGGTTGCTAAAAACTCGCAATGTAAGCATCCATAAGGGTTTTGACGTTTGGGCGTAACGCGGACATACATATGGATGCATATGCATGGACATTAATGCTGGTGTCCCGCAAGGCTCCGTGCTGCCTCCTACGTTGTTTCTACTGCATATCAATGACTTGTAGGACGTCAACAACATACATTGCTATGCAGATGACAGTACTGGAGACGCCTAATACACGGGTCGCACGAACATCCCTCGTTCCGTTGTGGAACCGCGGAGAACTTGTGACAATCAGGCGGACCGTGTGCTTGTTTGCCACCTTAGTTGTATATAAAAAAAAAAAAAAAAAAAATCTTTGTTGGATATTTTTTTGTAAAAATAATCTATTGAATCTATTGAAAAATATATTGCAGTATATTGAAATAACATATAATTATCTAAATAAATATTTAGTTTTTGTCGCTTCCGACAAACGCGGTTAAGGAGATATATGACAAATGCATTGTCAGATCACTCCTCTGTCACGTGTAAAAAAATCTTTACTGTAACGTCATGCACTCAGAACAATGAAGGTCCTGCCGACTGGATTACTACTTTAATTTGCATTATTGTTTTATTTATCACTATCAACAATTTTGCAATGGCAACCACTACAGAAATATCTATTAAAATTTTACTTTACTCCGAGCCATCTGTGACTTCAGTTTAGAACCGCGTAAAAACTCAACTAAGCAAGTAAGAATTCAAGCGTTAGCTATGTCATAAAGTACCAGTTCTGTTACTTCGTCAGTAGATGGCGTGAATACCGACAGAAAAACTAATATTTCTGATTAGCTACTTCTCCAACTTAAATGTGACGTAATTAATAATGAACCCAATAAAATAAACTAAAAACATACAAAGAAAAATCATGTGCACGTGTCAATTTCTTGACTGTAAAAAAATGTCACATTCATGGTTTAGCAACTTATGGCTCCACTTATGGCTTATTGATAACAGCAACAGTAAGACGCTTGAAATATTCACAGAATATTCATTTATATATTTAGTTTAAAAATAAATAAATTTATTAAAATAAAGCAAATATTTAAGGGGGGCTCCCATACAACTAACGTGATTTTCTTGTCGTTTTTATAGATAATGCTACGGAAACCTTTGTGCGCGAGTCCGACTCGCATTTGGACTACGAAGCTGTAATTACACACGAATAGCCAACCAAAATAAAGTTTTTTACAGTGTTAAGTAACGATACTGAAGCGGCTACGAAATACTTCACTGAACATGGCCCAACTTGTTCATGGCTGTTTTTTTTCTTATTTCTATTCTTGTATAGGTACTTACTTAGAAAGTTTTAAAAATAGATTCCAGACGTAATTTACTACTTTTCATTTCCCGTTTTCAAATTATTGCTATTTCGGAAAAAAAATGACAGAAAATTAAGAATTTTTTTTAACAATACTTGCTTTTCTTAAAACATTGAAATCATATAAAAATTTAATCTAACAGAAAATTGTACTAAAATATTAAAAATATTTTTTTCAAAATGAATATAATTTTTTTTTATATCCACGTACGGCTGCAAGAAAAGCAAGGCGTGCGCTACACACGAATGTTTGACGTGCTAGAGTTTTAGTTTGTGAAGTATCAGAAGAGTTTATGAAGTAAGAGATACAATCGTATCTAAATGAACGCGCCTTGCTTTTCTTGCAGTCGTACGTGGATATAAAAAAAAATATATTCTTTTTGAAAATTTTATTTTTTACTTTTAAATTTTAATTTTCAGTAAGATTGAATTTTTATATGATTCTAATGTTTTAAGAAAAGCAAGTTTTTAAATATTTTTTTTATTTTATACATTATAGTGATAGTTTAATTGACTTTTTATATTATTTTGCCCAAGTTTAAGTTGGGTGATGAGAACTTGGAGAACGATATTATGTTCAACATAAATTAGTAATTAAATTTTCACTTAATTTTTCACGTTCCACCCTAATGTCCACCTTCAGGTGCACTTCCTGCATCTGCCAAGAGGTGATAACATCAAAATGAACATCAAGTTCGTGATCTGCGAACCTGAAAACCCTCGGATACCCATTTTGATTTTTTTTCAATTTTTCACTTCTACCTCTGGGTTGCACCCCTGGTACAACTCTGGGAGGAGGTTGTTGGTCAAAGTAACTGTGGAATATTGTATTGTCATCCGAGCTTAGTAAGTCTGCAAAATTTCATCAAAGGGTGATAACAGGAAGTATGCTTAATTAAGCTTGCAAGTATCCACCACAAGATGAAAGGAAAAAAACAAAAAAAAGGAATCATTGTGAGTTAAACAAAAGCAAGTAATAAAAAGACTTTAGGCTGTTATTGGTACTTCAATATTTCAAATTAAATTAATTTAATTTAGATACACATATCGTATGTATCAAAAAAATACTTAGAATTAATCATTTTGATGTAATTTTACATATTACTAGCTTTTGCCAGCGGCTTCGCCCGCGCTATATTCGTTTCCGTGGAATACGGTTATAGTTGTTCCTGATGGAGCTTTTGAGATATATGAGGATAAAGGTATCCTATTTCTTTCTATTTTTCTTCAACTCTTTCGTCCTAAATTTCAGCTCTATCAAATGCTCCAATGCGTATGATAATGTCACAGCCTTATCATACGGATAATGCCGCCATCTTTGCATTGATTCTGATCAAACTTCAGGAGAAGGTGTGTTCCGCTATACAGTGTATACAGTATAGTCACAGAGTAAAGTCATAAAGTAAAATTTCAAAAAATCCATGCATTGAATTATGAAACTAAGCAATGTTACTTATTTCCAAAATCTGATCTGAATTACAGTTTAAAGTTGGTGTCATGAAGTGTGTTATAAACTTTAGAATTGAAGTGTGTTATAAACTTTAGGGACATAGACAACAACTTCAAACTGTAATTCAGTCCAGATTTTTGGAAGTTAGTAATTATTTTTACCTTTTAAGTGCATCTTTTTGAAGCCAATTTTTTTTTACTGGATTTTTTTTAATTTTTACTTGTGAGTGACGAATTGCTTTTTTTTCTCGTACACTAAAAAAATCGATACCTACTCGTTACAAAATTTTAATCAACCTAAAAAGCGTTTCGCTAGTTCCAAATCAATACTAATATTTTTTTTTGAAATGTAAGTTTTAAATTCACTACATTAATATGGGACCACCTCGAAAGTATACCCATTTAAATAAAAAAAATTATTGAAAATCGACCTATATATAATGGAGTAACGCTGGAACATACATAAAAATAAAAACAAACATCCGAAATGAGAACTTCATCCTTTTTTGAAGTCGGTTAAAAATCGTTAAATAGGTATTTAAAAATGCATTTGAGGTTATTATGTAATTTTTTCTCTAAAGTGTAAATTATGCGAGCTGTTGTCTAGCCAGCTAAAGTTAAAAAGCTAGGGGAAGCACTAATTTTTAAATCACGACAGTAGAACTTCATTAATATTTTCAATGAAAATTGTTTTTACTATTTTCAAATAGCTGCAATTTTTTTTCAATTACATTTTTCTTATTATATGATAATTACACCATCGGATACATCAAAAACATAATATTTTTTTTAATCAAAATTTTGGTAATTGTAGTTTCCGTCAGTTGCGGATATTTTCGGACACGTGCCTATATACAAACAATCGAACTTCTTTATAATAACATAGTACCCACGACTACTTAGTTGCATTTTATAATTTGCGTATAATACATAAAATAGGTTGAGAACCCCCTCGATACGCGATTAGAACTCTCATTTAACCACTTTTTAATTAAGTTCTGCATTAATGTCCCATGAAGATACCTAGTTATCTGCGTCCAGAGGTATGGGGTTAACAGATATGCCAAGGGCAGTATGCCGGTGGATTGTTTAGATTTATGTTAGGGCGAATGCACACTGCGGGACGTAATGTGGGGAGATGTGAGGGTGTGCACCATTATTATTATTTGCACAATCGATATTCACAATGCTTTATTTTGTAATGATTATTTTTTTTCACATACAGACGGAACGACGAAATTATAAGATCTTTTTAATTTGGCTTGAATAAGTTTTGCAAGGTAATAATCTTTAAATTAATAATTAAATTATTAATTAATTGTTATAAAAATTATTATAATTAAATTATAGGTACAAATTGATTTTGGTATCCATAAAACTATTTTTATAATAATTTCGCCGTGAAATGTTTAGCCAAAAATATGCCTTAATATGCATTGTGCAGGAGCTTGCATGTGCCTTTTACATAAATCATTAGTTCTGCCTACCTATTCTGTAACATCTTTTTGAGTTATCTAAATATTTAAGCACCGATTTATAAAGCTAAAACTAATACACTAATACCAAATACTAGGTTCTTTCTAGAACTCTGTGTGATTTTCTTGAAAAGATTTTTAAATTTGACGCAAAACATTATTAAACAAAACAATTAAATTTTTTTTTTTATCTGGGATTTTCCCTTAAGATGGGTTGATTTTACAAAAACGATAAAACTCATCAAGCTTATTTATATTTCAATCTTTATCTAGATACTATAAGAAATAATTAAATATCGGTAAAAGACACACATAAAAACATCTTACCTTAAATATCTTTCCGAATAATCAAAAACAAAAACACAATCACATAATTACACACCACTTAAACAAAACATAACAAGCCACTTATGACTTAAAAAAAAATCAAAATTAATTTTATCTTTTTAAATTTAATGCGAAAAAATAATTTTAAATATAACGCCGAAAACTAAGTAGTTCGAAACGTCGAAGTAAGTTCTACAGACGATCGATTGTAGCCAGCGTAGGGTAGAGGAGGCAACGCGCGTCCCCGGCGAGTCGCGCACGGACTCTGACGTGTGATTGAAGGGATGCGGGAACAATCAGGATGCGATCTGGATAACAGGAGGATTCCTGAAGGGTTAATTATGGTGATAATAGAATTTTTGGACAAAATACACAGCGGCGTCTGGTCCAAAATTAAGGAACTTAACAGGCAAAGACAACAAATACTTATATATACCAAAACATTCTTTTTGTAAATACATAAGTACATATCAAACATACAAAACATCCAGACCCAAGACTTACATAAACGTTTGTCCTGTACAGAAATCGAAAGCACGGCCACAGAGGATCCTATTTTTGAGACACGAGTTATGTACCTTAATTTAAATATAGGATAAATCTATCAATTTTTATTTTATGGTCCAGGGACCTTATTGGGAACAGTTTCGAGCTATTCGGACTCTGACATTCGAGACGAAAATGTGTGGCTTGTCTGGCTTACCTCTCGAAACCCGTGAATGGATTTGCATACATTTTTCTCTCGAAATCCAGAGTCCGAATAGTTCAAGACTGTTTCAAATAAGGTCCCAGGTTCGTTTTAGTGATTACATATTAATTTTTCGTTCAACAAAGTGTAAATTAGCCATAAGCCAGTTTAACCGCAAACCAAAAGTGCAGACAAGATTGCAGTACGATCTCATAAGGAGTTTAAAAATTCGACGGAAAAGACAGACTACGAGGTAAGTTAAATAAAAGCTTTGTAAAAAACTGACCAAGTTTTCCATTGAATGACAATTATTAAAAGCTATTGAAGTGTGGAAAGTCAGACAGTGGTGGCCGAGGGGTTTAAATTTCACTTCACATCCCAAGTGGCGGAGGTTCGAAACCCGCGGTCGGCGTGTACCAATGATTCTTTCTTAATTTCTCATGTACACTGATTTATTTATTCACACTACTGGCTTTTCGGTGAAGGAAAACATCGTGAGGAACCTGCATACGTTAAGAAAAAAAAAAAAAAACGTATGTGTAGTCCACAATCCGCACTGGGCCCGCGTGTCGACTATGGCCCAAATCACCCTCGCTTATGAGGGTAGGCCGTGCCCCAACAGTGGGGACGTATGAAGGCTGGTGAGTAGACCTGTGGTTGCTCAAAACAGTTTTGGTTGGCTATACAGAGACAGGGGGAAACACATACTGGGTGATATACAACTAGTTCAACCTTTTCCTAATTTTGGGGGTATTTACTCTCCAAACAAAACTTAGCAAAGTTTGTCTTCCAAGGCTGCTTCTGATGAAAAATGGTAAAATAGTAAATAGTTAACTAGGATGGTTTCGGGGCACAGACTTTGTTGAAATCCTAAAGTTTATAAGTGCCACTAAAGTAAGGCAAAGGTTGAAAATCAACCATTTTTATATTTGGTTGCTAAAAACTCGCAATGTAAGCATCCATAAGGGTTTTGACGTTTGGGCGTAACGCGGACATACATATGGATGCATATGCATGGACATTAATGCTGGTGTCCCGCAAGGCTCCGTGCTGCCTCCTACGTTGTTTCTACTGCATATCAATGACTTGTAGGACGTCAACAACATACATTGCTATGCAGATGACAGTACTGGAGACGCCTAATACACGGGTCGCACGAACATCCCTCGTTCCGTTGTGGAACCGCGGAGAACTTGTGACAATCAGGCGGACCGTGTGCTTGTTTGCCACCTTAGTTGTATATAAAAAAAAAAAAAAAAAAATCTTTGTTGGATATTTTTTTGTAAAAATAATCTATTGAATCTATTGAAAAATATATTGCAGTATATTGAAATAACATATAATTATCTAAATAAATATTTAGTTTTTGTCGCTTCCGACAAACGCGGTTAAGGAGATATATGACAAATGCATTGTCAGATCACTCCTCTGTCACGTGTAAAAAAATCTTTACTGTAACGTCATGCACTCAGAACAATGAAGGTCCTGCCGACTGGATTACTACTTTAATTTGCATTATTGTTTTATTTATCACTATCAACAATTTTGCAATGGCAACCACTACAGAAATATCTATTAAAATTTTACTTTACTCCGAGCCATCTGTGACTTCAGTTTAGAACCGCGTAAAAACTCAACTAAGCAAGTAAGAATTCAAGCGTTAGCTATGTCATAAAGTACCAGTTCTGTTACTTCGTCAGTAGATGGCGTGAATACCGACAGAAAAACTAATATTTCTGATTAGCTACTTCTCCAACTTAAATGTGACGTAATTAATAATGAACCCAATAAAATAAACTAAAAACATACAAAGAAAAATCATGTGCACGTGTCAATTTCTTGACTGTAAAAAAATGTCACATTCATGGTTTAGCAACTTATGGCTCCACTTATGGCTTATTGATAACAGCAACAGTAAGACGCTTGAAATATTCACAGAATATTCATTTATATATTTAGTTTAAAAATAAATAAATTTATTAAAATAAAGCAAATATTTAAGGGGGGCTCCCATACAACTAACGTGATTTTCTTGTCGTTTTTATAGATAATGCTACGGAAACCTTTGTGCGCGAGTCCGACTCGCATTTGGACTACGAAGCTGTAATTACACACGAATAGCCAACCAAAATAAAGTTTTTTACAGTGTTAAGTAACGATACTGAAGCGGCTACGAAATACTTCACTGAACATGGCCCAACTTGTTCATGGCTGTTTTTTTTCTTATTTCTATTCTTGTATAGGTACTTACTTAGAAAGTTTTAAAAATAGATTCCAGACGTAATTTACTACTTTTCATTTCCCGTTTTCAAATTATTGCTATTTCGGAAAAAAAATGACAGAAAATTAAGAATTTTTTTTAACAATACTTGCTTTTCTTAAAACATTGAAATCATATAAAAATTTAATCTAACAGAAAATTGTACTAAAATATTAAAAATATTTTTTTCAAAATGAATATAATTTTTTTTTATATCCACGTACGGCTGCAAGAAAAGCAAGGCGTGCGCTACACACGAATGTTTGACGTGCTAGAGTTTTAGTTTGTGAAGTATCAGAAGAGTTTATGAAGTAAGAGATACAATCGTATCTAAATGAACGCGCCTTGCTTTTCTTGCAGTCGTACGTGGATATAAAAAAAAATATATTCTTTTTGAAAATTTTATTTTTTACTTTTAAATTTTAATTTTCAGTAAGATTGAATTTTTATATGATTCTAATGTTTTAAGAAAAGCAAGTTTTTAAATATTTTTTTTATTTTATACATTATAGTGATAGTTTAATTGACTTTTTATATTATTTTGCCCAAGTTTAAGTTGGGTGATGAGAACTTGGAGAACGATATTATGTTCAACATAAATTAGTAATTAAATTTTCACTTAATTTTTCACGTTCCACCCTAATGTCCACCTTCAGGTGCACTTCCTGCATCTGCCAAGAGGTGATAACATCAAAATGAACATCAAGTTCGTGATCTGCGAACCTGAAAACCCTCGGATACCCATTTTGATTTTTTTTCAATTTTTCACTTCTACCTCTGGGTTGCACCCCTGGTACAACTCTGGGAGGAGGTTGTTGGTCAAAGTAACTGTGGAATATTGTATTGTCATCCGAGCTTAGTAAGTCTGCAAAATTTCATCAAAGGGTGATAACAGGAAGTATGCTTAATTAAGCTTGCAAGTATCCACCACAAGATGAAAGGAAAAAAACAAAAAAAAGGAATCATTGTGAGTTAAACAAAAGCAAGTAATAAAAAGACTTTAGGCTGTTATTGGTACTTCAATATTTCAAATTAAATTAATTTAATTTAGATACACATATCGTATGTATCAAAAAAATACTTAGAATTAATCATTTTGATGTAATTTTACATATTACTAGCTTTTGCCAGCGGCTTCGCCCGCGCTATATTCGTTTCCGTGGAATACGGTTATAGTTGTTCCTGATGGAGCTTTTGAGATATATGAGGATAAAGGTATCCTATTTCTTTCTATTTTTCTTCAACTCTTTCGTCCTAAATTTCAGCTCTATCAAATGCTCCGTCGGGACGTGAAGAAAGGACAAGCACCATTTTTGGAAAATCATCCCCCATAGAGGATAAAATTAAGGATGAAAATTTGTATTAAAATTCCGATATTTTGTAGGTAAAACGAGTTAAAAGCTTTCTTTTCAATTTCCAAACTTTGAATTTCCTAAACTGTATTTACAATGGCAGTATGAGTACAAGCTATTTACTATTAATATAACGATTAACGACTTTGTGTTGTGACTTTGGTTTTTAAAAATACGCGGGGTTTTTGAGTGCGAAGTAAAGTTCCTTGCAGTATTCCTTGCTTTTTGAAGTTAACTTTCACATGACTTTCTTTACTCTTTAAAACTTAAATAGTTTAACCGAACCTTATGGATTAAAGGAAGAATTAGTCTTAACCTGCAGTTGAACTGTTGCTTGGAAGTAATTATTCTATTATCCTGCAGTTAAACTGATGTTTGGAAGTAATTGCTCCTTTACCCTGCAGTTAAACTGCTGTTAAGAAGTAATTGCTCCATTACCCTGCAGTTAAACTGATGTTTGGAACTAATTACTCCATGAAACTGCAGATAAACTGTTGTTGGGAAGTAGGTAATTGCACCATTAACCTGCAGTTAAACTGTTGCTTGGAAGTAATTATTACATTACCCTGCAGTTAAACTGTTGTTTGGAACTAATTACTCCATGAACCTGCACATAAACTGTTGTTGGGAAGTAATTGCACCATTAGCCTGCAGTTAAACTGTTGCTTGAAAGTAATTATTACATTACCCTGAAGTTAAACTGTTGTTTGGAACTAATTACTCTATGAACCTGCAGATAAACTGTTGTTGAGAAGTAATTGCACCATTAACCTGCAGTTAAACTGTTGCTTGGTAGTAATTATTCCATTACCCTGCAGTTAAACTGTTGTTTGAAACTAATTACTCCATGAACCTGCAGATGAACTGTTGTTGGGAAGTAATTGCACCATTAGCCTGCAGTTAAACTGTTGCTTGGAGGTAATTACTCCATTACCGTGTAGTAAAACTGCAGCATTTTTAGCATTCGAGTTCAAGGAGAACATTATTGATATGTTTCAATGTTGTGTCTGCTGTACAGGACTGTTTGTCGTCTTTACTAAAGAACTGTTTGTGTATATATATTTTATTTTTTCCCTATTTAGGTGACACATGATAAGATCATAAGAATAATTGGCACAAAGTTCGATTGACTTGATATAAAGCTATTTTATAGTGACGTCTAAAAAAGTTTAAAAAAAAAGGTTCTTCAAGAAGTAATGAGATTTTTGAAGGGCGGCAACGGGCGATTTATACCCCTGGTGTAGAAAGCGTCCATAGGCTACAGTGACCGCTAACCATCAGGCGGACCGTAAGGTTGTTTGCCACGTTAGTGGTATAAAGAAAAAAAAAGTTATCGGATACTTTAACTATGATGTTAAACGTTTTAAGTATTACTTATGCAGGTATGTACAAGCAATACATATATAGGTGAATCACCAAAGTTTAAGTATGTTAAACTTTTTGGATATGTCATTATAAACCATAAAATAAAATCGCCTTTCGTAAACTACGTTTATGGATTTACATTGCAAAGTGTGGCACTCATCTCTTAAACCGAAAACGCTCCATATTAAACGCCTCTGCATAGCGATTACATAAGTGTTGCCATGCAATAGATATACTTAAGATTTTCTCACGAAGAATACAACTATCTAAATAAAATAAATTATTTTAAATGCGAAGTCGTCATATCACAAAATTTCCTATCCAAACTTTAAACAATCGAAGTTTTACAATGAGATGTGATTTACTCTTTTAAATTAGTATTTTCGTGGTTCTGTAACCTTAGAACTAATTTAAATCGGGTTTTACCACGATAGGTTTTTTTTTGTTTCCGACATTTCGGCACAGTTTCATGCACCGTGGTGGTGGAAATATGGGAAACCAAAATAAGACCTATCGCGGTAAGACCCGTTTAAATTTAATTATAGATGTGATTGTTTTGTTTCACCGAATGCCGAAAAACTGTAAGTTTCATTGAAGTAAAATAAAATTTTAGAATCACATATTTATTTTAATTAGAAAGCTATAGTGTTTAGAATGTTTTCTAGTATCAACTAAAAAAATATTATCACGTTCCAATGCGGTGTTTCCCTTGGCATACTTAAGATCACCTCTAATATACAAACAAGGTTCTATCGAATCCATTACTACTAGTAACAAAATCGTTACGTAGTTGTGTCTGCACATAACGTTTTGCTTTAGGTATATTAAAATAAGTGTGAAAAACTATTATTAAACACAATTTGATTAATGTGTAGAATGCCTAATATTAAAAAAATACTAAACATTGGATCGGAACTTCTGGTGTTAAGTTGTTTAACGTTTTCAAATAATGCCGATTCAATCACTATGCCCAGGGAAATAAATAAATATTTTTAAACATATCACGCAGCGCCATTTCTTGATTATAACACATAGACAATATCAATTTAATTTAACTTAACTACGGTGGCAAACAGGCTTACGGTCCGCCTGATGGTAAGCGGTTACTGTAGCCTATCGACGCAATACCAGAGGTATCACTCGTGCGTTGCCGACCCTTCAAAAATCTAATAACTTCTTTCTCGAAGAACCCCATATTGCAGTCCTTATAGAAAACCGGGAAAACCAGGGCGCTCATTCCACGCGTTCGCGGGAGGCAGTTTCTCTGAACCGCACTGTACGCGACCATTTCGGTTCTAAGGTGTGAGAATGGATTCCCTGCTGATGGCGAGCGGTGCGATAGTAGAAAGTAGTTGTGGGCATCATACAAGTGGTAGAATCATACACAGGGAGGCAAAGCCTCTGCTCAACGTTAAGGGCTCGATACGGCATTTGAGTTTGTGATCGTCGACAATTATCACAGCCAGTCGTTGAACCGAGTCAAAAGGGTCAAGCTGGTATCCGGGTGCATCCATCCGTCTAGGCATGGCAGAAGTACTCCATATGGGGCCGAACTTGCGACTTGTAAAGCAGCAACCTTTGCCCTGACGTGAAGTGCTCCTTCGCTTTGTTGAGTACACCAAGTTTTTGGACGCCAGCTTCACCTTGTCTTGCAAATGATCTCGGATCTAAACATCGCTGTCTTGTAGGACCGCAGAGAATAGGGTTCTTTTAGCAGTGAA
This sequence comes from Apoda limacodes, assembly GCA_946406115.1. NCBI lineage: Eukaryota > Metazoa > Arthropoda > Insecta > Lepidoptera > Limacodidae > Apoda > Apoda limacodes. Next base: position 26,088,000 of record OX291551.1, on the reverse strand, counting down.
CACACAGACTTGTGTCTTTGTAGGGTCGAATAAGACCAAGATTTCCCGTCTCCGGTCAGATAGCTTGGACATAGTGTTCTAACTACTGGTATACTGGTAACTAACGCACTCGAATTACAAACATCTAGATTTAGCAACGCCCGCCGTACCTCCCGCCGTGTTATGGAGATTTCCGGCTTGGTATACCGTACCACGGTATAGTAGGTGGTTCAGCGCCTTCGTCATTTAGATTCGGGTATGAGGCATAGAGACTGCCCAGTAGATCCGTTTTCTCTTTAGCACTATGGACCAAGTCACCATCGGCCTTTCGCAGTAGTGGTAACGACGACTAGCAAAAGTAAGTGGTTGCCCAACACTCGGTAAACTAAACTTTGACCACGAATGTGTCTGAATGCATGCATTCCAACGACAGGTCTGTCCTGTTCATTAACAAACCCGTTTCTACTAAACATTTTCCATCCTATATTCCATTATTAACTTCTCTCAGAATGAAAAGTTACTTACTTAAAGGTACGGTGCAATTGTTTTCTTACACTAAGATGATAGAGATATTTTATATGGGATTGTTAAATATCTTCGAAAATAATTACTAGGTACTGAGTTTTTTGACGGTTCTTCACGGTAGCAAAAGTTTTATCTTAACTCAGAAATCCTTGTCTGTTGTTCTGTCTGTCAAAATATACGGGATTATTAAAACAGAAAAAGATACATTTTATGAAAAAAAATCAATTTTAATATCAATGCTATAATTGTTATTTATGATAAGTGCGGTAAATAGGTTATTACGAACAAGTGCCAAATTTAAAACACGAGCGCCGCCATCGTTTTTTTTAACCTTGTTTATTTACGTATATATTGTATTTTTTTTTTAAGAAATGAGAGACTCGAGTAACGAAGATATAACTTTAGCACTAGAAGAGCTAGAGACAACAAGTATCTAATGCTGAACTAAGCTTTCTACCAGAGAAGTCAAGTGAAAAATATCTTAAAGCATACGAATTGTTCAATAATTGGCGCCTTTAAAAGGTGCTAATGTAAAAAAAAAGAGTTAGTACGTATCTATTGTTTATCTTTTGATAGGAACAAAGTATAGTATTTAGTATTAGTAAATTAGAATAAACTTATTGCTTATTATGGCCTTTAGTGTGTTCCTTGCCTAAGACCTATTTTTTGGCACTGGTAGAGGTGAAAAGTTGGATGATTCACACGAGAGCAAATTATTTTAGGTCTCGTGCCCTTAAAGTGCCATCTTCACAAAAAACAACTTTGCCCACTTGTTAAACAAATAAATTACTTTACTAAACTATATTTTAACTACTTGTTAAAATTAAATAAATGGTCATCCACACCCACATTCTCATATCTTATTGGCACATTAATAATGGATTATCAAACCTTATACGGTATATACTTCCGGTTAACCTATAAACTTGAAATTTGAACCGAATACTTAAAAAATGTTAACAATCTTCACTTATATTTGTGTACGGAACCCCAGGGCTCTAGCTAGGGGCTTTATTCGTTTGTAGATATCCCATTATTTTTTATTTCATTATAGAGCGTCATTCTGTCAAATGTGGGACTAGTATCAAAACTTCGAGGTACCATAGTTAGATGTATCTTCTCATATTTGGCAGGATTTTCGTTTTTACGATTGCTTGTTTTTTTTCTGACTGACTATGCAGTTAGCTGATGCAGCCATTACTGCTCCACCGGGCTTGAATCCAAGGTATTGATTGTGTGTTTTCGTCCGTACATATCTAAACGTAGTATCACGTATAGTATACTTTTTTTATAAAGTGTGGGACTTGACAGAAATTATCCATTAGGTATCAATCCGTCGACGTAAGACCTAACTAGGTACTCATATTTTGCGGGTTTTTTGTTTATAAGGGTATATATACCTTATAGTATTGCATGTACAGTATTTATTTTGTGTTTCGTGCGTGCCTATCTATTTACGTAGTATAAGTACTATTACTTGATTTTACTTTCAAATATTGTAAGAAGGTTTATTGTTTTATTTTTAATGTTAGAGTGCGTACCTCGCTAGCACTTTTCGATAGAAATCAGCATTGTAACTAGTCTTTTTGGCATCGGGTAAACGAATATTAATTTTGTATGAAAACAATCTGTGGCCTCAAAAGTCTTTTTCGAAACGAAATAAAGAAATTTTTGATACAAAAACTTTCCGTCCAAGTGCATGAGATTTTTGAGAATTTTTGCGCATTAATTAAAACTTTTTGACCGTTTTTTTTAAATCAATTTTATTGGAGGTATACTTTTAAGCTGTTTCTTGTTACTAACATTAAATATGTAGTCTGGATTGAATTGAATTGAATTTAATTTAAATAAAGATCTATCAATTTTTAGAAGAATTTAAATCGTTTACCGACCGTTCAATAGCTTAAAATGATAGAATAGCTCTGTTGACAGAAACTCACCGCTGCCACTACCATAAAGGTGATAAAGGTATCAGAGGCAGAATGGCAAAAACCAAATTGTCTCATTACTAATTTTTCAACCAACTTTAAAAAGGAGGAGGTTCTCAGTTCGGATGTTTTTTTTTTATCTTAGCCTAGGGTCTTATAGAATGTAGAGGTTGTAACTATTTTTACTTACTGATAAATTTTGTAAACATGATTCTTTAGGGTATAAAAGAAATTTGTGCGTTGGAAATTCGATAAAGGCTGATTTTTACTAAGGTTATTCAGATTTACAAGGGTAAGAGACATAAAAGAAAATATTAATTATGTAGGCAAAAGGGATCATATCCAAGGTTGTCCCATCGTCAATTTTGTAATGACCGCGATCTGATTACAGAATCTAGGCTGGGGTTAGGTTAGAAAACATGATGTTAAGGCCCGTTTTAGTCTATTTAGTTTAAAAAATCAATCTGTTTGACAATATTGGTTATAAATTTTGAAAAAAAATTGTGATTTTATTTTAAATAAGATAAAACAACAGAAAATAATTAAAAGTTTATAATAATAGTTAGTATAGCTATTTTATGATCTTCTGTCACTTCTTTAAAAATATAACTACAAAGAACCTAAACAATAAATCGGATATATTTTATGTATACTAATTATAATGAGTATATTTGTTATAATTTGTTTGTACGTACGTAGGGGTAATCTTTGCAACTATAAACGTACTATTGAGGCCTATTATCCCTTAATTACTCACTCATAAAAGTGACACTTATACTCGCGTGGGGCACACCTATATAACCCCAATATCAAAAGTAGAATAAAGACATCATTAAACACATTGTGTAATAATTATTAAAAAAATAGATAGAAACAACTTTTTACTATAGGATAACAGTATTCAAGTTCAATTTTTTGATATACTAATAAGGAGATCAATAGATACATATATTTTAATTCGTTCATTCATTACATATCGTAATGGAGTGGTCATGTTAAACCTACTGATGGCAGTGAGAACACACAAATATATTTTTTTATCGTTCTACCTTTGGTGTACATGGCATCTTTTCAGCCACAATCTTGAACTTCAGCACTTCTCTAGTTCACGTTTTTTTACGGTTTAGGCGGGGCAGATGTGTTATGGTATGGCATATGGTACTGACAGTGGCTTATTATCATCACTGTCTCATTACAAGTCCGTTTCATTGACACTTTCTTGAGATTCTTAGTCGTGGTCACTTTTAATCACTTCTGCCTCCAATCCATCTTTATCGCAACTGTGATGCTTTCTTCCCCCTTAGAAAGTCACAATCTTGACATTTCGTACGTTCTAACCTAAAATAAAAACGAGTTGCACTCCGGGAGTGCCGGCAGAAGTGAAAACCTTTACACATGATTCGCGCTTAACACTCAAATATGTCACAAGACATGTCTTTGACATTGTCAAGAAATAATAATGTTTGTTTATTTACTTTTTTGACGTAGTATATTTGACATCGCAATCTGTCATAGAATTAAAATTCTATATCCAACCTCCCTGTACTACTCATAATCGCGAATACTAAAAATAAAAAAATATAAAAGGCGTGGCATTACGGTTTCCGTCTTACGAATTTCCACGATTAGGACACGTGACCTGACGCGAGTTTATCATTTTTTACCCATACCAAAAAAAGTGTACAACGCCGCTAAAGAAGTTTTCACTTCAAAAATATATGGTAAGAAATATGTAAGAAACGCAACATTTTGAAAATACATTACCCATTAAAAACCCAACCATACGATATGAAGCGGCATACGTAACATATAACCCACGGGAATAATTAAGGGTTATTGCGGAGTTTGACTTACATAATACTGCTGACTTACCATTGAAGTCACTAAGTTAGAGCTAGGTGACTCTATCAGCCTTCATCAGGAGCCCTACATAGACAGACTAAAAGGATATTTTACCGATCGAGAATTAGGAACCACGGAAATTTTTCTGTGTGTGAAACCGCGGAGCATAACTAGTGTGTAATAAATTACAAGAAAAATAACGGTATAGCTACCAATTGACACTTACAACATGAACAATATTGTTATACTATAGTTTACCGACACCAGTTTATCAGCTGTGTTGTTATCATCTTGCAATTATGCTGCAGTGAAAGACAGTTTCGCTACCGGTCTCATTACGCATCCGTGACACAGTGGCAACCCTCTAAGGTCTATTTTAGAATGTACGGTACGCTCCGATATGCGCATGTCCAAGCTTCTATCTGAATTGTTGAGACTAGGTTTAGTTTGCAAGCCGCAGCTACAAGCGCGGCCGCGCGCCGTTCGCTTCAATATATAAAACAAAATAAAAACAAGAAACGAAACGTGCATTTTTGACGTTCTAAGTTCAAATTTTGTGTGACCACAGGTTATATTGAGTGTTACAAATATTTTTTCTTTGAATTAAAAATATGAGGCGAAACGTGAAAATTGTTTTCCTACTTGGAGCTTTGTGGATGTTTTTCTTATTTTATTTTATGCAGTCTGAACCTACAGAATCAAAGGTATGTCGTTTTATTTCCTTGTTTTGTTTATTTGGACTCCTGCCAGGATTTAAAGATTCCTTGTTTTAATATCAGCTGTTGGGTAAGGGACCGCATCAACCTCTGGACGCACATTACGCATGCGCGTAGCGTCCCACGCAACGCGTTGACTGCATTATCACAGTCGTAATTACAACTGGAAATGTAATCTATTACATTGAGAGGTATAACTGTAACTGAAACAATGAAAGTGTCCTTCGACTACTTATTTTTAGAACGCTTTGATACTACAATATAAAATCGAGACATTAAAAAAATTGAACTTGTAATTTAGCGCAGTTGAGATGTCAATTACAATACGATGTGACACCTAAGTTGATAATAGCGAGTTAGGTTACAAGTTTCAATCGAATGCAACTAGTACGTTTATACTTTTTTTTATTGTGAGGCGAATTTATTTTTATCCTATTATAGGTAGGTAAGTATTTCCTTAATTTTATTATTAAAAGAGAGATGGAACGCAAATAATCATATTAAAATTATCTTTTGACCTTTCAATTTATCTGTGACCTCAACAAGTTTTCACATCTACATATTCCTACCTGCTTATAGTTTCCACTTTTGACGTCATCGTTTTGAGTAATCTTTACACTGCAGTGGAAGAATTTTTTTTTTACTCTAAACGTTCATCTTCTCAATTTGACTTATTTTGGGGTTAAATTTATTGTGTCGTTTAGAATTAGTAAAGTGTGTCTGACTCTTTTTCTGTTTGTAACCAACTTTTATCACGTTTAAACTTTTACGGCTAAACCACTGAATTGGTTTCGATGAAATTTGGCAAGGTGATAACTGCACCTAAAAAACATAGGCTACTTAAAAACGTCAAGTATGAGGCGGTTGTTAATAGGACTGCTGTGAATCAAGAAGTTTCCGTAGAAATCCCTCGCAAAAATTTTAAACCAAGTTTAAGGCGGGCAGAGCCGCTGGCAAATGCTAATACGTTACAATGCATGAGTATGTCAACTGATCTATTTTTTTTCAATATACCTAGCCATTCCTTGTCAGTTCTCCGCCCACCCGAGGTTAAAATTAAGTAGGTTAGATCCTTCCATAAGGTGCGTGCCTTTTGGCAAATTTCATTAAAATCGATTAAGTGGTTTATTCGTGAAAAGGTAACAAACAGACAGACACTTTCGCCTTCATAATATTAGTATCGAAGAATAGGTAGGTACAACTCTGTGCCGACATAATAATAAATTAAGAGGAACAGATTCAAAAGTTGCGCTAGGATGCTGTTAAAAAGCTGCCTTCCGTACACCTACCAACCTACCTTTGAAGCTTTAAGCACATTTGCTATAAGGCACAGGTCGAATATACTCGTAAAATACTCAGACAGACAGGCGGACGAACAGATACAAAACATAGTGACATCGAAATGGGTCCGTTTTGCTTTTGAGGTACCGTAACTCTAAAAGATTCCATTTTACGAATAGAGTTTTACGAGACTGAGCGAGCGAGCGAGCAATTTACGATATGCTCCAAAATCAACCATAGGCAACATTACTAAATAGATAGATATTGTACAATGGATTGTGTTCTGACGAATTGTTCGAAATGATGCCCACGGCTACTTTCTACCATCGCACCGAATGCCATCGACAGGGAATTCATTCTCACACTTTGGAACCGAAATGGTCGCGTACAGTGCGGTTTTAGAGAAACTTCCTCCCGCGAACGCTTGGGTTGTGGAATGAGCTCCCTGCCAAGGTTTTCTCTAAGGACTACAGTATGGGGTTCTTCAAAAAAGAAGTTATAAGATTTCTGAAGGGCGGCAACGCGCGAGTGATACCCCTGGTGTTGCAAGCGTCCATAGGCTACGGTGACCGCTTACCATCGGGCGTACCGTGGGCTTGTTTGCCACCTTAGTGGTATTAAAAAAAAAAAAAAAAGATACTATATCTATGGCTAGAAATAGGTAGGTAATTTACTAATTAAAAACCACTACCAATATAAAGAAATTACGAATTTTCATCTATATTAAGGCACCTTATTTGTTAAACAAATGCCACTTAACTCCATATTTTAAATAGATGTGGTGGATTCCACATTATAACACTAAACATGCTTTTTAAAAGAAAATGTCTAGAATTAATTTAAATTCAAAACATTTGTTTTTGTTTTTTGTCTGAACACGTCTTTAATTAACCCTAAAATCCAAACAAACGATGTTAACTACATTCCAAAATTCAAAAGAAGCCTCTAGAATTACCACGTAATTAATTCCAGTATAAAATTAAGTTAATAACTATTTTAATCAGTTCCTACAACCATTTCCCATACGCAGAATCTTGCGTAACACTTAACGATGTCCATCGACCTAATTAATCTAGATTAATTACTTATTCTAATTAGCTAATTATAAATACTTACCTAAAAGTGTTTTCCTATGTTAGTCATGTCCTATTGTCGTGTGTCTATGTGTGTAACTCAGAAACCAGTCGAATGGCGACAGAACCTGTTCTATTAGCATTTTATGGCATTTTGTAGCAATTCGTACCACTATAAATACCATTACAAGTTCGCAACCTGTCGGTTAAAAGGCAGTTAGTATATTTTATACATGTAAAAGTTTCAAGCTTTGATCTGAACATGGGTTTTCGTAAAAACAACTGATAAAATCACCATTAACATTATTAACATTAACAAAAAAACTTCTTTAAAACCATCGCTCGTGGCTCGAGTTTCATGAACTTTACGTTTTATTTCAAGAATATTTTAGAGAAGGTAGAAACAGCTGATGATTTCTGTTGAAATCCCTTTGTTTTTGTTTATGTTTTGAATTGTAATTGTAAAATTGAAAATGTTGTGATTATCTTGAAATGAAACGAATTGCAAAATAAGAAGAAAATGTCTTACTTAGCACGTTTTTCTATAAATGTAAATTTGTTTCGACAATGTGCAAACGCAAAAGCTAAAAAAAACTATAATCTACTGTAAGAACCAGTTAAGTGTGACTCGATAGTTCCGTTTGTGATTTTTCACCTCGCAAACAAAAAAATAAGGGTACACTTTCAGGTATAAGGTCAAAAATTATGACACATAAAACTTAAATAGAATAATTTCAAATTGCAAACCTTACTCCTTTATATATATGTACCTAACACCCTACATGTAATAATAACACTTTCAGATTTCGATCCTCCATTTCAGATCCCATTTCTAATATGTACATAGCAAGTTTTCATCAGTAAACTACGGTATTCATCAGTCGGTCTCCTTTCTACATTTTGATACGAATTTGCAGATTTGGCTATCTAAAACTATTTTACTATAATTTGACAGTTCAAGTATGATAGGAGATCCAGCGCTGAATTGGCGCTTCCATAGTTATTATGTAGAACTAAATAAAAATCAAACATATTTTTTTGCGCTTAATTGTGTTGTGTGTGCCAAAGCGTATCAGAGCTAGGACGAATGTTTAATGCCACTAAACAACACTGACACTAAATATTTTAGCGAAAGCTTTTAATGCAAAAACTTATTACAATTTTTAGATAGTTTATTCTATAAAACTACCTTTAAAAGGCACTTTTAATTTTTTTTACTTTACCTTATATGTAAATACATTTACACCACACCTATGCAACGAAGACTGATAAGGAATGATTTTGGTCTATATAATCAGTATATAAAATGAATCCCTGTTTTCCTTGGTCCCGCCATAACTTTGGAACGACTGCACCAAATTCGATAATTATTTTTTATGTTGTGTTCATTAATTTTAGGCCAAGGTTTAGGTAGAAAAAAAAGGGTCAAGTGCAAGCCGGACTCTCGTACCAAGGATAAACTGATTGTAATGAAATTTGGTAAATTGTTGTCCACACGTCGGGGAAGGTGTCTGAATTAAGACAATCCTTTCACAATAGGTGGCGCACCAGTTGTTTCTTTAACAAGACAAACAATGGTCGTGGGGTCAGCTAGCCTGAATTAAAAATCACGCATATTATCATAATAATTGAACTAAGTAGGAACTATTGAGTGCATTTTAATCTTGTAGAGTGAGATTTAAAATACTTACGTATTTAATTATTTTTTGTCATCATTACTAGAAAATTAATAATAAAAACATAGAAATCTTTTTTTAGACTTTATTGTCAGTCAATCAAGTTATCAAAATACCAATGTATTTGTAGACATATCGGGCAGGCCTTTTTGCTTTAGTAACAAAATTATTCAAATTAGCAGAAAGTCGCCCGTTGTCTGTATAGCACCTTAAAGTCTATCCTGGGACGTTCAGTCAATTAATAAACTGCCTATATAACTAATCTTGTAGAATATATCTTAATAATTAAGATCTTAATAATTAAATTAAACAATATTTTTTGCTGAATTTTAAGGAAACATTATAACTTTTAAACTTTCGGAGCCTTCAAATTTATTATAAACCATATTTATTATAAATAAAAGAGGAATGCAAGCCATTATCATTCATAAAAAAATGAAAAATAAATAAAGTAAACATAAAAACGAGTGAAAATGAATAGATTAAGGAATGCAATCTCATTTTTCTTTCTGCTCTCGCAATCTTGTTCATAAAATTTACGAGATCTCGCAAGATTGACGAGATCGAGGAGGAGCATATTTCATGAATTTAAGCGCGTTGGGAATATGGACATATTTCTATTACCACTAAATTTGATGATATTTACATGATTATAGTAATTTTTTTTCTATTTTGTAGGTATTAGTAAGATATTTTTAACCCCCTACAAGAGATTCCTGTCTAGTGACTGATTCCAATGCTTTACTGACAAGAAAGTCAGTCAAGCAAGAAAAAAAAGGTTTTTATTTTTTATTATTAATTTTCTAGTAACAATATCAAAAAAAAAAATATCTAAAAAGTATTATTAAATTACTTAGATCTCACTCTACAAGCTTAAAATGCACTCAATAGTTCCTACTTAGATCAATAATTATGATAGTGTAATTTTTAATTCAGACTAACTCACCCCGCGAACGTTATTTCTCTTTTAAAAACAACTGGCGCGCCTCTTATTGTGAAATGGTTGTACTAATTCAAAAAGCTGCCCTGCGTGTGCACAACAATTTATCAAAATTTCAATCCAATCGGTTTACCCTTAGTACGCGAGTCCGACTCGCACTTGACCAGTCTTTCCTTTTTGGAAACCTTCCCTGGCGTGTGCACAACTTACCAAAATTTCATTACAGTCGGTTTACGCTTAGTGCGCTAGTCCGACTCGCACTTGACCCATTATTTTCTTACATGTAAAATGCTCTAACAAATACTAACACAAAAAATAAGAATTATCCAAATCCTAAAAATAAAATACTGAATAGGATTCGAGAACAGATTTTGAGCGTGCACGCTTGCAGTTATTATAAATTTAAGTAAACCTTTAAATCTTGCGTATTTCGTATGCAATCCACGTAAAGTACACAATTTAATAAGACAACAACAAGGTACTATTCACAACTATCCTAAATACAACTAAGAAGCGTTAATGATATAAGTAGGTTTCATGTTGCCAAAAAACGGTAAATTAAATATCTCTCTTTTTAACACGATAAAATCATCAAACTGTTATCTAACTCTTACTTTTACTTATATTTATCTGCAAATGATACAGTAACTTTCTGCAACGTAAAAAATAAGATTGTTTGAAATTGAATACTCAAAACCTTGATAATTTAGATACCTTCACGTCCATAGTTCAAGGAGTTGATACGTTACATCCAATTGAATAAAATAATATTACCTAACAAATTTGTTAAATAAATCTTGGATTTAAACGGATAAACTTTTTCGTTAAGTACATTTACATAAACACTTCGCGATATCCAACGAATGAGTGCTTAAAAGCTAACTCCTACATAATTAAGAACACAGAAACAGAAATGTTTCTTTCCAAAGATGTAGATTTACTAGATGTGTATCGAACTGGTGCTAAATAATTCATCTGTGGAGTGGAGCGAGGCACAACTGGCGATGGAAAATAACTTTTGCTACTGTGAAACTTATTTATTTGGTTGTAAACGTATTTTAAAAAGCTTGCAAATACTTTACAAGTATTCGAAAGTCAAGATTTTTGCACTAATTTCAAAATTAGATTCTTGCGAAGAATATCGGAAGTCTCTTTCCGATAATTTTAAATCCAAGTTATTGAACTTGCCTAGGCTCACATGATGAACTAGTGATTAGTAATTAGCACCTTCATCTGAGTAGTATCGATAGTTTTTTATACTCTGTATTGTTTTCTATAAATGCTCTATAATCACTGAAATTTCATATTCATGTTAAGGAGAGTCGACAGAATTTTTATTTCATTTGATTATACTGCCTATAATGTAGTCGCACTTCTAGATACGCGAATTTTAAGCCTTATATTAACATTAAAAGTGATTTATTGCAATCTTCACAACACAAAAACAGAATTTTACAATTTGTTTTTTTATCTCATAATTTTATTAGGTATTAATTAAATATATGTTTAATTTATATAGTAAATAAGGAACCCCTTATTTAAATGAAGTGTCATGCACTTCTGATGATTTATAAACATAAGGAGACATAATATGCTTTTTAGAATTAAAGTGAGTTGTCAAAAACTAGCGTTGATTTTTTGAATGTCAATTGTAGTGAAGTGTAAAGGCAAGCTAAACTTTATCAAGCGAATTCTATTATTTTTCTATTTTGAACAATGAACATGTATATAATCAAATCTTATAATAATAAATTGTTTAAACTAAAAATTACCAATTAACTAATATACTAATATTGTCATCAATAAATTATTAATATACTTAAGCAAAATATAGATATTTGTGTTTCGATACCACATCCCTAGATGAAGCGCCTACACCTTAAGCCTACACCAAATGCACGCCACGCATTACCGCACTAGCGCCACGCAATTTACACATTCACTTTTCGTTTCTTCTTCGTTTCGATTTTATTTTTATTTAACTAGAGATTACAATATAATGATATTAAACGACCAGATTGCGTGTCCGCTTCCGCAATCTATCATGGTATCAAATTTGAGACGTCCACTGCTAGATGTATAGTGTTTAACAGCTTATTCCTCGATAGATTTTTAAAACGTATAAGACTAAGCTTTTCTGCAGTCTTACACTAAGTTTTTCCGGTGGCGGTCTTCACATTATACATAATCTAAGTTTTTGCCCGCTGTTCCACCCGCGCTAAATTCGGTTTTCAACGTGAGACACCTATGGCTACTCTTTGATCAGAATAAGAAAGCTTGCTATAGCATCCTATATCTGCAGCTGTTTGTTTACATTTATTTCGGTTGTAGTTATTTCTGTACAACAGCCTATGTCCTCTCCGACCCTTCAACAATCCCTGTTCTCAGAAAAAGCTCAATTGGTTGTCCCACAGGGATTTTCAGCAAAATAGATTGTTTGACCTTTTATTGAACATAATTAAAAGTAATTTTTTTTAATAAATTAAATGAAAACCTTTTTTTATCAGACTTATCAGGGTGTCCACTCTAATTCCCAAAAAAAATCCCTGACTTTTCCCTGACTTTTACTGACCATTTCTTCAAAATTCCCTGACCCAAAATTATAATATTTATGAAATCTTTTAAGTTTGTAAAGTTTATATTATTAAACTTTCAAACCAACCCTGAAATAGAGTTTCTTTGTTTTACTGTTTCTACATGTTTTTGGTCTTAGTGAATTCAACGATGAATATTAATGTACACAAAAAAAAAACAAAATAAAATAAAAGTCTATGTCTGACAAACCCTCTAAAAAACTGCTTAGTAAATGTTCAGTAGTAGACCGCCCCATAAAAACACTAGTCCAGTATCTCGATTCAACTTTGTCTGAATCGGTGTTCCAGATTCGAATTACCAAATCCATTTGGCATTTTCGTGACACCTTATTTAGGCTCTCGTCAAAGGCAACTACATAGAATTTACAATTTTTTATTATATTTGTTCTGGAATATAGCGCTTTACCGAGATTTATGACGTATGCTGCCTTAGTTTTGCCTATAGAATGACCTAGTTCGACCTTGTCCTTGCTGTCAGTAAACATTCTCTTAAAGGTTTTGAAGTTCTGTCACATGAATTTAAGCTCATTTTATCAAAAATTATCTCTAACGCCCAGATTATTTCAGCAGACGTAACTGCATCGTCCTTATATGTGAAGGCATATGCAGTTTTTGCAGGTACGGACGGCTCTGCAACTGTCGTTGTAGTTGCACTAGTACTAAGATTGCTGTATATTATCAATACGAGCTTTATTTTGAAATATTGATATAAGCGGTTGTTGTTTTTTTATTTCAATATTTTTTATATGTTTGGGCATGTAATACTAAGGCTTGTTCGCCCATATTACTAATATTAATTTTTATGCAGCACATTCTGCAGTAAGCAGCTGTTGTATCATTTGGATCTTCATCAAGCCAATCTACAAATTCTGAGTTCACTTTGGGGTCTAGCCACACTTTATTAGAATGACACTTTTTTGAACTAATTTTGACATTTGTAATTTAATCTCTTAACACTAATAGTTCACTACAATAAACGGAAATGATGTTTATCAAAAAATTTTACTAAGTAGTTTACTATAACGGAGAAATCTAATTATGTCACAAAGAAACATAAATTTATCCCTCCATTAGCCTGAAAATAAAAATGCTTCTATAGACTAGATTAGGGTCAGCTAGATCATAAAAATATCCCTCATAATCAATCACTGGGATAGTAGCATTTTTGTTTCACCTAAAATTTTTTGTAAATACCATTTTTTTCCCTGACCTTACCATAAGCTTCCCTGACTTTCCCTGACCACTTTTAGCTTCCCTGACTTTTCCCTGACTTTCCAGAAAGTGGACACCCTGCTTATTACGCAGTACGTTTTTGTTGATTTTTATGTAGGAAAGAAGAAGTAAAGGTTTCTACGTATATTATAACGGAACGACTGATCAGGTGGTCCGGCTCCGGTAGAGGACTAATATTAATATTACTGGTTTTTTGTTAACTTCGTTTAGAGGGTAAGTGTAAAAAGTGGTTATACTATCCTATTTAGCATAGGATAACCACTTTTTACACTGTAATAGAATAAATAAACTAAGAACACACGGAACTAAAGTATGAAATTCTTTTAGCCGGAGGTGATTAGATTCATTACGAATCGGCAGCACACGAGTAACTATAATATAATAATAAACTAAACTATAGTAGAATTACTATGGTATGCACTCAATACCAGGTGGACCGTATGTTTGTCCGCCACCTTAGTGGTATAAAAAAACCAGCCAAGTGCGAGTTAGACTCGCGCATCGAGGTTTCCGTACCTACCACTATTTACGTAATATACAAACACAAACAAAAGAAAAGTGCGCGCTAAGCGGTCACTCATGCAAGTACTGCCCAAGCCCTTCGTTGCTTAACTTTGAATATCGTTTCCAACAAAAACTGTGTTACTGTTTCTCTTAATGATAAGCTAGATGGCGTTGTACCACTCATTTAAAATTGTAATGGCTTCAGCCCGTCTCACATTTGGCCGATTATTATAATTTGTAAAGTATAACACTTTAGAGTTCACACTATGTACTTTTATTGCAAGTTTGAAGTTTGTATTGTTTTACTGTTTGAACGATAAACAAAAACAAAAAAAATGTGTTAGTTGTATGGGGGGGTTCCCTATACATTTATTAAATAATCCCCCATTATAACACATATTCTGTGAAAAATACAGGCTTCTTCCTATTACGGTCTTCTTTTTCAGGTCGGACAGACAGACAGACAGCGTAGGCTTAGTAGTTGGCACCCTCTGGATACGGAACCCTAAAAACATACATTTTATTTGGCGGGAAACAATAGGTTATAATATTTATACCCATTTATGCATGCTGTAAGGCACAGCTTTTACAGCCAACCCAGTTTGCTTAGAATTCACATTATTTATTGCATAAAATCCTTATTCCTTCGCAGACAATTTCATGATATGTATATGATATGAGACTGCAGTTACACAACGTGAGAAAGTGCCACTTCCAGCTATATCAGTACCAGCTAAGTGCGGAAGACCAACTGTATTCACTGGACTATTATTATTTCACAATGCAATCGCATTGCAGATTTATGATTATAGTGGATTACGTCCCTACCAAGCACTTATATCTTTGGCGTAGTATTTATAATCAATTAGAAACATTATTTTCCTCTTTTTCGCAGGAATATAAGTTTAATTATACAAGTAGTAATGTTTATAACTTTATATTAAAAAATAATGTTTTGAAGCATTAACAATCTACCGCAAGTAAGTTGTTTAGCGCTGCTCTACCGTCTATTTAATATTAGTAAATTGGAAGAAAAAGAAAAAAAAAAGGAAAACATTTTTTTTTAAAACTTGCTTTTTTTAAAACTTTTAAAACAAGAATTATTGCGGATATCTAAAAACTAGAGAACCGATTTTTTTCAAAAAATTTACGTTGTTGGTATTTATATAGAGCACTATTTTATGATATTCTCAGATTTTTAAATTATCCGGTTGTTCCATCCCGTCTAACTTTTAAGACGGGGAACACATTTTTTTTAAGTTTAGAATTCAATAATTTAGATAAAAAGTTTCTGAAGAACCTTAAATGCATTTTTGAAGCACTATCCAAATATACCCCATATGATGGATTGTGCAAAAAACTAGAAAGGTAACCACAGAGCTACCCCTTAAACAAAATTTAAAATTTCCATAACATTGTGACCTACGGACGAAAATTACGAATTTGTAAGGGCTTTTTTTGCCATTTGCCATTTGGCTACGGAACCCTAATGATGTAAGGACGTTTTCAAATTAACTTCAAAAAGATTTTTAGCAACCTAATTTAATTTACTTCGCTAATTTAACAAATTTTAGGAAGAAAAATTAATCTAGTTCCGAGAAATCACTTGACAGATTTTTATTTTGACGATATTTGACGCTTCACAATATGCTATGTTACATAAAAACAAAAAAATAATATTTGACATGTTTGGCTTTGTTTTTAGTAGCTTACTAACTTATTTTTATACCTAATAAGTGCTTCAGACTATATTGTATACTCTTTAGCTAATTATCAAAGTATTGTATTATTACTTTAAATAGAACTTCTTGCCAGCTCTTTTTGGCAGAAATTGACATTGTTTACATTGTATTGACGATTCAAAGGGTTCTTAGAAACCTATTTGAATAAATATTGTTTGATTTGATTTGATTTATTTTTCAACGTTATTGTTGAAATGAGTTGCCATTAACAGATACTCCTGGGAATGACAATAATGATCTGCCAGTCACGACATACGTCGACGCAAGTAAAGCCGCAGCGTTCAACTAGTACTTTCCAATATGAGCTAAGTAGGTACATTAGCATTCCTCTTCGGTAAACTTGCCCCGTTATCAGCCGTTATCTTTGTTTACAATACAGTAAACATAGTAAAAACAGTACCTCTCGCAGTCTGTACTGGGTCAAAGATAAGATACATCGGAAGCTGTGTGGTTACAAGTGTTACAACACTCAGACAGCCATACACATTTCTGCTATAAGAAACAATGGAGTACAATAAATTATAAAATAAATAAATAATATTATTTTTTATCACATTACTCGTAAACATTGACATTAATTACATGCAGGAAAATCGGGTGCTAAGACCTTAATTACCCCCACGGGCTTTTTCTTTGTAAATTTTACTTTCTAAAAGCAAAGCGCGTGTTCATAAAACTCATGGCACGCAGTGGCTTTGTTTTCTCTACTTCTGTTCCTGACATTTCAATTGTGTTTAGGTGAGTTTATTTATTTATTCACCTTATATTTTTATTTATTTACTCGCAAATGTGATAAAAAAAAACTTACGTGTGTCTTAAATAACAAATTTGCATAGCCAATAAGTATTGTAATCCATACTAATATTATAAATGCGAAAGTAACTCTGTCTGTCTGCCTGTTACCTTTTCACGCTTAAACCACTGCAAAGCCCTAGAAAGCTGAAATTTGGTACGTAAGCTAGTATAAGTACGCAAACAACAAAAAAAAAAACTAAAACTTGGAACTTTGACCCCCCAACGCTTAAACTAGGGGATGGAAGTTTGTATGAGACTACCAAAAATTTTAGAGGTCTGAAAATTGATATTGATACCGTCACATGGGTATGAGGTATGTAATTTATTCACTGTTCATTACTTTTTAGTTATACAATAGTTCTTGAAGTAACGAAACGGCCAAGCCACATATTTTGACCAAGGTGTAGAGTTTGTGAATTTAGATGTTTTTGGTGGGATACATTTTTCACTTAACTTTTTTTTTTTTTTTTTTTTTTTTTTTTAATACCACTAAGGTGGCAAACAAGCTTACGGCCCGCCTGATGGTAAGCGGTCACCGTAGCCTATGGACGCTTGCAACACCAGGGGTATCACTTGCGCGTTGCCGACCCTTCAGAAATCTAATAACTTCTTTCTTGAAGAACTCCATACTGTAGTCCTTGCAGAAAACCTTGGCAGGGAGCTCATTCCACAACTTAAGCGTTCGCGGGAGGAAGTTTCTCTGAAACCGCACTGTACGCGACCATTTAGGTTCTAAAGTGTGAGAATGAATTCCCTGCCGATGGCGAGCGGTGCGATGGTAGAAAGTAGCCGTGGGCATCATTTCGAACAATTCCTCAGAACACAACCCATTGTACAAGCGGTAGAACACACACAGTGAGGCAAAGTCTCTCCTCAGACTTAAGGGCTCGATACCGCAAGTGAGTTTGGGATCGTCGACAATTCTCACAGCCCGTCGTTGAACCGAGTCAAAAGGGTCAAGCTGGTATCCGGGTGCACCTGCCCAGAGATGGCAGCAGTACTCCATATGGGGCCGAACTTGCGACTTGTAAAGTAACAACCTTTGCCCCGACGTGAAGTACTGCTTCGCTCTGTTGAGTACACCAAGTTTTTTGGACGCCAGCTTTACCTTATCTTGTAAATGATCTCGGAACTGAACATCGCTGGAGATATCGACACCAAGGATCCCAATGCTCTTGGAGATGGAGAGGGGAGTGTTCTGGAATTGTGGGACCACAGTGAATGGAGTTTTCTTAGCGGTGAACGCGCACACTTGTGTCTTTGTAGGGTTGAATCGGACCAAGTTTACCCGTCCCCAGTCAGAGACCTGGGACAGTGTGGTCTCGATTTGGGACACAAGTTCTCCGCGGTTTTCCTCCACAACGGAACGAGGGATGTTTGCACGACCCGTGTAAAAAGTGTCTCCAGTACTGTCATCTGCATAGCAATGTATGTTGTTGATGTCCAACATGTCATTGATATGCAGTAGAAACAGCGTAGGAGACAGCACAGAACCTTGCGGGACACCAGCATTAATGTCCATGCTATCAGAGCAACTACCGTCAACTACAGTTCGTATGCGTCTGCCGGACAAAAAGCTAGCCACCCATTTGCACAAACCCTCGGGCACTCCGTAAGATGGCAACTTCGATAGAAGACCGCGGTGCCAGACCCGATCGAACGCCTTCGCTATGTCCAGGCTACATGCCAATGCCTCCCCCTGACTCTCAATGGCTAGTGCCCATCGGTGTGTGAGATACACTAGAAGGTCACCAGTCGAGCGACCGTGGCGAAAGCCATATTGACGGTCACTGACCAGATCGTGTACTTCTAGGTATCTTAGAAGCTGTGTGTTGATCACACGCTCCATCACCTTAGAGAGGAGAGAGGTAATAGCGATAGGCCTGTAATTCGATGGATCTGATCTATCGCCCTTTTTGGGCACCGGGTGCACATTCGCAGTCTTCCATGTAGACGGAAATTGCCTAGTGTGGTAGGAAAGCGCGAAGAGGCGCGTGAGTACAGGACATAACTCAGGAGCACACTGCTTAAGCACCACTGCTGGTATACCGTCTGGCCCACTCGACTTATGAACGTCTAGAGAAAGCAACGCCCGCCTGACCTCCCGCTGCGTTATGGAGATTTCCGGCATGGACTTACCGCACCACGGTATAGTAGGTGGTACTAAACTAAACTCGTAACACGGCTAGTATAATACAAAAATTGCCTGTCAACCTATCAATCTAATAACACCAAATTATGACACATCATAAATATTGCCTAGTTAGGAAATTAATATTTAACTACTTAACAAATAATGCCAAATTTCATTTACAGGTGTAATTTATGAATGCCATTATTGTTAATTATTGCATTGCTATCTCTTTAATTATAACTGCATTAAGCAATTTCGTAGTTTGACTGCAACATACGCATACATGAACTTATAGCCACAATGACCTACTAAATCGCGACAATTCTAATCACAAAATCTATCTTCTATACATATAAAATACTTTGACCTGAATAACTGACTGACGGATCATCGCACAGCCTAAACCGCTGATCGAAGAGACCTGAAACTTGGTGTGTGTGTTCTTCGTATGACGTAAGCATCCGATAAGAAAGGATTTTCCGAAGGGGTCAAGTGCGAGTCGGACTCACGCAATAACTTGGGTAAACCGATTGTAATGATATTTTGGTAAGTTGTTATGCACACGCCGGGGAAGGTTTCAGAATTATTACAACCCTTTCACAATAGGTTGGTGCGGCAGTATTTTTTAAAAAAGAAACAACGTTCGCTGGGTCAGCTGGTACACAATATTATGCTCAAGGCACAGACAATAGAATACTATACTAGTGTTAGCAATTTATCTCCGTATGATTTGAAATAAAATAAAATATATTTTGGGAAGCCGACCTAAACCAGTAACAAACTAAATAATTGCTGAAGTTTCTTTTTGCAGCCAAACAGAAATGCCTATATTATGTTTGTCAATAAAAGTGTTATAGAATTAGATAAATGAACCAGTCAGTATTTATTTATAGTCATATGAAAGCCGTCGTTTTACAAATCGCTATATGTTATTTATCAAATTCCGATTTCTATAACAAATTTTAGATATTGACTGCGACATAAAGTCACACCAGCCTTTAGCTCCAATGACCTACTAAATACTTCCGGCACTTGTAGATTTATTGAAACAAATTAGCGGCCTAGTATTCTGTTCACGAGAAAGAAAGTAATGTACGGGATTCGAAATTTCGAACCGAGGTATGGACTGAGCAAATTTGGCCTCTCCCAAAATGTAAAAGTACGATTACGATAAATGAGTTTTTAAGGAAGTGACACGTGTTCATACTTTATATACATACAGACATAAAAACAGACAAATTAAGAACCTCCTCCTTTTTCAAATCTTGTCAAATGAACACAAAAACGTTTCCTAGTCCAATTTGCACGATTTGGTTTATTTTTATTATTTTTTTGAGAAGGAAAACTTCTAGCAATCATGCTTTGTGTACAGCAATCTTCAGAAGCTATCTGAAGAAAGGTACATAAATAGTACATTATGATACAAGTGAGCTAGGCTGCTCGTTACAGGCGAGCAGGCGCGTAGCCAGGATTTCTATCCGGGGGGGATGAACAGTGCCAGCCTGAGGGTAGTTGCCAAGTAGAATAGACCAGTTTTAAATTGCGGTAAAATGGGTCGCGTTGCGACATTTCTGGGCGCAAATTAGGACACTGGGCGCGCAGCGAGCGCGAAATTTTTCGATTAGGATAAGTATAGGTGAATCAATCAAAGCTTAAGTGTGTGCACAATAATTCTCACTTACGCATGATGTTGTAATGGTTATCATTCATTTGTAAAATTTAAATGTCAAATTTCATCTTGATCTAGAAGTTACGAGGGAACATAAAGTCGGACATACATACAGGTCAAACACAATAACCCTCCTTTTGGAATTTGTCGCAGTTGGGTAATAATAAAAGTTTGAAGTAAAAGCACAACAATGTTGTAAAGGCTGCTTTATGAGCAAGTGCGCTAAAATATATTTTACAAAAAACGCTGTAGAATAGAAAGTATTTTTTTTGTGTCTATATGTTTGTTTTAGGTTTACGTAAAAACCTTAATGCCAGTCAGCCATGATTAACTAATTAATACGGTCAGTAGTTTTTGATACATACAAAAATTTTATTTCCTTATACTTTTTCTACTGATTGCTTTAGCTGAAAATTATATTGAGATTTTTATAATTTACGCAATCGCAAAACGGCTTCAAAAGTAAAACCAGCTAGCAGAGTGCTATGAAGCATCGAGCTTGCGTGTTTCATATTATAAAAATCTTCAGGATCGCGTGCTCTCGGGCCGTTCTGCCATATTTTCATTGTCGTCCTATAATTTTCTGTAAATCTTTTTACCAAAATTGGTAGTTCAGTACTATTACTCAACATCCAGCAGGGCAGATATATAATCTGTTATCTGATGAGTATGAGGTATCAACACACAATTTAAAGAATGACTGGAACTAAAAAGTTTTTAATTACAAAACTACAATAAATACCTACAATTCCATTGGCAAATTAATTTAATAACGAGCCAATAAAATAACTTCAACAGGGTAATTAACTCAAAAGATGTTTAATCGAGGATAATTATATAATAATAATAATTTACGCGATTTAAAATCCAAATAGTGTACTTACGCTAGGGGCCGACTGTACCTACCATGTACCGACTGTATCGACTGTTCCTACCGTGTAACGACTGTACCGAATGGACCTACCGTGTACCGACTGTACCTACCGTGTACCGACTGTACCTACCGTGTACCGACTGTATCTACCGTGTACCGACTATATCTAGTAGTAGTAGTTGACACTAGCTGAAGCAGATGTCTTTGCTCGTATTAAATTAGTTTTTTCTTATCGAACTATTTCATCCAACGTTTGTAAGCTGATATATTTCACATGTGTACTGCTATCAATGTGAAACATTTTTATACATATGAACTACCTACTACACAACCAGATGCTCAGCGGTACGGTAAACAATATCATCGTCTGTCTGTTGCAAATACCAGGATAATAGGTACCTAGTTGACTTACAAAATATTGTAAGATAATGGTTTTTCAAAATGTTCAAGGTGGACCCCAAATAATAATTATGCCGATTCAAAAATAACAATAATAATAAAATTATGAATAATACAAAAAATAGGAGCATGTGTATTATTTAATACGTGTACAACGCGCACTTCACCGGGTTTTGTTTTTTTTTTCGTACATGGAATAATAAGTAGGTCTATTCGACTTTGTCTTCGACTTACATAATTAACTAGCTGTCTACTGTGCCTAGGTAGTAGGTAGAGTGCTGTTTAAACAGATATATCTAGGTGAGTGTGACGCTTCTGTTTTATTTTTAAATATTTCACATTACGGTCAAGTGCGAGTTGAGCATTCTGTATGCCATGCCATTCGTAGATCTTTATATCAGTGGTTTTATGTAAATGAGCGATATTTTGTATTAGTGAGTGAGTATAATATTATCTAAAGTACAATATACCAACACGGCACTTTTCACCGAAGGGGTAGCCAAAGATATTAAAAACTTTGCTCGTAACATCCAGCGATGCGGTATTCTGTATCACAAACGTAATGATAGTAAGGTTATCACTGTACTGGACACAAACCGAAGTCAAGACAAGTTTAAAATTAACGAACTGCCCTACTACTACACATAGTAGATGTACTCTGATGGTAGTCCAGGTCACTAAAACATCCTGTTACAATTTGTTATTGCATTCACGTACAAATGTTTTAATTTTAATTAAACAATCATACAAAAATCAAATCACGCACAGCCTTGTTTGTTCGACGCATCTACTTCTTTCCCTTTTAATCAAATGTCCCAGAAAGATAAAATAGATAGAAGCTCTAAAAGACATATAAATCCCGAATAGATCTAAAAGTACAGTCGAGCGAGAACTCTTTTGCCTTTTTTGGCTTTTCGGAAAACTGGTAAGAATAATTAATTAATAAAATTGTTTAAGTATTACTTGTTTAACTACATACAACTCGACATTGCTAAATTCTACCGAGTATACAACGCTGAGTTTTAAATAGATAATTTCGTCATGGTCATTAAAAATTGTTCGTTTGCTTATAACAATTATTAAAATATAAACAAATACATACATGAAGTAATACCACATATTACATGCAAAAAGTCTATAGTACGCTTAATTATAGTAAATATAAATTCACTGTTTTTAATCGAGTACAGTAATCAGTGATGATCAAGCTTTTAGGTTACCTAATTCTAAGCACAACGTATTTTCTATCCAAAAATAGGTAGTTAAGTTGCATTCTTACTCCATAGTAATTTGTAACCAGCCATAAGTATTTATTTTTGACTTTCTATACTCTTTATTTAAAATCGCAGCTTGTTAATTTTTAACTGAATTAAGTTGAATACTTCACAAGTCTCAATTGATTAAAAGAAGTAAAAAATTTACTTATTTACTATAAAATAATAAGTTAAATGTTTCTATTGTAACTAACCAACTGTACATAGCAATGTTGACATGTTTGTTACTAACCGATTACTCTTATAATTTTTTAACAAAGTCTTGTTTAATACTAAACTAAAATTTATTAACTAAGCCAAAAAGATTCTCGGTTAAGTTTTTTTTTAGTACAGAACTTTATGTCCTCTAAATAGACATCGCATAGCCTATAGTAGTCCGTTAACTTTTAAGACGCTTCAAACGATACTCATTTACCAAATTATGATAGGTAAATAGCTTCCATACGCTACGGTGTCCGCTTATCATCAGGCGGACGGTAAGCTTCACCCTCACTCTTTTTGGCTTATTCGTAATCAGGTATACATTATCCTTTACTCCAAGGATCGAGTAGTGTGTTGGACTGCCATGTCAAGGTCGTCGGTTCGATTCTAATAAGGGCAATTTATAGATTGTAAAGTTGTCTCGACTTCGGTTTGTTACTGATACGGCGATAGGCTCACTACCATCACGTTTGTGATACAGAATATCGCATCGGTAGACGTTACGAGCATAGATTTTTATATCTTTGAGTACCCCTTCGGTAAAAAGTGTCGTGTTGGTATATTGATATATTACACATTATTGTTATACTTATCCAAAAGACCGCTCATTTACATACATCCACTCAAATAAAAATTTACAAATGGCATGGCATACAGGATGCTTAACTCGCACTTAACCGTAATGTTTAAGAATAAAACAGAAGCGTCACACTCATTTAGATAGATCTGTTTGAACAGCACTCTACCTACTGCCTAGGCACAGTACTGTAGACGGTCTGAAAAATATTTCAGATAACTCAAGGTCGACCTACTTATTATATTTCCTTCTACGGAAATAAAAACGAAACCCAGTTAGTGCGCGTTGTGCACGCATTAAGTTGGGGTTTCGCAAAACAAAAACTATTCCGAATACCTATCAGAAAAACTGTAGAACAACCGATTCAAACGGATATTTTTTTTACTATTTGGCTACGAAACCTTAGAACAAAATTAACTCACAACAAAATCCCATCAATCAAAACATTTCATTACATTCATCTAAAAACAATTAAAGCAACCAGAGCACGACTAATAAAAAAGAAAACGACAAATTGTGCAACTATAACCGAATAATCAATTCAGAATAACCAACTTCGTTACGTTGTTTATAGGTTCATCAAAATGGCGGTAAAACCAATGACAAAACCAATCGATTGATCAACTTTGTTTTTTCCTTACATAGTCGCTTTTAGCTTAGCAGACATGCAGTTACTTAGCCGGAACATCTGCGAAATATACGAGTTTGCAATCCCGAACAATTTCTCCACTGCGTACTCTTATTGGTTCGACAATTTTTGATTGTTAATCGTAGTTTACTGTGAAAGTATTTAAGCTGCGATGTTTTGTAGAATGTAAGAAGCGATGGATGTTTAAAAGAGCAATGCCATTCACGTTCGACTGCGATTTTCCGATGAATCACGGTACAATATAGGATTTTCGAATTGCCAGCAAAGGAAAATATATATCTCTACATACAATAATAATTAAATAACCATTAGTTATTTTAATTAGAAAATTTTATATAATAAAACGGAAATAATTACCGTAAGTAACATATTACGAATTTTAGTAACACTGGTAACAGTACAGCACTAAGTATGTAGTACTAAAGTAGTAGTGCCCTATCAGGGTAAGTATATATTATTTTCTGCTATAGATTATTATTTTGGTTCAATTGTACCATGTTTCACTTTAACCAAATTTATGGAGAAAGTATGTAAAACTGGATTTGTGTTAGGCGAAGGTAAACAAGTAAGGTAGGGGAAAATAGGGTAGGTAGTAGAAGCTAGCGGTCTGACATCATCAAATTAAAAATAAGCAAATAAGAAGATTTAATTTAAAAAAATATCAAATGATTAAAATACACATATTATGAAATACCATAATCCATTTTAAATTTTCTCAATTTTTGAAATAATAGCTATTACTGATTTGTTAAGTTAAAAACTGGTTTTCAGATGTTACCGATAAAACTATTTGTAACCTTTTATAAATTATACATACCTATATTATAATACCTATATGTAATATCTCTTTCATGGCAAATAACGGGAAACAGGAAAATAATGAATAATTTTGAAAAACAAAAATCGATGAATTAATTAATCCACGTAAACCACAGAGCATATTATCTTATACATATGAAAAAGTCCCACCATTTTGTTGTTTTTCAAATAAATGGATATCTTGCAACCTTATAAAGAACAGAAGAACTATGGAACTTACATGCCGCGTATTCAATAAAATGTGTAACTTACGGTGTTTTTAAAATGACCTATCCAAATGTAGATTTACCTTGGTTAATATATATATATATGGTGTAGATTTCTTAACAGACAGTGTATCGATTTGGAATAGAATTATGTTTCAATAACGCTGCGGATTTCGACATTGATGTAACTAAATGCAGATGCGTCTATAATGTGTTACTAATAACAAATCATTGCTGAGAATAAGATTTGAATATTTATAGATATTTTTAGTAGATGTTGATCAGTGGCCTCTGTAACACAAGTAGAGGTTAGTAATTTACTAAATGAATCGTTGGTCGGTTCTAGTTACAGAACTAGTCAAATGCAGACATGTTGGGAACACGGAGGGTTTTATACATAGATATTTATACTAGTTATTGTCTATATTCTAATTAGGATCCAAAATACAAAATATCATAGATTTTTCCTCAGTTCAAATAAAACGATTAATTTGTATTGTTATTTTAGTCTTTTAACACATAAGTATTGAGTGAAGCGTAATTTTGCGTTATTATATTAAATATTTTTAAGTCATTTGTGTCTATCTAATGCCTTAAAATAACACAATCCTAAATCTGATCTTCTATGTATTATTTAGGCACATCAAACAATTTGTACCAGTAGATATTTTCCTTTTTCATAGAAAAAATACATTTGCATTTTATATGAAAATAATACCTTCGCAGTGTCTGTCTTATTTATTGAAGATAACTCGGCGAACGATGTTTCACTATACATCCTACATTAGTACATTGTGTATTATGGGTGGTAAGGAAAAAATTATTAACGAGAGGCTACTTAGAACCGTAAGGCCGAAGGCTTTAACGACTTGAGTTTGTGATTTTCGTGCCGCTCGTGTTTTTCATCACATTTGCGAATAAATAATAGAAGTTATAAGGTGAATAATAGTACATTGTTCACCAAGGGGTGAAAGTGACTGATTACCGACGAGGGTGTAGTTTGAGGCCCGGAGCGGAGCTGCTTTACAATACAAATGCGAGGATAATAAAACATAATCAATTAAAGTTGTAATTCACTTAACAAATATTAATTCACTTTTATAGACATAGATGACGCTGTACCGAATAATTACAAGCTATGGTTATGTTTTCTGTTGTTTATAAACAGTGAGTTATTTTTTCAAAGTGAAATTGGTTCGCTTTTATAATCACAGATGGCACTGTACCAAATAAAAAGAAGCTATTTAATTGTTTCGTCAGCTTTTAAATAGAAAGTGCTTTTTTATTTCTATTTTCTTCCCTCTAAATGCATACTTGATAGAATAAGAATAGTAATTAAAGACTTAGCACTCGCTGTGCCTGCACGTAATAGCAATTTAACGAGTAGACGAATATAGAATAGTATCTACCTTTAAATAGATAAAAAAAATTACAAATAGGTGCAGTGATTACGGGAATTTCCCTTCACGTATAAACAAACTAACAGATTTTGTTATCTCTCCCTCTCTTTTTTATACTAAAGAAACTTTGTTACTCATAAATATTTTATACAATGCCCGTCAATGCATTACTCATAACCAATTCAAAACCGTTAAGGACAATAATTATATCGCACTGCTCCAAATTACAATAAAACTGTTAAATCATATAAGTTACTCTAATTTAAAGCTACGTGCTCGGGAAATTGGTAATATTACCGAGTGAGACTATGTCCACATCAACTACCTAGTAATAAAATAGTCACATAAAAAGCAGCGGTTGCTGCTTTGCAAGTCGCAAGTTCGGCCCCATATGGAGTACTGCTGCCATCTCTGGGCAGGTGCACCCGGATACCAGCTTGTACCTTTTGACTCGGTTCAACGACGGGCTGTGAGAATTGTCGACGATCCCAAACTCACTTGCCGTATCGAACCTTAAGTCTGAGAAGAGACTTGTACCGCTTGTACAATGGGATGTGTTCTGAGGAATTGTTCGAAATGATGCCCACGGCTACTTTCTACCATTGCACCGCTCGCCATCAGCAGGGAATTCATTCTCACACTTTAGAACCGAAATGGTCGCGTACAGTGCGGTCTCCCGCGAATGCTTGGGTTGTGGAATGAGCTTCCTGCCAAGGTTTTCTCTAAGGACTACTGTATGAGGTTAAGTTATTGGATTGTTGAAGGGTCGGCAACGCGCGAGCGTTAGTTCTGGTGTTGCAAGCGTCCATAGGCCACGGTGACCGCTTTCGTTCCATCAAGCGGACCGTGTGATTGTTTGCCACCTTAGGGGTAAAAAAAAAAAAAAACGGTTATTTTTCAAAACATGATATACGAAAGAAATTATCCCATATCAAAACGTGTTGTTGATTTATATATTACCATAGTTACCTATATAATAAATTTAAAACTGGCTGATGTCTGTACAAAGGACATACTTGGGTACAAGGGAAATGGGGGGTCTCAATAAGAGCAGTAAAAGCAAAAAAAAATTTTTTTGTTTGTCTGTCTGTATTTTTGTGCGCGCATCACACAAAAACTACCTACTGTACGTAATTAGACGCGGTTTTGACAGTAGTATTGGTGAAGGTCTAACCCAAAATCAGTATGCATCTCGATACACCAAGTTATAAAACTTTCAAAGGGAGTTGCTGTGTGAATCATACGCCGATAACCGAATAAATTTAGCGCTTGTGGAGCCGAGGAAAAAATTATAAAAGTATCTATTAATATATTCTTCAATTATGTTAGGAGCTCATTTTATATCGAGTCTAATCGAGTGGGTCACTGAATGACCAATTCACCTTGACCTTTCCAAGTCTTTTGGTATGCGCGCTCTCTTATCTTGATCACTTTCGACTAGTATAGACAAATGTCAATGTTTTAAGACTACAGTCAAATGAAGAATTTAAAATTAAAGTTATTTAATTATACATTTTATTTATAGTTAGAGTATGTGGAGAACTATTAAATTTATCTAAAACTACCTATTTGTTAATAAATATATCGATTAATAAAAACCATGAACCACATACATCATGATCCCACCCTAAACATTCCATCCAGCCCCTCATTGTATTATTTAAGAAAAAGGATGAAACAAGCCTTTTCTTATTTGTAACTGACAGAATACCAAAATTAACGTTTTATCTACGACGATCAATGAGTAGAAGATCATTGATGACGAAAAATTTTGTCCGGTTGTGAACGATTTTCTAAAAACACATGAAGCACGTAATTCCTTATTTTTAATCAAAAAGCCCAATACAATTTCTAAATTTTTTGACAAAGGCTGATTTGTATGCCAACTTCTTACCCCTGATATAAAATTATAAAAAATCTTTTGGGAGCGGCACCCAACATTTAAAATTTTTAACTTTCTAACCTCAGCGGTTTAATTCCCTATAAACACTCGGCCCAACAGCCCAGTCCGACCGATCGGACAATATGAACTTTTTCTCGGTTAGTTCGAATATTAAGTCAGTCAGTCAGGCAGGACAAGTTTATATGTATATATATACATAAATACATAAATGTATATGTTACAGGCCAAACCCGATTTTAGGATAATCTAGTTTTGCCTAGGCCAAACCAGTTCTTTTCTATTTGTGTATGTATAGATTATTAATACACATTTTGTTACAGGTAGTAAATATGTAGGTGTAATGAAGTTTTTTTGCGTGATAAAATTAGTAGGTAATGCTTAAAACAGTTTGCTTAGCTGAGAAAAGAAAAAGTAACTAACCAATAATTAGGCAAAGGTTCTCATGTTCCGAGCACGAACTGGGAGACGCAGTGTGGAACGGCCTCCTGACGGACAGATAAATTTCTCAGAGCCACAAAAAGCCAAAGAATGTAGGTGGATCAGGACCGGCTGTTGAGGAAACTATGAGGGAGACCTACTTTCCACAGTGGACACCTTCATGTCTCCATGTTGATGGGATCATGAACTTAATACTGTACAATATTCGCTGTATAACTAACGTAACCATACGTCGCGCTTTGAACGAGACCATCACGTTTTCCCGTTCTCCGTCCCGATGTCCCCGAGAAAAGCATCGGGACGCGCCATTGTCCCGTTTCCCGAAACCGCGCGAAAATTATGGAGCTCGCTGGTAGCGTGATATAGAAGGTGTCTTGTGTGAATTGCCACAAAATTAAAAAAAAAACCCTTTCAAAATATTTATGAGGAACCAAACTTGTTGCACCTGAGGAACAAAACCACAAAACGGGTCGCGCAATAAGCCTTCAAAAATGTAATTTAACGTTTTTAAGTTAGTTGTTTATTTTTTGAAGTTTATAGTTTGTAAGTACAATATTATAGCTCCTCTTGCAATGAACAACCATTAGGTTTAATATTTTAAAAGAAAACATGATTGGTAATATAACTTTGTAAACCCTTGCAACTTAAATTTTTCAAAAGTTGTAAGATATGTCAGTAAATCAACTTTTAAGACACTTTTTATTAAATTTTAAATTATTCAAATTCTTTAACGATTTTTTTTCTAAATAAAGAACATTAAAAATGTGTTTTTTTGTTTTTAAAAACGTAGGTAAATAAACTGATGTCCCGTTTTGAGTAAAAAAATAAATGGTCACATATAACACAAAAATTGTTTTATTACTTTTGCATAAACGCATAATTTAACTGTTAGAATTTCTAAAAGAAAATTGGACGTTTGCAAAATATTTAGGTAATTTTCTTCCTTACGAGGAAAATTAAAAGAATTCACCTCGAAAGGCAAATGAAGGCCTGACAGGGGTAAGGTAAGATCACAAGGTAAAATTACCTGTCGCAAAACCTTCGTCAGGGAAGATTAGGATACCACGTCAAATAAAGTAGCCCTATTGTGTTATTAATGAGGTTTATGAGACATGACGTGGACACTATGAATACGTTAGATTATACAAAGGATGAAAAGGATAGTTAAATATAGAAACATATTACAGTCGGGTCTCCTGCTATGTTATGCCTAAAAATTACACAAAAACATAGTTTGATGGAAACAATGTTTTTGCTTTCCATGCTCGACGGAAAACATCTAATCACTTACCCCCGCGAGGGTAGGGGGCCGGGGCACCATCATTAATTTCGTTCGTATATATGATCTGTGGTAATCAAATGTACCCTGTGGCGGTAACTTTATTAACTAAATCTACTATTTCTAAAATTGAAAATACGTCTTTTGCGTTTGAAGTAATTTTGACAGTAAATGTTTTCAAAAACATCAAACAACAATACCGAAGCAGGAAACAACACGTGCATTAAACAAAACATGTTTTGTGTGGATGGTTTTGTGTAATGTTTTGGCGAACCCACGAGCAGGGGACCCGGCTTTAGATCACCAACATTAAGAACTAGGGCGCACACTGTACCTACCGGGTTGTAATAAATTATTACTGTCGGCTATTATCCAGAATATCTTCGTATGCGGCATGGACCTAGTCAATGGTCATTAACATTCAAAGTTCGTCATAAAATTTCACTGTGCTACTTTGTCGCGCTATTTGTTGAAAGTGTCTGCCTTCTGAACTGAGGTACGAGGTTTCGATCCCCGCACGGGACAAAATTTATGTGTTTGTTTTGATTCTTATCTTAATTATGTTTAATATGTATGTATTTCCAAAAAGTATTGTAAGAATTTGTGTCCGTTGTGTGGTAATTCATAGTACAAGCTTTGCATAGTTTGAAACATGTGTAATGTCTAAAATCTCAAATATTCATTTATTTATTTAAGGATATTTATGTTTATAGGATAAAAATAGTGTAATGTTTTTATGCTAAAAATAGAATTAACATTTTAGATAATGTCATTTTTAATGGGCACGATCTCGGTTTACATCCGTCGCGTTGTGAGTCCCAGTGCTCCAATTAACCTAGTTTTATTTCTGCCTCGACGGTCATGACACTTGGGCTCGTGAATGATGCAAATACTAATGTCCTTTTATATATCAGATAAACATATGATGCCATGTCTGTGTAGGTCGAGCCAAGCATTTATTTTCACCAACACTATGCAGTTTTCGGCTTATAAAACGTGACGGTTTACCGTCAACGCAACTGTAAAAACGCTGTCTTGCTTTTCAGCCTACAAAGGATTCAATATTCCGTTTTACCATCTTTGATACAGAAAACTTATAAAATACAGTCACATAGACTTTTTGTCAAACATTGACTCCCTCGCAGCCTAGTCGGTAGTGTGGCCGACTGCTGTGCAGAGGGTGTGGGTTCGATTCCCGCACAGGACAAACATTTATGTAATAAATATTTCTGTTTGTCTTGAGTATGGGTGTAATTATGTATGATATTTATGTATTTACAAAAAAAAAGTAATATATGTATTTGTATCCGTTATCTGGTATCCATAAAACAAGCTTTGCTTACTTTGGGGCCAGACGGCGCTGTGTGTAATGTCCAAATATATTTATATTTATTTATTTATCGCTCTCGGCCTATTGTCGGATCGGTGATATCTGTCCCAACGTCAACATTGCCGACAGTTACTCACAGTCAGAAATCGACATTAACTATATAATTTTGCCGTCAACTTTAATGCAGTCGCTTTCGATCGAGTTTGACAATGAACGTTAGTGAAAATGTATTAACTCCATGAGAACAGGGTTAACGCACAAAGTGCAAAAAGTGAGTTGCATTGTGTTTGTAGCGAGAGAGAATGTGACATTGGAGACATTGCCACACTTGTACTGTTCTTGTGGCTATAACGCTTTTGTTTTCTTGTAAAACGAGAAGAATTACTTTCATGGTTTGCCACTTTCTCTGAGTTGGTGTTTACTGTCCTGCTGTAATTCTGTTTATATGCGTGGTAAATATATAACAATCCAAAAAACTTGTGCCAGCAGTAGGATCTTGATAATATTTCGCCTATCGTACGTGGAACTGTGTGTGTTTGTATGCTTCAATAGTGTAATATGTCTTTGTATACTGGTCGAAACAGCATGCTGGATATGCCATAGTCTTAATGTGCCCTCTGAGGTACTATGACATTTAGT
Organism: Apoda limacodes; assembly: GCA_946406115.1. Lineage (NCBI taxonomy): Eukaryota > Metazoa > Arthropoda > Insecta > Lepidoptera > Limacodidae > Apoda > Apoda limacodes. Next base: position 26,055,381 of record OX291551.1, on the reverse strand, counting down.
CTCACTTTGACTATGCCTATTTAATGACTGACCAATTTTATCTACTTATGCGAAATTACTACCTTACAAAATACACACTTACTTATCTTCCACAACGGAAATGGGAGGTTATTGCAAACAGTCTCGAGTACGCGAGACTCATGAGTTCGGGAGTAGAATGTATGCAATTACTTTCACGTGTGTTAAGGGGTAAGACATACATACATAACATACATTTTTCTCTCGGGTTCCCGAGTCTGGACTGCTTGAGACTTTTCGCAATAAGCTCCAAGATTTTTATTAAATATGCAAACAACAACAACGAACGATAACAAAGTGCGCTAAAGTAAAAGGTGTTCTGCTATTACGTGTAACAGTGGTCTAAATGGAGAAAGCCTAGGAGCTATCCGCGGCTTCACTTTCCCGCACAAAGGTTACGCAATATAATAGCAGTTTGACATTAATTAGTACAATTTATTGTGCGTAAGTGTATTTACTTGCGGACGGAAGAAATAGCAAGTCAAGTCTAATTGGCAGGTTTAGGAATGTCTACTGTCTTTATCGTACCCATAGTAACGTGACGTGGTGCTGGTGACTTGACTTGTTGTTTTGATTATTACGTTTAATCCCCTATTAAGAGTTTTTAAGATCGTATAAGTTTTTAGACGGGTAGAGAATAATTTATCCTGTAAAGACTTACGTGTTTTATTTACCCTTCTTTTGTGCTTTTATAGTAATTGGCTACGTAAGCCATATTTTTTTTATACCACTAAGGTGGCGAATAAGCTTGCGGTCCACCGCAGCCTATAGGTGTTGTCAATAAAAAACTGTTAGTTTCTTTTATCTCCTTTTCCCGTCCCGAAAAAGTTCCCGATCAACTCGTATATCAAATGAAAACATTAATATGCAGTCTAACTCCTTACAAAGCTAATATAAAATGCAATGTTTCTCTGTCAGCCAATGCTTGTTGATGCTTTGGTATTCCAACAACTACTGACCCGATTTACACAATTTTCTAAAATATACGCCAGATAAAAAGTTAAACCCTAATAAAACTCGTGAAAAAAAAGAACTAAATGTATATCTACCTCTACGAAAACACCAAATCCACTACCAATATAAACGTCGAATATAGTTTACAAAGTTTTTTAATGTTACGAGTCCAAAGAATGTTTTGTTAAGCAACTCTATTAACAGTTCAGTTGCGCAACAGCGATGTAACTCTCATTGCGTCTAGACAAATTCATCTGATTACTGACCTACACTTACTGAAATTGCTGATGCTAAAATGTACGTACAGTTATTACGGAGACCAAGATATAAAGAAATCTGGAAGCACATATATTAAATTTTATTAAAGTATTCTTTATTGTTCTCAATAAAATGAATATAAACATAAATAAATTCGTAAACGTGTGTCGTACATTTTAAACTTTCGCGACTTCTACAAGTTTTTAATTTTTTTGAATCAAACCTTCTTTTACCAACGATTCCACAGCTTTGTGCCGATCGCGGTCAAAGAAACTTCTTCTGCCTTCTTAGTTAAAAATAATGTCTTTTTGAGATAGCCCAAATAACAAAAAAATTTTTACAGCTTTTTTAAATTATCTCCATACAAACTAACTAATTTAAACCAGATTTTTATGTTTTCTTTAAAATATAGATCCATTAGTCTAGATTATACTTCGATCAAATATAAGTAAGAGAAAATGTTTAATGTTTCTTTTAGAATATAGTAATAAGGTAAACATATGTTTGCCACAATGACCTATCGATTTATCGATGAGTTGACTTCATTGCACTTTCACTATAGCTGGCTCTGAGAGGCTGCCTGCTATTTAAAGGGAGTGGCTACGATCCCGGTATCGGACAAATATTTATATAATGAACTGTTTGATTTGGTTTTCTATGTATTATATTTATTTAAATTAAATTTATTAATCTAAAGTAGCACATCCAGTTTCAAAGGAATCTTTTAAACACGAGATGTTAACGGAATATAACGAGCGTATTCATTGCGTGTTGCTTTACTTGAAGAACTTATTAAATACTAATTGAGGACGCCATCTATTTTTAGTATTACGATATTCTCCTTGCATTACATAATCTCGTTTGTTGTGGTAACTTATCCCAAATCTTTTTAATAAAATCCATACTTACATACTTTTATTATACATGTATACGATAGTGAGTTTGTTTCTTTGTACTTCCCTCACGTCTGGGAAGCTGGAATTTGGCACAAAGATAATTGAAGAGACGGAGAATAGGATTTTTATCCCGGAAAATTTAAAAGTTCCCGCAGAAATAACTCTAACTTAATTCCACGTGACCGAACATAGCTACAGTTATAGCTTGCTATAGCAAACTTTCTTAGTATTATCAAGAAGTTGCCGTAAAAATCTCACGCCGGTAACCGAATTTAGCGCGGGCGGAGCCGCTGACAAAAGTTAGTTCAGTAGAATCTGTGAAATGACTATGAGCATTTTTTATTGCAATTTGCGAAGTCTCCATTGCATTTCAAAACTATTTTGTTGTCTTTATTTATTTATTAGTATCTTATATGAAATAATTTAAACAATGGAATGTACATTCGCATGTAAGTGATATATACTGATGAGTTGACATGAAATGTAATTATACTTACATAATATAATGTCAATCATATTTTAATATATTTTTATGTGGTATTAGAATTAAGTTCTATTAGAAAAATTCTATTAGATTTTATTATCCAATGTTTTGGTGGAATACGTTTGGAATATCCGTATGTAAAATAAGGTATGTATTATTTATTATACCATATTAGTACCATAGTTTTACCAAAAATAAGTTTAAAATAATGTAGGGATTGGATGAATAGAAGAAGAAATTGAACCCACGACCTTACCGTGGAGTCTCAAAAGCTCTATCTGACTGCACTTACTCCGTGAAACGCACTACCAAACCACTTGTATACAAGTAACAAATGTTTGAGGTTTATTTCTAAGGTTTATGCTAGGTGACTAGTTTGGCGGTTAGCTAGGATCTAATCAAATGGAATAGAAACGATCGATAAGATTTAATTCTGCTCAGAAATCCTGTTCATAAAAAATACCAAGCCCGCGTCAGTAGATCGTCTAAATAATTAAACGAATCTTATACATATTCACATTTTCTAACCAAACTACGGTTCCCATGATCCAATACAATCTACTTAAGATTTATATGGGCCCCCTCTGAATCTAGCGCAATCGATTACATACAAAATAATCCAAATGTGTTAAGCTATAAGGTACCGAGATATCGGTTAGCATATATTAAAACATTATTGACTACACGAGCGAAGTCGTAGACAACTACTAGAGCCATACCAATATGGACACATCCAACTCCAAGCGACGACACTCCGTTAAATTTTCAATAGCTGCTAACAATTACCCCTTATTGTTATTTTCTATTTAACCTAAACTTTACACAACAAATACAATGTGGTCATAAATTACGTAGGATACAGTAAATTATCGTATAATGCATAATGCCGACCAAAGCTGCATCATATCATCATGATGGCGCAACCGCGGAGCGCACAATGCATAGTTGCGCCACGCCGATATCTTTATCACATCTTGTTTCACACTATTTCACACTAACAGCGGGAACCGAGTTTGTGAAATAGCGGAATTTCAGGCGGCTCTCATAAAGTGAATGCAACCTAAGCCGGCGTACACACTGTCGTCACTAATATTATAAATGTAAAAGTTTGTGAAAATGTATATTTGTTATTTTTAAATTTGGACTACACATAGATCTTGACCTACATACGCAGCAAAATGATTGTCTTCACCAAGAGTTCCCACGGGAAAAGGTTTTTTCACGACGGGATTGGCAAAGATTACTTAAAATAACAAGTTTTCAACAGACTTAAAATAGTTACTTTATATTTTAAAATAAACCTCTGCAGTAGATATAAATTTGAGTGAAGTGATCTTGAAATTTGTTAGTTAAATGTATCAAGTCTGCTTTTTGCCATCTATATGTTATGTATATCAAATTTTTAGAGTCAGTCGAACTTTTTTTAAAAATTAATAGACCCCGTAGAAAATGATTTACACCAAAGCAGAATCTATAATTATAAAGAAAATTAAAAAATGTTTCACCAATGCTAATGAATGTAAACGTCACTTTTTCTATAACGGAAGTGATTAACTGGCACCCCTGTCATATTAGTAAACCGGCACAGACAAGTCATTATAATAACTTTGACATCAATGAGCATAAAAGGTTTAAATCTTTTTCCTTTATTACAAAATTTTATTATGTATTACCTAATAAGCTAATACTTATCTAAGATATGTGCCACATACCTAGTCCAATCATGTAAGAAGAGTGGCCATTGCTCTTTGTAATATTGAACCCTATCCTTCTTATTACGCGATTTTCCGATAAAAGTTTTACTTACACTTACCCAGTCTCGTTTTCTCCTAGGCAGAAGAACGTTATTAAATTTTTGAATTACATGATTTACATAACAGTAATCCATAATATTCAATCTAGTCCGTACTAATATTATAAATGCGAAAGTAACTCTGTCTGTCTGTCTGTTACCTGTTCGGGGTTAAACCGCTGTACCGTGCAAGAAAGGACATAGGCTACTTGAAACCGTCAAGTGTGAGTCGGTTTTTTCTATAATTAAGGAGTTGCTGTTGAAATCCTATACCGGTAACCGAATTTAAGGCGGGTGAAACCGCGGGCAAAAGCTAGTAAAGTATAATTTAAGGAATTATATCTTATCAACGAAGAGTTCACCGTGACGTGTTGCTTAGCATCACGACACATAATATGCGATTTTGTAAGATTTTACGCAATGTATAAATATATGTATACAAATTATTAATTTAATTGATAATATTTTTATATTGTTTCAGGTACGTTATTCATTTGATTTGAAAATGCTGGCAGGAGAATGATTATTCTAATTTGACAGGTACACGAATTTGTCGTAATCATACCACCATATAAGCACAATATAAGTTACAGTGCAACAAACTTTTCTGACCGTCTGACTTTGGGTGTTTAGTCGCTAGTGTCGTTGTAAGTTCACTAGTAATATGGCGACTGTGGTTTTGATTTGAACACTGGGTCAAAAAAGTTTATTGCATCATGCTTGCATGGACATTGACAAGCCTGGTTCAGTACATCCACTGGCGTCCTAGAAGGTGTACTCTCCTCTTTGCCTTTTTCATTAAGAGCGCTTAGACTCTTCACTTTTTACTTGGTGCTATGTTTTTTACTAGTTGATTACTATTTAAATTGCAACAACTATTATAAACAAAATCTAGTGACTTATAAAGTCCTAGTACCTACATCAATCTAACAAATAAATACACATAATCTTCATAGAATGAAGAAATACGTTATAAATATATACATACATAGCAATAATCTTTTTTAGTTTATGACTCCCTGAAGGTTAGAGTATTTGAAGACAATATATCAGACATGCCATATCTATGGCTACATCATTATTTAGATTATTATTTTTAACCGACTTCTAAAAAGAGGAGGTTCTCAGTTTGACCCGTATGTTTGTATGTATGTATGTACGTTTGTCCGCGATTATTCTTGCATTTGGCTAAACCAAATCTGATGCGGTTTTCAGAAGAGCATTTGTTTTGGTATACAACAAATGGATACCCATGATCTCATGGTCATCAGGAAAGGATATAATGATGGATCCTGTAGAAATCAATGGAACTCTTCAAATTTTTAAAGACACGCTTGAAGTTGATATTTGGGTATTTTTTTGTGAACGAAAAAATAAGCCAACAGGTCACTTAAAAGTAAAAAAAAAATTTTTTTAACAAAAACAACAACCGACTTCAAAAAGGTGCACTAAAAGTAAAAATAATTATTTTAAAAAATCAGATTTAAATTACAGTTTGAAGTTCATCTTTTTGAAGTTGGTTGTTGATTATGTTAAAAAAGATTTTTCATAGCAAATATGCAGTCAAATGATTAACCTCGAACCAGGACTTTAACCTGCAACATCCTCATATTCCGTGTTAGTGCTATACGAATTGAGCTATCGAGGCACAAGTCAGTGAATATCCCAACTACATTTTAGCGGCTTGAACGCAGAGAAAACATAAACGTGTCACCATTCACGCTTAAAAATGTCTAAACACACTTAATTCTGTTACAATACAAATATCTTGTCTCTAAAGTTTCCATGCAGACAATCTCCCTATTTATGGTCAAGCTGTCGTAGAAGAGCTGGATAAAGCTGGTGAAACAAAAAACCTAGAACCAACTTGTACCTATAGCTGATACGGGCGATTATTATATTGTAAGATTAAATCCTTGCAAAACATAATTTAATAATCTCAAAAATTTGTCGATAAACGCATTAAGTTAGCATTAGAGGAAAAGTTTCTTCAGTAACTCAGATGCATTGATTCTTCCCTCGGTCCAATATATGGAGAGCTACACTTGGAAAAAATCTCAACTTTTATAACAATAATTTAGGGCGGGTGAAACCGCGAGCAACATACTATAACATCATTATCCATCATGATTGACGTTTCAAATAAACCAGCTATCGCGTTATAACTTCTTTGATTTATATTATCTAACACGTGCGTATAAAAAATATGTAATTACTCTTAATACGGTCACGTAATAAAATTACCTCATTGGTTTGTCAGATGTATTCAGCGATTACTCTGTCGGAGCGAGCTTTTTGCGCCCAATAGAAGGAAGCTTGGGTAGACCGGTCACTTTCACTAAAGTTTGCTTGAGTTAGGTCTGGTCCGTAACGTGGGTATGCGGTCAAATGTTAGCGAAGATCGTGACTAGGGCCTGTTGAGGGGAACTAGGGGGTTAACAACAAAATTTTTTTTGAATATTTTTCATTTAATGATTCACACATACTTATAAAGAAACTGGTTGCAAAGTAAGAAAATCTTTACATAATTCTAAAGAGAATATATTATTTGCTTCGGTTAAATATTATCCTTATTGTCTTCTTCACACATGATACGACACTACGACAATTACATTGAAATTACCGGTCTCTTAAAATATATTTACATCGTATATTCAAATGACAAACTTACCATTTTTGGTTAGTTTGTCATTTATTTAAGTACTAAAACTACATCGATAAAATTACAAGAGGAGAAAATTTTACCCCATTTTCCTCAAATATTAATAGGCGTCGCAAAACCTGATTTTACTTTCGCCGCACTCGCCCTTAGGGAAATTGCACCTGTAGACCTGTACATTGAACTTTAATGTAAAGGAAGCAAGAGATTAACATTTATGAATCTCTATAGCCTATGCTTACATTTTTATTTAAGGTGATCACCACTCTAGAACAAGTCTACCTCAACGACCATAAGTTTTGCGACAGACATTACTTACTGCCACTTATTTTGTAGGTCTGCAAGGTATGTCGATGACTTTATTTCTTCGTCCTCCCTCGTCTGATCTCGAAAAGCTTAGATATAATAGACTTAGTAAAACATTATGCGCTCAACACTTAAGTATATTAGCCAAGTCGACAAGTGTTTACTACCTGCGTATTCTGTGTCCTGGTATTATTTTTTTGCACCAGTAAAATTAAGGAAATTTTTTAATGGGACATAAAAATATTATTCTGTTAGATAGATAACTCTTTATTCATCACTTATATCATTTATAAGTAATTCTAATCGTGCTTTATTTTAAAATATTATTAAATTGAAATTCTTGGAGGAATGATCTACTTAGTAGAATAGTCTAGTAGAAATCGCCATCTGGCGATAAGATCGCCTGTTGTACATGTTTTTTAATATTATTTTTACAATAAGTTTGTGTTTTTGTTTTGTGCAATAAAGGATATTTGTATTGTATTGTATTGTATATCTATGGCTCGGACAGTATAAAATGAGGTTAACGAAATGCGTCGCAATTTCGTTGCCAAAACGTCTCGACGACCGAAATAGTACATTTTATTATAACTGCGGGAACTTTATTATGTTTACGTAACTACATATTGATACTGATGTTGGCCCGAGCCATTTATTTGTAAACCATAAATTTTGACACAATTATTTTTATTTGGTATAGTAAAAAAACTAGTACGTAATCGACAATTCTTATCAAGGCAATACATCTACCTAATATATTACTTTTTGAGCAACTGTGTTAAAAATATTTTGACGGTCATGCAGGCAATAAATGTTTGCAGACCATGAACTGAAAACATTCGATTAGACCACTGAAATTTGTGTTAGGTTTTTCTAGGCCAACTTATCGATGTTAAAACAACAAAAAAGTTATCTAAAAAAAAACCTAGTGTCAGTACGTGGTGGGTAATGTTGTCATGTGCAGAGATTGAGCCCGTGCCCTTGGTTCAACAAACACTCCTTACTCCAAACTAAGACACTTAGTAGTAAAAATAATCAGATGAGTCATTTTAACGTTACTTTTAAATATACAGAGAAACTAATAAGATGTATACAAACTTTTTATAAGGGTGTGTCTTTATAGTCAAGTCAGACAGTAGAAGCTATAAATATCAGACTTGTTTGAATTGGACTTTCACTATCTGTTACCTTAAAGGTCAAGGTTACTATTTTTGTTTAAATAGGTTAATATACCTTTGTACCTCCAAATCGTTTTCATTAGCTCACAACAATCGTACAGTTATGTTTTGATCTGACTTACAATGATCAGAATTATCTTCTCTATTGTTTTATTGTGTTAAAACAATCGCGTGAGTCAGCGCCATTGCTAAACAGATCTCCGCTGAATACCGCTGCGGTCAGCGTTGGGCATTCATACTCATGTGTTTTATTAATATGTATTAAATTGTCACTAAATTAAATCAGGACACTGCCAATAGTCCCCTGTTTCCCTACAACTTTATCAAGTCTCGTGAATTGACAGAGTCAGCGTTCAGGCGAACACTTATTTTAACAGACAGAAGTACCTAACTATACTTTTTGCAGCCATTTACTTTAAAATATCTCAATATAGGTTCATTTAGGCAAGGTATTTATAAACTAAAGAAATCCTCGTTTTTTTATTTTAATTCTGTTCCGGAATTTGGCTTACTGGGCCTGCCAACTCTACTAGTTGTCCTTGTCTTGAGTGGCATTTCTCGCAAAAGCAAGCTTTCAGAAAGAAAAAACCTTCGGTCTTTACCCGGGTAAGCTCTCTCCATAAAAAACTCAATTACCCGCCCTTTTATCCAAATTGGTATTAACCCTACAAATACTATTATTATAAATACAAAAGTTTGTGAGTTAGTGTGTTTATTACTTCTTCCTTTACTAAACTTGACTAAACATTAATTCCAGAACATTCGAAAGTTCCCGTAGATATAACTTTAATAAATTCCTGTTGCTACTGCTTGCTATGTAAAACTTCCTTACAATAATCATGAATTTTCCAAAGAAATCCTACGCCCATAAACAAAGTTAGTGCTTGCGGAGCCACTGATAAAAGTCTGTAAATAATATCTTTTTAAAATACCTAAACTTCTAACAAAATAAATAGCCTCTCACAAAAATATAAGTTGTTTAACCACGTGAAAGCGATACTTTACCGTTAGAACTATTACATATTCTGTGGCCAATCATCTAAATTTAATCATGACATTAGAGTTACACAGATAAATACCGTTACAAATTCGTAGCTACACAATTATACAAGCAATTTAAGCGTTGTGTAGTGCTTTTACTTTTGCTTCTCAGCAACACATTGTTACACTAAGCTAAGCTCAACTTGCATAAACACCATTAACTATTTATAAAAGAGTACGTGTAACAATGTATAGTGCAAAAAAAATTTCTGACCCGGTGGCCAAATATCGAAACTATAATCGCCATAATAAAATGATGTGAACGTATGCCACACTAGCGACATGTAGCGGGTAAGAAATGTTTGTTCCACTATGACTGCTACCAGCTCATTTGAATAATCTATTTTGACTTGAACTGAATGCCAAAATATACGTGACTCAATTTTGTTTGTTTAGTACGTAGTAAAACTTGCTTGTACATGTTTATATATGTATTTTTTTGCAATAACATTATTTCATATTCTGTGACAATACATACTTTCTCTGTCCGCGGTCATACTTGCAGAAAAAATCTTTTCAGCTCTCGAACGCGATGAAAAGTATCTATAAACACAGTTGAAATTCATTTACTTTGGTGTATATGTGCCAATTTTTTTGAACATCCTCGGTGCGTAGTTAGTAGGAAGGAACGACACACTTAGGGGAAGTGGTCCACTTCGTATAAACAAACGACTATTTCGACTACACATGACCAAATGACGTCCTAACTATGGTCCACGTGCTTTAAATTAAAAAAAACCAACTCAGCTACAGTTTACCACGGCCTATAGCAGGGTTTTTACTTTTTTAATGTCAAATATCAGTTGTAATTGAAATTTTCAAAAATTTTTGTTGAAAAGTTTGTTGACAGGTCGTTTTAAACACAATCTCTGTCACTTCGTATTCCTAAGAAGTAAAATACAAACTTATAACTTACCTCTAAGTAATATAATTATACACTTAATTTTAGGACAAGAGTATGAAGTTTTGAAAAAATATTCTTGGTATAAATATGTTGGTCTGGTCAGCCAGTTTTCTATAAAGTTGTACCTGCAGATTAAAAGTTATACGGAATTCTAGTTTTCTATAAAATTTATATGATTTCAAGTTATAAAAAACATTTCTCACGACGACGTCAGGTCTACAAAATTTTCGTCAATAAATGTCAAAACTATAAGTACAGAATTTGTTTGTATGAATAAAGCACACGGAAGAAGGCTGATCGTTTACTCTTAATGAACAGGTCTACAGTCCAGGCTCAGGCTAAGCTAAAACGTGACTAGAAAACTTGAGGAACACACTTTCCAAACTAGTTTCGCTAAATCCGAGCCATTTCTAGTAAAACTAGTGATATTTGTAGCGTTGCGATTGCCACAAGCTGCGATGTTTGTACTGTAGACATTATGACATCGTATAAAAAAGAATATTAAGTTAAAAAGCAGAAGATAATTATAATGGAGGTGTCGCAGGTAACATTAACAAACAAGCAATCAGCCTGGCGGTTACCGTAGCCAACGTAAGGCAAGGTAACGCCAGGGGTTTGGTAAACACGTCTTACCGACTCTTTAAGACTCTCATCACTCCGTTCTTGAAGAACCACATAATGTAGCTGGTAAATAAAGGAAACTTTGGCAGGGTATCAATTTTAGACCCTGGGTGTACGCGAGAGGAAGCACCTCTGAAACCGCAATGTGCTTGAACATTTAGGGTCAGAGGATGAAGTCCATGCTGATGGCAAGCGGTGCGTTTGGATGAGGGGACAAGGTCTCTTCTCAGACTTAAAGGTTCGATACGGCTCATAAGCTTAGGATAGTCAACGATTCTCACAGTTCGTCTTTACACTTTCCATATTTCCCTTTTTTTTTACTTTTACATAAATTAAAATATAATCATACTAAGCTAGGGGATTGTTACGAATAAAAGAAACTTAGTAATTACAATCTAACCATGTTACAAACAGGCTGGGTGTTGTAAATGTAACGTACGAGAAAGTAATATAATTATAATTCATGAGAGGGTTCCTAGAGTTCGCAATCTTTGGTCTTGATAAATTTATCTACATTTCATGACGATCACCACTAATTCATCAATAAATTATTGACAAATCATGAAATCTATTTTACAGGTACTCTGCAGTATAAGTCAATTTAACTTTTCTCTGGTGGTGGATATAATGTTATGTTGAATTACAAAACACCCTTATTATTTGTTACTTACCTCCCTATGTACTATTAAGGTTCAAGTTTTGCGGTTTGGGCTGTGTGTTGGAGACTAAACTAACATCAGCCAGTCTGCTTCCTTTATTATGTATAGTAATGTTTCGTATACTCTGTGATTGGAACTACTCACATCACAAATTTTACTACACTTAAATATTTATATGACAAAAAAAAATCGGCCAAGTGCGAGTCGGACTCGCGCACGAAGGGTTCCGTACCATTATCTACAAAAACGAGCAAAAAAATCACGTATGTTGTATGGGAGCCCCTTTAAATATTTTTTTTTTCTGTTTTTAGTATTGTTATACCGGCAACAGAAATACATCTTGTGTGAAAATTTCAACTGTCTAACTATAACGGTTCATGAGATACAGCCTGGTGACAGACGGACGGACGGACGGACACCGAAGCCTTAGTAATAGGGAACCCTAAAAATAATAAATGTCACGTTAAACTTTTAATAAATAAGTATTAGATACTTGAAAGCTTTCAATTTAACACAACGAATATAGTAAAAAATAAAAATCATTACACATGTCACCTTAGTCGCTATGTATGTCACATCTACTTATTTATTGCTAATTTGTTATATTTATTATCAAAACCTCTTATTCTTTTTCGGAACTAGATTGTTTGAGTTTATCACATTTTAGGCCATAACAAGCTTTTATTTACTTTTACTTATCCGTTGTCTGTCTGTAATATAATCTTGCAAGTTAAAATTTACACACTTCACGGCTTTCGATTTAGCTAAAATTTTCCACGCATATGTATATTGCGTGACAATGTAATATTATGATGACATGGAGCTGATCTCATGATGGAGGATGAAAGGTGGCCATAGGAACTCTGTAATGAAACGACGTAACCCCATCGAGTTTGGACTCGTTTACTTCGTCTTGACGAGTACTTTGTCTTTAGGTGGTATCCAGGGTTTGATGATGGAGCTGGGAGGTGGCCATAGGATCTTCGTAATAAAACGACGTAACCGCATCGAATTTGGGCTCGTTTGAATCGTCTTGATGAGTACTTTAGATTTAGATAATATCCATATGCAAGCCTATCAGATTTGGGAAAATCAATTTGTTATGAATGTAAATTCTATTTGATTAGTTGGATAACCCAATGCCAAGGTAAGCACGTGCCGAGGGCAGAATGGTATGAGGGTGTAAAAACATATCATATCGCTACCGTTGCGCCTCAGGATACCAGGACGAACCCTATTGTACAATGTAAAGCCCCTACAGTAGACCTTTGCGGGGTTGGACCGTTTATGTCCTATATACTTGTGGGAACAAAATGATTAAAAATCCCGAATCATAAATACTAAAAAGTTGGAAATAAAAATGAAGAATTTTTTTTTGAAGTTTACTCTATAAGAAACGATATAAAAAATAAAAAATGGTTAGTAAATTCGAACGAATTTAGGTGCAGACTGGCAAATGCAGGGCCGTCTTCGTTTTCATATTAAACGCCGGGGTGCGAACAAATTAATCAACTAATATTTCATGGTTAACTACTAATACTCGGTTCAATTTTTTTGATACTTGAAAGTCAATGTTTAGAAGGTTATTGTTTGGCAATTTATTTATTATTATGAATTATAATTTTTATTTGTCTATAGATCGTAGACAAGTAGTTTCATTACAAAAGTGATAGATCTCATCAAGATCTTCATTTCAGATGACAGCTGTCAGACTATCATAGGCTATATCTCCGTAACTATAGATTTTTTTACATTTAAAAAGTTAATAGAATTTTGAGTTATTCAAATCGTACATTCCATTCCGAAGGATATTATGAATTTAAAAATGTCAATCTAAACAAAATACTAATGGAAAAATTGCGCCGTGAGTTCTCTTGCCGTCAAAATGTAACACGCTTAAATAAAATTTACAGAGCGAAGCAGTACTTCACGTCGGGGCAAAGGTTGTTACTTTACAAGTCGCAAGTTCGGCCCCATGTGGGGTACTGCTGCCATCTCTGGGCAGGTGGACCCGGATACTAGCTTGGCCCTTTTGACTCGGTTCAACGACGGGCTGTAAGAATTGTCGACGATTCCAAACTCACTTGCGGTATCGAGCCATTAAGTCTGAGGAGAGACTTTGCCTCCCTGTTTGTGTTCTACCGCTTGTACAATGGGTTGTGTTCTGAGGAATTGTTCGAAATTATGCCCACGGCTACTTTCTACCATCGCACCGCTCGCCATCGGCAGGGAATTCATTCTCACACTTTAGAACCTAAATGGTCGCGTACAGTGCGGTTTCAGAAAAACTTCCTCCCGCGAACGCTTTAGTTGTGGAATGAGCTCCCTGCCAAGGTTTTCTGCAAGGACTACAGTATGGAGTTCTTCAAGAAAGAAGTTATTAGATTTCTGAAGGGTCGCCAACGCGTAAGTGATACCCCTGGTGTTGCAAGCGTCCATAGGCTACGGTGACCGCTTACCATCAGGCTGACCGTAAGCTTGTTTGCCACCTTAGTGGTATAAAAAAAAAAAAAAAAAAAGCGTGTTACATTTTGAAATTCTTTATTTTTATTTTAGTATATAAAATTTTATTTTATTATGTCTCGTTACACATACAGTTTTAAAGCAACATTTGCGGTCATCTTGAAACAATATTGATTTTCAGTTTTTTAAGGTTCTGCACCTTACAACGAAAAGGAAAACCTTAAACATACAATATAGATTACAACAAAACAATCAGTTAAACATACAGAGAAGTGGGGGAGACTGTAAGTGGTATGTTAATTTAATTATAAAAAAGTCAATGTCAAAATATTTTTATTAAAGTAAGTTTTTATATCAAAAACACTGACCAGTACAATTGCTGTTACTCTATGTCTAATTTTAATACATTGAAAGTTATTAACTACACTTTAGAAACGCAAGTGGCTGTATAAGAAAAGCTTAGAAAGTTTAAGCTTGGAAAATGCATTTGCCCAGTAATTTAGCTGCTTGATTAAGACATAAAAAAAACACATTTACCTATAAAATGTCTTAAGCTTAGAGAAGAGTCCTTACGATGCTTTCCAAATTGGAATCTGGAAGCGTTAGGAATTTTCCTGCCAAAGGTCACGTATTCAATAAATATTCAAAGCTGAAGTTAAAGGTCTTCTAAAAATAGCCCAGGAGTCGTACCCAGGAGAGATGTCAGGAATACAGAATTTATTGGACGTGCCCTTGCAATTTATATGTCGTCTGCTGATAGTGGTGGGTGCTCCTACGGCGTATAAAGTTACTCTAATAGAAATAAACCATCTTCTAAGTATATAAGTATATAATTTTTGTACATCTGTTAAGGATAATATTTTAGATTTATAAAGTGTATTTAAAATCGTCGAATACATAATGTATATTTACGCTATTTTGAGGGCGTAATGCATGAAATCTAATATATCGGGATACGATCTAATGTTTAGCCAAAAAAACTGGTAATCTAATTACGCATGTGGACATAATAAACTGGTTACTGAAATATTTAGTTTTTCTACTAACAAGTCTTAGCTTTTTTGCATCACGATTTACTTGTTTCCTGATCAATTATAACTATGATTAAGTTTAATAATAAATGAAAATGTTAAGGCAGATGCAAAACCTTGCGTGCGAAATGAATAAAAATGCACCACGTATCCGCGTATCTCTAAATACACCACCAACTTTACTTGAGTTCACGTAAATCAATCAAAAGTTAATGCGAACAGACGCAAAAAAGGTAAATATGTAAACAACACGAACAAGAAAAAATTAAACCAAAGTACAGTCATATTTAAAAAACCGAATAAAAATTGTTACGGTGCAGTCGAGAACAAAAGACTAATCCACAAATGACATAACCTAGTGCGTGGTTTGTGATCCGACGGTGAAAGTGTTGCGCGGTCACTGTGCGTCCTTGGCGCCACTGTTGCGACACCGTCCGGTCAGATCCGGTTTTTATATGGAAATTGAAATCATTAAAATGTCTCCGATTATGTGTCGAGTCCACAAGGTGACAATATAATGTGTGGCGAATCTCAATGATGTGACAGCTGATATCTGTAGCGATTATGTCTTGAGAGTGGACGTATTTTAAAGCTTAAGTAACTTGTACACGTCTTGAACTTATTTCTTTACTGTACGCCGATGTAAATTTTAATATTATGAAGAATTTAAAGTCTATTTAATCTCCGCAATTATCCTACTAATATTACGAACGCAAAAGTTGGCTCACAGATTTATACAGCTGCACGGATTTTCATGAAATTCAGTTATCATAGGTCCTGGAATAGGACATAGGGTACTTAGGTACATAGGGTTAGGTATATAGGGTAGCGGGAAAAACTGTAACCACATTTCAAGCGAATGAATTATAATAGCTCGCATTTATGCTGTCTTAATTGTTTTGCAATATAAAACGTTACGGACGTACATAAAACGAAATGGATGGTGAGAAGTTTTAAGCTAATGTAAATAAAATAGATTGCAAGCAACGCTCTAAAAAGATCGTTTATAAAGTCTTACCCTATAACACTTTCTTAAAAACTACGAAGCTAGTATAACATATACAACTTCACGCAGATCCGCACATACATTGCTCTGGCTGACCTCTGATAAAGAAACACAAGTGACAATGACGGTATAAACAGTAAAAAAATATTAATGCTGAAGCTCTGGGTTCGAACCTCGGCGCAAAAAACAAATTGCCTCAGTTATTTAGAGCGTTCACCATTTCATCGACTATTCGATATATTATTTGTCTCTTAGATATCTGCTGTGCTTTATTTATTACAATGACCACAATTATATTTTTTTTTATATACAAATGACATTAAGAACCCGTCTGTGGCAAAAAAACTCAGTATCTATCATTAGATATTAGTTGAGCCCTTTAGCCTTAGGTCAAATTTAATCAAAAAAAGAAATTTATTTAACTTTAGTCTTACCAAAAGTTGGTAAAGATTTTCAAATCTGTCAATTAACTTAAATCCTTAGGAATACCTAATAACCAGTAAAGTGTCAGAATAAAACAAAAAGGGAAATTATTTTGCGGGCAACTAAAAACTGAAACGACCTAAACATTGTAAATAATAAACTGAAAGCAATTTAATTTTTTTTTGCGTCGTAGAAATTGAATTTAAAAATAGTTTTCTGTCGTAACGTTATTAATGGCAAGCCCCTTTGAAATGTAGGATGGGGGAACAACACACAAAATCACGGGGTCTAAGTTTATTTTTTAAATTTAAATTAAAAATCTCAAACTTATTTTGGGATTCGATTTAATAAGACTAAAAAGCCAGCCATGTGCATGTCGTACACGCATTAAGTTCGGGTTTCGTAAAATGAGAATTTTTGCGGATATCGATTTACGGATCGAAACACCGATTATGTCCAAAATATTTTTTATTAGAATTTATATTTGCACGGTTTTTATCTCCAGAAAGGGGTATCAACTGGATATTATTTATAAATCCATAGTATCGTAATTTTTTTTTTATTTTTAAATCACGCAGTTTGTAATTTGAAATATTATGAATCTACTTTTTCAATGCACTATATGTTAACTCTGGGGACAGACTGTTCATTTCTTGAACCGAAGTCCATAGACTGTTGCCCATTCTCCTTTAATGACACCTCAAAAGATATAATCCGTAAAACCAGTTAGATTACAGAATTTTCCCAAAAAATAGACATACGATATGTACATACATGCTTCCGCTTGAAAAGCATTACCCTCCTGAAGGGCAATCGGGTAAAAAAATGTCCAATAATGAAATGAGATCTGTATGGTGTTTTAAATTAATAAAAGTTCATAAGCAGTTCCTGATCACATTATTTATTAATATATATTTTTTGGTTATTGCCATTTTGGTTATAAATATAAAGATAGTCACAACAGTAAATTCACTGATAATATTCTAAAAACTGTTTTCTAATTACTCTACGCTAATAACTTAATTTATTTATTAAGGAATAATTCTTAGAAATAAAATATAAATTAAAAGATGTTCACAACAGTATTAAAATATTTTTATTTTTTACTTTTAAGAGGCTAGGCATTAGTCGCCAACCCATTAATTTTAGAACCTTTTCAATTTTTTACGCTTCCAGATTACATTTAGTTTGTAACGGTTTTAAATACAACCCTTATAGAAATCTTAACTATACTTGTCCTTACACATTTCGTCTTCAAATTAACGTATCAACCAACACTTGGCGATGGCACTAAAACAACAGGTAAAACATTACATTTATTTTATGGAATTGATGAATAAGCTGTTATAGAATATAACCTGTAGTAAAATTTGTGCAAAAAAATATGCCACCTACATATACTACAATTATAAAATTTGAATAAAAGTTGCGTTATTTCAAGTCCCTTTGAGTACCTACTAAAAATTTGATGTCCACATGTTCAACGTTTGCAACGCCAAGCTCGCGTCGAAGAAAGTTATAAGATATATATATCACACTATACTCTATCCACCGAAACGAGTTAATAGAGCATTGTCTCTGTCGCACAATCCCTTACAAAAGATAAGGACACAAAAAGGTGAGTGGGCGTCAACTATACTGATAAAAAGTTAAGGTGTGTTCATATGCGATGATTTTGTGCGCTCAATAGTAAGCACTAAAACCACTTAAGTATTTTGTATTGAACTTAGAGAAAGAAAGAAAAATATTAAGACAATGTTTTAAAATAAAATTATGTATATTTAAATAGTTTAACATATACAATTAATTAAATTATTCCGACGTATCACTACTGTCGCTGTCACTTCCCACGTTTATTATGAATGTTTCGGTCATTGTTTCCACATTTCTGTCCATGGCATTCATTTTCGGTTCTACTATCTCTTCGACATGTTTTATGCATTTTTTCCATTTTGCAGCGTCAATATTTTGAATTGAGTTGTTTAATAACATTTTTAATTCTGCCATCTTGTATGTTTTGTTGCGGGATGCGACATGTCCTTTAACTTGAGCCCAGATCAACTCTATCGGATTTAATTCGCAGTGATACGGCGGAAGTCGTACCACAGTTTTATTTTTAGCTTTCGCCATTTCGTCTACGACACGCGCCTCGTACTGCTCCTTATGATTTTTTACGATATTCAGTAGCTCTCGTTTTAATAAATCATCCTGAAAGGGGATTTGTTTTTCTTTCAACCAATTAATTATCTCTTGTTTTTTATTTTTTTCAGTCGGAATTTGCTCTACTTTTCTTGAGTGGTACGAAGCGTTGTCCATTACAATAATACAATTATCATGTAACTTTTCAAGAATATTTTTGAACCAATTCTCAAACACTTCGGCATTCATATCTTGATGGTAATCTCCTTGCTTTTTTGACTCGAACACGTGTAAGCCCCCTTCTACAAATCCATCATCACTTCCAATATGAGTAATTATTAACCTTTTTCCTTTTCCTGGAACAATAAAAAATTGTATTGAATGATCTGATACAAAGTTAACGCTCACACAGTTTAAGATAACATAACAAACAATAAGTGCCGCCAATTAAGGATCGCTCAGGTACATTCAAACCTTTTCAAAGAATTGCATTAATGACAAAGACAGTTTTAACAATGGAATTATGTTAAAGAACTTACCGGAAGGATTTTTTAATCCAGTTGTCAGGCCATCAAGGAATGCGTCGCGTTTATTTTTCACATTTGTATCAGTCCATACGTTTGTAGTAGTATGGCCTTCATTGAGCCAAGTCTCATCCAAATAATATATTTTTTTCTTTTCTTCTCTTGCCATTTTCATTGTCCGCAAATAATTCCTCCGCCAAAAAAATATGTCGTCACGATCAATCAATAAGCTGTTCCTGCATCTTTTAATGTACCTAAATCCAATCATTTTAAGGATTTTATGAAGTGTTGATCTTTTGAATGTCCCCAAAGTACCATCTTCATTTATTGAATTCATTATTTTGTCCAATGTCGGTATCTCATTTCGGGAAAATAAATCGTGAACTTTTCTTCTTATAGCACATTTAGTTAAGTCGTCGATTGTGTCTACAATGAAAGTACGTTTTCTTGTTTTTTTGGGTGAATTTAAAACATTTTTAGTTTCTTTCTCTTTCAGAATTCTATAGATGGACATCCAATGAACACCCATAGATGATGCAACAGCTTTCATGACGTCATTGTTTGAAGGGGATTCCATGGAACTCCTCATAGATTGATACATGTTCCATATCATTGTTTTTTCAGTCGAGGAAAAGGCTCGTCGTCGCCTTTTTTCCACAGAGTTACCTCCATGTAAACTGTCGGCCATCTCACTTAGGCAAATCGACAGTAAACTCAAAAAGTCCGTTATACAAGCGCCAAGTCTTTAGGAATGCAATCAATCACAAAGCCGGGTCACACGTAACAAAATTATCCAGAGTCCAAATAACAAGCCGAGTCAAAAAATAAAATAATAGATTGCACTAGCACAGTGAGCACGTCTGAACAGTACGAGTCGCACGAACAAACTAAAAAAACTCGCGCTGTGAACACAGCCTTAACGTCATTGTTCGACCAATCACATGCCAGTTCATTTTTCCCCTATTAACTCGTTTCGGTGGATAGAGTATAGTCAATATTTACTTCGGCGTAGTTCCCACAAAACTGTAACAACTGTAACTGTTTCACGCGCGTCATCCTAATCGTTGCTGTCACGCGTCACGCTTCAAAACCCATGATGGCACACGCCGACACGTCACGTTACGTTACGTTACGTCGACTGTACCTACGTAATTACACCGTGCACTTGCACTTTCGACTTCACGCACTGTAATGGAACACTTCCGACTTCCGAGCTCGGTGTAGTGGTAAATATCACAGTAAACCAAGATATATACGCCGACCTTGTAGGGGTTTTCAGGCTTTTCGCAACTGTCATCTAATAACTACAAAAACGATATAGTAAAGAACACACTCTCTCACAAGATTGCTAATATTTGCTGAAAACTTGGGCCTATAGTTGTATTAAGAAGAGAAGATGGACAAGGATATTCGTTAGATGTTTTTTTGTGAGTGTGTCTAAGGATTTTTGCAAAGTTTAGAATATATGAATACTGTCCTCCATCTAATGTGTTTTTCAATATTGAAATATTTTTTTATCATTCATCAATTGTCAATGGCAATTTAAAAGAAAATGGTCAAGTCAGTTGTCATTTTAATTTTTGTTAAACTTATTTTGAGAACAAAGAACATGCCAGTACAGGATATAAACAACAGGTTTTTAATGAATACAAAAATAGTTTCCACATATTTAATATTACACCACTAGTACTATTAAATATCGGAGTACTCTTAAATATCTGAATTCCTTCACACGATTGACGATATTTGACGCTTCACATGGTGCGCCCCCTATATTTTTTTTTTTTATACCACTAAGGTGGCAAACAAGCACACGGTCCCTATGCTACATAAAAACAAAAAAAAAAACCATTGCTATTAATCGTAATATTATTAACATTGTAACGTGACAACTTGTGCCTTTCACTTTTTATGTCTGTCTCTCTCGCTCTTAGGCGGGCTAACCATGCAGCGTGCCTCTCACTCGCTCTCATTGTGAGCGCATAACGTGAGCGGAGCGTAACGCAGTTTCTTGAAGTGTCACCCGGCAAACCAATTTATAAGACGTTGTCACGTCAAAATAATAGACATGTGTGCTTGTATCACAAATTTGTTTTAAGTAGCTTTCTAACTTACTCGTCTTTATATTACTAAGTGTTTACAAACAATACATATTGTATCATATAATCGTTAGCTGATTACCAAGTAATGTATTATTACTTTAAATAGAACTTCTTGGCAGCTCTTTTTGGCAGAAATTAACATTGTTAAAACTTATTTGAATAAATATTGTTTAATTTGATTTGATCACCATGTAAGTTATTAGTTTGTATACCTTTGTATACCTACTTATTTTAAATCAAACTTGTAGGACGTGTCTCGTTGATAATCCTTTTATCCAGTCAATCAGGTTTTTGTTGTTTAAATTACTCAGATTTAGTTTATTGACATTAACAATCGTCTTAGACATTGATCTGTATGGCTTCTTATTTATATATATATATATATATATATATAATATAAACTAATTTATTAATAAAATTTGATACTTGAGCGACGACACGGACCAACACTTCAAGAAAGCTTACTGCGACAAAATCTAAAGTAGGTACTCGGATCTCGCGGTCTCTGGGGCAACATCTATGGAAGTACATACCCTCTCTCGTGACCTTGTTTACTAAGTACCAAGTAGGCAATTCTTCTCTTTTTCTTGTTCTTAACCTACTTCTTTACATTTTGCCCCCGAGAACACGAGGCCCGGGTATTCCAGACTTTTTCGTAATAAGCTCCCAGTTTACTAAGTCGAAACTTATGTATGTGATGGTATATTATATATCTAGAAATGCTATTTTCCTGAAATAATTTAGCATGTTTATTATAAATACCGTTTGTAACTACTCATATTATAAGGCGAAATAGTATGTCTGTATTTCAGTTATTTTGTATTTAAATTACCTATTTCTGGAAAGCCTTTTTTGAGGTTGTTATTTCAAGAATATAAAAACCTAAAGTTGAAAAATTTACCTGGTATAGTATGTTCCAAATCCAGGCGGAAAAACGTACAATGACTCGGATAATTATGTAAGCATCAAAAAAGAATTATATGTATCGCGCTTTATGCATTTCTTTATCGTTTATGCTCAGTATACCGCGTTTATAGTACGGGGTGGGTTGAGCGGCGCGGTCATTCAGGATAAAGAGCGTACGGTTTAAAACTGTACCATACAACATTTGTATTTCCTGTAGTAGGCGTAATTGGTCATTAGTTCTTTTTCCCGCCTGGATTTGAAACATACTATAGTTATAACGTTACTTACATTTTTTTGTTGCTGAAACCTATATTTACAACACTTTTGCGAAAAGCGTCTATTATCTGTTATTTTCGTTTAACAGCAACTAAAAGCTCGAGCCCGTCCTTTTGAAAACCATTTTAATACCGAATAATTACTTTCGCAATATGAATTGAAATATTGTGATCTTATAATTAATTATACGGATATTCGTCAACGTTATGGGACCACAGCAAATAATCAGTTTTCAACTTTCAACAACTTTGTGAATTTAGCAACAATAGCGTTTTTAAATGTAAAAAATATAAGTCATTCAAAGCGATTCATCTAGATGCACTAACTATACCATAACAGATTAATGAAAAACGTACGTGCAACCAACTTTTCTGATCCAGTGGTCAAGCATCAAAACTACACTTGCCATATTAAAATGCTGTGAACTGACGCGACACTAGCGATTGACACCGGGTCAGAAAAGTTTGTTGCACTGTACTATCTTTGCTATTATAAATAAAATAAAGGAAAAAGACGTTTTTTTTACAATATTTTCCTTCTACAAAACATTCTTCGGAATCTCCTTTATTGCTTGATTTACTGGAAACATTACAGTCTTTCTCTGCGTCTTTATTGTCCGTACCCTTACGCAGAAAAGGTAAAAATATCTTATGGGATTCATTTAGGTACCATATCCTGGCAAAAATCCGAAATCAACGTAATCTCACATGTATTTCGTGTTTGCATATGGTCCTCCCATCATTTTACTCGTCGAATACTCCAACTGTCTCAACATTGTCCCCCTCATGTGTAGAAACTCTGACTAGAAAACAAAAATAAAATCTCCAAAGTTCCTTTGTTATTTACAAACAAGGCACTAGAAAATTTATGAAAATCATCTTACACCGTAAAATAGCCCGGCTACTTGTTTTTAAGCAAAGGGAGCGTAACGAATGCAACCACTCTCCCAGCAGATTGGAGTTAACTCACCATGACCAAATAGAATGGTCATCTTACGTCTCAGACGCAGCCAGCCGACTCCTAACCCGTTTGTGACGTTAGGTGACTTCGGGTATATAGTAGGTACATTATCAATTCGAGATTGATGGGTATTGTGTCGTTCAAGCAAGCTATTCGACTTTGTGTCGGTGTCGGTACAAAAAAAAAGAGACACATTACAAAATAATTAAGGCTACGCGGGACCCACATGTGCATTATGCTCGTTTTTAGGGTTGCGTACCCAAAGGGTAATTAGAGGAACCCTATTACTAAGACTCCGCTGTCGATCCGTCCGTCCGTCTGTCACCAGGCTGTGTTTCATGAACCGTGATAGTTAGACAGATGAAATTTTCACAGAAGATGTATTTCTGTTGCCGCTATAACAACAAATACTAAAAACAGAATAAAATAAATATTTAAGGGTGCTCCCATACAACAAACGTAATTTTTTTGCCGTTTTTATAGATAGTGGTACGGAACCCTTCGTGTTCGAGTCCAACTCGCACTTGGTTGATTTTTTTTTTAATTGATTCCACAGTCTTACTGCAAGTTTCAGACTAAAAAAATAAAATACCTTTACACACGTATTCTATTACTAGAAAATAACTGTATTTTTAAGATACCTGTTAAAATGCCAATTAAACATAATAACACCCGACCCCCTCGTTTTTCTTTTTGAATCCATAACTCTTTATTCCGTAATTATTGTTTTAATTTAAAGAGAAAAATATTTTTATAAACTTTAAACGCATTTTTAAAGTCCTATCTGACGATATCCTATACAATGGGGAACATTAGAAAATTAATCCTCAGTCGAATTATATAGAGTTCTACCCTTAATTTCATTTCAGGCTTAATGGCGGTTCATACAATACACCTTCCTGTAAAATTTTACCACAATCGATGCAAGTAAATTGGTAGAAAAATGTTATTGACCGCAAAGTGATAGCCAAACTAATAAAGTTGTTTATTAAATTCTGTTATTTTAAATTGATTGGGTTCATCTATCATTTATGATAAACTGCTGCTTTTTAGGGTTCCGTGCCCAGACGGAGCCAACGAAAAAATTACCAAACAAACAACCAAAAGTAGATAAATAACATAAAATTTAAAAAATAACCTAAAAATAATATTTAAAAGGAAATGAACTCATCGAAAAGACCACCCCGGAACACATCTGATTCAAAAGAATTTAGGACGCCGCATTTCTACGCTGAATTCTAGCAAAATTCTTAAAATTGGATATACCAGTATGGAAATCATGTCCTCTCTACTTTTTCAATTTTTTCATAGAAATATATGCTTCCAAAGATCATGACTAGTGGCATACAAATGTAATAAGATACTTGTCTTGTTTTTTCCTCACTGAAACCTCTGCAAGCATGTCCAGCAACCATTTGGATGACTTTTATATACGAAGAGGCAAAAGTGCTCAGACAAACAGTAGCAACCCACAAAAGACATTTTCTCCTAAGGGACTAAAGTAAGTCCGTCAGGTCTTTAACCATCGGTTTGGTAGAGACAATCTGGATCAAGAATTGAGGGAATATTAGCAGATACTAGAGCCCCCCAAACTTTTATTTGAGGGTTTGATGTCTTTTAATCCCCGGCAGATCCTCTGAGCTCAGATTATCATAACCATTATAATTAAAGATAACAATAATTGTTCAATATTATAATTTTCGTTTTAATAATGAGGCGCAAAATATACAATTCATAGGCGACCGCCTACTATCAGGCGGACCGTAGGCTTGTTTGCCACCTTAGTGGTGTTAAAAAAACCAGGATTAAATTGGTTGGTGAAAAGAGGCTGTCCACCACATTATTATGTGATTGTATGTATATCTAGCTGCTAGCCCTTCTGGGGATAAACAGCGTAAAGATATACATGCCTAATTAAGAACAAATGTATCTTTATTATTAACATAAAAATCAATGTACACAAAAACCATTACAAAAGTGAATCAGAAAAACAATCTAAGCATAGTAAATAGCGACATAAACAACACGTTTATGAAAAGATTCTGTAACGGAACCCCGGGGAACGCAGTCCGGTTTACACTTCACTATTTTTTTAAATAGTATATTTATCTGAACAGTTATAAATGTACAAATTTACGAACTGGTACTATAATAAAAAATGGTAAGTCCGAAAATTTATAGTCAAGCTATATCAATAAACTTTCGAGAGTACCATAGTATTCATTAGGTATATTTTTTCTGAATAAAAGTTAATTCACTTCTATATTTCATTATAAGTAGGTATTACCAACGGAAAAATCTGTGAAAGATATCTAAGAATTACCAAATGATACAATTTACATAACACCATGCAATTACCTAGCAGATTTTAACTGTAACATGTTTTATGCTTGGTAATTGGTAATATTTTTTGGTGAACGTTGAATTGAATTTTAATGTCGTTATAAAGTCGGCGAAGGTAAACCATGACCGTTAGCCGATTAACCCGTGTCCTAGACGGTGAAACCTCGAGCGAACTGTCCCTTACTCTACTAGAGTACTATCAACGGAGTCATGTTATACTTGAGCTTTGTTGTTGGTACCTTAGCCTTTGTGTGTCTCACTGCAGAGGCACATACTCATCAAAGGGGGAAGGCCTGGCCCGTAGTTCACCACGCTGGGCCAAAGTGGATTATCGCACGTTGTATAGCTAGTAGTCACTCGACTGTAAGTAAGTTTTTAAGCCGCCC
Organism: Apoda limacodes; assembly: GCA_946406115.1. Taxonomy (NCBI): domain Eukaryota; kingdom Metazoa; phylum Arthropoda; class Insecta; order Lepidoptera; family Limacodidae; genus Apoda; species Apoda limacodes. Next base: position 26,029,052 of record OX291551.1, on the reverse strand, counting down.
ATAACCCTTTTAACTTGTTTTAACGACTGCTGACTAAAAAAAACACCAATGGTTTCCTCTGAAGTACGGAGAAGCTAGGTCCAATGTGCCTCTGGTGTTCACTCATCAAATTAGTGATTTTGGATATATTTGGATGCTCCTTGAGTATATAACAGCATCAAATTAAAAGCAAAATCCTTTTTTTACAGGAAGAGAACATTGCTCTTCGGCTGATCAAGCAGCATTCGGAAGTAGAAGAGCTGGAGAGCAGTCCCGCGTCTCCTGAAGAGACGGCCGCCGCTGGTACCTCGGCCAACTACTTCGATGAGGCAGGATACATTGCTGGCGGGGCTCATGATAATGATCCCTACGTTCGAAATCGGTTTAATCAAGCAGCCTCAGATGACATGCCGAGCAACAGAGCCGTGCCAGACACTAGAAATGCTATGTTAGTTCATATTTTTATTCCCGACCATCGATCTCCCGACTAAAATAGTTGAGTAATGTGAGCAACTTTCACAGGTCCAATCGATTCAAAATTTGGTTTCTGTTACTTCAATGATATTGCAAGAACACAATAATCTTGACCTGATGCTACAGCAACACCTGGAATCCTCAGGATACCCAAATCCTTACCAACTCTCACCAAAAGTATCATGTTTGGGCTCTTAGGAATGGTCTTAATTGTGTACACAATAAAAGCTTTATCATTTAAAGTTTAGGTAGGTTTTTACGTCCAACGTACGAAAAATATGTCCATTCGTAATGCAAATACTTTGTTGAAACATGTGTTGGACTTAGTCCGAATACAATATTTGTAATAGTTTCATTCGTTGCCAGGCCTTAACTGGTTACAACTATAAACTTGACGAACACGGTAATTTAATGGCCATCGCTTTGCGAAGCCGTCACCACAATACGTTCCGTCTTCAATGCCACGTTGAGCTGGGTGACATTTCCTAGCGTCGAGTCATAATCAACTGTAAGTCAAATGTCAAGGTTAAAATACAGTTCAGTCGATTACTTATATGAATATTCTTATCCAATCTTTTTATAACTACACTAGCTGTTTTCATCGGTTTCACTCGTCCCACTCACTAGCATTACAGAGTTTGTATATTTCAATGGGCTTATCTAAGGAACTATATTTTCGTTACAATAATTATTTTTGGGTTACATAGCCCAATTACACAAAGTTGAAACTACCAAAGTAATCCAAAGTTATAAATTATATCTTTTGTGCGGTGAGAGGGTGAGTGGCTATATAACAATTTTTCATATTGTACTGGTAGATTCTGAGATAATTGCGTTTAAACACACAAACTCACTAACTTTATACATATGTTAGTCTAGTATTACCACGTCTCTAATTTTCTAACCCAACTTCACTGGCAAGTTTAAAAAGAATGACGCCAAATGCGAATCCTCCGTACGCTGTTCTCTATTATTTACGTTCAATGGTCGACATCTTATTTAAAAGCCAAATTTCAATATCTCGTGATTTACATTAGCAACCTCTTCGCTCTACTAATAGATCTAATCTTCTATTAAATTAAAAGTTCTATTTCGCGAAACCGGTTTTATATCTAGTTCCTCTTCCTGCCAGGCTGTACGAGTAGATCCATCTCTGGAACGCGTTTGGTACCTGTTGATATTAGAAAAGCGTCATCTTAACTATCATTTAAAACTGCGTTTCGCACACCCTACCAAAAGAGTAATTTATATGTATAATGTATGTTATATTATAGGTATATCGTACATTGTATTTTTATATCTATTATATTATTATTATTTAATTTACCTATTTATATTATTATAATGTCTTGTGTTATTAGCAGCAAACCTTTTTTTGTTTTGTAAATTATTATTGTCTATTGTCTACTGCTATTGTGTGTACCACCTGATTTTTACAATTTAGACGAGCTTCTACCGGTCTCTACGTCTAGACTAGCCATGTAAGTTTCTGCGTGGCGCAGGCACTACTGTGTATGAGATTAACAAAACAAAACAACGGTAAAATTATTGCTAACTGATATGACGCGCACTCTAGTTGACAACTCGACATTCTAAGGCTGGGTGCACTGCGACGCAGCGATTTGCGGTGCGTATTCAAAATCGTAACGCATCAGCGTGCTTTAAAATTGAATTGCACTGGATTTGATAAAGATTATTCGCTCAAAATTCACTAAAACCATACAAGTAGGAGGCTAGCACTAAAAATAAAAAAAAAACCTTTATCTGTAAAACGCATAATGACAACATTTCTTCACCACGTTTCGAGCACTATTGCAGCGATCTGCGGACGTTTTTGCGTAGTGCGTGGCGTTTAATGTGCAGAAAACAAATCACAACAAATCTGTAGCAGACCTCAACAATCTGCATGTGGTTTTATCTCGCAGTGCACACAATTTCGTTGCCATTCACACCTTTTAAATTTTTAAACCAAAACGCACAGCATGTTACCGAAGTGCACGGCAAGCCTAACAAATTCGATGACCATTTTGATATTTTATGCATTTGACATTGCAAGAAAAAACTGATTTAGGTGTTTTAATTATTAGGGTTCTATAGTTAAAACCGAATAATGTGTAGTTAATTTATAGTTTCGTCGTTCTACTTTATACTTCTTGTCACTTCCCGTAGGCTAATTTCCGAAGTGATGATAAGTTAAATGATGTGCATTTGTTGCCGAGCTGGTGGCCCTACAGGGGCTAGGCGACTTTCTGGTGTGCGACGTCTGTTTGAATGTGTGTGTGCATATATGTATATGTGCGTGTTTGTGTGTAGCACCCGCTCGTGTTCGGAGCCCTGCCGCTATCGGGCAGCCGAACGAGGATTGAATCAGATAGGACCTTTAAGTTAATTTATATGAATTAGTTTTATTTTATATGTATTTGTATATTTATATATATGCATATACTTTTTATACCGAAAAAATCAAAAGTTTCCACAGGAATAACTATAACAGAGTTTAAAGAACAATAGATGTAGCTATAGCTTGCAATAGTAAACATAATTAGTATAATTAACCGAATTCAGGGCGGGCGGAGCCGCCAACGAATCTAGTTCAATTAAAACTTTTTAGTGGATTAAATGTTTATGTTATTTGTTAAACTGAATGATAATGCTTTTGTACCGCTGCGCTGTTTTTTAAATAAAACAAAATAAATAATGATAGATAATGATTCTGAAGTAATAAATTAATTTAGCCTTTGATAAGCGCGTTACATACAACACTTTTGTGATATTATGAACATCGGTTATTATTTATATTACAATAAACTTATTTAAAGATAATAAAACGGGATTAGACGCGTCGTTATTTGGCAAAATACCTTTTTCCCAACGTTTCGGCTGGGTTACACCAGCCTTGGTTACTGGGAAGACTGGCGGTGCACAGTGTCTTTGGCTTATTTGTCTTTATACTTGTCATAATCACTACACACAACACTAACGGTGTCCTCGGATGCGTTCGTTGGTGAACCTCGAGAGCCGTATTTTCCTATGACTGAATTCCATGCAGGCGACTGTTTGTATCCATCCTCACGATTGAAGTTCTTATGCTTTTTTTATTGCAATCGCTTCGCGTACCAATCTACGGTAATATTGGCGATCGGTGGACAAAACCTTAGGCTGGCGGAGCCCAATCCAGTGGTCGGAATTTGAGTTAATCAGATGTTCTGCTATAGCTGATTTTGTCATCTGGCAATACTTTACAGCAGCAATATGTTCTTTGACCCTGTCCACAATTGTGCGTTTGGTACGGGATTACGACCTGCTGATCAATTTTGGAGAACGGAACATATATGCATTGTTCATGGGGAATTAATTCAAAAGCGATCCAATTTTATCCGTTACTCCTTTGATATGACATGAACGCTGGCTGCGAGCTAACCTCTGGATTCTTCGTACGTGTGTTACGGGAAAAAAGTTTTTGCCAAATAACGACGCGTTTAATCCCGTTTTATTATTTTTAAATAAGAACGCGTAAATTTAAATACTTATATTACAATAAACTTTATAATGTATAAGTCATAAAATTACTACAAATTAGTGAAAAGCACTTTAAAAAAATATCTACGGCGTTTATTCACCATATACGTTTATTACGTTAGCGATAACAGAAGTCTAAGTTTTTAATCACATTAATAATTTAAATAAAAAAGTATCTGTAAGTATTTTTTTTATTGACTTTATAATATCGACAACATTACTTAACGAACTAAACATTACTTAACGTAATTAGTTTCATCAAAATCTGACCACCAAAGATGACTTAGCGTCGGCTCATATGCCATTCGGCGCATCTTCAAGCTGCTTCATGTCGCGTCTCGTCGCGTCGCGTCTTGGTATGAGCCCACCCTTATACCTGACCACCTTGTCGATCAAATTGTTTAACAAAAAATCACAATAGAGTATCGATAAGGTTATTCGTAAGTTCTAAAATGACATTGCCTTAGTCACTAACATTTCTAAAGACTTGTTGAGAAATCACAAGCCGAAAACTAAATGAAAGAGATATAATTTTTTGCGGTATTTTGTTCAATCGATTTAAATGTTGCCGCATGTTATGACGACAAATTTGAGCATTTTGCGAAATGTTATAAAAGCAAAAGTCAAAATAATTTTTCCTCTTTATCTGCCAATCAAGACCTACGACCAAAGATTAAAACTGCCAATTCCTGAACAGGTGATGGATATAAGAAACAAGGTACGGCGTACGGCACTGTGCCCGGTGACCCTATAAGATACTATATTTATTTCTATAATCAATTTGCCTGACTTTATAACAAACTTCAACACTTTCTACATATCGGTAGGTAATTAATCATTGTAATTTAAAAAATGAATAAGGATTTTAATAACTTATTGTCATTAGTTAAATCAATAAATACCATGTAAGTTATAATGCCAATTTGTACGTATTTTTCTGTTTTCTGTTGTGTTTTTGCTGAAAAACTGTTTTCAACGCAAAAAAGTCTTGACGTTTAGTAAAAAGCGAGGCGAAATTTACACAAAAAATTACAGGGGTGTGACATGTTTATTTATTTTTTATTTAAGTTGGAAACAAACTCCTAAAATTAAGTTTAAAATTACATTTTATGGTTTAACTTTTTCCAAAGTAACTCATGCCCTCTTTCTATACTATTTTTTACTAAAGTAATGCAGAATTATGTATTCTTTGTAATCTCAGTGCGTATTATTTAGTTTGTTCACCCTAGCATAAGAATAGTAGGTATATAAGTAGGTACGATGAATTATTTTTTATATATGACCTAAGCTAGACTGCGACTAGCGCTGCGTGTCAAAATATCAAACAAATACACAATTTATTACAAAACTTGTGTAAATTTTAAACCACCACAGAGAAAACAAATACCTTTAATTTATACACGCTGTGTACCTATTTTATTAACTTGAAAATTGGAAACGAATTTATAAATGAAAAACAAATTATCGTGACACTTGAGTATTTATCAATTTGTTATAAATAAATTGAAAAAGTGCAAATGTTATGTCGTGTTCCAGTTCCGTAAGATCAATAAATGTACATACATATATCTTTATATGTTTGAATATATGTTACTAAATTTTCTAACTTTCAAGTTATTGGTGGTTAAGTGAAAGGCCATAGGAACAGAAACTATTTTGTATTAGTACCTGTTAGATATACTAACACCTCCTTCGCTAGTTCTTGACAAATTATAAGTAGTAAGTCAGGATTAAGCAAGTGAAATTCGTTGATTTTAAGTTAAATTTTTTTAAAGCGGATAATAATTTTTCAAGATAACAAAGCGTTTTAATAACGTCCATTGTTTATCACTTAAGTAACTTTAAGGTGACGGCTTATCCGTTTTTCCTTCCATTTATCTTAATTCATTTTTGTTAATTTCCTGAGTTTTTTTTCAAGAACTTTATTAGATAAGTAATATTATAATGTACTATTGTATGCCTTTTTTATGCTTAGATCATTGTAACATACACATCAACCCTGAAGTTGTGTTCTTCCAGAATAATGTAAAGTATATTTTCTCTTGTGGATTCTGTAACCAATTACATAACGTTTTACCTTCACTAAAATTGCATACAAACTCTTCACACAGTTACACTCGTTTATCGAAAACGATAGATATGTGAAGTTGAGCGACGTCAGACGTAGTCAGCCACTGGATGGATGAACGCTCTAGTGACACATTTCTCTGAACTGCTCCGTGCTTGGAGGGCTTGTTAACCAATTTAAGGCCAAAAATAAAAGAAAAACATAAATTGAGAAATATCTTAATTAAAATATTGTTAGTACTAGAAAAAAAAGGAAAAAAACATAAAAGAAAATTACAAAATATTTTTCAGGAAATTACAGGGGTGTTCCCAAATTAGTATAATGTTCACTTGTGAGTGAAAAATAACAAACCACGATTTTGGCTTGTTAACCAATTTGAGGCCAAACATAAAAGAAAAACATAAATTGAGAAATATCTTAATTAAAATATTGTTAGTACTAGAAAAAAAAAAGGAAAAAAACATAAAAGAAAATTACAAAATATTTTTCAGGAAATTACAGGGGTGTTCCCATGGTGTTCCCAAATTAGTATAATGTTCACTTGTGAGTGAAAAATAACAAACCACGATTTTTCAGTGCAAAGCGTTTTCTTACACTTTTTGCAACCCCATCGGCTTTTGTTATAGCACATGACACATCGCACATGTTTGTTAAGCTTTTCAGGAGCATGATCAGTACCAGGTTACTGTAACTCATACATTTTCGAAGAAGAAGGACAGGCAGAATTTCTCAGGTAATAATTGCTTCAGATGAAAACTATCTACACTGCGTCGAAATAGTAACTGATCCATGGCCTTGTGTTAAGCGAGAACATGCAATCGCCAGGTATTAGATATGGCCATATCAATCATATAAGTAAATAGCACCCACCATAATTTTTGACTATGTATGCCAATTATGTGTAGATCTATGGACTGATCCATTTCGTCCACTTACCCCATCATTCTGGACAACATCTATTTAAAGTTTAAACTGATTCATAGGAAACGTAATTGGTATAGCAATTATAGCCATTGTGTAAATACTGTTGTCTTTCCAACTAACCAATAAAAGTTCATTGTTTTAGTAAAACCTGTGATCACTTTTTACTCAAACTTTTAAAGTGTGGGTATACTTAGGCACAAACAGCCGAGTGAAGTCGTGACCGTTTTACAGGTAACGGGTCATCACCACTAATGTTTTCTGAAATTGTACCGACGTTATGAACTAATACTTCAAAATTGCCAGGCATGTCTTTTGGCAAGCTGGACGGACCTATCATCAGAACAGTCTTCTTCATTAGCAGCACTAGGTTCGGGAGAGAAAATTGCTAAAGCATACTCCAAGCCATCGTGAATATCATCGCCAATCGTATTTATGGCTTCTTCTACTCCATAAAAGTTGTTTCTGGCTTTAAAGTATCATCTGCCGTTCATATTGATACTCTGATGAAATCTATACTAATAAATAAAGCTGAAGAGTTTGTTTGTTTGAACGCGCTAATCTCAGGAACTACTGGTCGGATTTAAAAAATTCTTTTAGTGTTGGATAGCCCATTTATCTATATTAATATACAAAGCTGAAGAGTTTGTTTTTTTGAACGCGCTAATCTCAGGAACTACTGGTCGGATTTAAAAAATTCTTTTAGTGTTGGATAGCCCATTTATCTATATTAATATACAAAGCTGAAGAGTTTGTTTGTTTGAACGCGCTAATCTCAGGAACTACTGGTCGGATTTAAAAAATTCTTTTAGTGTTGGATAGCCCATTTATCTATATTAATATACAAAGCTGAAGAGTTTGTTTGTTTGAACGCGCTAATCTCAGGAACTACTGGTCGGATTTAAAAAATTCTTTTAGTGTTGGATAGCCCATTTATCTATATTAATATACAAAGCTGAAGAGTTTGTTTGTTTGAACGCGCTAATCTCAGGAACTACTGGTCGGATTTAAAAAAATCTCTCAGTGTTAGATAGCCCATTTATCGAGGAAGGCTATATAGGCTATATATCATCACGCTTACAAAATTAAGAGCGGAGCACTATTGAAAAATGTTTCAAAATCGGGGTTTTTTTATCCTTCTGAGAGCTTCCGCTGCGTGCGCTGCGTAAACGTTTAAAGTTTCGCAAAAATCATGTATGACAGAATTGTTTCCCAATAAAAGTTCTAAAAAAAAGTCCGGAACAGCATATGTCTATATTTTAAGGACGGCTTACTATAACCTTTTTATGCTAACCATATTTGTTCTAAAATATTGCATTATTTGTAAAGGTGTTTTTATAAATATGATATAAATTTTTATCTAAACAAATACGTTATTCATCACATGCATTTAATTTAAAACGGAATTGCCCTGTTCATCATTCGATTTCAATGAATATCTTAGGAGATATCGCAGTTTTAAAATTACGCGGCAGCAAAATAATTTAGCAAGTATATTGCGCGCGCATTTATGATGTGCGAGGCCGGCGGGAAGTCATGAGGGGGAAGGGCGGTACGTATTATTTAAAAATATTTTACCGTCTGTGTTTTTTTTATAATTGAAGAGTTGCCGTAAGAATCTTATGCTGATAACCAAATTTAGGACGGGCGAAGCCGCTGGCAAAAGCTTTAAAATATTTTTTGTACAATTGTAGCGGTTGTACCCAATATGGCACACTAATGTTTTGAAGGTCCTAAACTTGAAAATACTCGGTAAAAGTAGCTGGAAATGCTTGTTTATGTGAATTCATATACTGGATTAGATATAACATTATCTACGGTTTATTATAATAAAAAAATATGCTTACCCCCCACAGTTGACTCGATGATGAAAATTAATAGGGTAATACAAAAAAAACACTGAATTTGGCACAATTGTTTTGTTTTATATTTAACCACTGCACTTTTCACTACCCAAAAATGTAGAAAGAGGTTAATTGTTGTCAATATTTTTCTTATCTACCCTTGATAATTAGGTGTTCCCGTTTTGGCATGGCGGCTAAGAATGGGTTAAATGGTCATATAATACATGCAGCAACTTAAAGTTAAGTAAGAGGTCTTAGAGTCAATATAATATCGAGTCTACTAGTCGCTGCTACTATATAGCTCGACAACCTCCGCCAAACCAAATTTGGTCAGCACAGTGTACTATGGCCTATGCTTTCTTTCTCTAAGGAGAGGCCTGCGCCCTTGTGGAGTGACGTAGAATGGCCTAAGCTTAAGATATTATCTGATAAATTAATATGAGCTTCAATTTACAGGTGCCGATTGAAAAAATACGACGATGACCTTCCGCAGACCAGCGTGATCATCACCTTCCACAACGAGGCGCGGTCCACGCTGCTCAGATCTGTCGTCAGGTATTAAACATTGATTCGTTTATAGTTTTATGTGGCTTATCATTTTCAGCATTCTTAAAATTGTACTTACCGTAATATATTTTCCAGTGTCCTAAATCGAAGTCCAGAGCGACTGATAAAAGAAATCATCCTAGTCGACGACTTCAGTGACAACCGTAAGTATTATTCTTTAGTCTTTCCTTAATATTCCTCCTCAGTTATACTAATGAAGCTAGTTGTAGCTATAGTTCGTTTCAAATCAGTTATACTTATAAGCGCGGAAAAAATTGAATTAAGAATTGCCTATGTGCTATTCCAGGACCTAACCTATGTGTGTGCCAAGTTTCATCCCGATCCGTCGAGTAGTTGAAGCGTGATTGAGCAACAAACATCCATCCAGACATACTTTCGCATTTATAATATAAGTAGGATAAAATAATAGTTGTCCTACAGCTCGACAATCGGTGCAGCAGTGGAAGCTGGTTCATTATTTACAGCTGTATTATATTTGTTCTCTTTACACTTATGAATAAACCCCCTCGCCACGGCAAGTTAAACACTAATCAAGGGGGGTCCAGAGTCTTAGTTGTGTGTGAGTGTGTAGTGGGAACAATCTCAACTACGCTAGACTCTGTAATTCGAGAGAAAAATAAATGCAAGTAGGTATTACCTCTCGAGACCCGTGAAAGTACTTGCATACATTTTTCTCTCGAATTCTGGAAAGTCTGGCTTACTCAGGGCTGTTCTTAATAAGCTAACAGTGTCTGATTCATATTGTTATTAAAAAATAATGTTAGGGAGCTTCTTAATCATAATAATTGAATTAATTATATTCCACTTTGTTAAATAATTATTAACTTTATTGAACAGAAACCTTGGTGTCAGTCATGTCAGCAGATCATATATATTTTACATCTAAACCGCTTTTATTATAAAACCATCAAAAAAACAAAAAGGAAAGAAAAAGAAAAACGGATTTCTTAAGAATCACTGAGAACTGTAAACTTTTTCTTCAGGCAAAATATAACAGGTTATGAGATATGTTTCTAGTTAATTGTTAAGTATAAAGGTGAATGATTATTTATTTCACATGTGTCCGTGGGAGCTCAGGGACATTCTCTTTTAGTTATAGCTCACACGTAAAGTGACTTGCAAAATAATAACGTATAGTGTAACACGTAATAAGTTACAATGATCGGAGAAAAACAATGGGATCAGTTATTTATTATATACGACTATGTATATGATAGGACATTATATACTTATATATATCACTGGCTTATCCTTTCGATGTTGCCTACGTGGAAAAGTAGACATAGAATAATAAATTTTCTATACATGCATGCAATTTTCTACAAAAATCAGCATGCTGGTTTCCTAAAATTATTTAACTACAAATAGCATTTAGCACTTTGACTTTACAATTATCGTGCCAACGCGCTAAGTAGCGCAGTAGATAAAACTTTACGATATTATCGGATCACAGATGCTAATTGCTTTTAAACGGGTATTATCGTCCTGCTTTATACGTAAGTGATTCGTTAATAACACTTTAGTTTTTTTTTGATACTAATGTGTTAAACATAATGTTTTGTTTAATGTTATTTAAAAAAAAAAATTTTAGTTTGTTAAATTATTAAATAAAACAAGAAAAAATAAGTATTAAAAATAATTTCTCGTTCTAAGAATTTTAAAATTTTCACGGTGCAAATTCTGAACGTACCTTAAAAAAAAAAGTATAATAACATTTATTTGAAATTATATATTAGGTACATCATTTTGGTTGTTTTTACTATTAACATCTTACTTTTACTAAATAAACTTAATTAAAAAACATGGCTCACTCCACCAGTGATGTATCATACCTAAGTTTACCCGCGAAAAATAGGTAAGTACTTCTGAGCATGCGTTTTGTTGACTACATGCAGACTTACACAAAAGGCTGAACCTATTCAGAGACTTATAATGTTGTTATCTTGTTATCAATACTTAATTAAACTATTTAAAATAAGTATACTTGTTCCATTTATAAGTAAATAACCATTTATTCAAAGATGACTTACACGTATTTTTATTTTTTCTCTTATTTTGTATATATTTTTCTCACTATAGTTAGGTGAATTGTGTATTTTGCACGACTGCACGACTTTTTTTGGGTTTCGTGCCTTAGAATCCCTCGCTTTGCTTCGGGTTTAATCTTTGAATCCTTCACTCGCTTGCACGGTAAGTATTCAATATAGGCACTTACGCCATAAGCAACTTTCCAACCTTGCATATCTTTCTTCAACACTGATATTGACCAAAAACTTAAGAATTTTCATATATGCCAACGTAATTGGTTTAACTAACTTCTCAATCACATTTATCTTGCTCGAGAGTTCCCACGAGAATACCTACTCGTATTTAGGAAGGTGTAACATAAGCATAGCTAGTATATAGTCAAAATTAAATAAACCAATTTAAATTTTCCCTGGCACAGCTGAGGACGGGGCAGCTCTGCGTGCCATTCGCAAGGTCCAGGTGATCCGAAACGAGAAACGCGAAGGTCTGATGAGATCCAGAGTCCGGGGAGCTGACATTGCCACGGCACCAGTCCTTACTTTTCTCGACTCCCATGTAGAGTGCAATGTCAACTGGCTGGAGCCGCTCTTGCAGAGGGTCAAGGAGGTAATTTAACTTTTACATTATAATAACATTATTACGTTACACCCAACGATAAAGCAATTACCAATCTTACGTCTATGTAGTAACACCTAAACAAAATCTTTGGTGGTCATCTTACGTCGAATAACAAGTAATTAAATCACTATAGGCGACGACTAACTGACCACAAAACTGGAAACACTTCAATGTTATTCAAACAGAAACTGGCTGGCGGAGGTAAGGCATCGAGGGTCACGCCCGCGACCTGTGCGCTTATGTCAAGGTCATGATGATCGCGATCATATTCCTCATCCGTCCGCCATTTTTACTTTGGATTTGTTAATGCAAATTCTATGCAATAGCTTGTGCAATAGAATTTATACTTGATAGTAGATATTTTATCAAATATATTTTTACTTGACTGCAAAAGGGATAGTGTTTTTGTTTTAGTCAAATGGAACTGCCTATGTATGCACGATATATACCTTTCGGGCCCTTGACACTAACGGCTCACACCAAATATATATATTTATTCCCTCGTATCATTCAAACGGCTGAATGAATCTTAATCATAGGGTTATTGTTGGTTTTTTCGTATCAGGCTAAGTGGTATCAGATAGGTAGTATTATAAAACCATAAAACACCATTTTGTAAAAATAAAACCTGCAATATATGAGTATTATATGGAAAGATTCATAATAATGAATCTGAATATAAAGTCGGCTTTAGCAACTATTTTAAAGATAAAAATATTGGGAGTTCGTTTTGCTTGGAATAAAACAATATATACCTGCACTAATATTAGTAAAAATTTGCGAAATGGGGGCTTGCTTTAAGCGGTCGTTTAGTTTTGATGCCATATTTGTATCTAAGTTTTTATTTCGATTTTGTAATAAAATGCAAATTATTAAACTTTTTTGAATATAAATTACATTTTATCTAGCGACCAACAACTCAAGGCAAGGACAATTCGATAAAATCACCTCCACGCCTTAGTTGTTCGCCAAACTGGTTCTTATTTTCACAAGAAGGAGCATTTGAAATTGCAATTCCTTTTGTGGATGTGATACATAGATTTAATTTGCTTTGGTATCCTCATTTGTATCGTTTTGCAATATAATATTGATAATTTGTGTAGCAATTAGTTTTATATGTAATCATTTTAATAATTTATGTTTGTATGTTTACTTGTATTGATGATAAATATTTATATGCGTATTTGTGTGTTAGCAGTTAGCAACGGGTTATAGTTTTAATTGTCATTATTACACAAAAATCTTATCTAAAAAACAAAAGAAGTAAAAACTATGTTAAGCTTCAAGCGGGCGGGCGGTCATTTATAACGGTCGCGCGTAATCTAAAAGACCTACGGGATATATTAGAGAAATAAAGCACTTATTATACAATTATCATTTATTTTATTGTACACAGATATATTACCATTGTATTTAAAGTCTAATTGGTGAAAAAAAGTAATTGATATGAAGAAAAAAAAATATCAATTAACATAACTCAAATATACTTTAGATTGAAAAACAATTTAGGAATATACAACCTTTTTACAAGCCACATACTAGTTTGTATACCCAATAAAAATGAAAAAATAATAATAAAATATAATTAAACTTTTATTTAGTTTTCATCAGAATCAGTTTCTTCGTCCATATATCATTCATTGCAAATGAATATAGTGTGACTTCTGCAAATATTTCTCCGACATGATGTACATTGTATCTTCGATTGCCTTCTTCTTTTGCTGGACATATTTTGCAGCTTCCTCTGCATGTGCTGGAACTACTGCATTCTTCAATATCATCAACACCTTCAACATTCATATTCAAATGCTCCCTTTTAAGTTTTCTTGGTAGGTTTACCATCCCTGCTCTTCTTTGGACGTACTCTTTTGTCAATTCAATGCCTAAGCCCGTAAATACTTTCACCTTTTCTGTATAACCACATTATTGGCCCTCAATATCACCATGGTATTTATTCCAGCAATATCTAGAAGAAGAAAAAATAGTGTCAATGGCCATCTACTAATCTTCCTTGATGTCGAATACATTTTAACTTTTACACTACACATGCTATACAAGGAACCTTTATGCATAGTCAAAAATAGGGTTGAAAGTACGTGTTTGCAGGAACTTGCCCGTTTAGAGTCAAGACAGTAAAAAACAAAAAAGCACTTTCTATTTAAAAGCTGACGAAACAACTAAATAGCTTTTTTTTATTTGGTACAGTGCTATCTGTGATTATTAAAGCGAACAAACTTCAATTTGAAAAAAATAACTCACTATTTACAAACAACAGAAAACATAATCATAGCTTTTAATTATTCGGTACAGCGCCATCTGTGTTTATAAAAAGTGAATTATTATTTGTTAAGTAAATTAAAACTTTAATTAATTATATTTTATTATCCTCGCAATTGTAGTGTAAAGGAGTATGTATCACTCGGGATGAAAGGCGATTCCCACCTCGTGTGTTTTAAGGCCCTCAGCTCCGCTTCGGGCCCCAAACTACACCCTCGTCGGTAATCAGTCAATTTCCCCCTTGGTGAACAATGTACTATTTTATCAAGTTCATCGACAACCCTTTTTGTCTTGTTGTAAAAAGTAACGATGCTGGGTTGGCGCTTTTCATTTGTACTTTTATCGATTTCCGCAGCACAATGAAGGGATGATATTAGAACTACAGATCTTTTCTTTTTAGGCACGTAGGATACGAGCGTAGCTTTATTAGAAAATCCAAATTGACTTGAATATTCAGGTCGGTTTTTATCTGTAAAACAAGGAGGTATTTCTTTCTCGTTTTTACGCATGGTACTCACTACAGAAATCTTATGATCCTTAGCCAAATCGTTCACCAAAGGCACACTGGTGTACCAATTGACGATGGTTAAATTTCGTCCAGTGCCAGAAATGGGTGTAATTAGCCTCTTCACGACGTCGTCATTACTCAACTGGAACGGTCCGTCATTACCAGCATAAAGTTCAATGTTGAGGACATAAAGCGTAGCAGCATCTACAAGCGTATAAAGTTTGATTCCGTATTTATCGGATTTTGATTTAATGTACTGTCGGAAAGGACATTTTCCTCGAAAACCTGCCATCATCTCACCTAGTACAACGTTTTCTCCCACTGAATATGGTAGACAGTTTTGTGTAAACATATCTAAAACCTCTCTTATTGGCGCAGCTTTCTCCAGGGTACGACGACATGGTATGCGTAGCAGCGTCGTCGAACCGCAATGAATTGAGTAGAAATTTTGTTATTTAAATGATTTTTGTAGGGTCATGTTGTGTGTGACGCTACTAATGCTGGCGCTAGCTTAGTATCACTTTTTCATTACACGGTTGAATTGTATCGGTTACAGGCTGTAACAGAATAGGGGTACTAATCCAGCAAGCCTTAAAAAAACGTTAAAGTACGTAAAAGGTTATTTTAACCGATTTTATGACAAACAGCTGATTTTAGGGTTGTCACTTCTCTTGTTTATCAAAAATATAAGATTTTTTTTTTAATTTTGGAATTCGAACACTTACTGGGGAAGCCTGCTTAATACCTATATTTTGTTGCCCCCGATATACATATTATACCTAACGATTCTAGCGGCCGCCCACACCACGGGTTCAGCACAGCGCTTCGCCGCCATGTAGACCGCAACTTCAACTTTGTGGCAATATGATCCGCTGCATTCTAAAAAAAGAAATTTTAACAATCTACAATCATTTATTACAAGTTTCTTACGCAACGACACATAGTAAACGTTATGAATATAAACAGTCACACACAAGACCTCTTGTCAAAACGTGGTCAAAAGTCGTCTTAAAGTGCTATAAAAATACAGGAAGTAGGTAGATACTTATTTATTACGCAGTGCCCCGGACAGTAAATGATGCTTATCCAAGTAGAATTCTGCGTGACTTTATACCACGACGATATTACTTTACACACAGGAAAAACAGGGTTCCGTTAATAAATTTTAACCTGTGTACTAATTTTAATATTGTATCAAAACTGTATTCAAAATAATAAATAAAGTGACAGTAAATGCGATTTTACTTTGATTGACATAAAATATATTTTTTTATAACTATATCTTATTATTAAGACAGACAGACTCTGTCACGAATTTGCAACATTAGTTAAATAAAAAAGAATCTTCTAACTAGATATTTTAATTTTTTTATTTATTTACTTAAAAAAATTACTTTAATTTTAATTAACTCTATAAAATCCGTTCATTATTGTGTTGTTAAAATTGTGTACTGATAGATGATCGAATTTTAAGTGTTTGTAAAGATCGTGCGGGTTACACAAAAATCTGCTGGTCATTCATAGAATCGTTGTAACATAATACTTAGGTTTGTCGAAAATATAACGGGCAATAATGAAGGCTTAAAATTTGCTAATTTTTCGTCATTTTTCAGCCAATTTTATAAAGCAGCCAGATAAAAAGACAGAATAAATTACCGTTTCAAAAGATTGCACTATTACATAATACGAATGTTAACGTTTTTGTTTTGCCGAACCATTGATTTGCTGTCCGACTCTAACTACACGGTGTTTGTCTGATGTTAAGATGATAAATTACTATGAAAGATAGCAATATTATAACATGGCAGCAAGTGAGTTGTATGATGCTATTTAAATGTTATTTGATTTGTTAAACATGGCTAAAAAATTAAGGCTTATTTGGACACACCTCACGTAAGACGCATACGCATACATTCAACCAGGATTACAAAAAAATGAATAAAATTCTGTACACAAGCCAACTTAGGTTTGAAACAATGTTAGGTTTTTACTAAAACAAACGTAGTACAGTAATCAAATTATAGCAGAACAACATAAACTAAATGAAATATTTTTGTGGCATCGATTAATCATAATCAGTTAATCCATTTATAATGTAAACAATGCAATGGTATGTTTATTTGAATTACCTAATACCTAACTCTATTATTAGCCCGACTGGGCTGACTAGCAAACGTTATAAAAACGAGTAGGGTAGACCGAGGCGAATCGGATCAATTTTAATTTGAGAACATAAAAATAGTACTAAAGTCTAATAAATGTAACTTTTATTGACAAAATGGTAATCATTAACTATCCAGAGACGCAATATACGTTTATTACAAACTTAAATTGTTTATCAATTCTTCAAAATAATAACAAAAAACATCGACAACAAGACAGAAATAAACGAATCGCCCCAATTCTCGGGGCGAATGGGATCATACACAACATATAACGAAAATAAATTTCAATTAATACTATAAACTTTAGAATCATTGACAATATTTTAATAATGACTAATTACATCAATTTTAATCTGTAGCACATAAATCACATATATACGGGCCTTTTTGCCTCCTATATCAGTACATTTTTCGTGGCACCATTCTTCGTATGCACGTAAGGTTAACTCTTTAGAAACGGCTTCTCTAATTTTTTCTTGACACCACTATCCCGCATTTGTCTTTCTTTTGTACGTGCGAACCATCTACAATAAAATAAAATGTATAAATATTCAGAAATACAAAAAAAAAGCACTTTAAAATAGTGATCCTATTCACCTTCGATCACGTGATCCGAATTACCCCAAATTAATGAGTTTTGAAATAAATATTTTACAGATTAAGCTATAATAATGTGTTTAAAAACTAAAATGTTTTGTTAAAAAGACTTCTTTCCAGTCAATTTAAGTGTTATATTTCAAAGTTTTCAAATAAATCCTAAAACAAAAAAACTGTAAGTTCGTACCTTAGATGGGCGCCAAAATTGTAACGCACATAAACACCCGGCTTGCTGGCAATCAGCGCTGACACTGATTTACTAGTCGAATCCAAACACTGCCGATGGTGGTAGGTGTGGGACGGAACGGGGGTGTCATAAGACGCCACTCGCTAGCATTCCGTTTCAAGCGTTTTGAAAATATTAACCAATTGCTTATTTTGATCCGATTCGCCTCGGTCTACCCTAGGTTTCTACATCAAAAGCTACGAAACAATATGTAACAGCAAATTTTCTTTAAAAACTGTTACTGAGATACCATACATCATATAACCACAACAATCATTTTAGGGGTGGCAGTTAATTAAGCTTTCTTTTTGTGTTAGCTTTAAGCTTTAACAATTAAATTAGCGAAATAAGGCTTTTTTAACCAAATAAGTGGTTTGGGGGCGAGGGGGGATTTCTGTTATTATAAAGCTATATACGACCAGTAATCGACTCCACACATCTAAATAAACCTCCCTTTATTCCAAGTCAATTATAAGGTTGAAAAAACCTGATTGATAAACTGATCTTTGAACATAGCCTATGACCTGATGTTCGTGACAAAATCTTTATAGAGACTAGTAAGAAGAGGATCGAGCAGACAGGTCACGTCCGTGGTGAAACTGTTCGAACGATTTTACTTTGAAAGTTACGATTCGCCTTGACTTATCTACAAGCGCTACACTGCATAGCGTAGGCGAACCAGCGCACGGCACAAGTCACAAGTGCAAGAGACAAATTTTAATATTAAAGGTACTAGTACTATATTACCACCTACCTCTTCCCGTCAATATTACTTTACCCAAAGGCCGCCTTCTTGTGCTATTTCTTTTATTGTTATTTATTTGTGTATTTTTTAACTGTGCAATACAGAATATTGAAGAATATTGAACTATAAGCTTGATAAATAAAATAAATAAAGTTTGTCAGATTTGAAACGCATGTTGTGATGCGATATTCATTGCTATATTTTACCTATCCTTTTTGTATGTCTTTAGATTTAGTAAGTGCAAGCTTTATACTATTGGGTCGTTAAAAGAAAGAGGGCTTTGTTAAGCCTAAAATTCCTTCGCGAGATTTTACTTTATTTAATTTTTAATCTAACCCCACATTTTGCTGCCACTGTTATAAATTGTTGTTTAAACAATATATTTTTTATAAATCGTCGTTTAATGCCTTAAAGCAACACGGCATTCGGACGCAGAATTGCAAAATGTTCTATTGTTATTAATCTACTTTGCGAAATTAAGCTAATATTATTAAATTAAATAATATTTTTTTAATTTTATTAAATTAAATAATATTTTTTTAATTTACAACCTCACCTTCACCGTCTGTTAGTCTAATGAAAATGTAAAATTTACGGATAATTGTTAAATCCGCTTCCGCCGCTGTCTTTAACTTGAGCCATTTGCATTACTTGGGTAATTTAAGCGGAGTGAACGGAAGACGGTAAGATGTTACGCAAAAGGCAGATCATCGCCGCTGCAATCCCTTCACGCTTGCTCTATGGCCTTAGGGTTAGAACACATTAACAAAGTATTTTCATGTTTTTTAAATTTATTAGTATCTAGTGGTAAGTTTGGAGTAGGCAGGAATTTGTGTAGTCCATATAAGTACCTAGTATTTCTTCTTATTACGTAGTTCAAAAATATAAAAAAAATTAAAAAATAAAAATAAACGTAAAATATTAAAAAAATGCTCCTCTAAAAAGAAATAGGTCTACTGAGGTGGCGCTCGCTGGGAGGCCTATAAGCGTTATATCTCTAAGATCCTGATGCAAAGTTACACTAGAGTGCCTAATGCAAAAAATCTCATCAAAAATGGTCCAGTAGTTTTTTTAAGGAAATTCGTACAAGACATGCAGACACACACAACCCTTGATCCTAAACGCATATATCATCACCGTTTCGTGTATATATTTTTTTCAAACATTTACAGCTTTGACGCATCTCGCTAAGCATTAGCAAGCAAATATTAACATTAAAATTTACAAAAAAGTAATTTCACTAACAACGTTGTACATTAATCTACATATTATATACTCGTATATGTTAGACTAAGTAATGTCACACAAAAAGTATACTTCATTAAACTCAAATTTTTCAGTGTAGCTTTTATAAAGCTGCTTGTTTGAAATAAAAAAAGGCGCATTGTAGCTCTCATTAAGCTTCCTATTTAAAAATAAACATGCAAATTACAGTTTGTATCAAGATGTTTATTTAAATGTAGTAAGGTACATTGTTGCTTCTATCAAGCTCTTATTTAAAACTGAAAAGATTAATTGTAGGTTATACAAATCAACTTATTCGATATAAACAAAGGTGGTACTGTTGCTACTATAAAGTTAGTTTATTCCGATTAACAAGAATGTGTGAAGGAGATCCGCTATAACACTACCAGATTGATGTTCGATACTTCTAAGTCGATTTTCGACCCAATTAAATGCGCCGTCTCAGGTGAGTCGGAAGCCCGGCGTGCGCTATGTGATGAAAAGCGTACGGTTGACAACTGGTCCGTGTACTGGTAGATGAAGGAGAAGGCTGGCTTACTGTGGAAGATGCTCAATGCTTTGCTTGGTAGTACCAATTATGGAGCGACGGAAGATGTGAGATCTCCGGTCAGGCGAGGTATACTGCCTGGGGATCGTATATATTGTTACCAAAAAAACTCTCATAGCGCGATGCAGGTCGCGTGACGTCAGCCAACTGATTGTAGTTTGTATTATACTGCTTTTTTTATGCAATATCGCTAAATCAACAACTTTACAGAAACAATATTGCATTATTATTTTAAATAACTTCTTTCACGATGCTAATATTTTTCTTTGCCAATTCAATAATGAAATAACCTGTAACACTGTGTGACACGATTTTTCTAACATAAATAAGATTACGTGATTTGAATTCCTTATTCCATTGTTGAAAACATTGTCAATTGATATGGTTGTCTAACACGTCACGTTTCTAAGTTATAGTGTCAATACTATTTACGTGTACCCTCGTAAAAAACAAAAGATCAAACGTTGTTAATTGCAGATTTCTTTTAATACTGAAGTCTGTACGACTATAAATTAAAAGTTTTAGTGGTCTTAAGATAATTCTAACAGTTTATTTGGGTAATCATAACATTTTTTTCGAAAGTCATGAAGAAAAGTAACCACCGCAAGTGTTTAAATCATTTGTTTGTAATGAAAGAGGATTCTACTCTTCACAAGAGGCAAAGTTAATATTTCATCATTTTCTTTTGGAATATTTGGCTCATTTTTTATATTGACCACTTAAACCTCAGCTATTTTGATTCGTTGTCACTTGTCAATATATATAACATTTTTTTTGTGTAAAATTAATAATTTAAATAAAAAATATGATATACAATTTTGATACTGTCTTTATTTATTTATAGTACATCAATTTATCATAACTTTAAAATGATACGTGTTACAAAAAATCTATTTAAGTTTTTCTGTTCAGCAGGTTTATTTTGATAAAAAATAGCCGTTTCATTAAATGTTAGAGCACAAAAAAAAAAATTTGTCACACAGTGATAATTAATAAAGTACCTGTTAGAATATTGAAGTACTTTGTTGACAGACCATAGTACTATTTTGAATCTATAAATAACATGATGCTTCACACAATAAAGCGCTTTTAAATATTTATAAGATTCTTACTGTAACGAATAATCATACTATTGCATCAACAATAATTCCTATTTGACTAATTCAAACATGTTTTCGTTACAATGACAAGCTGCTTTGTTGAACGGCCTATAATTCTAACTTTATTGCTTTTGACAATATTGAAATGGTTATTGCAATTATTTTTATGCCAAAATTAATACAGAATCTTAGTGAACCAATCAATCATTTTAATTTTATTGCTGTAATAATCGTATTACATTAACTTTAAATACTTTTTTTTATTTTTGCAGTAAAGTTCTGGTTAATAAAGTGCTTTATTGAATAATTTTTTTTCAGTGAATATTCTTTTTTTATTTTACTAAAAAAAAAATTAAACTCAGGCCGTTTATCAGTATTCTTTCCAGCCTCATAACACAGATTATAAGGTAATTCGTAATGATGATCCGATGAGACTTTTGGGGCACGGCCTACCCTTATCGAGGGTGATTAGAGCCATAATCCACAGTGGACCAGTATGGATTGTGAATTTAATAGATTACTATACTTAATAATTATTGTTTTGTGAATATTACAATGATTCCTGACGACTCAATATTAAACCGGTATTAATAAAGAAAAAATTACCACACACAAACTCCACACAAGTCAATAATTCTTAGTAACTTATGGTATTAATGAACTAAAATAAAAAAAAAACACAACAGTTTTACCACAGTAAATATGTGTGTAATATTACTCTTCATAAACCTCTACACTACAAACTTTACTTCATTAAAGTTTATTTAAAGCAATGTCTTACTTTATGAAGTTTACGACTGACTTGCTTGCCACATGAGAAGATACAACCGCAAGCCTAGTAATCTAATAAATGTCGAAACCTTTGAGTTATATGTCAAATCATAATATATTATTAAAATGTACACCTACTATGTCTATCTTGTACGAACAAAGGCTCGTTTATTGCACTTCACACTATGTCAAATACCAATTGCAAGTGTTGCATGATGAGTTAAATCAACGTTTATACGCTGATTAGTAACGGCAATCTATCAGGTATAAAACTGTTATGAACGCGTTTGTTTATACGTTAATTTGACTTATCATAGGTAAGTTGACACTTATTACTTAAGCTTGTAAACAGTTTCTACTTAACAAGATGTTAATGCTAATTATTTATTTATTATTTTATAAAATTTATTTTGTGCCAGGAAAAAAAGCACCGTCTGTTATTGCGTTTGACGTTATCCAATTAATAATATCACTTTGGTCATGCCTTTTTTAACACCGCCGCATTAAAAAAGTTACGTCTACTGGAAGAAGCTGTTAGCCCCGTTCTTACGAAGTTAATATACCTATGGCTTTTTTTTAAAAGATACCTAGTTATTTAAATCGGTTAAGAGCTTTGAGCTTTTAGTATTTAACCTGTACAGAAGTAACAAAACCATTGTTAGTAACTACTCGTCAATACTTTCAATCACAGCTTCATAAGCTGTGCTTCTATGTGTGTCTTAGTTATTTTGCGCTTATGAAAGCTTTTACTATTTGTTAAGTAGCACCTGCAAGGTACAAATGTAGGTAAGTGTTAAGAATGGGTTACTATGTGATGAATCGAATCAACGGAATTAGTAATGATTTATCAGCATTTCTTAAAAGTATGTATAGTCTCGTAACTTGTTAATTTATCGGCTCCGTGGCTCAGTGGGTTATGACCCAACTGCGGATTCGAGAGACGTGGGTTCGATTCCCGCACAAGCCAAACATTCATTTGATGAACATTTGTGTTAGTCTTGAGACTGGGTCTTTTCTATGTACAATATGTATGTATTTAAAAAAAAGTGTATATGTACATATGTATTTGTATCCGTCATCTGGTATCCATAGTACAAGCTTTGCTTAGTTTGGGACCAGGTGGCGCTGTGTGTGTAATGTCCAAAAATATTTATTTATTTATAGCTAATTAATAAATGTATCACAAGCTTGACGCAACTGTATCTCTATTAGTTGCTCATCTCCGGTTCGCTCACATTCACAATTTCAATGTCAGGTCGACATTTCACTCCGGCCTTGACATAAAAACTTGACAGTTCATTTGGATCGTTCGCGAACGAAATACGGATCTTAACGATCAAAATAGCAGAGTGTTGTGGTGAGGTAATTTGTCGATAATGAGGGATTTTGGCATCATATATGATTTTCCTTTCACTTTTTTACTTTAAAGTAAAGAAGAGACTATGTTTTCGTTAGTCACATATGAATAATTGCAAGTTTCTTGCTATTGCTAAGTAGCTTCGTTTTTCCCATTTAACTTAGTAAAGAACGTAACCTTTTATGTTACGATGTGTTGCAAAGAATGGAAGGAAATTGTTAACTACACGAGTAAAACAGCTGTTCGTGACATGTTTAAACGACAAACTAAATGTTGTAATATTAACGATGATGCGTACTTATTTGTTCCACATTCTATAACGTAGTGACGTATACGAAATTCTGTCTCGAATCTTTCTTGTCTTTTAATTTAACTTCCTGCGTTCGTATGTCCGGGACATTCTAAATTAGTAATACAGTTTTGACGTGACAACGTCTTATAAATTGGTTTGCCGGGTGACACTTCAAGAAACTGCGTTACGCTCCGCTCACGTTATGCGCTCACAATGAGAGCGAGTGAGAGGCACGCGGCATGGTTAGCCCGCCTAAGAGCGAGAGAGACAGACATAAAAAGTGAAAGGCACAAGTTGTCACGATTCCGGACGGTTGTCCGACACTAATTTTTTTTAGGTACTGCTAGGATTTACTCTCGCTCCCTATATGGTGAAAGTGCTGGCAAATTTGAATGAGAAACAATTGCATTTTATCAAATTTGCTTGAAACTTAGAAGTTCTGCTCTTTGACACAATTAATCACATACATATTTCTTAATCTTCAAAATTCAGCACAGAAAAAAGTAAGGAAGTTTGTCTGATAGAAAATATGTCTATGGTTAATTTACTTTAAACTTAGTATGTTTGCTTTTCAATGCAAATAATAAACAAAGTGTATCGGGGAATTTCAAAATTTAACCCCCAAGAAAACGTGTTACAATTTTGTATTGGATTGGCAAATATTATTGTTACGGTAAAATTTCTACGAAACTTGGTAACAAGTAAGCATTGTTACACAAACATAAAACAGATTCTGGCATTATGTCAAAATTAGGAGATCAGTTTGTATGTGATAAAATATTTCTAGGATTTGAAATTTGGTAAATTTTAATTTTGCTTTTAAACACAATTATTCAACACGGTATTCAGCCGTGTTTTAAGGTTTTTCAAAACTACTATGTTCATACTGTACATCCTTGGTATAGGTACATGTTCTTTAACACTATGAACAAAGCATTAGTTTCGAAGTAAAAATTAAACCGCAAAGGGGAGAAAAGGAGTGGCAAAATTTGTATGGTGTAACTATATTCAATTTTCTGGTGTAAATTTACTTGGAACGTGATATTATTGACTCTCAACACACTTAATAAACTAGTACCTGGAGGACCGAGCTTCGCTCGTTTTTTTTAACAACGCCATATATTGTCGAGTAGCTTTAGTGTTGCTTAATAGCGCCATCTATTGTCAAGTAGCTTTAGTGTTGCTGTGTCGGTAAAAATAATAGTATTACTACTCGCCAATAGATATCAGGAAGAGTCATATTTTTCAATTTAACATTGCCTATAAACTCGGATAAAGCGACGTTTTCTAAAAATGAAACCTAGCTAGATCGATTTATCGCCGCCGAAACCCCCTGCATGCGAAATTTCATGAAAATCGTTGGAGCCGTTTTCGAAATTCAAATTATATATATATATATATAAATATTGTATATATATATATATATATACAAGAATTGCTCGTTTAAAAGTATTATTATCGCCCATTAAATCTCCTGCATACTAAATTTCATGAACATCGTTGGAGCCGTTTCCAAGATTCAAATTATTTATGACAGAATTTATGTGCTGGAAATAATATTTAATGGTCAAATTAACTTAAAACTTCGTTTACATGCCGTTCATCACAATAAATGAAAAAATGTGTTAAGGGTTTTTAAAAATTCGAACCCTGCGTTGATAAAGGAGATGGCAAAGTTTATGTAGAAAAAAAAGTACTGAGTCATCATCATTGAGTCCAAATTGCTACGGATAGAAATTTGAAATTTGAAGAAGGGGTTATGATTATATTGTAGACATTGTTAAAAGATATTTTATTGAAATCCCTGTCGTAAA
Organism: Apoda limacodes; assembly: GCA_946406115.1. Classification (NCBI taxonomy): domain Eukaryota; kingdom Metazoa; phylum Arthropoda; class Insecta; order Lepidoptera; family Limacodidae; genus Apoda; species Apoda limacodes. The sequence continues at coordinate 26,003,390 of OX291551.1, read as the reverse complement.
TCGCGCGCAGATGAGTACCTAGCAATAATAACTTGACGCTCAATTTTTTTGCAACAGTTTCAGACGTGACGGAAATATGTAGATTATTAAAGCAACTTAATATGGAAGATTTCATAGGGAGCGATTTATCTGGATACATAAGGGATTTTTCAAAATTCACCCCTAAGAGCGTGAAGGGGGTAGTAAACTTTGTTTTATGCTTCAATCATTTAGGATAGAAATTGTAAATTTAGAGAAGAGGTCAATTTTATTGTAGGTTATGTGAGCACTTTTGAAATTCACTAAGGAAGTGAAAGGGTTCAATAACTTTATAGTATTTTGATTGAAGAACTGTGGAAATCTTATAGCCTATGCGAGCGAAGCCGTGGGCGAAAAGCCAGTATATTTATAAAACCTAAACAGCCCATGTATGTTTTTTCAGGACCCCACGCGTGTGGTGTGCCCCGTTATTGACGTGATCAGTATGGACACCTTCCAGTACATTGGAGCCTCTGCCGATCTTCGCGGCGGTTTCGATTGGAACCTCATCTTCAAGGTAAACTACTTCTAAACCGCTTTAACCACTAGGAGAATATCCTAAATAGCAAATGATGTATAAAGTATAATATTCAAAGACGTGGGCTTGTAAATGATTATTTGAACACGACCAGAAGATACAATGTGTGGTATCAGAATTTTAATTTAAATTTTCCAAATTTTCATGTAAATTAAGGATTTTACAGCTTGCAGAATTGTGATGCATTATCATATAACAAATGATGCACATTCGCCTACAATTGTAACATAAAAATGGATATCCTCATATTATATTATATTAAACTGACGATTTGACTTTTTCCGTATTATATATAGGAACTTTTTTATATTGGAACTTCTACAACGACATTTATCCCTTACGGTTTGATTATTGAAAAAAAATATTCAAGTTTTATTAAACTCGAGTTAGTTGAAGAAAAACCGGCTGAGTACGAGTTGGTCTGGCGCACCAAGGGTTCCGTACCTAACACAATTTACGTTATTTACAAACACAAACAACACAAACGAAAAGGGTGCTGCTACGCGGTCACCCATCCTAGTACTGACCAAGCCCGACGTTGGTTACCTTCTAATATTGTTTTCAACAAACAAATACGTTACAGTTTCTCTTAAAAATAAGCTAGATGGTGCTGTAACGGTAATTTGAGAAGATAGATGACTCATTTTTCGTAGGAAACTATATTTAATGTTAAGCAACATCAGGCTTGGTCAGTGACTGGATGTCTGACCGCTTAGCGGCACACTTTTTGTTTTTGTTTGTGAGCATAAATTAATATAATAACTGAAAAATTCAGGCCTCTACCTATTTCGGTCTAAAGGATAGAGCCTTTTAAAGGTCGGACAGACGGACAGGCATACAGACAGGCAGTAATAGGGCTCCGTTGGGACCGTCTGGGTACAGAACCCTAAAAAGCAACAAAAAATATTTCAAAATCTTTGTTATGTTATTCTGCACTTTAAACAAAGTTATACTATTTCACAATATGATTGACAAACGCTCCTATTTCGGCATCTACTTTAAAAACGTAGGTGTTTTAAGTGTAAGTTAATTTTTCACACCATAAGTCATCTTAATTAGGCAATATCGTTTAACCTTAACATCTTGTAATTTTAATCTATTTTTATGTGATAAAGATGATAAAAAACTGTGAAACTAGTCTAGATAATAGATTACTTTTAGAGCAACAAATTAATTCATCCATGAAACTTGTTTAAGGGCCCTCTTACAGCCCACTAGCGCCGCCATTAGATATCCTTAATTTACTCTTCGTAGAAAACCGAATTTCTAAAATCCAAATGTCACAAATATAAAGTTATAAGCTATTTAAATAATATCTGTGAGTTGTAGTTGGCATTTCTGCTAAAAGTGGCCGTTTTTAGCAGAAATGCTAACTACAACTCACAGATATTATGTAGAAACTACATTAAACTTTCTAAAAATAGCTTATGACCAGCTGTATATTTGTGACATTTGGATTTTAGGAATTCGTTTTCTACGCAGAGTAAATTAAGGATATCTAATGGCGGCGCTAGTTAGCTGCTATATGCGCCTTAAAGATTGATGGACTAGGACTTTATAAGACATTAAGAGGGGTATGTGACGTTCGTTCCGAGCGTATTTTAAGAGCAAGGATGTACTCGTATTTAGTGTTGTAATGTTTAGTTATGTAGTTGAGATTTTCATTAACCAGTCTTGCGCCTCGATAGCTTATTTTGTAGAGCACTTACACAAAAGAACTTAAGGAGTTGCAGGTTCAAGTCTTGGCTCTAGTTCATCTTTTGATTGCATTTTTGTTATGAAAATAGTTATAGATAGTAATAGGAGTTGGATGTGTCAATGTTTTCATGTTTTTTTTTATAATTTACTGGCATTTCATGAATCTATTTGCATTTTGCGACTTTGTTAAATAGCAATATAGGTAAATAGTTAGTTATTTACATATAGATTTTTGGTGCAAAGAAACTCGTATGGGAAAATAAAATCAAAATCAATTTAACAGATAAAGAGATAGACAGTCAGACAGAAAGACAGCAACACACAGAATTGCTTTTCACATTTAAAATCTAGTCTGGATTAATCTGGAATGTGTATAGATCTCTGGATCTATAACGTCACTGTTTTCATGACAATACATCAGACTACATAATTACATAGATTTCCGTAGAACCGAGATCCATAGAGGAAACAAATACTGCGTAAGACTGAGATCATTTTCCAAATGTCGTCAACCCGTTAGAATTGGTAGTGCAAAACTTTTGTAGTTTTCTATTAAGTACATGAGATAACATCCATACGCGATTGTTCTTTTCCAGTGGGAGTACCTTCCGAATTCTGAGCGAAACGAGCGTCTCAGCGACCCCACGAAGGTTATCAAGACTCCCATGATAGCTGGTGGGCTGTTCAGCATGGACCGCGCCTACTTCGATAAACTGGGCAAGTACGACCTCAAGATGGACATCTGGGGAGGAGAGAACTTGGAAATATCTTTTAGGTAACGCTGGACGAGTTTTTTAAAGTATATTTTGAAAAAATAAAATAAAAATAATCACACAATACAATACTCAGAAAAAAGTAATATGATGTAATTTGTCAATTTTAACAACAAATTAAATTAAATTAAATCTTGGAAAGGTCTAAAGAGGCTACCAGGGAGATTATTGGGAACAGTCTCGAGCTATTCGGACTCTGGATTTCGAGACAAGAATATATGAAAGGTTGACCTCTCGAAACCCGTAAATGTACTTCCATACATTTTGCTCCAGAGAATGCGAGACCCGAGTACTCCTGACTTTTTGCAATAGCTACAATATTAAAGTAGGTAATGATCTTGGAGAAGTTGTAGAATTTTAAATAAGGCCGAAAACGTATTGCTACTTAAAACACCTTGCCAATATGGTATAGAAATAAAGTCAACTGTTTTGAAATTAAGAAATCTACACTTATCATATTACTGGTCTTTTTAGCAACTTGTTGCAAAAAGTAAATTATTACTTTGCAACATTAAAACACGAATTACGGCCAAACCTAACTGAGAAGAGGCGTTTCTACTATATGGTGCTTAGTTAAAACTACATTGCGCTTTGATACTATTTTACCCGACTGAACTAGAAGGAGGGTTATGTTTTTTGAGTGTACCTATAAACATTTCTTTGGCACACTTTGTGGCCTAAACGGCTTCATGGATTTTAGCCTAAGATGCGTCGGCGTCGTTAGATTTGTCTCTATGGTGAGAGTGACACTGGATATATAAAATTCTTAAAAAATTAAAATGGCGGATTTAATGCGCTATAACGTGCTAGTTTAAATAATTTTTTTCAAGACTCTTGAGTTAGGTGTCAAAACAAAAGCCTTTAAAGGCGAGCACGAAAATAAAAAAAAACATAATAAAATAAAAAAAAAGCGCGAGTAAAAACAATTGAAAAAATAACACTAAAAAGCTGTAAATAAAAATAAAAAAAACCCGACTGCAAAAGCATGAAGAACTAAACAGAAATTAAAATATACCAAATATTTAGCTATAAATAGTCGGAACAAATTTTTGATCTTGCACTTTTTTAAAATCATATTATAATTATTTATTTTTTTGTCAAGCTTGTTTGCAATTGTACAAATTTTGTCTTTTTTAAGAGAATACGATTCATACAAACAAATGTTTCACTTATTTTTGACCTTTACTGATCAAACCCCGTTATATTTTGTAGACATGATCTTAAGACGAATATCTATGTATATGATTTTCCTAAATCTTGAAAAATGTTTTTACTAACTTTAAATCTTAATTGAAACCATTTCTATGAAAATCTAGAATTCTCTATAACTATTTACGTATACAATTGAACAGAAAACTGGCACACTAAAGACCTAGATATTTAATGCCGGAACATGTGTTCAAAATTTCATGATGTTTCATTAGTAAGTGTCAAAAATAAGTGGAAAATTCGTTTGTATGACCACGCTGCGAATGTGCTATTGTATATAATAAACTACCACTCGTGTTAAGAAGTATTCACAACAATTGCATGAAATAATATTATTTAAATTACATCATTGATTTAAATTAAGATTTGGTTTGGTTGATATATCTTGGCTTCGTTTGGTAATCTTCATTATTTTTTGTGTTAGTAGGTACTGCTGTAATTTTAGGCTGTTTGTGTTTTTGCAACAAAACTAGGTTTTTTTCACAAGTGCTATTTTAATTTCCACAACGTGAAAAAATATGAACCTTTAATGGAAAATTTGACTGATATGAAAAGAACCAATATTTTAAAAACAAAAACTTTCTTAAATAATGAAAATATAAGGAACATATAAACTTTTTGCAGAGTTTGGCAGTGTGGCGGTTCTTTAGAGATAATTCCATGCTCACGCGTGGGTCACGTTTTTCGTAAGAGACACCCTTATACATTCCCTGGTGGATCTGGAGCAGTCTTCGCCAGGAACACCAGGAGAGCAGCTGAGGTCTGGATGGACGACTATAAGAAGTTCTACTATAAGGCACAACCTATTGTCAAGACAGTCGACTTTGGAGAGTAAGTAATTAGGATAGATATGTGCTGCCATTGTTGTTACAATTTTTGTTAATCATGAAGTTGTTACAAGTTTGTGGGACGGAATATTTAAACGTTGTTAACTGTTCTCTGCATTCGTTGACGTTTGTTATATCTCTGATCACTCCTTTGGGAAAAGAGTCGTAATTTTATATTAATTATATATAAAAAAAATATTCCACTAAGGTGGAAAACAAGCACAAGGGTTGCTTGGTTGCCGAAGTCTATGGACACTATAATATACTTATATAATAAGACAACACCCTCAGGTATATAATTGGCGCGTTGTCGACCCTTTAAAATTCTAATCACTTCTTTTTTGAAGAGAGTACCCTACAGTATGGGGACTGCAGTCCATAGGAAAAACCTCAGCAAGAAGCTGATTCGACAACCTAAACATTTGGGGCGGAAGTTCTTCTAAAACCATACCGTATGACCCTACCCTGCTCCCTCCGTCCCTGCCGATGGCGAGTGGCACGATGGTAGAAAGTAGATGTGGTCATCATTCCAATCAATTCTTTAGAACAGAGCCCATTATACAAGCGGTCAAACACAAACAGGGAGGCAAACTCTCACGTCAGACTTGAGTATGCAATACTCGTGACTCGTTCAGTACACGCTCTTGAGGTTCGGATCGTCGACAATATATGGTATAATGGAAACGGTTCGATTGTGAGTCAACACACAAGCGAATCACAAAGCTAAAAACAGCAAACACATTATAACAGGACAATTTAAATTGTATTCTTACACAAAGGTACAATACAATACTAATGCAGTGGTGGTAATAGATAACTTAGTTCATTAAGTTACAAATACACTATAAGAAGTGTTGAATCTCGAAATGTTACATGGACTTTTATGTCACAAAAACCGCGCCACAATGTCGATGTTTGAGCCGCCTTCATCAATGTGATATTTTAAATGTTTATTTTATACTTAAAACATGCATATACCCTATTATTTTAACTTGTCGTTAAAACGAGTCGAAAAGTCTTATCTGTAAACGTAGGTATATTTTACAGAATACATAGTAGGATATATTATACATAGCGTACAAAGTTGAGATTTATTTCATCAAACTTCTGAAATAGGAAATTCTCATAGTTTGTCACTTGGAAAAAGTAGAAGTTCAGTTTTAAGGGCGCATTTATTGCACCCTTCTCTTTGACAAACTCTGTATCAAATATATATCTATATTTAATTTCTAATGGCTTTTTCTAGTATATCGGAGCGTGTGCATCTCCGTGAAAAACTCCAATGCAAACCGTTCAGCTGGTACCTGGAGCACGTGTACCCTGACCTGCAGACTCCCGCAGCCGTGATGGAAGAAACTCACGTGGTGCGGCAGGGCGCACGCTGTCTAGACACCATGGGGAACCTAGTTGACGGAACATTAGGTAATTATATATAAATAGGTAAAATATTACAAATCTTAATTTAGCAAAAAAAAAAATTATTAATAAAAATTCAAATGCTTTATTTCTCAGAAATAGGCTATCACTATTTTAAAGTCAATAAACCACAATTTACTAGTTACTACCGTTTCAAAGTCGAAATGGCATACAATTACAAAATATACATCATATTTGACACAGCAATCAAAATTCTATCAAGTAGGTGTATGCACTATCTGTTGCCGGAACCGTTGTGTGTTCTTACTGCGGACAGGCCTTTCCTTGGAGCAAAGAGACAAGTCTACCTATTCTCTTTTCACTTTGCGTGAGTGAGCGTAAGAGCAATACTTGATAGATCTTGTAAATGTAGTCTTTTGGGCGGTCGCTTATATGAAGGTCAGACCGATCAAATAATGGTTTTCATGTAAGGGCTATTCATACAAAAATCTTCGTCTTCGACTACCGAACACCCTTTCTATGCAGGTTTACAGAACACTTCTGGATGACAACAACGCTATAAATGTCTAAAGCACATAACACAAATAGCGATTTTCACATATGTTTCCTTTTTTTGTCCTAACTAGCCTTCATATATCCCCACTGTTGGGGCACCAGCATACCATTGTGCCATAATCCATCACGAGGACCCAGTTCAGATTGTAGACTTAACATGTGTCTTTTTGACGTATGCAGGTTTCCTCGCGATAACTTCCTTCATCAAAACTATACTATTATAAGTCCCAATATTATTAAATGAAAACAAACAGGCAAAACCGCAAGGTTTGTGTTATAATTTTTTTTTTATATTTCTAGCAATGCATCCGTGCCATAACATGGGTGGCAATCAAGAGTGGCTGTTCGAAAATGGCCTTATGAGGCACCAGAGTCTCTGCTTGGCCCTGTCATCCGAGAACCGTGTCACAGTGGTGTTAGCACCCTGCGACCCTAATGATGAAATCCAGCTTTGGAAAAGAAGAGGTCTCCTTTTACAACACTTGAGACTGAACGCTTGTCTGGATTCGTCGCGTAAGGAGCTCTACGTAGATCAATGTGATGAAAGCAAACCCAGTCAACGCTTTAAATTTTAATTTAGTGCCCCGCTTTTAGTGCCAAGGCACAAATAATGAACAATTTAATTGAATTGTTGGACAGAACACTGACATTAGCTTTAGTACGATAATGTGCATTCCATTTTTATTTTCGTTGCTTTTCGGTTAACTGAATGTGATCTTTTAATTAATATATTTATTTGTTAATATTTGACGGTATTGCAAAAAGTACTTAATATTTTATATATACGTGTATATACTTACCTATATATGATTTAGCTATAAGTATAAATCGCTGAAATAATTTAGGTTTAAGATTAGAAACATAATCAGATATGATATTTTACGTATAAAGTTAGTTATTTGATTTTACTTCTCAAAGAATTAGGTTTTATTTTAACAATTTAAGCTCACAAATTGTATAGACAATGACTTACCTATCTAAAGTGTGGCTTAAACGATCCAGAAAGCTAATAACTTTATCAATCAAAAAATATCTTAATATTTTGTATGATACGAAATATATTTTTTTTCTAAAATAAATTTTATTGAATTGTCACTATGATGCAGGTAATTACTTTAATATATGTACCTTATATATATATATACCTTGCCTTGTCAAAAAATTTGTTTTTTGTTATTTAGAGGATACTTTTATCTGCGTGCGTGTTTGCAGTTTGAACAGAATGAACCTTTGACAATTTATATTGTAAAAAATTATAGAAAATAATTTAATTTTCTTCGGGATTTAGAAAAAAATTAAAATTATTTAGGAGTTTTTTGTGATAGTATTGCATATATAAAATACTTAACTACTTTTCTACTAAGACTCACTAAAATCTTATGAACAACTTTTTATAGGACGTATACTTTAATATATCACTTATATATGTAGTTCTCTATAAATATATGTACTATAAAATAATTAGTTACCATAAATATGTAAATAAGTTAGTGCCGGGAAAGTGGAATGAGGATTGCGGAATAAGTTTAAGCGAAGTACGTAGTTAAGTTACAAGATGTTGATTTTAGGTGTTAACAATAATATATAACACGAAGCGGAGATTCTTGAAAAATCATATCAAAATCAAATCAAGAATATTATCATTATTATTCTGACCAATAAAATCTTAAAAGTATTGCGTATAACGAGTATGAAAAATACAACAAAAAATTTGTAAATAAAAAATATTATAATATGTTTTTCACATTTTTCCACCTGACAGTACAATGGTCACCATCACGAACGTTCGTATTAAAATTAGTATAAAAATAACAGTAGTAGTAGTAGTAGTATTGTACTTACAGTATGTATGCACCTAGGTAGTGTTTTTTGTCTTATTTAATTTTTATAGAATTCTAAAAAAAAATTGGCCATGTAAATATATGTGTTATTTACATCAATTTTAATTTAGAATTTCTTTTAAATGATCGTTACTGTTTTTTTTTTTAATTTTTTATACACACTGTTATAGTAGATAATATCTATATTTTATTATTTTCTGTTTTTGTTAAATATGCTATTGTCGAAATTTTAATTATCTTTCTAATAATTTTTTTGACTACAAATTCAAGTTCATTTACATTTCTTTGCTAAGTAGCTTGAATCTACGATTTACATATAAATTTAAAAATAATTTAATTTTTAACTTTTTAAGGCGCGTATTACACTTTGAAGGGGTTTTATTTAAGTAAACTCTAAAATGAATTGAAGTCTGTGTAAGTAGTCACAGAAGTCAAATTCAAAACCTTAAGTTATATTAAAGGCATCAAATACATAAAGGGTTTAAAAAACCCAAAGTATATACCAACATAAAAAATGCCAACACGTGGCTAAGTCTATATACATTCCAAAAACTACGTAGATTTTTATTATAGCATTTAGATGAATATTAATGAAAACAAACTGATTTTTCATTAGAAAAAGCACCTACAGCACAATAATTCAAAATGGCAAACATTTTATTTTTTCAACTGAATCTCAAAGCATGCAGAACATATTGACAATGTAAGCTGTAGTTATCAGTTCACATTCACAGTTATCAGTTCACATTCACAGTAGACATAGGAAAAAATCCCAATGTTATCATCGATTTTTTAAATTCCCCGAAATTGAAATTAATTGTGATGGATGTTTCCCAACACCATTTTACAATTTTCTCAATTGTAGGTGCTCTACCTACTATCATTTTGACACTTAATAGTATTTATTAGTTCTAAAATTTAAACTTGTAATTAAAACTAACATAGAGTTACACCCGAATAGATGGATTAGGTACATAACAGGTAACTCGAATTTTTATTTTATTTAAAAACTATAAAAGAGTAATCTGACACCTACGTGACTGTCCTAGTCAAATTTTGTTAAAAATATTTTGACATTTATATGTATGTATGCACTAATGAACAAGCGAGTGATTTAATTTTAGTGAGAAGACAAATAAAAGACGTTTTGAATTACAAATTGTTTTATTCCCGATTTTTTCAATTAACCTGAAGGTAGCTACACAAGACCCACTACACCTATTCGTGATTGTAAACTTATACCTAAATTATAAATGATAAAAATTAAGATTTTGAAATAGACATAAAACACTTTGTTTATTTATTTAGTATATAAATTTACCAAGAACATTAACTTTTTCCTTAATATCCCAAAAACCTGGAATGGTCTTGAAAAAAAAAATCTCATTCCTTTTTTTCATGTAGAATATGATGCCGATAAGTTTGGAGATTCTTTGTAGCAGTGGTGATATGTTGTCCATCCTCAACATACTTTGTAGCAGTGGTGATATGTTTTCCATCTTCAACATACTTTGTAGCAGTGGTGATATGGTGTCCATCCTCAACATACTTTGTAGCAGTGGTGATATGTTGTCCATCCTCAACATACTTTGTAGCAGTGGTGATATGTTGTCCATCCTCAACATACTTTGTTATGTAGATGACAGTACCGTAGACGAAACCGCGGAAAACTAGTGTCGAAAATCGAGACAGCATACTGTTCGAGGTCCCCGACTGGGAGCAGGAAAACTTGGTCAGATTCAACTTAACGATGACACAAATCTGGGCATGCACTGCTAGGGAAACCCATTAACTGAGGTCTCAAAATTTAAGGGGCATGACCTTACTATTTTCGAAAGCATTGCAATCCTTGTTTTGGACATACCTACCTAAGTTGTTGCATAATCATTTGAAAGTCAAGGTGAAGCCGGCGTCCAAAAACTTAAAGTACTCAACAGAGCGAAGCAGATCCTAATTTCGAGGGGTGTAGTCGTTACACCAGTTTGTAACAGAAGCATTTAATTTTTTACAGTCACAGATTTCTGGGCAGTTGCAACCGTATACCATATTGGCCTTGTTGACTTGGTTCAACGATGAGCTTAATAAATTGTTTCTTGACGATCCTAAACTCAAAACCAGTATCGAATCTGAGGAGTCATTTGTCTTCCTGTGCGTTTTACCGCCTGCATTATTTGTGTTCTGAGCAATTACTCTGAATATAGCTAGTCTGTTTACCATCGCACCGCTCGCCATCTTCAGGGAATCCATACTCACACCTTAGAACCTAAATGATCACGCACAGTGCGGTTTCAGAGGAACTTTCTCCCGCGAACGTTGCTGCGTTACTGCGGTGTCCATTTAGCATCAGGCGAGCGGTTAGCTTGTTTGCCAGCTGAATGGTGGAAATAAAAAAAGGCAAGAAAGGAAAAGACAACAATTTTTCAATTACAAATTTTTTTTTAACTTAATTCTAACATTTAACCATTAAACCATTAAAACTGGGATCTTAAATTATTCAACAGGATGATGTGAGTATTCCTTGTTTATCTTAATCTTCCTAAAAATTAAGGATCTAAAGAAAGCATTACAATAATTAAAATTTACCACAAATTTTACTTAATACTCACATAGTCTTTTCAACTTAATTGATAAACTTAATCTACTTAAAAGTATAAAAATTTCCATAATTGTTTAATATTTTGCAATGAAATATCTTATGCTACTTATATTACAAAAGATTTTTAAAATAGGAATTTTAATTTTCGACTATAAATATGTGATATTGATGTAGTTTCATGCTTATATAAGGCAAACCCCTATTCCTTGCCAAGGGTGATTTTGGTCATATAGTTTATCACGCTAGCCCAGTACGGATTGTGGACTTCACATACGTCTTTTTTTGACGTATACTAATCCTCGCGAGTTTTTCTTTCCCCAATTGCCTGAGGTGGAAATAAATAATGTAGGTACTTGAAACATAAAAAAAAACTTATTGGTCCAGAACCGGCTCGAACCTCCTTTCAGTAAAATTTAGTTCAGACAAACAAACAAACTCTTTTAAACTGAAAGCTAGTAGGTATTATATATTTTTAGTTTTTATATATTTTTACTTCTTTTTTCGCGGACGACTGGTTTAGCTATTTTCTCTAGATTATCACAACATACGGTAAAATTAAGTCATACTATAATTTAGTCGTTACATAATTTAGTCGTTACATAACATTTGATTTTATAATGAAGAATAATATAATATCAGTCTTATGCGAGTGTAAAATGACCAAATCAATTACATAAATAATTCAGTTATCTACGTAGTTATTTGGCTAGCACCTGTGTACCTTTAAGTAAATTATGTTAACCACGCCTTATTTAAGTTAAAATAAATACATTAAATACAACATTTATATAAAAACAACTCTATTTCATAAATATTCCTAAAAAAATACAAATACAAATGTATATTAAAGTTAATGAGTAACCATTTTTATTCTCAGTGGCCAATTTGATAGGAACTAGCGACAACATATACCGACTTTTAGTCAAAATATTGAAAACAGAATTAATGTCGCATGAATCGCAATGAATACAGAATTAGTTTAAAAACCATACTTAAACAAATCTATCTTTAAAATATTGTTAATGTTTGCTTTACACAGCGAGAAATTCGCGAATGCGACACAATTTAGAGTACGGAAGCTTTTACCTATTTGGTATTTACACAATATGATAAATAATGGCTATAAAACATAATATTAATGAAAAGCTTTTAAAAACTTTTGAAAAACGAGCTTTTATATAATGTTTTTTAATTATTATTAAATTAAAATGTACAGCTGTATCAACTGTTTAATATTTGGGACTATGTTGTTTAGTTCAGGAGTTCCCATGACCATTTAACTTCATCATCAGATCCCGGACACCACATAGTTCTCGTGGAGCCCAAAGACAAACTGGGTATTGGCCTTGACCTTGATTTAGACTACTTGCTAGGTACATTTGTATAAATAAATAAATTGACGCTGACCATTTGTAAGGATGATGATTTGAAAAGGTGACCATTTGTAAGGTTGTTCGTTTGAAAATATGACCTTTTGAAAATAGACGTGTACGACTCACGTCTTGTTTCTAGTATGGAATTCCCTATATGCTGATACCAAAATGGTACCCTACTAGTGAATTACCTTCATTTGGTAAGGGACCAATTTTAGAGAGTTGCCCTGTAGAATAAACTTTGTCATTTGTAATCACGAATCTTCTATTTTTTTAAACATTGCCGTAATGAGAGCTTAACATAACTACTGGAATATTCCTTTACCAAAATACCTGCAACTCATCGCCAAAACGAAATTCTACCATTTTGCATTTTATCTCCAATTACTACCTGTAGGGATTTGTAACCTTTTTTTAATGCTTAATAAATTATATTACTCAATTTATTTAACGTTTTATTTACCTTACAGAAAGAAAAAAAATCGGCCAAGTGCGAGTCGGACTCGCGCACGAAGGGTTCTGTACCATTATCTATAAAAACGGCTAAAAAATCACGTGTATAGTATGGGAGCCCCCCTTAAATATTTGTTTTATTTTAATTTAATGATTTATTTTTAAAGTGACTATATAAATAAATATTCTGTGAATATTTTAAACGTATACCTGTTGCCGTAATGAATATCGAGCAAACACAAGCAAAAAAATCACGTTTGTTCTATGGGAGCTACCGTATTCCGTGTTAATGTTCTTAATATCATTACACAATGTCTTATATTACTGTGATATGTATCTAGTCTATACCTTAATGCCTTAATATGCTGATAAATACATTTTTACAATATTAATTTAAAATTATTTATGGTATGATGTTGCAAACGGACACTGTAGAATAAATTAAAACTGAGAATAATTAACTAGGTACCTACTTACTACTTAAATATAGAAATTAAAATATTAAATAAAAACAAATTAACAGCGAATACAATAAAAACATAAATACTTTTAAAGCTATGTAGAACGTACAAAATGTATGAAATATAGTATTTAAATCTTTAACGGCTGGCGCACTCTTACTAATTTTTATTTATTCTCTCTTTATTTACTCAAGAAAATGCTGATATTCTTCTAGATACTTATCTCTTGTTTTTTTTTATTCTTTTTTCTTAACAATTTAAAATAGGTATTTTTAAATGACATATTTAAGAATTTCATATTAAATTATGTCGTGTGCTGTTTACTATCTACTTATTACTTAAAGAGTGCGCTACTTATAAATAGCTCAGACCTAGACGCGCTGCGTCTCGTTGCTCGCAGTGACACGACACAAAAGGATACGCCTCCCAACGTCTCGCAACACATCTTGGTGTACTTTGACATGTAACCTCTCACTTTTGTGTCCTCGATATAATTTGTATCTTTTATTTTAGAAAACAAGGTCTATAATGTGTTGCTATCGCAAAAATGCTGTGTTGCATGCGTCTCGGTCTAAGCTGACCCTAAATATAAATTTTCAATGCAGTTGCTCGTAAAGTTTTCTTATATTATAATAAGAAAGAATTGTACTAATCAAAAAATATAAGTAATAAATGTACCGTCACTGATTTAGCACTGCAGACATTTTTTTTTAAAAATACGTATAAAAACATGTTAAATAAATTTTAACAAAATTACACCAAGAGAAACCCATTTATAACAAGTATGTAGACCTTTTAGGGGTCAAATTGCGTTATGAATAAAATAAAAGTAATGGTCATATAATAGCTGGTGATCGGGGCGTAATCGTAGGACAATTAATTTTTTTTTTGTTTAATACCACTAAGGTGGCAAACGAGCTTACGGTCCGCCTGATGGTAAGCGGTCACCGTAGCCTATGGACGCTTGCAACACCAATTGAACTTATTGAAAAAATTACGGATATCAAACAATTTGCTACACGAAAATTCTTGTATTTTTCAGTTTTCAATAAATAATAATCTCGACCTAGCAAAATGCCATAATTATGTAGGACCGGGACTAATTGCCCGCCATACCAATTATAATTTTTATTTTTATTTCTTAAAACCTAATATTCTTTTATTTATCACTATATATGCCGACGGTTCCAAACAGTCGTCGACGTGCTTCATTACGCCCCTACGACCAGCACTATGACCATTACTTCTGTTTCATTAATAACGTTATTTAACCCCCAAAGAGACACCATGCTTGTAACAAATTACTTACCATTTTTAAACGACTTAAAAAAAGGGAGACAAAAAAAACAACCGGCTTCAAAAAGATGCACGAAAAAGGTAAAAATAATTAATTATTTCAAAAAAATGTGATCTGAATTACAGTTTGAAGTTGTGTATCTAACAGCTTATAACACGCTTCCCTCGCATGACACCAATATAATTTAGATCATATTTTTGGAAATATGTAATTATTTTTACCATTCTTTTCATCTTTTTGCAGCCGGTTGTTTTTTTTTTTGTTAAAAAGATCTTTAATTACTACTCCTAGTAATTACAATATTATCACTAATAACTTAACAAAAATTTATCTAATTTATTAATAACCACTTATTTTATTCTTGACAAATCTACCAATGACCTTGATGGCTCGGAAAGCGAAGTTAGGAGAAAGTCTTTGACGCAGCAAGTAGTATCCTAAAAGGTTCATTCCCAGGAGGATCAGCAACAGAATTAGAAGGTCCATCCAAAATGAAACAGCAGTCATACCCATTAACTTCACGAAATATCTGAACAAGAAACTGAACTTAAGCATTTGTAATTCCTGATTTTGCTCAGCAAATCTATGATAACGTAAAAAAGTGACTACGCCCATGCGACGTTTGCGATAATTATAAAAATTGTATTTATTTATACCTCTGAATAATTAATATATAAAAAAACAGATGAATAATAGGCGATGCCGAAGATGATGGCACCCCAACCCTCTACCTCCCTGAACCAAAATCTACCAAAACAACTATTTTCTTCAAGGTTTTTCAAAAACCTGGAAAAAAAAACATGAAAAACCTACGTAATAAATTATATAGATTTGTTTCCCAATTTTTTTTAAAAAGGTATAGCTATGCTTTCAGTTTAAATTGCGATATTGATTTAAACAAACAAAATAAATCATGAATGATAAAGTTTCTGTCTTTAAATATTCCCAAATATGCCTAGAATTAACATGAGCGTAATAATTTCAGATTCATACTTATATTAGGTACAAATCTGAAAGTAACTCTGTCTGTCTGTCTGTAACCCCTTCACACTACGAACACGAAGGTCATAGGCTACTTGAAAAAGTCAAGTGTGTGTCGGTTTTTTTTTTTCTATATCTGAGGAGTTGCCGTTGAAATCCTACACGTATAATCGAATTCAGGGCGGGTGGAACCGCGGGCAAAAGCTTATCTTAAATATACAGTACATTAATGCATTAAACGAATAAGGGCCATAAGATAATGACCAGTAGGTGGTGGTGGTGACAATACAATGGGACACAATGGGATACTATGGGTAACATTAAAAGTAACATTCTCCCTGTCGTTGATGATAAGTTTTAATAGGTTATAATAGTTTTTTTTCCCTCATTTTAGGAGGTAAAAGAGTTAAAAGGAAAATTTGGGGGAAGGATTTTTTTTATATACCACTAAGGTGGCAAACAAGCACACGGTCCGCCTGATGGTAAGCGGTCACCGTGGCCTATGGACGCTTGCAACACCAGAGGTATCACTCGCGCGTTGCCCACCCTCCAAAAATCCAATAACTTCTTTCTTGAAGAACCCCATACTGTAGTCAGAGAGAACCTTGGCAGGAAGCTAATTCCACAACCCAGTGTTCGCGGGAGAAAGTTTCTCTGAAACCGCACTGTACGCGACCATTTCGGTTTCTAAAGTGTGATCATGAATTCCCTGCCAATGGCGAGCGGTGCGATGGTAGAAAGTAGCCGTGGGCATCATTTCAAACGATTCCGCAGAACACATCCCATTGTACAAGCGATATCTTTGGAGTGTTTTTTCGGGCTTCGAAAAAAAGTTATCATTAAACCAAACATCTGTAGCTACGAGACAGACAGCATCTTACAAACTCTACATTGGATCAATTTTCAAACGCAACCTATCATGGTCACCGGCATGAGGCTATCCATCAAAGAATTTTACAATTTTAAAATTCTCTAAGGGGTAAATTTTAGTAGGGGTTGGCAACACTGTTCCCCGTTTTTAAGGGTTCTATCTGCAAAATAGTTAGCCAACGATACTTACTTGACATTCTTGTACTCGCAGTAGTCAATATTTTCTGGGCATATCAGGTCAGGTCGGGGGGGTCCGTAGACCGCAGAGACGAGCCCCTGAAGCCCGTAGCGCAGGAAGGAGCAGGCCCGGGCTATACGCCACAGCAGGGGCAGGGGATCGTCGCCAGCACCCATGCCGTAGACCGATAACAGCATGAGGGGCACACAGAGACAGGGTCCCAGAAACACTGAGTTCTGAAAGCAAAAAACATTTGTACATTTTTATCTCTAAAACGGCTAGCAGCTGACTAGCGCCGCCATTACATCTTACCTCTTTGTACAAAGTATATTTTAAAAATGCACCACATAGAAATTATAACACTATATATAGTATGCGCCAAATGGATGGGCAATAGATCGAAGGACCGAAAGGTCTATGCTTTCGGTCTTTCGATTCCGGGGCTGTGAACATTAAACTCTTAGAAGTTTTATCAATTTAGCATTTGATTAAGTATATTCTTATTAGGGATAAAAGCCGTCAAGATATACAAACATACTTAGTTCGCAATAAAATGTAAACTGTACTGATTGATAAACAACTTGACATTTAAATCGTGCTCCCGGATCAGTGGGGGGGGGGGGGGTACCCTTTGACGCTTAATTTCAATATCGCTGTGATTTCGCCACCTAAGTAGCAACTTATTACATCTTTTTATGTCAGAAAATGAAGGAGTATTTTTAAGATTACTCATTAACGAATGTATCCGCAATATTGGTGTTTGAAAATGTTGGGTTTTATACGAAAACATTTAAGACTGCCCTACGATTGGAAGTTGAATGGATTTCTTTGTTTTTTCTAAGTTAATTATCAGTAACGTGTTCTTTTTTAATTCAAAAGGACTAATTTAGTTTAACAATACTGTATAATTTAATTGTACTTTGACAATCTGAAAGAAAAGTATCAAATGATTTTTTTAAATATAAGTTGGCATTCAAAGATCTCCCGCCTGATATTGAGCACTGATAGCGCCTAAAGACGCTTTCGAGTAAAGTTACGAAACTTTTACAAAAATACCCAAGTATCATAAATAATCGTATATTCATTTATTTATCTTCAAAGGCCCTAAGTGAAAATAAAATAATTCTTTTAATACCACTGTAGCAACTCCTAAAGGAAACTTACAACTACGCTCAAAGTGGAAGAAATGACCGTCCCCATCGACTCCGATATAAGCGCCACCACGATGCAGATGGTGAGGAACATGAGGATCCGAGAAAGCTCCATCGGCTGTGCCGTGATAGGGTATGTGATGCCAAGGAACAGCAGACTGAAGAAGATGGTCGCAGGAGTACGGGAGACCACCAGCGCTGCGTAGTACGCCTTCAGCCCATACCATCGGTTGAAGTATTCCCTTTTTATTAATTGAACTTCTGCTGGAACTAAAAATGACACTTTACTAAGTAACCAATAGACTTTACTTTGCTTTACTATTTTAATAGTAAAAGAAAACTTGAGGAAAAACAAGGATGACACGATATGTAACCGTGAAAGCGTGAGTAGTGCAGCTACATCTCAACTTACTGAGATTTTCATTGAAATACATAAAATAAATTAATAGTTTATTATACATCAGTGTTATCTTAAATCCTTTTTTTCCAGGGTCTAAAGCTATATCACAGCTGTGGCAAAGTTGTAAATTAGAACAAAGTTATGTATTAATGGCACTTAGAACTTGAAAGAAAAAAGTAGCGAAAAGTTAAGGTTTTTTATTATCGTACAAAAGTTCATTAATTTTCAGGATTGTGATTTGTGTGTGATTCCAAAGAACACAGTTATTAAATTTAAGTCGGATCTGCTCAGCACTTAAGCCAACGGAGCCCTATTACTAACCCTATGCTGTCTTTCCGTCTGTCTGTCTGACCATTAGAAGGCTCTATCTTTTAGACTGAAACAGGTAGAAGCCTGAATATTTCACAGAATATATTTTATAATGAAGGATTATATTACAAATATTAAAAGTTGAAAAAGTAATTTAAAGGGGTCCCCATACAAGAAACAGTAATACATACAAACTTCAAACTTGCAGTGAAAAATTGTGTGAGCTCTAAAGTATAACAACAAATAATAAAGATCAGTCAAGTGTGAGACGAGCCGAAGCCATTGTCATTTTAAATTACCGGTACAACGCCATCTAGCAATAGTATTAAGAGACACAGTAACACATTTGTTTGAGAAGTCCTCATACAAGAAACACATTTTCGTTGTTTTTGTTCTATCGTAAAGACAGTAATACATACAAACTTCAAACTTGCAGTGAGAAATAGTGTGAACTCTAAAGTATAACAAACAACAAATAATAAAAACCGGCTTATTTAAAATTACCGGTATGGCGCCATCTAGCTTATTATTGAGAGAATCAGTAACACATTTGTTTGTTAGAAACGATATTCAAAGTTAAGCAACGTCGGGCTTGGTCAGTACTTGGATGGGTGATCCCTTAGAGTAACACTTTTTGATTTTATCTTTTTTCGTAAATTACGTTAATTTACATGCGTATTACTAACATTGGTCAAGTGCAAGTCGGACTAGCGCACCGTAGGTTCCGTACCACGATTTACGTAATTTACAACCACAAACAGAAACAAAAAGTGTGTTGCTAAGAGGTCACCCATCCAATTTAGGCACGGAACCCTCAGTGCTCGAATTCAACTCCCACTTGGCCAGTTTTCAAATACTTAAACATAATTAATTGATTATAAAAAAAAAACACTTAAGTATTCAATGTTATAACATTCCGATTAATATCAAAATAGTTTTTAAAGATATTTTGCAAGAATCTACTTGGTAATTTTTGAGTTTTCTACCTCAGAAGGTTAAAACAGAACTCTTGTCCTTTAACTTCTGTTGTCAGTCTGTCTTTTTTTTAGGCGGATAAAGTTGAAATTAAGATCACTGAAGTCCTGTTCAAAATCTGAATTTTTAAATCAATTCTTTATGAATATATGACCACTCAAATCCTTAGAGCATTTTCAAACCCGTTGGACTATACTGATAGGCGCACTGACTGGTCACTAACCCAGGGTAGGTAGCTTGTCCAAAAAAAATAAAATAATAAAAAACGATCCCAAGGCAAACCCAAACTTACAAGCCGTATCGAACGTTATAATGAAATTATTCTAAGGAATTGTTCGAAATGAATCCTACGGCTACTTTCTACCATCGCTCATCTTACCATCAAAACAAAATTCAACACCTTAAAACCTAAATGGTAAGAGGAAATTCCTCCTTTCTTCCTCTAAAGGTAAAGATTGTAAAATGTGCTTTCTGCAAAGATTTTATCTAGGGATTACAGTATGGGGTTCTTCAAAAAGGAGTGAGTTACAAATTTTAAAGGGTCCTGGTGTTGCAGAAGTCCATAGCCTTTGGAATCCGCTTAACATTAGGCGTGCTCTATGCGTTTTCCTTAAATAGTGCTATTCAAAATGTTGATGGATACTTTGGAAATAAAAAATATCTAGTGAATTCCATTCAATCGTATTTCAGTATTACTAGAATCTTCATTACGTGGTCATGTCTTGACCATGTAATGCAGATATTCATATGTATCTATTTCTAAAGACCATACTCGTATAAGAACATGCGAGTGACAACGCTAGCGTAAAGAATGGACTAACTACAAGCACCGTACAGTTTTTTCATACAAAATTATTTTCCATAAATCTCCAAAGTTACCAGAATTATACTTTGCATTTTAAGTTAAAATAAAAAACCGGTCAAGTGCGACTCGGACTCGCGCACTGGGGGTTCACAAAACGAATTTCAAAATTGTGCTTCTAGAGAAATATGTAACCAATTATGAGCTATTTTATAAACGTTTGGTATTGTTTCTAGGGTAAAACTGCGAGTTGTAGATATCACTTCTGCTAAAAGTGTTTTTAATAGATATGCTATCTACAACTCGCAGTTTTACCCTAGAAAAATAACAATATATTCTAAAAATAGCTTATAACTGGTTACATATTTCTGTACACTGAAAATAAAGGATAACTAAACTGGTTTAGCTATTCGAAAGTTACTTAGTAATAACCAAACTTTTGTAATAATTAAACAACTGATTCGCTGCACATAACGTCAATTTAATCTACTATTAGCGATTTAGTTTAGCAGTCACCAAATTATATTACCAGTCGATAAAATTTGTGTTATTGTTAGCTAATTTTTTTTTTCAGTGTAGACATACATTTTTGAAATTTTGCTTTGCTCAAAGAGTAAAATATAAATATGCGTTGGCGGCGCTAGTTAGCAGGGGTAACGCTTTTAAGTAAAAACCTTAATGATAAACATAGGTAACAGATATTTTAGTTTTTGACTGTATCACTTATAATTTTGCATGCTAATAATAAGCTAAATGTCATGAAACTACATTACGAATATAAGAATAACAACTATATTGTACTAACGACATTTAAAGCAAATAAATTCATTCATTCATTCCTTCAATACACCGACATAGGTCACAGTTAGTTTGCCAGTCGTAAATAAGTTTGTGGTCACAAAAAAAAATTGTGTTGTAACAACAAATTTACGGTTTTCAGATTTTTTCTTTCAGGTGTGCTACATGGCTTAGCTTCTTGCCAAATTTCATGATTTTAGGTCAACTGGAAGTGCTCCATAGGTTTTGATTTATTTGTGTCACAATATGAGACAAAAATAACCATATTTTGGGCATATTTGTTATTGCATTGATTTACAAGCTCGATTTTTACAACTTTAAGCGACCGTAGACTTTAGTATTTGATATTAATTTCAACTTTATACCGCCACGCGTGGTTGAGCAAAAGTGTCTTATCAGACAGAGAGGCAAACTTTTTTTTTAATGTGTTATAACTAAAAATTAACGATTTTCGGTTTTTTTCCTATGTTTGTGTAAGAACTTGCTTTGTGTGAAATTTCATGATTTTAGGTCAAAGGGAAGTACCCCATAGGTTTTGATTTATTTGTGAATGCCAAAATATGCGACAAAAAAGACCGTTTTTCTGCCATATCAAAAATATGACTCAGTTGACTTATAAGCTTGATTTTTTTACAGCTTCAAGTGACCGTAGACTTTAGTATTCGATATTAATTTCTACTTGATAACTTGATACCTTTACGCGTTCCTGATAAAAAGGGTTTTGTCAGACAGACGGACAACAAAGTAATCCTATAAGGGTTCCTTTTTTCCTTTTGAGGTACGGAACCCTAAAAAATAACAAGATATAAAAATCTCGGCATTTTAGTTTAACAAGATTCGGCTAAGCCACTATATGAATTTTATTATTTTTTCCAAGTTCCACCACCCATGGACTACATTTCTGTCTATCTACGTAAAAGCAAAACCCCACGTGAACTAAGTTGCGAAAACAGTTAGTTCACGTATTACAGAAACGGAACAGGGGGTTACAGCTAGTGTATAAAATAAAATAAGCACTTACAAGCCAAAAGAACAGGCATCATAGGTATGTAAAGCATGGCGATGGTACAGGCGAAGCAAAAACCAAAGTTAAACAACGTCCTAGACGCATCGTTGCCCATATTATTGAACAGAGTGGCCACCAGTGCTCCCAGCAACACATGCATGCTGATCCGAAGCCTCAAATAGTACTAGAAATAAAAAATACAAGTTGAAATATAAACGGCTATGTATGTTTTTCTTCTAAATTTTAGGTTTGTTAACTGCTCAACGCGACTTCCTCCAATTATTTCTACAACGAATTTGTTCAGGGGACATTCATCCAACTGTTTATTGTTATAAAAAATAATAAACTTTTAATCATTTTCGTTGCTTGCAACCAGTAGTGGTATCCTGTAGTTCTAAGCAGATAGTATATCCACCTGATACGATCGTCCCACGCTACGTCGCACGACGTCCACGAGCGAAGACGTCCCATTGCTATTTTAACTTACTGACTATCTGAGCTATATCGGTAACTTTGGTTCTTATACAAATTTCATCATTCAGAATTTAATGTGTTCATATATTTACATTAAATTTAAAAACCAATAAAAAATCTAGGAAATCATCACCTACAAGCTCTTTTATCTATATCTATACAGCATTTTTATATTTTTCTTCTTCTTTATTTATATTCTTATCCTTACTTTTGACGCTAAAACTACGTTTTTGTACTATAAACTTTTGATTAACTGAATGGACTTGCCACCTTCAACATAATCGTCCTTCTAAATGTTACATAGTGCTTTAAAGATCCAGAAAAATAGTCATATAATGTTACTCAATGTTATTCCCTAGCAATATTATATATAAACATGTTTATAATAATTAGAAACTAAACCATATATACATTTTTAACTATACCTTGTTCCTAAAAGTCTGCAGCAGCATCCGTCGTAGAAGGATGAAAAATTGTTGTAAACCCGAAGATCCATGCCTGTAATTATGGTCAGAAACTCCAGCGTTTAGCTGCTCAATCTCCATGTCTTGGCGCGCCTGGTCTTCATCACAACAGTCTCTCCACCGTTGACATCTTCCGTTCTCTACTGATGTCACCATCCGGTCCACGTGGGATCCGTATTCTCCACTTGATACCTCTATTACTGAAATCGTTTATAACAGATAGTTGAGTAGCTAACCAAAAGTCCAAAAGAGATTTGTTTTGTTACCAATTTAGACTAATCTGCCTATTATCTACTAACAAATATAAATTTTATCAACCCCCTAACTTTTTAACCATGTATTAAAAAATGACGATACCAATTATAGAAATTTTAGCAACGACAAATAGAATAGTTTAAAACCAAATCTGTTGACAAGGTTTTTAGTTATGTCCTATCCCATAAGATACTAAGGAACCTAAATCCTGCGTTGACAAAAAAACCGAAAAATATCCTTTGAGTTCAAAATTTTTTCAGTTACAAGTAAATAGATATTTTGAACATTACACACAGTACAAACTGAGCAAAGCTTGTCCTACAACAGAAAAACAAATATATAGTCTCGAGCCAAACACAGATTTTCATAACATAAATGTTTGCCTTGTTCGGGAAACGAACCCACGCCCCTCGATTCAGCAGACAGGGCATTATCCACTAATTCACTAGGCCCGAGTGTTTCAATTGAGTTTCTGGCATAGCTTTCTTAAAGATTTAAATTGGTGCTATGACCTAGCTAGATATCTCGATTTAAAAAAAAACGTTTCCAAACACAGCATATGTTCTTTTGCTGTGCCAAATTTCTTCCAAATCTATTTAGCAGTTTGTGCGTGATTGAGTGGCAAACACCTTCGCAAACTTCATAGTATTGGCGAAATAGATAAAGTCCTAGGTGAACGCAAAAAAAACCGCAAATCGATGTAGAGTTTAGCCGTTTGGCACACAGGTAATTTAGGGCAAAACAATAATTTTGAGCCGCAGTTCCTCAAAATATCCCTTAGGGTTATGGTGTCATCAATTTTTTGTATGGGATTTAAAATTTTTTTTTCAGAAACCCATCGTGTGGGGTATCAAATGAAAGGGCTTGATGAGCCCACGGACGAGGGGCCCAAACTTGTGTTTGAAAATACTTTTTGGATTTTAAGAAACAAAGTTACCCAAGGGTAATAGTGTGGTATATTTTTAGAACGGGCTCATCAAGCCCTTTCATTAGATACCCCACACGATAGGTTTCTGAAAAAAAACTATGACACCATGACCCCCCCCCCCCCCCCAAAGGGCAATATTTTGAGGAACAAGCGGCTCATTGTTTTGCCCTAAAGTACCTGTGTGCCAAACAGCTAAACTCTACATCGATTTGCGGTTTTCGAGCGAAATTGCCGTTGTACACCTGCCAATAATAATACAGAAGTCGTATTCAATTCTTCGCTACTTATGAACAACAACTTAATTAGTTTAGCAAACCTAAACTTACTGAAATCGGCAGGGTTATAAGTCTTTGGACAAGGCAGATGCAGCTCCTTCAGATACGGGACCACCCCAGCGGCCGCACCCTGGTAGGCGCACCGACCTCCTGCCATCACATATACATGGTCAAACTCTGCAAAAAGTCGCGCCGAGGGAGTGTGCAGAGAGCATACAACGGTGCGACCCCCTCGTGCCACTCGCTTCAGCAGAGACACGCAGGTAGAAGAAGCTACGTCATCTAAACCTCTGGAAAACAATGGAAAGAAGGTTGTACGACCACTGCAACAAACTGATAAACAAACGTAAGATATAATTCTACCCACAGATCTACTTTAACATAATGATTTATTTAAGCATCATCAGTTACCATACTGCTTTAGTACTTTACGAGATGTCATATTCCTCATCATAGAGTAAAGAACCCAGCATTCAAGTTACTACGAAAACAATTTATTCCCCGAGGATCAAGGCAGATCATGCAGAACTCAGGCCGCACAGCCTTTAGCAGTATTTAAATTCTGAACATCTGGAGCAGTATCTTTAATGCTGTTTAGCCGAGCGTGATAACGTATTACCGCTGGATTACGTTGTATTATTTCATCTGTGCCACTGACTATTTTAAAGAGTTCCTGCTTACTTGCTGCACTAAAGGTTCCAGATTCGATATCCGATATAGGCCATATTGATTTGGGTTACAACTCAAAAATATACGTCCAGAATTCTGGGAACCGTCTTGTACTTATTTCTTGAGACCTCTAGGAGAAGGAATTAGTTGGAGACATTGACATAAAAGCGTTTAACTTACGTAGTTGGCTCGTCGAGTAAGATGACAGGCGGGTTGTTGAGCAGCTCCAGAGCTATGGACAATCTCTTTCTCTCTCCTCCGGACAATCTCTCAGTGACTGTGTCCACGGCCTTATCCAGCCTCAGCAGCTGAACTATCTCTTCTACCTGACGACAAGAGAACTGCCATGATGTATACACACATCAAAACATCAAGATATATTAATTACCTGAATGTTCTCAAAAATGGGATGTTTTTTCTAACAGACAGGCACAAAGGATAAGGGGGAAAACCCAACCATTAATCATTTTTTTTGATTTTGGGTTTTTTATCTTAAAAAGAAAAAAACCAAGTGGGAGTCTGACTTTTACTATATTTGTGATGTAACATTTTGCTTCTTGCCAGATTTTATGATTCTAGGTCAATAGGTCAATCAGGTTTTGATTTATTTGTGTAACAACATGCAACAAAATATGCGTATTTTGGCGGCATTTTTTAATTGCGTTGATTTAGAAGCTTTAATTTTTTACAACTTGATACCTCCACGTGTTCTTGAGTAAAAGGATCTTAACAGACTAACTTCTTTTTTAATGTATAATAACCACAAATTAACAAATTTCGGAGTTTTCCTGTATTTGTGATGCTTGCTTTGTAACCTTGCTTTGTGTCTAATTTCATGATTCTAGGACAGCGAGAGGTACTCCATAGGCTTTGATTTATTTGTAAATGCCAAAATATGCGACAGAAATGGCCATATAATGGCATACTTTTTATTGCGTTAGCTTGATTTTTTTACAGTTTTAAGGACCTTAGTATTCGAATTTAAATTCCAACTTGCTACATCACGCTTTCCAGAAAAAAAGACAGACAACAAAGTAATCCAATAAGGGTTACTTTTTCCTTTTGAAGTACCGAACCCTATTAGGATCACTTTGTTGTTCGTCTGTCTATCTGTGAATCGTTCAAAACCCCTTTTTAATGGTCCCTTGAAAAAGAAAGAAAAGCAAGCTATTAAGTAATTACAATCCAAGGGTGCGGACCGTATTTTGCCAAAAAGGCAAAAAATCACGTAACGGATGGTTGGAGCGTGCATTGCAACAAAAAATAATTATGTTACGAAAAATACTATAACTAAGGAGGTGAAAATAAACAAAAGTTTAGAAAGTGATTTTTAGGTTAACTTTTGCGTGCGATTATGATTATATACGCTGTTATGATTTGGGAACATCACTTTCGATTGTTTGTGAAGTTCCAATGGGGTTAAAAATCCATAGATCACTAATCAGGTACCAATCGTTAGTGGCGCCAAATTAGTTGGTAAAAGAACCCTAGCGGATACTGTAAAAATCCTTTTCTTTTACCACTAGGGTTCTTTTGCATACTATGACTACCTATGATTGGTACCTAATAAGTTATCTGTGGATTTTTAACCCCATTGAGTGCGAATTTCAATTCGATCCTGGCATTTAAGCGCACCTACACTCGTGAATAGTCATTCGAGCGTAATGCGGAACGCACGCAAAAAATAGGGCCATTTTTGACACTCGCAATTCAAAGGGTATCTAATACTCTCCGTTGGTCTAGAATAATGATGGTTGGCATGAAGTAAGATGTCACAGCACTAGTAAAAGAAAAAATCCGAAAACCGTTTATTTTTGGTTGATATCTCATAAAAAATATATACTATATATGTTAAGTTAATATGTATATGTTATGACTACTAATCATTTTCATGTATTTTGATAACTTTATAAATCAATATTATTAATCACATCATCAGATATTATCTGACCGGTTTTATAAGATTTGCATACAAGACATTTTACTTTGAATTTAAAATTTTAATTTTGCAAATTTATATTATAAAAGAAAAACTAGTCACATTAAACTTAATGTATCTTTTAATTAAAAACAGTTTTTTTATTAACAAAATTAAATAACTGACACTACTAATACGGAATTAAGTTCAGTATCTGATCCACTGAACCAGGTAGTCATTTAAGAAACCTGAGTAATTTAAATGCTGATGAGTCAAATTCGTCATTCAAAAATGCCTTAATTACTTAGAAACATCGAACACAGTAGATATCTTGTTTAATACATATGTAAACGTATCACTTTGTATTATTTAAGGCTTCATAGATATAACAAACTTTGGTGTTAAAAGGTTCTAGTTTTTTGTCAATTTTTGTTTCTAAGTCAAAAACTATGTACCTACTTAACAGAAAATTAAATTAAATTGCTCAAGTTAACCTTGGCTACTTCTTAGCTATAAAAATATTTATTTACATTGATGATATAGCCACAGATAGGGAAGGTATGATAAATTTGCTTCGAAGACACAACTTTCAGGGAGTCATACCCAGAAATATTAATTATTTATACGTGTATTCCTAAATTCTATAAAAATTGAGTATTTGTAAGATTGATGTACTAGGACTTTATAATCACTAGGAGTTATTTGTCTCGTTTGCATAATATTTTACACAGAAAACTACAACATAAAAGTTTTGAAATGTGCTAATAAAGCCCCCGGTCTCGTTGACGACACCCCACTGGCCGTAGTTACCCCAATACCAATGTCTAGTTATCTTTATATTTTTAGGTTCTGTACCTCAAAATCAAAAAAAAAGGAATCCTTACAGTATAATTTCGTTGACCGGTTGTCTGTCTGTTTTTTTTCAGGATCTAGTGCTGGTATCAAGTCATAAATAATATCAAATACTTAGGGCCACGGTGGTCCCGGGATTTCGGCTGATACGAAGAATGCGGCATATTTTAACACTCAAATAAATAAATAAGATCTAGTAGTTCTTGCCCTTGACCTACAATCATAAAATTTGGCAAGAAGCAAGGTCTTAACAGCACAAGTTAAGGAAAAAATCCGTAAAATGTTAATTTGTATTAATTTCCCATAAAAAATAAGATATCAAACATACCTACATTAGCAGCTAAATTGGACATGGAACTGTCAATATGAAAGAACATTTTTTAACCTACAAAGTTTGTCCTAACCCTTAGGGCAAAAGCCAAACACATAGTTATGCGACTTTTTTTTTTCATTTTACTTGAAATAGATGCAAGCAATGAAATGTGCAATATTTTAATTTTAGGCCGATAACATTTTGTGGTTTCAAAAAAAACAGCTGTAACCTAAAGACTCTCGAAAGATTCGTTTTTGATTTCGGTACGGAATCCTAAATATTTCCTTGTAATCCTATATAGTATTTGCTAGTATAACTCCACTGATTGTGAACGGATTTTGTCGATTTTTACTTTTATGGATAATTCGCAAATTGGTCCCATATCAAGAAATAAAATCAGAATAAGGTTAAGAATATCAAGCAAATGGAAAAAACTGATTGTGTACTTGTATTTGGTGGTTCAAGAGGCAATTCAACTATATTACTCCTACTTCAAAAGTACACCAAAGAGTAAAAAGTAATCCCCGAAAGCAGATATATTAACAGAATTTAGAGCTCTGATTTTGCTTTGTTTAAGACTATGATGGCAGGAAACAGTGTTCAGGGGAACTGAGTGCCAAAAATTTTCAGGAAAACGTAAAACTGTAACTAAATATACTATTGGTCTTACGTTCGCCTTATTATTATGTAGTATTTTTTAATTTTTGGTGGAATTTTGAAGTTGAATTAATTTTGTTAAAATATTACTTTGATGCCAAATTTTGTTTAATTTCAAATTTTAATCGGACAGGCAAACCAACGTAAACTATAAACAGTTTAATGTGAAAGGGTTCAATAAAATGCAATTTCAATGGTTCATTTTCAACACACACATAAAGCAGCCTTTACAATTACTATAATGACCATTACCTCACAAGTGCCTTTTACTTTACAGATTTTTGTTGAATTTTTAGCAAGAAATAAGTATGCCTATGAACAAAGTTGTTATTTTTGGAAAGATATAGTTTTTTGCTTGTTAAAAACATAGGTTAAAAATATAGTATTTTATAACTTTGCTGATATAAAAGTGTTTGTAAAATCCTAATTTGAATAAAAAATTTTGACTTTGACTTTGACTTTATCAAAACTATTAGATTCCATCAGATGTCAACTTTTTACAACATTTTAATGTGTTAAAACAGTCGTATAACACACATGAGCTCTGCTCGTTTGCATTTAAATGTACTTTTACCGTAGGAACGAGGGCCAAACACCTTTCATACAGACCAGCGAGTATTAACCGTGCAAACCTATGGTACTGATTTTTGGAATAAGCAGGTGCCGAATATTTCCCACAAAAACTGACCACAACTCTTTTCTTCTCTTTGCATAGGTCTGTCCCGAGCTTGAGGTCGGCAGCGATGGTCATGGCTTCGTGCACCGTGATGAGAGGTTGCAACAGGTCCTCCTGCATGATGTACCGGGACAGCTTCCGAAACTGGACCAGATCACGCGGCTCTCCGTTCGTGTATATGTGACCACCAGCGCCGACCACTCTGGAAGAGATATACTAAAACTAAAATTCTTAAAAAATATTTTTTTGTCTTGCTATTGAAAGATGCTTATTCTGAGTTGTAAAAATATCCTTACAATAATGTTGTATATGTAAATTGTATGTATCCATAAGTATGTTTACATATCTGTATGTATTTTCATGTATTTTTATATACAAGTAACTGACCCGGCGAACGTTATTTCCATCTCGATTATACATAACATATATAAATAACAATCAGCTTATGTTAATTTGGAAAATGTACCTTTTAAATCCGCCCCCTCGCCAATTCAGACTTCTGATAATTAGTCAGGAACTTGTGATGCCCCCATTACAAGTTCCTTCCTATTATTCTGTCCAGGTTTTTATTTTACCGCTCATCACAAAGCTGGTATGTAAGATAAATCAAAGTAACTGCGCACTCTTTTTTTTTATGTTTAAATTTCGTATACATCCTCGGTATACAGCCCTTCAACACAATTAATAATAGAAGTTTTTAGGGTACAAATTCATCGCCAATAGCGAGAAATGGGATAGCAAAATTTGTAAGATGTTTAGTAAAATTTCTATAGTCAATTTATACTTGGAACATGTTTCGAGTTTTCTGGTAATTAACCCGTTAGTGGAAAAAGGGCGACAGATTTTGTGTTGAAAATATTTTTTTATGGTCAAGTTTACTTAACACTTTGTACACATGCTGCTCAACACAATTGATTCAAAATGTGTTTTGGGTTTTTTAAAGATTCCACCCCTAAGTTGAGCGACGGGGTGGTAAAGTTAGTGTGGGAAAAAGTGCTGACTTATCGTCACCAAGTCAAAGTTGCTACGGATAAAAATTTAAATTTTGGAGAAAGAATAATGATTATATAGAAGACATCGCTAAAGATTTTTTTTGAAAACCCAAAGGGTGTTAGCAGCGCGTAGCAATTATAACTGGACGCTGAAATGTTTAGCAACTTTTCCACATGTGGCAAAAAAGAGAAGGCTTTTAAAGCATCTTTATATGGAAGATTTTATAGGAAGTGATTTATATGGATACAACAGGGATTTTTCAAAAATCACCCCTAAAAGTGTGAAAGGATTAATGTTGTTGTGGGTTTCGTGGGCACTTTTAAAATTAAAACTATGTAAGTAAAGGTGGCAAACTTTACAGAATGTTCATTAAAGAACGGCGCAAATCTTAAGTCTATGCAAGCGGAGCCGCGAGCAGAAAGCTAGTATATATATAGATTACAAAATAGTTAACACAAAATATATAGATAATGAGCTTACTAAAAGATGTAAAAAGACAAATTAATTATTTGTGTTTTGACCTTATCAATTTCAACAAACAAATATGTTACTTAGGTTGTAGGACCTATGATTTAACTGTTTCGAACCTAATTTTTTTAATCCAAAAATTTCACTAGCCGCACGATGCGTAGGTATGTCAGCAATAGACTACAGAGCTAAAGAGTTAGTAAAACATTGGTAAAACTATACACGTGGGTTATTGTCGCTTGCAAGTATTTATGCTATCGCGAATGCTCTCAGCTGTGCGACCCTGCGACCCGGCGACGGAACCTTGAGTCAGAAGGTCAGCTAAGTGGACTACGATTGATTAGTAATTTGTCTCTACAACAGATCAAGTAAACGTTTGAGCAGCTGGTTTTTAACCAGATCTTCCCTGCGACTTCATAAACATTTTAGCACATATTTTTAGGTCCAAAAATACAGAAATATAGAAAACAGATGTTCTGCCCTTATTTTTCCCCTAGGACTTAGGAGCAAAGAGAATATAATACAACGTCCTAGGAGATGAATTATCAAAATATATAAAACGCAACCTATGGCTAAAGGAAAATTTAGATACAGAGTTGTGTAGGTTGTACTTGTATCATTAAAATTACAACATTATATATAAAGTTAAATCAATATTATTTTTCCATATATACCTACATAAAAATTACATACCAAATAAATATACATAAATAAATTAATACTAACATACACTTACTTAAACAAAAATGTAGCAGATAGAAGAAATTAAATACAATAAGAAGAGGTTAAGCTTTAAAAGATAGCAGAGTTTAAGAATTAGTTAAATAATACACTTTAATTAGTTGTTTAAAGACATGAAGTGATTGTGCTAATAGAGACAGGTAGAGAATTCCACAGGTTGATTGAAAATACAGTAAATGACTTATCATAAAAATATAATGAATGAGAAGGAACTTTTAATAACAGATTGGATGAAGACCGTATTCAAAGCGCTCTTTTAAATAAAGAGGGGTCGAAGGATTAAACAATACAAAGTAGAGAAGTGAAAATATGTGAGTATTCCTGCGTGAAGCCATTTGAGTTGTTTGCGGTATTCGGAGATATGGTCGTATTTGCGCAATCCTAATATGAACCTCATGCATAGGTTTTGAAGACGTTCTTATTTTTTCAAGCTGGTCTTCAGTGAGGTTGAGATAGCTAAGCTAAGTCGGCAAAGTCGAGAATAGGGAGAAGGAGAAATTGTGCAAGAGAAATTTTAGGTTTAGTTGGAAGAAAATTTTTTAACCTCCGTAAAGAGGTAACTGAGGAGAACATCTTCCGGCTGACTTCCTTGATTTGTGCAACCCAGGATAGAGTTTGATCGAATAAAATCCATAGGTTTTTAACAGTGTCACTGTATGGTATTACAACATTATTAAAATAAACAGGTACTACTGTATTCCAGTTGATTTTACTAAGTAAGCGTGAACTACCAATAATTATTACTTGACTAATAAGCCATATAACTTACTCCAGTTTGAATTATTGCTAAATCACCATTCGTAGCATCTACTGCAGTTTTGAAGTCTTTTAGAGTGGCATGAGTATATATATTTGAAGGTCGTCTGCATACAAGTGGTAGATAGAAGAAATGCGTCGAGTAATAGAATTAATGAATAAAGCAAAAAGCAAAGGTGACAACACGCCACCTTGCGGTACGGCGCCCATGTAAGTAACTACGAAACCATTCAACCACTGTTGGAGATATGTTAATAGAACAAAGTATACATAATAAAATATCAAAATCGACATTGATGAAAGCATTGCTGAAATCAAGCAAATTGAGTATAGTAAGTTGCTAGTTTTCCATTGCCATACGTATGTCGTCAGTGATTTTGATAAGAGCCGTTGTTCTGCTGTGTCTAGGACGTATCCCGAATTGACGAGGATTCAAAGGTTGTTTCTTGTTAAAAAAAAGCTTAGTTGAAAATGTATCAGGCTTTCAAGGACTTTTGAGAGGAAAGGAAGAATAGAAATAGGTCTGTAATCAGAAAAACTGGAAGGATTAGTGTTCTTAAGTAAAGGAATAATCTGAGCATCCTTCCAAGGTGACGGGAATTGTTTGGTAGAAATAGAATTATTTAGGATTTGGGTAATTATTGGGATAAGGATATCAAGTAGAGGAAGAATTATTTTACGACCGATACAATCACTGCCAACGGCAGATGAAGTAATGGATAATATGTTCTTCCTATAATCACAATCAGTGAATTGTGAGAAGCTAAATAATGAGAGGGTAGGAGTAGATGGCGGTGAAAGATTTCTAAGTGTATCATATTTTGATACTCGGTGCGTTTAGATTTTTTGCAACAATACTTCACTCTTTGTCACTCTTGGGACGATTTTTGTAGTCATCTTTACGTTTATGCCAGAGAGTTGCCCGAGCACGCACTTCAATTATAAATTTTTCTTTAAATATCATTCAAAATAAAAATTATTTAGCCACTAATCACATCACAAATTGGCGAAGTGACAGGGGCGCTTTTGATCTACCGCCCACTTTGCCTTCCACCGCTGGCCACCGCTCGCGCGAACGACGAGTTAGAAATTTCCATCACATCTAGTATGTTTGATTAATTGCGATCGTACGACTAAAAGTCGCGCGAACTTGCGATGAACGCGTACTCGGGTTGTATTAGGACAGCGATTCACACACGATACACATGAAACTCAGTAAGCTGTCCCTTACGACTGTGCGTTGATCTGTCAGTATGTGTACCAGTCAGTTTCTTCTTTTATATGTTTATATAAATATAGTACATTACTGCCGCGGCCCGCAAACGCAGCATAACCTCGATCGTGAGTATGTGGACTGGGGCATAGCCGAGGCACGCATCACAGAGGCGATGTAAAAAAACTATTATATTGACAACTGTATTGACAATTATTAAAATAGTTTACGTAATTTTGCCGCCATTTCACCGCAAATCTTATTTCGATTTCTTTGTTTATTTTTTCAAATTAATTTAATGGTGCATTCTTTTTGTTGTGCCAGTCCGAATTTTAAATAAAACTTGATGTGTTATCTCTTTAGTTATCAATGATCAGGCTTAAAAAAGTTCTTTCTATTTTCGGCCCGATTAATGAAATATGACGACGACGAAGTCCCGGAAAAGAACATAGGCTACTTGAAAACGTCAAATGTGAGTAGGTTTTTTTCTCTAATTGAGAAGTTGCCGTTGGAATCCTACACCGATAACCGAATTGAGGGCAAAAGCTAGAACAACATAAATATTCTCAATTGGTAGAGCACTTACACAGAATGTTTGTTGCAGGTACAAGTCCTTGCTTTAGGTTAATCTTTTCACTACAACAATGCTTTATCGCACCTGCCTATATATGATGATATAGTCCCTACAGATACAAGAAACTCATCCTACAACCTATAAGCACTCAAGAAAGGAAGGTCCTCTAAAACCGCATTATCCATGACCAGTTTCTGTCGATATATAGCAAGCAGTGCGACGATAGAGCATAGTAGCCGTGAGAATATTTCAAAAAATACCTCACCCATTTTATAACCTTCACAGTTACTAAACGCCATTCGTCCACAGACAGGGTGTATTTACCTGTACCCAGCGAGGATGTTTAGCAGAGTACTTTTTCCGGCCCCCGATGGTCCTAGTATGGCGGTCAGCTGCCCGCAACGGAACTCCCCGCTCACGCTGCGTAAGATTATCTTGGAACCTGAAAAAAGATTCAGAGCTTAAAGATGATAAGAATTTATAAATTACATAAATATCGTGAAAACGCTAAGTTATCTCACTCGATTATTTCTTAACCATATGATATCGGAATACTGATTATTGATTGACTGAAAGTGCTTCACGAGCTCCATCCAATGGAAAAAATCCTTTGAAAATTTGATGTTTTCAACTTCCATACATTTAGTATGGCCATATGGCACTAAATAATACAGTTGTTTAAGCTTTAAAGAAGATAATAAACGGTGAGGTAAAAATGAAAAACGGTTTAACCATAACTGAGTGGTGTTTAGAAGTTCGATATAATAACCTAACTACGTTTCTATTGGCTATGTTATAGGAACGTAACATAGCCAACATAAACGTATGTAACAATGTGTATAGCAAGTTGTTTTAGATAACGTTTAATGATACACATCACAAACAGTCGTCGATGAATATCCACATATCCACCATTTTGAGAATTCGTTAATTCCAAATTACATAGTCTTACGTCTGAAAATTATATGTTACCGTCTTTCTAGAAAAACATTATCTAAAGGGATTAAACAGGATAGGGAAGTTGATATTTTTGTAGGTCAGTGAATGCCGATTTTCATGTTCTTAAATTAAGAATGAGATCAAAGGATTCTCCTCCCAAAGGCGAATTTTATATGGGGTAAAATATGTTTTATATATATCACTATTTGTTAAAATAAAATATATTTGCTAAAAAGATTTTTTTATTTTTCTTTTTTGCAAATATAAAATAACATACAAATACATATAACTCAATAATGGCTGGACGGGTTGATTCAATACAATTCCGATACCCAGACTTACAGCATTATTTCACGCGGGAGAAACCGCGGGGAACAGTTAGTGTTAATAGGATGACAATAAGGTACTTATATTTATATTATATTTATGTAGATTTTAAAACAGGCAACGTTGCAAGCATACATAGGCTAAGGCGATCTCTTAACATCAGGCGGGCCGTCTGCATGTTTGCCACCTTACCGGTAAGAAAAAGGCTCAGAATCGTCAAGCTATTTAAGATATATAGTAGTAAGTTGCGCGATATAATTGCGCCATTGAACAGACGAGACGAGACGTGTTTATCTAGTGATTGGTACCTACCATCGTTACCTACACAATTAACCGTCCATATCTTAAAAACTGCTAAACCGATTTTAATGAAACTTGTACTATTCTTTTAATTAAACGGTACCTACCTAAATTATTGAAATAGAATCATTCACAATCCGATCACTAGTTTCTAAGAAAAGCCGGGACAAACAAACAAAGAAACAAACAAGCATACTAGATACATACATGCATATACACATACACATACGCCTATCTGTTGTGTAGCCCGCATTGACTAACATTTATGAATATTTGATTCTCAAATTCCATAACGTATCTGTATGACGGATCACAAAAGACATACTTCCGTAAAATTTTTCAATCTGAACTTTCGCAATGAGAAAAGTACACTCTCCGTTTTCGTTTCGGACTCGAAATTCGGACTGAAATAATATATAGATTCTGTGTTTATCTCTTACTAACCGACTTCATAAAAGGAGGATATTCTTAACTCAGTTGTGTTTCTTTTAATGTTTCTTACCTCAGAACTCTGTCATTTTTATACCGATTTCGATTTTTTTTACGTATAGGGAAGGATTCCACAGATTGGTCCCATTTTAATTTAGTAAAGATTGGTCCAAGAAAATCAAAGATTGATTATTTAGACGAGCTCCTATCGGTCTCAAAGTCTAGACTGGTGATGTAAGTTTCAAAATAGCGGAGGCACCACTACTGTTAATGAAATAAAAAAAACAATAGACGAGTACGATAGAATTATCGCTCCGCATTTTAATATGTATGTATAAACTTAAATAACGCGGTCTCTAGGGCCCGGATTTATTATTCGTGGCTTAGACAAAGAAACATTCTAAGACAGAGACTTAGTAAGCATAATCTATACATATAAAAGGCTTTGTCCTGAATGACTGATGGATCAACGCACAGCCTCAACCACTGATCGTAGAGACCTGAAACTTGGAGGGTGTGTTCTTTGTATGACGCAGGCATCCGATAAGAAAGGATTTTTCGGAATTCTAACCCTAAGGGGGTGAAAAAGGGGGCCAAAGTTTGTATGGGACAACGTGATTCCGTGGTCCAATCTACTTCAAATTTTGCATAAACCTTTTTTAACAGAATTGATGGAAGACGTGTTTCGTATTTTATTGAAATTCATCCCCTAACGGGGTTAAAAAGTGGTAGAAAGTTATTTGGTGGTTATTTGCTTCGAAGTTGATATCAATACTCCTTAGTGCTTTTGATTTAAATTACATTTAAGAATTTTGTTCATAAAAGGTTAAACTTACTTAAAAATATAAACAAATTCAATACTCTATAAAATTGGAATGTCTCGAATGTCACCGTACTATATTAGTACCTCATTTAAGGGGTTTCTAAGCTCAAAGAGGTTATGCGTTTTTTAGGTATTTGATTTTTTGTGTACAATAATACTTAAAGTTTTCTTTTTCTACCTATCTTAAACATATAAAATGCTTTGTCCTGAATGACTGACTGACGGATCAAACGCACACCCTAAACCGTGGATCGTAGAGACCTGAAACTTGGAGGGTGTGTTCTTTGTATAACGTAAGCATCCGATAAGATAAGGTTTTACTAAAATGGTGAAGTGCGAGTCGGATACACGCAATAAGGGTAAACCGATTTTAATGATATTTTGGTAAGTTGTTATGCACACGCCGGGGAAGGGTCCTGAGAAAAAAAGGGTCAAGTGCCAGTCGGAATCGCGCAACAGGGGTAAACCGATTGTAATGAAATTTTAGTAAGTTGCTATGCACACGCCGGGGAAGGTTTCTGAATTAGTACAACCCTATTTGATTGTTTTAAAAAAAGAAACAACGTTCGCCGGTTCAGCTATATTTATATAAAAGAAGAAATTGACTGGCTCACTTACTAATCGATCAATGAACAGCTGAAACCGCTGTGTCTAGAAGCATGACATTTTGCACAAACGTTCCTTAAATGACGTAAGTGTGCACTAAGAAGGGATTTTTGGAAATTAATCCCCTAGGGGGGTAAAATATGGGTTGGCAGTTTGCATGGAAATGGATAAAACTTGGCTTAAACTTTCAAAATTAAGATTCACTCGATTCACCGTTTTAGAAAAATTATTCTCTAGCCCTGCAAAATAGATGATGAAAATGTGTATGAGAATTCCGATGTGAACAGTCAAAAGCTGTTTTTTTTTTTACCGACACAGCAACACTATTAAGCAACACTAAAGCTACTTGATTATAGATGACGTTGTAAAAAAAACATTTGATACACGCAGATAAAGGTCACAAGCCATACAGCCTTCTTGATAACCAAAACCACTGCTTAAAATAAATTGACATAAAAACAGTTTAGAATTTTAGGTACAAAAAAACCCAAAGCCATTTATGATAACCACCGAATTTATTTTTTCTATGGCTATCATAAATGGCTTTCTGATTTTGAAAATCCGGAAAATATGATTAATAGCAATAGTGAGCGTTGTATAGAATTCTCTAAGTAAGACTTTCAGAAGACTTTTCAGAAGGACACTACTCAGCAACAACTATAGATCTCAACTCTACATTCTAAGGCTGGTTGCACTGCGGCGCGGCGTGTTGCAGTGCGTGTACAAAATCGTAAAGCATCAGATTTCGCTTCAAATTTGAATTATACAGGATATGATAGGAATTATAATATATAGGCCTTAAAATTCACTATTAACATACAAGTTGGAGGCTATCAGTCAAAATAAAAACCTTTATCTGTGAAACGCGTAGTGACCACATTTTTTCACCGCGTTTCGAGAATATTGCAGCGATCTGCAAATGATTTTTCCTAGTATGTAGGGTTTAATGTACTTAAGCGCGTAATGTGCAAAACTTCCGTGCCCAAACAAACCGTAACAAAACTGTAGAAGACCGTAGAAAAATTCCACGTGCGATTATATCTCGCAGTGCGCGCAATTTCGTTGCGTCATTTTACAAATTTTGAAAGAAAAGACGCAGAACTGAAGCTACAGTTTCTTTGTCTTAATGTTTGGTGCCAACAGAACCTTTTTACCTATCTCTAGGTGCTCACTTGTCTTAATTTTTAGCAATCGATTTCAAGGGGAATTAAAAATTTACCTAGCTGAATGTTTTGTCAATAAGACGGCTTTAGGGGCTTAGTTTTTACTTTTCAGTGCATTTGGAGACGGTTTATGTTTTTGTTAAAAAAAATAGTGTATTTTTTAATTTTTAGTTGACCTATAAAACAAATTTAATTTTTCAGTTGGTCCTTATGTGTAAATGTTGTCGCCAATTTATCGCTGTACTGAAAAAGTTGTCTATGAAAATTCAAACATTCTACGTCTAAACAGAAATAACACGTACCTATTTCTTAGTTACCGTTGGTTAATCAGATTATTTACACAAACGGTAAAATATACATTATATCATCAGTTGCTCACAACCAGGAGTTGCGAGGAATGATATCTATTCCGTAACACGGTAAAAACCGAAAGTATCAGCTAATTTCACACTACAACCAGACGTTCCCAAAAACATTTAATTTCCATCGAAACAATACCCAGAAGGGGTCGTAAGTTCAGTTAGTGCAACTACTGCTCTATATCTATTCAACATAAATGTGCCTATTTAGCCAACTTTTCCTGAATAATAAAGAGTTGGACTCGCGCACCGAGGGTTCCGTACCTACTTACCACGATTTACGTAATTTACAAACACAAAAGAAAACAAAAAGTGTACCGTTAAGCCTAAAGTCCAATCACAGACCAATCCCGACGTTGCTTAACTTTAAGTATCGTTTCCAACAAATGTGTAACTGTTTCTTTTAAAAATATTGCTAGATTGCATTGTACCGGTAATTTAAAATGGTAATGGCGTGGGCCCGTCTCTCATTTGGCCAGTTTTTATTATTCGTTGTTATACTTTAGAGTTTAATGTTTATACGTATTACAGTTTTTACGATAGAGCAAAAACAACGAAAATATGTTTCTTGTATGGGGACCCTCCAAACAAATGTGTTACTGTTCCTCTTAACAAAATTACTAGATGGCGTTGTACCGGTAATTTAAATGGTCATGGCTTGAGCCCGTCTCACACTTGGCCGGTTTTTATTATTTTTTGTTAAAATTTAGAGTTTGAAGTTTTTAATACATACCGTATTAGTGTTATTACGATCGAGCAAAAATAACAAATATGTGTTTCTTGTATTTTTTTAATCCCCCATTATAACACAAATTCAGGCTTCTACTTATTTCGGTCCTTATGATACAGCCATTTAATGGACTAATGGACGGGCAGACAGACAGACAGACAGTGTAGGCGTAGTAATAAGGTTCCGATGGCACTCTCTGGGTACGGAACCCTCAAGAAATTAAGAATTAAAAATTAAAGGGGTAATGTTTTTTTTATTTTACCTCTGTCGTAAAAAAAGCTAATCATTCAATATACGAATTTACAGATAAAAGTGTACGCGCTAAAGTGTCTAAATTACAATAATAATCACTAAAAAATTAGCCTTTTGAGCGTGGATCTGACTCGCAATTGACCGATGTCTTCAGCAGAGATTTGAAATCAGATTAAAGTTATATTAATTATTATGTAAAGTACAGCTAATATATTATAATATAATATATATATATATATATATATATTATAATAGTGATATTATTTTATTATATATAATAATAACTGCCTGTTGGCACATATAGTTTGCCAACCGCAGCCGGAACTGTCCACACTGTTACCCAATTACCCACTTTGGTAAATCGTTTGAACTCACTTACACATGTAGGGCTTGGTATTCGACTATTAATTTTATCTGAATATTATCAGCAGCGGCGTGTTCATTAAATACATATGTACGTATTATAACTATCACATGTTTTGTTATCTATTACATGTAGGAGACAAGTTTCACCAACCATACAATTATTAGTGTTAAAATCAATTTAAAAAAGGTACAGTGCACCTAAGCTTGTATTCTATAAGATTGTCCGGGGTAGTGGGCGTAATGCTCGGGTTTTTTGAGTTTTGAATTCTACTTTTTTTTAAATTGCATGACAACCCTAATGGCGGTCCATACTTAGTGTGAGTTTCATCCATCCTTTTCTGACCTTAGGTGATGGGTACCTCCCGAACTAGCACATTGATGTTGACTGCAGCTTATTTTACAGCTTTAAACTCTAGTATAGCTCTAAAATGGTTTTTATAGCAACTTAGCGACCTTTAGAAGAGTTAGCGATACTTAATGCTTTAAGACGTATATGAAGCATAACTATTATCTACCATAGATAGTTATTTTATATTAGCAAACTCAAACTCAAATATTTTTTATTCAAGTAGACTTTTAAACAGCACTTTTGAATCGTCAATTTAATTATTAAGTATGTAAACTTTACAACCGGTTTGGAATTATTTACCGCCGAGAAGAAACGGCAAGAAACTCAGCAGTTAATCTCTCACATTTTTTCAATTTTACATTAAAATAAAATAAAGCCTTACACTACGACTAGGTAATAACAAAAATACAATGTTTTAGTTTAAAAATATTACAAATGCACCAAATTAATTAATTAATTAAGTAATAGCCTTTTTCTCATTATCTATGACATATATTTTAAATATATTTTGAGGTAAATTAACCACATGTTCTGGAATTTTATTGTAAAAATATATTTTGTATTGCAAAAGACCTTCTGAAGACGACATTTTGGAACTACTAATTTATCCTTACCTATTCCTTGTATTAACACTGTGTAGGTCACGTTTTTAGCAAATATGTGACAATTTTTGCGTACATATATTATACAAGTGAAGATATATTGGCCAGGAACAGTTAAAATATCAATGTCCCATAAAAGTTCCCTAAGAGAAATTCGAGGTCCCAATTTATAGATTGACCGTACTGCTCTCTTTTGCAAAATAAAGTCTGTATCAATATCAGCTGCCTTTCCCCATAGCAAAATGCCATTAAACATGATGGAATGGAAAGAGCTAAATACCAAGCGAGCAGTGTCAACATCTGTAAGCTGCCTAACTGTTGTAACTGTATAAGCAGCTGAACTAAGTTTTCCTGTAAGAACTGAGATATGAGGGTTCCACTGCAGCTTATTGTCCAATGCTATACCTAACACAATTTTTTTGTTGAATCTAATAGTTCTATTTTTTTGTCGTACTTATGTTGCTGACATTTGGCATCATAAATTTTAAACACTTAGTCTTTTTTGAATTAAGAAGCGATAGCTAAAGCCACTATGTAGACAACTCCTACAGCTATAAGCTTCCCGTAGCAGTTAAAGCTGTAAAAAGGAGTAAGCTGACTCTTATAAACTCCTTTAGTTCTTGTATGGTTCTTATAAGATCTGTGAGTTAAATATCATTGATAATTGAAACAATAGTGCTGCTTGCACCCAAATGCTTCTAGGGTTGGAAACCATGGTTATGCATCAGCTATGGAATCCAAAAAATATATATTTTAACCCTATTGTAATAATTAGAAAATAAGGGTTGCACAAAAACACTAATTACTGCTATTGTACAGGAATTAGTGCTACAAGAGTGCTGAAGGAAGGCTAAAGAATTAAGTTCAAATCGTCATTTTTAGGACAATCACAAATACTATGTAAAAATCGTAATTCTATAATTCCGCTAGATTTTACAAGTTTCTTGCTAATTATAGCTATGATTTATATAACAAAAACCAAATAAAAAACCGAGTATGAAATCAAGCTATAATAATGTAAAAAAGCAAATTTAATAATAAAAATATGCACTGCCTATTATTAATTAGTAGGTTTTATGTTAAATCTTTAATAAACTGAGGGCGCATTGAAATTGAGATGTAAAACGTCATAATATTAACGGTAAACTGAAAGATACTTGAATTGTACTTTATGATAAGTTTACAAAAATATATAGTATTAGTGACATTATTTTCACTGAAAATTAATATTGATAAAATTGTCAAAAGATAAATAAGAAATATAAAACATACAAACTGATAACATAATAAGTTATAATTTTCTTATTAATAATGTTTTAAGTGGTAAGAACCTCTTCTGTATCTCAGTAATAATGCTTTAAGTGGTAAGTACCACTATTGTGTCTCAGTCATAATGATTTGAACGCTAAATATCACTGCTGTATCTCAGTAATAACGCTTTATGCGGTAAGGACCACTATTGTATCTCTGTTATAACGCTTAAAGCAGTAAGAAACGCCATTGCAGCACTTTTGTAACTAAGCTTTACTCTGATATATCGCTATTATGAAAGCACTAAAGAACTTTAAGCTCTAAGAACGCGGGCTTCTTTCGTGGTTAAATCTGAGCTATAGCATGCTACACCTCTGATTCTTAACACTTATATGTCACTTAAAACGTTCGTTCGTTTTTTAAACGTATGTGCTAGTTGGGTCGCTAGTGTCGTTGTAGGTTCCCAACGTTTCAAGATTCAATATGCCGACTGTA
The DNA here is from genome assembly GCA_946406115.1 of Apoda limacodes. Lineage (NCBI taxonomy): Eukaryota > Metazoa > Arthropoda > Insecta > Lepidoptera > Limacodidae > Apoda > Apoda limacodes. Next base: position 25,959,687 of record OX291551.1, on the reverse strand, counting down.
GTTTTAATTTTTGACCACCGGGTCAGAAAAGTTTGTTACACTATACTATATTGTATTTGTATAATCTGTGGTGTAGGGTTCCGACGAGTTATTTCTAATATATATATGGAATATTTATTTTATTATTATGAAATAATATGACCCAATACACCATGCTATATTTTGAATAAAGGTCCTCATATGTCTAAGTTATAGAAATAATTATAGTATTGCTATGATTTATAGATATAATATCATATGTACTAGTCTGGTCAACATGTACCTTTTTGGGTGAAATTTTTGTATAGTCTCCGAAAATTACGATCAAGGTGTCATTCGATTCGGAATATTATGTAGAAAGTTTAAGAAAAAGTTCCAAAAGGGGCCGATGAAAATTGCAAAAGTTATAAACAATTAAAAAAAAAAAAAAGTAGGGGTTTGTTTTTATTTGAATATCTCAAAAACTATCAAAGATATTCAAAATTTGAAAAAAGATCTGAAAAGAAGAGGAAATTTCCTAAAAAAAAGTCCTGCCTTCCGGAACTGTATCTTTAATATTTATAATTTTTACGGAGCCCTGAAAATAGCGCTAAAAGCGAGTAGTCTGGCTTCCGCTCGCGATTTGTCATTCGGACACGGTAACAATAAAAATCATTTTAATATATTAAATATGAATATTAAGGAATAAAAAAAATTTAGTACTATTGGGATATATAAATGAACAATAATCCGTAGGCGAAAAATTTTTATCCCCATTTTTCCATTAGTTATGCATTAGTTAATTAACTACTTTTTCTGAATAGAATGTTAACCGAAAAAACCTGATTATTATTAAACTACAACCCTAGGATTTTTTTCACTTCGTGGAGCTATTCTTAAAAGGCATTAAAATAGATCCCCGTTGGAAAAATTTAAAAATGTTAATTTTCCACTTTTTTATTAACAAACGAAAACATTAAAAAATTAAAAACTGCATAAAAGTTATTAAAAAAATTTTGTTTTTCAAATATTTCAAATTTTATGATTTCTAACGGTTAAAAGTTACATGAAAATTTTTTTTTTTAATTTTTTACCGCGATTGTTTAAATAATTGTTATAAACAAATGCATTGTTTATAAGATAATCAACAAATTTTTTTTCTTAATCTACTTGTTGATATAAATTATGATTTTTAACAAAAAAAATATTCCTTAAAAAAATTATTTATTGCTATAAAATGCATTTCTTAATTAACAATCGTTTTTTACCACTAAATATAAATAAAAAGGAACCATTTTTTCTTTAAAAATCATAAATTCTATTGTTCTTAAATATTCTGGAAAAAAAATTTTTTTTTTTTCATTTTTTATTTGTTTATTTAATAAACAATTTGTTATAAACAAATGGATTTTCTTACTTTATTTTTTTTTTAATTCATAATTTAATTATAAAATCAGCTATGTATTATTTTTTAGGAAAAATTTTTTTTATCTATTTTTTATATAACTTTTAATATTTTTATGTCCTAAAATTTTCCTTTTTATCTCGCTCTTTTTCTTTTATAATTGGTATAACTTTTAAACTATTATATATACGACAATTATACTTCAAGTCGTTTTTATTCACTATAAATTAATGAACAATTTAAGCTTTTAACTTCAGCTCTAGCTCTATTATTTATGTTAATTATTGACAATTGTTTATAAAAAATAAACCGAAATTTTTTTTTCTTGTTTTTCTATTCCAAAACGTGGTTAAATGTTCATAAATTTATAATTATGAGCCTTTGATGACTTGCATTTTACTAATTTGCTGTTATTAAAAATTGATTACAATCGTATTTGCATAGACTTTTCCCGAAAAATTTTAAAACTTTTCCATTATGTTAATTACATTTTAACGAGTGTTCTTTTGTCAATCTTTCCATACTAAGATTCTTAAAATTACTTTAGAATTTTTTCGGTTTATTTTTTATAAACAATTGTCAATAATTAACATAAATAATAGAGCTAGAGCTGAAGTTAAAAGCTTAAATTGTTCATTAATTTATAGTGAATAAAAACGACTTGAAGTATAATTGTCGTATATATAATAGTTTAAAAGTTATACCAATTATAAAAGAAAAAGAGCGAGATAAAAAGGAAAATTTTAGGACATAAAAATATTAAAAGTTATATAAAATATAGATAAAAAAAATTTTTCCTAAAAAATAATACATAGCTGATTTTATAATTAAATTATGAATTAAAAAAAAAATAAAGTAAGAAAATCCATTTGTTTATAACAAATTGTTTATTAAATAAACAAATAAAAAATGAAAAAAAAAAAATTTTTTTTCCAGAATATTTAAGAAGAATAGAATTTATGATTTTTAAAGAAAAAATGGTTCCTTTTTATTTATATTTAGTGGTAAAAAACGATTGTTAATTAAGAAATGCATTTTATAGCAATAAATAATTTTTTTTAAGGAATTTTTTTTTTGTTAAAAATCATAATTTATATCAACAAGTAGATTAAGAAAAAAAATTTGTTGATTATCTTATAAACAATGCATTTGTTTATAACAATTATTTAAACAATCGCGGTAAAAAATTAAAAAAAAAAATTTTCATGTAACTTTTAACCGTTAGAAATCATAAAATTTGAAATATTTGAAAAACAAAATTTTTTTAATAACTTTTATGCAGTTTTTAATTTTTTAATGTTTTCGTTTGTTAATAAAAAAGTGGAAAATTAACATTTTTAAATTTTTCCAACGGGGATCTATTTTAATGCCTTTTGAGAATAGCTCCACGAAGTGAAAAAAATCCTAGGGTTGTAGTTTAATAATAATCAGGTTTTTTCGGTTAACATTCTATTCAGAAAAAGTAGTTAATTAACTAATGCATAACTAATGGAAAAATGGGGATAAAAATTTTTCGCCTACGGATTATTGTTCATTTATATATCCCAATAGTACTAAATTTTTTTTATTCCTTAATATTCATATTTAATATATTAAAATGATTTTTATTGTTACCGTGTCCGAATGACAAATCGCGAGCGGAAGCCAGACTACTCGCTTTTAGCGCTATTTTCAGGGCTCCGTAAAAATTATAAATATTAAAGATACAGTTCCGGAAGGCAGGACTTTTTTTTAGGAAATTTCCTCTTCTTTTCAGATCTTTTTTCAAATTTCGAATATCTTTGATAGATTTTGAGATATTCAAAAAAAACAAACCCCTACTTTTTTTTTTTTTTAATTGTTTATAACTTTTGCAATTTTCATCGGCCCCTTTTGGAACTTTTTCTTAAACTTTCTACATAATATTCCGAATCGAATGACACCTTGATCGTAATTTTCGGAGACTATACAAAAATTTCACCCAAAAAGGTACATGTTGACCAGACTATACGTGTGTAACTGTATATCTTACTTGGGGCATAGAGGACGTTATTAAAAATGTTAAATAAAACCATGTTGTTGTTTGTTGTTGTTTGTTGCCTTTTATGATAAATAAACCAATTTAGGTTATTAATTTATGCTCATCTTTGCTTTTAATGAAAAATATATATATCTGATTTTTATAATAAATGCGTCACATGTAACTTTTTGCTTTAAAAACGTATAAAGCAGAAAAAGTGTAAAGCAATTTACATTAATCATTTGTTTTATTGCTTTACAATGCTGCAACCAATATGCTACAAAAACACAAATATTTACGACAAACGAAAAAAAAAACTAATACGTTTTGTAAGTAGAAGTTAAACAGGTATAGCTACAGAGCCGGGCTTGGCAACTGCAAGGAATCACTGGAGCCTCCCACTTCTAAAGTAAATTTTTCTCAATCATGCTACGATATGCGACTATTTGCACTACGATATCAGAGAGCGGACCGCTCGAGCTACCCGCTAAATATGTAATTTGAAAATGAAACGAGTAGTTATTGTTTTTCGTTCTGTCCACTGCTTCAATGCGTTTAATGTCATAATCCAGCCAAGTTCAAAAGACATAAATGTTGTGTGACACACTGTACAAATCTTAGCTCATTTTCTTTGGTTGGATTGTTGACTTTCAACGCATAATATGCATAATGTGGGTCAACAAAACGCCACCTGAATAAACATGTCCGTTATTATGTTATTGTTATAAGTTACACGCATGTTTGAGAAAAGCACTATACAAGCCTAAAAGCCTTGGCCACAACTGAGCATAACCGGCTATTCTTCGCCAGCAAACCCTTTACTCCTTAATTTTCAAGTACTTAATCTAATTTTTAGAATTGTGTTTGCTTGCTTTGATTATTTCAAAAACTGAGCGTGAAGAAACAATGAAAATCGGCCTAATACGTGTCATCGCAACAATCTCATATCATCCATGTCACGTTGCGCTTGTGTCATAGTGTATTGATATGAATACTAAATGAAACATTTCCACATCGATTTCATTATACATATCTAAAATACAAAACTTGCCGGTTATTTTGTATTCTGGGGCCTGTTCCACAATGCTATACTACTCTATCTAATGTAAGCCATCAAAAGATTCTTAGAACAAAAAACTGATTGAAGAGTGGGATTTGCAACGTAAAGAATTTTCAGAATGCTTCGTGGCGTGGCTATGTTGGCATTTGAAACATAATTAATATTGCATAATTAAACCGGACTGTCCCTGGCTGAAACACTGCATAACGATGCTGCGACTGCATTTGAAAATCAACATTGCCTCAGTCGGGCAAAGACATAGGCAGTATTTATTTATTCAAATTAAAAGTCTGAGAATAAAGATTTATTATTATTTTTATTAATATATATATATATATATATATATATATATTAATAATAATAATAATCGCTAAAAAGCGATCTCTTCTAGACAACCTTTCTTATTCTACCTTTCTATATATATATATGTCATATACTCAGTCCATTATGTTATATAATAACTTAAAAAGGTGTTATCTGTTATAATTCTCGATTTGACATTGACACTGACGCGGCAGGGCGGCAGGGCGGGCGCATAAATTAACACGTACATATACGCATACACACATTCAGACATGAAAGTGATAGTGGCCAAGTTCCCACAAGCTTCGCAAAAATGCACATCATTGAAACTACCATCACTTCGGGAACCAGTCTAAGGGGACAAGATGTGACAAAACACTCCCGGACGTACCCTTAAGAAGTTATTACATTTTTGAATGGTCGACAAAGCGCGAGTGATACCCCTAGTGTTACAACCGTCCTGTAGGCTACAGTGGCCGCATACTATAAGGCGGACCGTGAGCTTGTTTGCCACCTGATTGGTGTACCAAAAAAAAAAGAGGCATCCATCAGAACATTGTTATGTTATCAATAACAGACGGGGCGCGCTCTAAGCAATTTGCTTATAGTATTTTATGAACATGTCCTTGATTGGCATAGCAACAAGACGAGTTCGTTATTTTATTTTATTGTAGTGACTGTACTGTTGCAAAAGAACCGGTACGCACACAGTGCGCATAGAGCAGAATGCGCGTCCGGCGACCATTGGTGCACTCCGTACTCTTTCATACCATTATCCCTGTCGTAACAAAATCTGTACATTATTCTAGCCGTGTTCGTAAAACAACACGCTTTATAGAAAAATTGGTAGCAAACGTCTTTTAGTTGTCGTGTTCCTGAAGTACTCACAATTTAGCACTTATGACAATTATTTGAAATGATCTCTTCTATGAAATCATAGAAGCTTAAAAAAAAAATGCAATTCTTACAGTATAATGCAAGAGACCTAAGAGAAATAAAGTGTCGATTTGCAAAGAGCAAGCGCGCAGTGCATTCACGTTGCGATATTGAGGGCACGCATCAGCTCACGTGTCGACCACTATAACTTAGTGATGTAAATATAATATTTATCGATGTTTTTCGGGTTCTGCATGTTTTCTTATAAAAAACAGGCGTTGCCGCTAGCAAAATTCATTAATTACCAGCAATCTCGCTTGAACCACTGGAAGGATCGGGAACCGCTGAACCGATTTCGATGAAATTTGGTATGGATATAGTTTGAGTCCCGGGGAAGTACAAAGGCCATTATTTATCCCGGAAAATTCAAAAGTTCCCGCAAAAATAACTATAACGTTTAAGACTTAATCCTGCCGCAATGGAGCATCCAATTGCGCTAAAATTTTGCAAAGGGCTAGTAAAAAGATATGAAGAAGGACACAGGCTACTTTTTACCCCGGAAAATTCAAAAGTTCCCTCGAGAGTAACTTTAACCGAATTCATCAAACGAACCACAGCTGCAGCTATAGCTAGCTATAACAAACTTCTTCAGTATAATTAAGGAGTTGCCGTAAGAATTCTAAGCCAAATTTAGGGTTGGCGGAACCGCTGGCAAAATCTAGTATTACATAAAAAAAATTACGCAAGTTTGAAGATCATATCGATAACGATAGAAACTAGGAAGTTCAACACTACGGTACACAGCAATCACGTGCACTTCAAAGCTTTCTCAATATTTGCCAACTTTATCTATTCAACAACCTTAAGGATATACTCCGCTAATTATATATTAACATTTCACACCAATATTTAAAATACGCAAGAGTTTACTCTAATTAGGCTTTAAATTATTAATTTGACCAAGGTAAAAAGTAAACTTCCGGCCCACAATCACCAATTATGCACTGATTATAGCAAGATGAGTAATTTTTTTTCGCAAACATGTCTGCTATTAGCATAAATCAATTACGAAATGACGATTACTATATTATACAGTGTTTTAAGCCCAAAATATAAAAATAGGAAATTGCAATTTGTACACGTGCAGTACGTATTTAAGTCAAGAAAAAAAAACCCGCCAAGTGCGAGTTGGACTCGCGCATTGAGGATTCCGTACCTACCACCTTTGTCGTAATTTACAAACACAAACAAAAAAAAATGTGCCACTATGCGATCACCCATTCAAATACTGACCAAGCCTAACTTTGAATATCGTTTCCAACAAACAAATGTGTTACTGTTTCTCTTAATGATAAGTAAGATGGCGCTGTACCGGTAATTTAAAATAGTAATGGCTTGGGCCCGTCTCACACTTAGCCGGTTTTTATTATTTGTTGTAGTACTTTAGAGTTCACAATATTTTTTACTGCAAGAAGTTTGTGGGTACGGAGCACTAAAAATGGTTAGAAAAGAACTGCAAAATAAAGGATTTTTCACGCTTTTCTAAATGATTGTGACAAGGTATAATTAACTTCTCTTGAGAAGTTATTGGAATAGGTCCGAAAATCGAAATCGAAAATTTTGTGTTTTCTTTACGTTTCAAGACTTGGAGAATCATTTGCAATCATTTTTAGAGTGATGTCTGTGTGTGTGTGTGTGTGTGTGTGTGTGTGTACGTATGTATGTATGTATGTAGACATATTTTGGCTTTCGATTCCTCAATAACTACTGGACCGAATCGCTCTGATGACATATCAATCGATACGCCACGTCATGACTTAGATCTGAAAGGAGTCTGAAATAAATCGGTCCAGCGGTTTTTAACCGTAAAAAACTGACTTTTTATGCACGCAACATAAATTTCATGTATAATTTCATGTATCGAGGGGTAGTAAAGGGTTTTCGAGGGTGCTCATTTCGATTTTTTTATCAGTTTTTTTAAAATTCAAAATGGCTGATCCAATATGACGTAATTTTCAAGAGAAGTTGCATTAACGGTACTTGCTGCCGAATCAATTTTTTATTTATTTTTTGATACAATATTAATTAAAACAATTAATTATTTACATCAATATACCTACTAAGGCAATTAAAAGCTAATTATAAAAAAAGTGTGTGCCCGCGTGGTAGAGTTCCAAGAGCGCTGGATGCATTTCTCCACTGTATCGAAATACTTCTTCACTAAGCGAGAAATGTGCCAGTCCTCTTGTCACCAGAAGCAGCTTTTAAGCGCAGTATAATTGATTTACAAAATGTATGAGCAGGTGGATCCCATGGGCCGTGCGTCTCTACCGCAAACAGCACAAATATTTAGTCAGAAACTAAACTACCTAAAAATTACAAACTGGAGTTATTAAAGTCCTTGGCCTTCGGCTTTAGGCTTCTAAATACCCTCTCGTGACCAATTTTCTCCTTACCACACTAGATAAACAATTTACCTACTATTGTTGCAAGTAACGAAGTTGTTCAAGTGAAATCTTTACCTATTTTTGACACTAATGTTATGATGCAATTACATGCAGTTTGATAAAATCTGTTTTACGGTCTTTATGACTAATAATTGTTAGGAACGCTAAGGATGCAATTACAATAAATGTTGATAAATATGTCAAATCAATACAAATCTACTGAGCCTATTCGGTCGCTAAGCTTATGACGGACGTGAAGTCGATAACCTTTTGTATTTAATCTTAAGGCGCATATAGCAGCTAACTAGCGCCGCCATTAGATATCCTCAATTTTCTCTTCGTAGAAAACGAATTTCTTAAATCCAAATGTCGCAAATATAAAGCTAGTCATAAGCTATTTTTAGAAGGTTTTTTATAGTTTCTAAATTTCTGCTAAAAACGGCCACTTTTAGCAAAAATGCCAACTACAACTCACAGATATTATTTAGAAACTATATAAAACGTTCTAAAAATAGCTAATAATTAGCTTTATATTTGCGACATTTGGATTTAAGAAATTCGTTTTCTACGAAGAGAAAATTGAGGATATCTAATGGCGGCGCTAGTGGGGTGTAAGAGGGACCTTAATTGCAACAATTTATAACGAGTTATAGTTAAAGGCTTACAAATTACAATTGTATGCTTTTAGTACCTAAGTGAACAAAGAGGTAAAACATTTTAAAACTAGCTCGTCCTTCTTTTATTTTTTTCTTTTATTTTTTACAAGCTTTTACTACAAAATTGATAAAATAAACAAAAAGCTCACTTCGTAGGTGGCTCGCTGGAGCTTCTCCCCGCACGCATGCGTCTCGTACATCCGAGTCTAAATATTTCCACAGTGGCAGCGTCCTTCGGGATTTCCTTAAGCTTGGATTAAGATTGGACGCATGCTTGCGGGGGAAGAGTGTAAAGCGCTTAGTGTGGAGTGAACGTTTTCAATTTAACTATTTTGTACTTTTACTTACATCCCGGGCAACACGCCTTAGGGGCTTTCAAAAATTTCACCAAATCAATTTTACCAAAAATGTCATTCAGCCAGTAAATTACCCATAGCAAAAACGCAAGTCTAAGATGAATTTTTATATTATATCCTTTTATCCTTTTCGATACTTAGATTCATACTTACAATTTTCCAAGAACACGGCATAGTTTTGATTTACAACTAATATTTTTAACAAAAAAAACAGCCCAGTGCGAGTCTGACTCGCGCACCGAGGTTTCCGTAAAAACTTATTATATGTAGATAGTTCTTCCCTTATGAGATCAAGTGTCACAGGTTTATGCCTTAATTATGAGTTTTTTTCCTATATTTATGCTGCAACATTCTTGCTTCTGGCAAAATTTATGATTCTAGGTCAATGGAAAGTAGATACCCCAAAGGTTTCGATTTTATTTGATTTTTGGCCATATTTTTTTTTATTGCATTGACTTAGAAGCTTGTTTTTTTTACAACTTTAAGTAATCGTAGATTATATAGTATTTAAAATGTTCTTGAGTAAAAGGGTCTTGACAGACGGACAGACGGACCAAGTGATCCAATAAGGGTTCCTTTTTTCCTTTGAAGGTACGGAACCCCAAAATGAATTGTTTTACCTTTAAAATAATCCGGAGTCCCATATCATCTTACTGATCGTATTAGGAGTCGAGGGTAATTTACAAAAACGCGATACACGATAATTTCCAACCAAAAATACAATAATATTTTTTATGGATTTACCAAAACTTTAAAAAATGAAGGATCTTCGTACAAATTGTCACCCTTTTCAAAAATTAATTTTCCAACAGAAAAAACTGATTGCGTGCCTTTGTTACAAAGCAAATGCAGTGACGAAATATATGTATTTTTACTTAGGTAATTTCGTCTCTGTACCTGCATTTTTTTTTTCAGGAGGCATTATATTCTTGCTGCACATCGTGGCCCAGTTACATTTGTCTGTGGGAAACGATATTCGAAGTAAGGCAACGTCGGGATTCAGAGCTGATCCATGCTTCGGATAGCACGTCAAACCGGCAATTATCCTTAAAAACTGGACGGAAACGGGCGGACGGACAGACGGACAGATGGACATGACAAAACTATTATGTTTCTGTTTTGCCATTTAGCTACGGAAACCTATAAAGATTTAATTGTTTGTTAGTTAGTTTGTCGGTTCATAACTCAAGGATGGCCTGAAGGAATTTTGAAGCTTTCACCTTTCACCTTCCAACTCCAATAGACCATCTTAAACGATATTTTGAACTTTTAAGTCTAAAAAAAAACTCTGCCTCCCAGTGTGTGTTTTACCGCTTATAGGTAGGTACGTTATTATATTGTGTTTTGAAACATGGTTCCAAATGACCACACATTGAAACTTGAATGATGCCAGAACGCAGGTTGTGAGAGGAGTTGTCAAGGTTGTCCCTACAGTACAGGACAAAATAAAAGTTTGGGTTTCTTCAAAAAGAGAGTAGAGCTCAACTTAGAAAAACCCTACATGAATCTAGTACTTTCTGCCACAGAGAGTGAAATCATACGTAAAACAGCTAATGCAATATATTTCTCCACGTTCCGTATATTTATAATAGCGTGTCAGCAAAGCGATTATCTAACTCCAATGCAAATCGTTTTCAAGACCATTACCATAACCATTGCCGCACGTGCGTAGTTTTTATGTACAAGGAGTTTTGAGCGGCAATAGAACTCGTAATGTACTTGAAAATAATAAGCATTGGAATTAGACAATCTCCTTACAGTTTATCATGATCCCATAGCTATTTTTATTTTTAAATGTACAATAGCTATACCTATACAATACGTTATTGGTTAGCACCGTAGATAAGTAGAGTAGTAGTTAGGTACCTACGAATTGGTATTAGCTGACAAATTTACAGTCAGGTACTCACTTTTTCCATCAGGCACGGTGTAACTTAGGTCTTGGAAGCTCAGGCTGATGGGTGGACGCTGGGGCAGGTACGAAAGGTGCGCCCTACGCAGCGCCCACCGGTCTCCGAGCTGCCCTTCCATTGCTCTACAAACCTTTGATCACAACACTCATTTGTCCTGTTCTGTGTACATTGGCACTTTCACGCCTCATCCTGAGTTTATCTGCATGTTTTTTTTGATTATCTGGAAATAAATTAACATTTTAATGAAAAAAAATCCCGCAAATGACAATGATGTTTTTAAAGCTAGCAGCTCTACCCTAGTGGGTTCAAACATGGGCAAATTCGGGCATACCCGATGGCAACCCTATACCGACGTAGGTACCTATAGCTCATGTGTAAGTAAAGTCTAGCACTAAATCAAATATTAGACTGACCTAGGTTATTATTACCACGATTCAGCCACAAGTCAACAAGGACGAGTTTATTTATGTTATGTATGGAAAAACTATCATATACATATACATCTTACCACTATCATAAAAGGAAAAGTTTTTGTTTGTTTGTCGATATATTTTCTCAGGAATGACTGAACAGTGAATCTGTGAATTTCTCCTATTGCCTTAAAGTGTTAGGATAACATTTTTACATGACGCGGGTGAAACCGCGGCGTACATTTTATATCATTATACCGTTTTATCCTGTCCGTCCGTCCATTCCAGACTTACTTCATACCGTCTGTCAAGAACTGGGAAAGGAATATATTATTCTGTTCCTATTATTTAACTTTATCACTTAGCTTTAAAGCTGATGTTTAACGATATATAAGACATATAGTTTAAAACCACCCTAGTCCAGATACATACACAACTGAAGCAGTGTTGCAACAACAGGCTCACGACGCAGAACTAAAGTGTTAGGTAAAACGAGGATGTTCCCCACTTTGTGATGTAAATGTGTGTCAAGCCATGGCTATCCCATTCTAAGAATTACAACTGTTATGATATATAATATGTACATACACAAGTTGTACCGGAGCTGTGTCAATATATGTATAGAATATATTTTTAAATATACGGCTTTCCTAAATCCTAAATACGTTTGTTGGAACACTATAATATTCTTAATAGCGTTTTAAATAGTATTACAGTTCATTGTGTGGTCAAAAATAGAAACTGAGAAATAAAAAAACGAATTTTGGTCATCACAAGGTTAGGTTAGGTTACAAGCAAAGTCGCTGTCAAAAACAAGTATTTAAAAAAGATCTGTCAGGTGCATGGTGTCCTTGCATGTACATACACATTGCAACGTGCGGTTATTGCAGTTATTATTTAATTATAGTGTACGTTTACTTTATTGTAGAATAAATATATGACAAGATATAATTAAAAAAATTGCTCTCATATTATATTTAACGAATGGTGTAATTTAAATATAATTATGTCCATGTTCCGATCTTATGCGTGTGTAACTATCTGGAATTAAGTTGTTAAGTATGGGCTATCATGTATCCTGCTAGCTACACAGATATCTAGACACGCTGCAGTACGTATCAACCAACTGTAGAAAAAAAAACGTGACAAAAATCGGCCATGAATTACTACTGTATGGTTTGAGCTTTTCTCGACCCTCTCATAACTCAAAAACATGCCAAGTGCGAACTGTTTCGAGTTTTTCAAAAAATTCAAAAAAAAAAAAAATGCCTTGAGTAGCAAGATCTATTTGCATATTTCATTAACGGACATACACATTAACGTTTATAATAAACATTTAAAAATAATTGGGTACAATTAAGGCGATCTTATCACTTTAGAGGTTAGAGAAGACTGGAAAGTATTGCATGAGTTGGTGCGTCAAGAGTTTAAAAATTCAAATTTCCTTCGAAATAGGTATCTTATATATTTAAACGACGAATTCTTGTTTATATACACTATGATATAAGAGTAGATATACTTATATATATATATTTATATTTATATGTATATTTGCGTATCTCAAAAGCGGCTGTAACGATTTTAATTAAATTTTGTGTTTAGATTGGGTTTTATATTTTAATTCACCTATATAGTTGAATTTTTCTAAAAAACGCAATGTTTAAAAAATTTTGCAAAACATTAGTAGAAGGTAGTAAAAGTTTCTTACATATACACGGGTGACAATGGAAGAAACAGGAGGGAGAAGAGTAGTACAATGTGTGCATTCCGGCATAAGCAAATTGGGAGTTATTTGAGTTTTAACTGATATTGTGAGATATGATCATATTTTTGCAAACTATTAGAGATATAGATTTTGAAGTAACTCAAGTTTATTTAGTTGCTCCTCAGTGAGATCTAAAATAGTAGCGTCAGCATAGCCGAGAACCAATAATAATAACGAGTGAGCTAGCGAGATTTTAGTAGGAATTTTCACAGTCTACATAATTCTGCTCAATACTTTGATTTGAGGTTCCCACGGTAATGTTTGGTCAATGTCAATTTTTATATAGATTTTTTACACTTTGAGGTAAGATGAAGAGTCCGTTATTTAACATTAAGTATTTATGCAGCCTATTTCTGAGTCTAAAGTAGGTATTATAATTTACCTCAAAATGTCTAAAATAAATTTTATCGTCATCATATTCTGTGAAGACACTTAATGTACAGGATAAAGTTAAATAATGTCTCAAACACAAAATTTTTTACTCAAGGAGCCATTGAAACAGCACTTTTGAATCGTCAGTTTAATTAAAATTATATAAACTTTACCACTGGTTCGGAATGATCCACTACCGAGAAGAACCGGCAAGAAAATCAGCAGTTAATCTTTTATATATTTTTTAACTATATATAAAAATACAATAGAGCCTTACACTAGGTAAAAACATTATATAAAATGTTTTAATTTAAAAAAATATTACAAATTCGCCAATACCATACAAATTAATTAAGTTATAATTCTTCCAAGCATCTTTATCATTTTAATGAATTCATCAACTTTGTAATAAGGTGCGGGGAGGCTATTGGAACTAAAAAAAAACAATCTAAAATTATAACTGGTAAGATAATGGAGTTACTACAAAATTTATAAGTATTTACTCATATGTACTTCAATAAATACTTTTAATATGACAACAAGCCACAAAAGCATTTCATTAAGCCTTAATTGTTTTTGCCAACAATAACCAAAATAGTTGCAATAACCCCTTGACGGGCTAAATAACACTAATAAATTAATTTAAAATTGGTGTTGGACCTTATAATATCGCAGGTTAGTTTGTATTTCCGGAAACTTTTCTCTAAAATTTGGGGGGGTAAATACAACTACCTTTCCTAGACAATAGTGATGAAACATATAACAAAATTAATTTATCTATAATTTTCATAAAATCATTTTATCCAAGTAGGATAGGATAAAATGATTTTTTGAAAAATATAGATAAATGTACTATATATACTATATATATTTGTTTGATAATGGTACTATTTTACCGTATTAATATTATGTCCTTTAAACTTTACAAAAAACCTTTAGGTATATTTTGAAGGTTGACCGCCGATTGCAATAATTTTGCTTTAAAACTTATAAAATGTGTTAAAAAAATTTCACGTTCCGTAATAAACACTGGATTAGAGTGAATCTTCACAAATGATCAGGTGATTCATATTGGAAGTTAAAAAAAAATAACGCAAATTTTATAAACATTTAACCTACAGGCGTTAAGCTAAAAATGTCGATGTTAATTCTAATAATAAGAGTTTAATTTTCAGTGACGCAAATATCTTTTATTCGAGCATATTTTAACAAAAACTAAAAAAATATTTATCATAGTATCAGATAAGTTATTGAAAATTAATTACCGTAATTTGCTAGTCTTATGCTAACTTTATATAATGTGTAATGAATTGTATGTTTGGTTCAAGTGCCTAAGGAGTTAAAGATTAAGAAAATATTTATTAAAAATACTTCTGAACTTGCATCTTTTACCTTTAATTAAATATTACACTAAAATAGATATAGAAAATTAACATGCCTTATTAAAAAAAATATCGACAGTAGGCCACTAGCTTTTATCAATTTCATAAAAATTTGATGGGTAATTGCGACTAACCTAAAAGCCACAATAGCCCCTTACCAAAATATCAAGGGGCTAATGTATCTGCAGGAATATTAAATAGTAAACGCAGCATTCTCATCAAACCAATTATAAAAAAAGAACTAACCGTGTTGTATCTGCTCTCTGCTCAAGATACTAGCTTAAAACGAGGTATTTAATGTTGTTTTGTGAAAACCAACATAAATTGGCGGAAAAATTAATGTCACTGTAGTAAAAACAGTTCACGAGATAGCAACACCATCTGTTATTTACTACAAGGAGTATTTATTTCTTTGTTGTTTTATAGGTGTGACTATTAAAAAAAAATAGTTTACGAGATAGCAACTCCATCTGTTATTTACTACAAGGAGTATTTATTTCTTTGTTGTTTTATAGGTGTGACTATTAAAAAAAAATAGTTCACGAGATAGCAACTCCATCTGTTATTTACTACAAGAAGTATTTATTTCTTTGTAGTTTTATAGGTGTGACTATTTAAAAAACAGTTCACGAGATAACAACTCCATCTGTTATTTACTACAAGGAGTATTTATTTCTTTGTAGTTTTATAGGTGTGACTATTTAAAAAACAGTTCATGAGATAGCAACACCATCTGTTATGTACTACAAGGAGTATTTATTTCTTTGTAGTTTTATAGGTGTGACTATTTAAAAAACAGTTCACGAGATAGCAACTCCATCTGTTATTTACTACAAGGAGTATTTATTTCTTTGTAGTTTTATAGGTGTGACACTATTTTAAAAAAGCTAAGGGCAAGAACTTTTTTTAACCCGTTGCATTTTCCCGGTAGTTACAATAGACTCATCGTACCTAGCCCTTTTTTTATTATAAAGGTAAATTAACCTTTGTATTGCAAAAGAGCTATGTACTTTCTGAAGACGACATTTTGGAACTACAAATTTATCCTTATTCCTTGTATTAACGCTGTGTAGGTCACTAATTTTAGTAGATAAATTTTGCTTAAGGTAGGCAGTATATAGATAGGTCTAAGATTATTGAGATCATCTTTACTTCCACTTTTAAAAAGTGGTATATTTTAAAAATATATAATAAATATTTTAAAAGTGGAATATTTTACTATATTTCATTAAGTCTGGGAATATCCCTTCATCATCATTTCTAGTCTTGACACACATGACGTTTCTAACAAATACATTTCTACGTAGGTTCTGCTTGCTTATAGCACAAGGTTGTTAAATATTCAAACAGAATGCAAACTGAAACTACATTGCACAACCACGACATCAAACCTGGTTACTAGGTTTTATCTAGTACCTACAATAATCAGTAAGATACCTACACACAAACATTTGATAATTTTCAATTGGGAAAAACATGTAAAAATCATAATATTATAGCATAATTTAGATGGGCCAGATGACAAGGCAGTCAGATTTAGATTAAATGATTTACTATATTACTGTAATGTATACTATTATAACGATATACTGTAATGTATACTATTATAACGATATACTGTAATGTATACTATTATAACGATATTCTCAACGAATCAGCTTTATCAATCGAAATATCAACAACATTAGGATATCGATATTTTTTAAATCGTATAAAATTTTAAACAAAATAAGTTTTATAATTTTTCTGTGCTATTTATTGTGTGTTTTGTTTTGTCTTTACATCGCTAGAATCAGATAAAGTAGGTATAACATGCTTCTTCACTAAAATATGGTTATATCCTACATAATAATATGCAGGTATCTCGGTTTCGCGAACAGCACAAAGTAACAAATTGTGTTTGGAGTTTACTAGTTAAGAAACGATATAAGGCCGCCCTGAATTCGGTTATCGGCGTGGATCTCCTTAGTTATCTCCTTTATTATATAGAATTTACTAGTTGAGAAACGATATAAGGCCCGTGGTATGAAAAAATATTAGTAGTACTCTTTCATGAAAGAGTAACGCTACCGCTTCCAATGCTTTTCCTGCCTTATGTTTTTATACTATAATTATTATTTTAGTGAGAGATAGAGTGAGAGAGCAAGAGAGAAAACTCCAGTAGCGTCAAACTATAAAAGGCTATATCTCCGTAACTATATGTTGTAAATTTGTAGTTTCATCACACAAGTGATAGATCTCATCAAGATCTTCATTTCAGATGACACCTGTCAAACTACAAAAGGCTATATCTCCGTAACTATAGATCTTAGACTAGTAGGTTCATTATAAAAGTGATAGATCTCATCAAGATCTTCATTTCAGATGACACCTGTCAAAATATAAAAGGCTATATCTCCGTAACTATAGATCTTAGACTAGTAGGTTCATTATAAAAGTGATAGATCTCATCAAGATCTTTATTTCAGATGACAGCTGCCAAACTGTATAACTCCAAGCGTTACTGAGAATAATGGTATTGACAGACAGTCAACAAATGAACCTATAAGAGTTCAGGTTTTTTTTGAGGTACTGAACCCTAAAAATAGTTGAGTACACTACTATTGAAAACCACTGCGAAGTGAAATTAACATATATCTAACCATAATATCATTAACATTCAAAATAGTTTTGTTATGGAGTTAAAGGAGTCCAATTTTTAAAAGGTATTTATAATACCTTATTGTTTTTGTTTGTATATCTACCTGATTTTCGATTTTCCTATTGCTATTAGTATAACATAACAGCTTACCTACATTTTTAAAGGAAAAATATATTTAATGGAGCAGGCTATGCCCGCTCGTATATCTAAATAGGTCATATTGAACATAAAATACACTCCGATCGTAAATAAGGTTTGATATTCGCGTAGGAACAACAATTAAGAAAAATAAAATGTTTTGAATTAAGATTTCGATAAAAGGAAACAAAGATGCATCGCATGCAGTTTTGTTCAGTCTTCACCATAGATATGCAAGTTCAGTACTATATACATATAGTAGTCTTCACTTGTTAGACGCCATCGTCAGATGCTTGATCCGAGATGGGTCGTTTTGTTTTATATTATCGGCAAATAGAATAAATTTTAACATAAGCATCAACGTTTTGCATATTGAATAAAAGTAGATATATCCAGCGTGATAATAGTTGTAATATGGTGCGACACCCTCTTGGGTCGCATCCATAGCAACAGGTTGGATTGAGGCAAGATCACCATTTTTCCGCTCTCACCAACAAAGCATTAGCATGCCATGCATCAGCTTTGGCAAGTTTATATTTCTAGCATGAGAAATGTATGCTCACGATTGATTAAGTAGATATCTATAACTGTGATGACCATGAGAGGACCAGGAACTCCGCCCAAGAATAAAGTTAAGTTGAACATGTAAATTAATAAGATATAAGTAATGAAATTCTCTTTTATAGCCGCTCTAGCATTTAAGAATATTGAAGAAAAATATACATATTATTTTTACCTTTCGGCGTATCCTTCATATATCTTGGTAGGATTCCCGGATAAGTATTAAATACCTCATGCAGCCCAGCGCAGTTACCCCCTCAGCTGGTTTACTCCCACCCAGGTATAATCTTTAGATACCTATTTTGCAGAGTGTAAAGGCCTCTTTGTAACTACCTACCTATAATATTGTAATCCTTAAAATGTTGGTAATAAATAACATAGTGCCATGGACAACCCTTACCGATTTTTGCGTTAAAATTCTGTGATCTGAGGTTTGTATTAAAGTTGATCTACCTAATTGACCTGGCACCTTAACCTACAAATCGGCTTTATGAACTATTCAAGAAATATTTAAATTATGAATTATATAATTAGATACGTTATGTCGATAATAATAATAATAAAAAACAAAGAAAAACAAACGATTTCTTAAAAATAAACTCAACATAAAAAAAAAAAATTAGTGTCGGACAACCGTCCGGAATCGTGACAACTTGTGCCTTTCACTTTTTATGTCTGTCTCTCTCGCTCTTAGGCGGGCTAACCATGCCGCGTGCCTCTCACTCGCTCTCATTGTGAGCGCATAACGTGAGCGGAGCGTAACGCAGTTTCTTGAAGTGTCACCCGGCAAACCAATTTATAAGACGTTGTCACGTCAAAAATACAAGAGGCAGTCTTATCACTAAAAAGTTTTTTTTTATACCACTTAGGTGGCAAACCAGCTTACGGTCTGCCTGATGATAAGTGGTCACCGTAGCCTATGGACGCTTGTATCACCCGCGTCTTGCCGACCCTTCAAAAATCTAATAACTTCTTTCTTGAAGAGCCCTGTACAACAAAATACTTTCAGACAATGTAAGGATATGTAACTACGTGGAAATTTACATTTGATTAACAATTCCAGAAGGAATTGTATCAACAACTAGATTTTGCCAGACGCTCCGCCCGCACTGAATTCAGTTATCGCGTGGAACTTCTTAATTATCTCTTTAATTATACCAATGAAGTTTGCTATAATAAAGCTATAGCTACATCTATTGTTCTTTAAACTCTGTTATAGTTATTGCTGCGGGATCTTTTGCATTTTTCGAGATAAAAAGTACCCTATATGCTATTCCCAGACCTAACCTATGTGTATGCCAAGTTTCATCCCGATGCGTTCCGTGGTTAAAGTGTGATTGAGTAACAAACATCCATCCAGACATACAAACTTTCACATTTATAATATTAGTAGGATGTTATTTCAAAAATTCAATATAAATTGTGATCCCTTAATCCAAAAGCTTTTACCCCTCGGCCCTTGATCGTCTTACTCTGATGACTCATGGCGACTCTTTATTGGTCAAAAAAGACAGAGACGGACATTCATAAGCGATTCCTATGAATCCACTCTCAGAACACTTATGCAACCAGTCAGGTACAAATTTAGTTTTATTTTATGTTTACAGAAGTTTATAAATAGCACAGAAACATATTTAATCATTCGCTTTGAAAACGTATAACGTGATAATCAAAATAATATACTCGAGCTTATTTTTAAAATAATGCCAATTTAAAGCCAAAAAACACTAATAAATTCACATATCACATTAGTATGGAGGTACGTAATTATAATTACTCATATTCCATAGCATAGCACCTACCAGTCACGTTTTTGTATGATATACGATAAATCGTTTTATGAATACAAAACAAACTCATTAGGTTTTTGTATATGAAGCAGTACGGTGTATAGCTATACGATCCTTTAATGTATCCAACCCTATTTGTATCAGGAATGGTTGGATATAATCAGCTTCAAGTAAGGATAGAAGTTGTGTCCTACATTGTCAGGTTAATTAAAGGTATCATTTACAATCCGGATATACTGAGCCAAATAAATATCTACATTCCGGATCGCCGACAACCACAGTGCCGCGCGGAAAAACTAATTTGCTGAATGAGGTACCGCTGACGCCCGCGCCGTTGCTACAGATTGGATGTGTTCTGATGCACTGAGGGTAAATTCACTAAAGTAGCATTATTTGTAATGAGATTTAAAAATGTAATGTAATATTTATTGAAATTCAATAACTGTAATGTAATGTAATATTTGTAATGTAATGTTATGCATTGGAAACACTTGCTGTGCTAACTATCCCATTAGGGTGAAATACCTGTAATGATAGTGTAAAAGTATATTAAAATAAATAAATAAATATCTTTTCTGATACCAAATAACCTTTTTTCTATCTTCAATTTTCTAACTTTAATAACGTTAGAAAGGATTTACATTATCTTAGTACTATCTATCTATTTTTTGACTGGACTACTCCTACCTGACGGATATAGATCCAAGGACCAAAAGCTAAAAAAAAATTAAGCATTTGCATTAAGAAAGCATCATTTGGTTAAATAGAACTGATAAAGAAGACCACAGATGGCCACAGGGACTTGTCAATGATACCTATTATAAGTGTATTGATGAGCTATCTCAAATAATATTGCTAAGCGACTATGGAGAAGCAAATTTAAATGATTCGGATATAAATGGCATAAACAAACTGATCTGGTGATGTACCCGGAAAGTGGGCACCGGAACTCCGTAATAAAACAATATATACTAGTCGTGTTTGGACTTATTGCATGTTTTTGATAGCGTTTCGGAAGTCGAAATCGAAAGACGAATTTTTTTTTGTGAAAATTTTATTTTTTAATAAATACTTTTGGATGAGTTTATTGAGCCACTTTGGTGGTAAGCTTCCAATGAGAAGCTTCCTTTTGACCTCTTTCCGATGAAAGACGGAACAATTATTAATCATTAAACTTAACTTAAATGTTTTATTACAAAATGTTAGTTTTTGTGATGTGGATCCTACCTTCGTAGGTTATTAATTTCAAAAAAATTAGTGATGTTTTTACCTATGGGTATACCTATATCTAATACCTTAAGATTTTTATCTGTCTCTGTGTCTGTGTCATCTACGGATATACACACCAGAAGGTACTTAATTCAAGTTAGTAAGATTTATGTGTTTCCGAAATAACTATGGCCTTTAGTGCTGCCTTACATTTATGTTTGTATGTATATCGTAAAGGTACCAATCTCCAGACGGGGTTAACCAGCGGCTGTGTGGACGACAGCCTTTTTTTTACCAACCGCCTTAGTTATGTGTGACAGTTAGTAAGCCCATCGCCACAAGACTGCTTTTGAAACCTACAGTGTATCTGGCTGGACTAAGTTAACTGTATATAAGTAATTAAGCTTTAAGTATAATAAGTGTTAAGAGGAGGACATACATACAGCCAGACACATACATACAACGCGCAATATTAACATAGTAGAAAAACGTTATTTAAAATTTGCTTATAACAGCCCTAGCTTTTTAATGGGAGATGTATGTATCGTTGTAATAATAAATCACAAATTAGCAAAAACTAGATGTGACTTTGTGACTTTTTCTATCGAGAAAATAATGTTTTTGTTAATATCAGTGCTTGGAATTATAATGTAGTATGGAGTAATTTGGACTGGATTTACTAACTTAAAATCCAATTCTACTAAGAGCTAATTTGCTTTTTACCCCCTCTTAAGGCTAATATTTAGGCTATATCGCGTAAATTCGACTAGTCCATTGAAATGTTACAATTTAAGGACCGAATATTGCTTTGTTAGAGGACGCATTTTTATTTTTGGGACATGTGTGGGGGGGTCAATAGAAGCTTAACCTCAAGTTTGAGGGATCGCCAACCTTGTCATCGCGATATCTCGGAAACTATGC
Source organism: Apoda limacodes (assembly GCA_946406115.1). Lineage (NCBI taxonomy): Eukaryota > Metazoa > Arthropoda > Insecta > Lepidoptera > Limacodidae > Apoda > Apoda limacodes. Next base: position 25,937,525 of record OX291551.1, on the reverse strand, counting down.
GTCTTAGAAAAATTCGTAAATGCATAATTGGTAGCAAAATGTTTTGCCTAAAAATATGTTTATATAACTTTTTGCCCTAAATTAAAAATTAAAGAAGTTATAAGCAAAAAAGTGAGTTCTTTTTTGCTCTGTAACTTTTTTTTATACATTTTACAAAAAAATTACTTCAGACCAATCTTGAAGATAATCTTTTGAGGAAAATTTTTCTCTGTAATTTTTTTCTAATTTAATTGATTTAAAACGCTGTAACAGCGCAGCGCTCCAAAGTTGTCCGGGTTCGTCAATGCTCATAAGAATCCGGTCAAAAAGATTTTTTTAACTTTATTTAATTTTTTTCTCTATTGTAAATATATTATTTAATTTTTTTTGTTAAATTCGTACAACTTTACTTATTCATTCCTAACCCTTTTCCCCGCTACCTATGAGGTATAGTCTGAAGGCGCGTTTTTTTAACGTGGTAGTCCCAGTAGGCCTACTCCACGAACATCTTACTTATCAGGTAATCCTCGACATCATAATATTTTAAATCACTAATTAGCTAGCTATTCTAATCTACTTTTTTTCGATGGTCCAGGCTGTGACTCAGAATCTCTTAATCAACGTCAAATGTGAAAATTCGAGGAATGACAGGAGTTAAAATTGGAGTCATAGTTGAAAGTTCATCTTCGAATTCTTTTTCTTCAATTAACTTTGACATTTCCATTATGTTGCTGCATGTTTCGCCGGAACAATGGAGGCATACTGCAGAGCATTTCAGGCCTGCTTTTCAGCAGCAACACATGCTTCCACAGTTTCCTTTGCATCTGCAGAAAATTAATTTCATAAGATCGGGGGGTGCTGGAGGCTTGGAAGCTTGTATTGGCATCCAAATGTTTGCATGCTTTTTCCAGCCCCAATCTTCAGGATTTTGATATCTTCCGAGCCACGACTGGACCTAGTGATATGCTCGGAGACTGTGAAAACAAGCTGCATCTTGTTTTGGAGGCAGCGATGATAAATTAAATAAATTTTAGTCACTGTCTTGGCAAATCGTTTGTATCGCAAGCCGTCTAGTGAGTCGTCTTTATAACCGCCGTATAAAGCTATGAAAAAACGTTCGCCATTAAGAGTGAGCAAAGATAGATCGACTTTCTCACTCATGAATAGCGCGGTACCACCAGCTTATTCAAGATGTCATGTAAAAAAAACGCTCCTACATACTGTAACTCATAGGTGGCGGGGAAAAGAGTTAGGAATTAATAAGTAAAGTTGTACGAATTGAACAAAAATTTTTTTAAGAATATATTTACTATAAAAAAAAAACAAAAATAAGATAAAAAATTCGTTTTGACCGGATTCTCATGAGCATTGACGAACCCGGTCAACTTTGGAGCGCTGTAACAGCGTTTTAAATCAATGAAATTAAAAAAAATTACAGTGAAAAATTTTCCTCAAAAGATCATCTACAAGATTGGTCTGAATTATTTTTTTTGTAAAATGTATAAAAAAAAAGTTATAGAGCAAAAAAGAAAATTTTTATAAAAAATTTCTCACTTTTTTGCTTATAACTTCTTTAATTTTTAATTTAAGGCAAAAAGTTATATATACATATTTGTAGGCAAAACAATTTGCTACCAATCATGTCTTTACAATTTTTTTGTAAGACGCATAGTTTCCAAGATATCGCGAAAAAAGTGTTTTCACCCCTTTTTCCAAGATGGTGGCCGGATGACAAGGTTGGCAATCCCTCAAACTTGAGGTTAAGCTTCTATTGACCCCCCACACATGCCCCAAAAACAAAATTGCGTCCTCTAACAAATGCAATATTCGGTCCTGAAATTGTAACATTTCAATGGACTAGATGTTTTTATGTAAATTTTGAGACACATCTGACATTACGTGCATTACCTTACTGAGTGACTCTCATTTATTATATTTAATGCTAAAAATATTTTGACACAGCTTGTGTTTTGGGTACCAACCAATGGATACAAATACATATATATTACTTTTATTTTTGTAAATACATACATATCATACATAAATACACCCAGATTCAAGACAAACACAAATGTTTGTCCAGTGCGGGAATCGAACACTCATCCTCTGCACAGCAGCTGGCCACACTACCAACTAGGCTGCGTGGGACTATAAAGTGTAGAAAAAATCAAAAAATATGTTTACAAAACGGTAAAAACATTAAATTCCATACAAAAAATGCAAAGTTTCAAGGCGTCATTATAGTATAAATTACTGTGGGAGTATAATATAATAAATACATCTTATTGTAATCTATATGACATGAAGCAACGATTTTTTTATACTCACATTTACACGCATATCGTTGGTAATACAGAAATTAGCTTTCTGGCCGAAATAGTCACCTATACAGTGCGGTTTCAGATTTCCTCCCGCGAACGCTTAGGTCGTGAACTGAGCTCCCTACGAAGGTTTTCTCTAAGGACTACTAGGTATATGGAGTTCTTCAAAAAAGAAGTTTTCAGATTTTTCAACGGTAGACAACGCGCAAGTGTTGCCCCAGGTGTTACAAGCGCCCATAGGCTGAGGTGACCGCTTTCCATCATACGGAGCTTTAGCTTGTTGGCCACCTAAGTGGTATAAAAAACGCTCTCCTAAATGAAAGATCAGGGATATAACTGTTATACCCTAATTGCCAGTACTCGTTAATTATTTTATTTATTACTAGTTTATTCCCGTGGCTCCGCCCTCGTAGCATCTGTTTATCGTTGTAGGATACATGTTAGAACTCTGGAACAAGGTAGTAAGTCTTTTTTATGCTTCTCCGACTCTCTATCCTAGTGACAAAATTCAGGTGACTGAAATATAGTGTGTAATAAAAAAACATACTGAGTTTCACAACTTAGTATTATTAGGGTCAAGTACCTAAAAAGAAAAAATAGGTCTCCCCTTATCACTTTGTTTTCCGTCCGTCCGTCTGTCAAGACCCTTTTTCTCAGGAATGCGTGAAGGTATGATAAATTGATTGTAACAAAAAACAATTTTAACCTACGAGTGACATTGTATGTCCCTTTGAGTAATAATATTAAAACTTACAGTAAACAGTACAGTAACTGCAACCGATTATAATGCCATTTCATACCCACAGAACAAATAACAGCACAATAACGTACAGAAAAACCACTCCTTAGCAAACTTAGACGTGATGGCACAGTTTTACCAAAATTTTGCGGTTTAAACCGCGCGGTTTTCACGTATTTGATTCATATTACCAATTTTAACTAACACTCAGTAAAAATAAGAGGTTCTCGATTTGTTATTTATTTTTATAATGCAATGCTTTATGTAAGCTCGCTTATAACCTAGTTGTTTGATAATAATTAGGGTTCCACACCCAAAGCTCAATACCGGCACTTTGTAGTCTGCTGGTGCCGAGTGTAACGACTAGCTCGTGAACCTGTAAAATATGTAGAATGGTGTTGATTTAAAACCAAATATCTATTGTATTTTAAATCCAATCAAAATATTCTTTTAAGTATTGTGCGTAGTTACATGATGTTTACTGAGAAATAGTATAAAATTTCGCGTTTTTCGTATTAATACTTATAATAACCAATAAATATAGATATTATTATATTACACTAATACTTATTAAGAATTTTGGTTGGAATAAGAATGAAGCATTTCAGTATTTTTAGAAAATCTTTCTGTATGGGAGTAAAATATTTCCTATTCTAGGAAATATCCTATTAATCATAGTCCTGGTTATCTATTCGAGAACGTCCCTGTTAACTTAAAATGCACGCGTTTTAAAGGCCGATGAAAAGATTTCTGGGAAGTGGAAAAGTTACGCTGGTATAAAATAGTATTTAGATTTAGAAAAGAAATCCTACTTACCCCTTTTCACCATTTCAAACAGTTTTAGGAAATAAATCTTCAAAGTCCTACGTGCTAATACTTTATTTTGCTAAAGCATAGTCGTGATGTACAATCCGTAATGTAGTATCTATTAATAATATAATACACTACACTATTAATTAATTTCTTGTGAAAACATCGGTGGGTTGAGTTGTTATGTGGCTTACATTACAAAAAAAGTTATAACTTAATTTGCGTAAAGAAATTCAAAACCGATTTCTGTGTTCTGCGAAATCATGGATCTGTAAGATCAGTGTGAGTCACTCTTTAGCCAATCGATCAATCGATGACCTAAACAAACTAGCCGGAATCCAGGCATTCAATTTGATTCATTGATTAAAAAATTAGTGTCGGACAACCGTCCGGAATCGTGACAACTTGTGCCTTTCACTTTTTATGTCTGTCTCTCTCGCTCTTAGGCGGGCGCGTGCCTCTCACTCGCTCTCATTGTGAGCGCATAACGTGAGCGGAGCGTAACGCAGTTTCTTGAAGTGTCACCCGGCAAACCAATTTATAAGACGTTGTCACGTCAAAATCAAAATTACTAACACTTATTTTAAAATGATTTCCTTAATAAAAAATATTTATGACGAATAACTGATACCTATTAGTATAATTTTTTGCGTGGTGAATATACCTGAAGGTCCTTTCTATTGGATTCTATTAACTTGTGATTTGTCTCGCTAAATACATGTACCCTCAAGTTTGATTGACTAAATAACTTCTAAATTAACTAAATTAAATACATAAAAAAACCCGACTGCAAAAACATTAAGAACCAAACAGAATTTAAAACAAACCAAATATTTAACTATAAGTAGGCGGAATTAATTTCAATGCAAGTTCAAATAGTGTACAGATAGTGAGCTTTATTTTAATTTCTGCTTAGTTTTTAATGTTATTGCAGTTTTTTTTTTATTTATTTATTTAATCCCGTCGTATCAACTGATGGAACCTCTATACAAACTTTTTTCGCCTATTTTACGCCCACAACAGCTGATGATTTTATAATTAAATATAATTCTTTATCTGCAACAACAACTTGTATTCAAAATATCACATTAATTTTTAACACCAGCGGCTAGGCCTGAACGTTGATGAATCAATCAGTTATTAATTTTATTTGTTTATGTCCTTTTAAGTAAAAAAAGGTCTTGTTTATTTGTATCACATCTGCAGAGTATTTTTATAAAGTTAAAAATTGGTTTTCGAAGTCGCTGAAACCGGGTATACCCGGGTTACTTGGTTTTGTTCCTGAATAGAACTGGGTATTGGAAATCAAGATACCGGTGTTGCACGCCCTTATGTAAACTCCACAATCCACACTGTGCCGGATGATGGACTATGGCCTCAGCCCCTCTTCTCGCCTAAAACACACTAAGATGAGGGTGAATTCGTGAAAACGGTATCTCTTTCTCTCTCACGGGTCACTAAATTTTTCTTTCGAATTCCCGAGCTACAGTGCTCAAAACTTTTAGCAATACACTCTCTGACCGTACTTTCAAAACGTATCCGCGTAAAGGTGTCAAATCAAAGGCACGGAAACAACTCGATGACCTCACGGCATAGGAATATATACATTGTAATTAGCAGTATGTACGTTTGTCAATGTAATTTACGTAAAATATTACGGCGCAGTAATACCATAGTGTAATAATTTCTAATAAGGAGTGAACTGCTTTGTCTCGGCGCAAAATGCCGACAATCGGCTAGACTCTAAAAATTGCAAGCACATTTGTTTGTTGAAACCCAGCTTCAAAGTTAAGCAACGTCAGGCTTGGTCAGTAATTGGATAGGTGACAGCTCACCCTGGCACACTTTTTTTTGTGTTTGTAAATAACGTAAACAGTGATAGGTACGAAACCCTCGGTGCGCGAGTCCGACTCGTTCTTGGCTGGTTTTTTTTTAAGATGCCGAACCGACAAATAATTGCGGCATTTATTGTGAGATGATTTTATATATATAAATATAATATATATAATAGGTTTACCTACATTACATACCTACTCGTATATTTATAATAAAAAAATAATTTATGTTATGAATGGCATTTATCTTGAGCACTCGCCAACGATGGCGGTCAGGTGGCTAGTGAGAGAATCGATAGCTACGTTTAAGTCGGTCGCAGAAGAGATTATATTGGGAACGCGATCTAGATGTGGCGAGCTGAGAATTTATCCCAGTTCGTCACCATTCTAATGTCGGGAGGAGTATCTGATGGGGAACCTAATCGGAGGAGGACGGGGCAGCCGAGTCAAGTTCGTCAAGTACCTATATAGAGCGAAAGCTTAGCCTTACATTCTTTAGAAGAGCTATGTCGAGTACGTCAGGGCTGTTGCGAGTGTTATGGGGAAAGAAAGTGGGCGTCATGAAAGCGATGATGTCAAAGATTAGCCTATCAACTAATTGGCCGAGGAGTCTGCCTCTCCGAGAAGTGATTGAAGAGTTCCATCAACGGTGCTTGCAACTTAGGTAGCCGGTAAGAATGACAGCGTCGCCTTAATTTAAGAGCGACTGAAGGTCGCTCTCCAGCAAGTCTTAAAAAGGAGATCTCCAGCAAGTCTTAAAAAGGAGAGATAAACCGATGCAATGATGATCGGCTGATGGCTGGTCATCGCTAAGCGGCAGACGGATGCTTCTATATACGTTAGTAGCTGAGGATTGATAGGGAAGCAATGCAGGGAGCGTCTGTAATAGATGAGAGTGCCCCCAAGACGGGATGCAGTTCTATCATTACCGACGGTGCGATAGTTCGCGATCGAAGGAGTGCGGACAGTGGGCTTGAGGTACGTTGCCTGGATGAGGAAGACGTCCAGTTTATGGGACGAGAGGAATTCCGAAAATTCCTCTCTTTGGTTGCGGAGACCGTTGGCATAGCCGATAGCGCGGTTGTGTAACCCATTTTGATTTTTATTTTTGGGGGAACGCCCTACGGAGGGCGTCAAAGAACTGGCGATGGTCATGCATGAAACTGAGCATCTGATGAGGGGTGGAGACCTGGTCTCAAAGTAGACTGGGTCTAAGGCCCAGGAAATGTCAATGAGATCATTGAGATGTTGTTGTTGCTCGGCCGGCTGTGTGGCTTTGCAGGGCTGCGCGAGGGAGGGGCGCGGGGGGGACAAGGCGTGAGTGCGCATGAAGTGTGTGTCCCGGGACATTAGGCGGGCGGGGTAGGGAATGCTCGTGACTGAGTCGGGCCCTGGGTGTGCAGACAGAAGTTTGACTGTCTGATTTGACTTTTCTGCGTCGACTAGCGCTGGAGATCGGCTCCAGGCTTTTACTGCAGGAAGAGGAGCAGGCACGAAAGGTGCCTGTTGGGGGGTGGCAGAGGGGCGTGCTTTACCCTTATTGGGTTTTTGCGGGTTCTGTTTGGGAGCTTGTGGGCACCCGCTATAGTTCGCTCCCACAGAGAACGCAAGCGACCGGATCGGATGCACCATGTCGTAGCTCTCAGACTTGTTTCGGCCGTTGTACATCCTGTGTACTTCCCTTACTGGGAGGTCTTGGGCGATCAAGTCGACATTGACAGTTATTTTGGCGAATTCCTTTGGGACTCCCCTTATAACTGCCCTTAGAACGCGCTCATCAGCGAGTGAGTACGTATGGTACTCGTACTTTTGAGCAGTCAGAAAGGCCGTCAGATTTCGAAAATCTGTCGGCGTCGGGGCCTGTACTTTGATGCCACGGTCGGCATTGTTACGGACATGCGTATAATCTATACGCTTGGCCTTCATCGCATTTGCGATGTTTGGCCATACCCCCTTGTCTTTGATGACGACTGGGAAGCGCTGAGCCCTTTGAGGCGTTTGCCCTCGGAATCGAAGGGAGGGGCACGAGACACGCTACTTGGAAGTACCTAGGCGCACTGGCGGTCGGTCTGAGCGGTCGCCTGCGAAATAGGGGTGGGGAGTCCGCGCTATGCACCGCACCGCGCTTCATCGTTGCCCATTCTAGACAGCCGAGTTACCTCATTATTAGTAGTTGAAACGCTATGGTAATACTATAACCATAGCGTAATATAACCGGCTACATCTAACAACACCCATCTAACAAAGCACTACTTCCCTGCGCAATAGCCTAAGATATAAATATAAAAGAATAATTTTGACTTCTTTAAAAATAAAAAAAAACGAGTTGCACTCCGGGAGTGCCGGCAGAAGTGAGAACCTTTACACACGATTTGCGCTTAACATTCAAATATTTTATAAGACAACTCATACGTCATATTTTTTGTTCAGAACCAATGTCCCTAACACACAATTCGCGCGTAACACTCAAATATGTCACAAGACATGTCTTTGACATTGTCAAGAAATAATGTTTGTTTATTTACTTTTTTGACGTAGTATATTTGACATCACAATCTGTCATAAATTAAAATCTCATATCCAACTTCCCTGTACTACTCATAATCACCATATACTAAAAATAAAAATTATAATAGGCGTGGCATTATTGGTTTACGTCTTGCGAATTTTTATGGCGTGGCATTATGGTTTCCGTCTGACGATCAATCTGACGCGACTTTATCATTTTTTACCCATTTCAAAAACTAACCTAATGTAAATAAAACTGACGCGAGTTCCGTCTTACGAATTTTATATGTGTTTTCGATCAGGACACGTGACCTGACGCGAGTTTAACATTTTTTACCCATACCAAAAAAGTGCACAACGACGCTAAAGAAGTTTTCACTTCAATAATTATTAACAGCCAGGTGTTTTACTATATCTGAAAGATAAAGAAAAAGTTTTGTAGATATGTAATTATGTCTCAGCCTAGAATCTATCGAAGAAGGATTTCCAATCGTGTTTTGTCAAAAATTGGTATCTTACGAATTTCATGCTGAATCATTCAAATTTTTTGGTTACTTTTCATGGAGCCATTTCTTTGTAAATGTTGACTCACTTGCAATAACTGACTGAACTAGTAAGTAAAGTATTTTCTTTTTAAAATTATACATATACTATATAGTTCTTAAATTATGGATGAGCTCTCCGACAGCTGTCATTGGAACCACGTCTATCAAGTTGCATATTTTCATATGTTTAATGTATGCGTGTCAGTTCCATATTTTATTGTTGCGTGCACAAAAAGAGACACGTTCCTCGGTTTGTCTTTATTTTAATTTAATTATAAAGGATTAGTTATAAATTTCAATACAAAAAATTTATAAATATAGGTTTTACGCTTTTTTATCTATATGTATAGATTTGTATATAGACATGTTGCCTTGTTTGTTTGTATTCGTCCCGCGGCCCCGGGAAGTTTTCTGTGCCCACGGCCACCGGGAAGGTTTCTGAATAAATTAATTGAGAGCGGAGAGGAGAAACACGGAGAAGAGAGATTATAGGGGGAAAAATGATATTTTATTATTCAAACATATATAATAATAGCCACAATAATCAGTATTAATGATCAATTATCAACATCGTCTCAACGCTAGGCCTGTTACTTTGACCAATTAAATAATAATATAATTTGACTAATTTGTAATCTAAAAATCTAATTAAACAAACCACAGTGCCATTTGTGCGCCTTACTAGTAACTAACATTTTTTATTAGCGCAATGAAGTAATAATAAACTTTATTGCACAAATTGAACATTTTTTATTAGCGCAATGAAGTAATAATAAACTTTATTGCACAAATTAAAATAGACAAAAAACAATAAAAAACAAAAACAAGATTCCAGACAACCTTTGGGTAGAGAAAATTACAAAATTAATAACAGGAAGTGGAGGTAGTATATTTAAGAGTTGATATACATTATTGGTTTAAATTAGGGAAATGGGAATAAATGAGTTTTTTTTTAAATAGTTATGAAGTTTGCGCACGTCTTATATCCAAGGCAGAGCGTTCCAGAGTTTGATTGCGAGAACATGGCGTGGACTGAATATGAGTCGTTATAGTACCCATTGTGTGTTGTTGTGGGTATTTTCAACAACAAACTTGTTGGAAGCCGATTTATGGAAGAACCCAGAAATTGGAAGCGCTCTTTTAAGCATAATGGTACTGATGGATTAAACAGAACAGTATACAGAAGGGATAGAATATGAGTATTCCGGCGAAAACAAATAGGGAACTCTTTGAGCTTTAATCGGTATACAGAAATGTTGTCAAAATTGCGCAAGCCAAATATGAACCTAATAAATACATTTTGGAGTCAACTTTCGCTCAACCAGTAGTTGCTCCACTGTAAGGTCAGGATAGCTAATGTTGGCATAATCCTACTTCCTACTTATATTATAAATGTGAAAGTTTGTATTTCTGGAGGATGTTTGTTACTCAATCACGCTTTAAACACTGGACAGATCAGGATAAAACTTGGCATACATATAGGTTAGGTCCTGGAATAGCATATAGGGTTTTTATCCCTTAAAATTCAAAAGTTTCTCCGGGAATAACTATAACAGAGTTAAACGAATTATTGCTGCACCTATTGCATGCTATAGCAATTCATTGGTATAACTAATAAATTAATAAATTGATTGGAGTTAATTAAGGAGTTCCACGCCGATAACGGGCAGAGCCGCTGGCAAAGTCTAGTCGAAAATATAGGAAGGACACATGCTGATAGGTTTTCTCATGTCACAATCCAAGTCACCTAACATCTGTTGTGACGTTTTTTGTTACCTTGAACACATAGAAAAAATACGTCCAGGAGGTACTAAAAGGAATGGGTACAAAGTGATTAATCGGCAGATTCATGTCGTACCTTATATTATGCTTTTGAACTGACAGACAAAATTGGAGCTGTACTAAGTAAATGCTTCATCAGGACTCACTCACTCAAAAATCGCCAAACACCTGCGGACACCAAAGAATTTAAATCCCTAACCCAAACACCAGTAATTTACAGGACTGCAGCTGTGGAAGTTTGTACCTATACGACCGTAATTACTGCCACCGGCTTTTTCTGTGTAAATTTTATTTTTCTCAAAACAAAGTGGGCGTTCATAGAACACTCACGCGGTAATGACGCGCCTATGCTATCAAGTTTGTATATAAGCTCGCTGTTAAAAACCAGCCAGGTGCGAGTCGGACTCGGCTACCATTATCTATAAAAAAGTCACGTTTGTTGTATGGGAGCCCCCATTATATATTTGTTTTATTTTTATTTAATGGTTTTTTTTAAAGTGTATATATAACTAAATATTCTGTGAATATTTCAAGCGTCTACCTGTAGCTGTTATCAATATCGAGCAAAAAAATCAAGTTTGATGTATGGGAGCCCCCTTAAATATTTATTTTATTCTGTTTTATAGTATTTGTTGTTATAGCGGCAACAGAAATACATCATTATTTAAATTTCAACTGTCTATCACTGTTCATCAGATATAGCTTGGTGACGGACGGACAGCGAAGTCTTAGTAAAAGGGGCCCGTTTTGTACCCTTTGGGTTCGGAACCCTAAAAATAAACTACTAAATAAGTAATTTTGATTATTTCTAATAAAAAAACTGCGAACTGCATTCATGTTCTCTACTCTTTTCACCAATAATTCAGTAATTAATATATCATTACAAAACTGTCAAATTTAATTATACTTTTATATCAATATATTTTTTATGATGTGTCAAAAAGTGTTAGGGTTCCGTAGCCAAATGGCAAAAAACGGAATCCTTAGAGATTCGTCATATCTGTCTGTCTGTCCGTCCGTATGTCACAGCTACTTTTTTCCGAAACTATAAGGACTATACTGTTGAAACTTGGTAAGTAGATGTATTCTGTGAACCGCATTAAGATTTTCACACAAAAATAGAAAAAAAACAATAAATTTTTGGGGTTCCCCATACTTAGAAGTGAAACTCAATAATTTTTTTTCATCAAATCCAGACGTGTGGGGTATCTATGGATAGGTCTTCAAAAATTATATTACGGTTTTTAATTTCATTTTTTTCTAAACTGAATAGTTTGCGCGGCAGACACTTCCAAAGTGGTAAAATGTGTGTCCCCCTGTAACTTCTAAAATAAGAGAATGATAAAACTAAAAAAAATATATGATATACATTACCATCCACGTAACGTAACGTAACGTTTGAACGAGATCTAGTAAGTTTTTTTTTTTAATACGTCATAAATTGTAAACCGCAATTTACCTTTCATTCAATCAACTCAAATATAATTTTAAGAGAGGTAGGGCACTGCAAGTATTCGCTCGAATAAGCTGCCCGAACAAATAAAGCGGGGCATAGCGAGTACTTGCTCGAATGAGCGGCCCGAACTGGGGAAGTACCTCCACCTTACAGAAAACCGCGGCCACAATAACACTAACATTGAGTAGTGTTGTGTTCCTGGCGGTGAGTAAGGTTGCCAGAGCTCTCTCTTTGAGGATTCGCTGCGCGGACAGCGGAGGACCGACGGTGCTTGTTGCTGTCATTGCTCGGCGTAGACGCGGCGTGCTGGTTCGGCGGTCAGGGAGACCTGATGAAACGGCTGACCGCTGGCCGCCCGCAGGTTGAACGGGTTCCCGAACCCAGGGATCACTTAATCTCCGCCCTGGGAGGCTGATCCGCCAACTTGTGTAAAGTCTCTGAAGTAGTAGTCGTGCCGGAGAAGGAGACCGGAGTGGACCCGGCTACTACAACAGAGGGGGATCAGGGGCCCTTCCGCCCGCCGTGCCAGCAACCGCATCATCTGTGTTGAGCTTCGGCAGTCTTAGTACCGCAACTTTTTGTCTTCTAAGCTGTCTGTGCAGTGAATCCTCATCCGTAGTCTAAGTTACTTCAAACAAAATGGCCAGGAACAGAAAAAAGAAAAGAGTTTTGACAGCGGTTACTCCATCCACATATAATGTAGATTTTTGCAACATAAGGGGTATTCACGCAAATCTTAACGCAGTCCATCACCATCTCGAGACTGCGCAGCCAACCATTCTTTTTCTAACGGAGACGCAGATATCCTGCCTGGCCGACACATCATACCTTCGTTATCCCGGCTACAAACTCGAGCACAATTTTTTGAGTCGTGCCGGTGTATGTATGTTCGTCCGGGAGGATATCTGCTGTCGCCGACTTCATAGCCTTGAAGACAGGGACCTGTCGATATTGTGGGTGCGCGTAGATCATGGGGGCCACACTCGTATCTATGCGTGCCTATACAGGTCTCATAGCGGTGACACGGACGTAACTCGACTCTTCACGCACCTGAGTTTGACGACTGACAAAGTTCTAGAGCAATATCCTACAGCAGAAGTAGTTATTTTGGGAGACTTTAACGCCCACCATCGTGAGTGGCTCAGTTCTCGAACCAATAACTATGCAGGGATATCTGCTCATGAATTTGCTCTGACCTATGGATTCTCTCAGCTGGTACTTTCTCCAACGAGAATACCAGATATAGAGGACCATACAAGCTCCTTACTGGACCTTCTGCTGACTACACGTCCGGATGGATACTCCGTCTCAGTGGATGCGCCTCTTGGCTCCTCGGACCACTGTCTCATCCGGACTCGATTGTCATGCACACAACCCGATCCTTCTGGGCCAACTAATTGGCGTCGTGTGTGGCATTATAAGTCGGCAGACTGGGATGGATTGCGAGAATTTTATGCATCGTACCCGTGGAGGCAGATCTGCTATAGCTCAGAAGATCCTGACGTCTGCGCAGCCGCAGTCACTGAGACAATCCTCGCTGGTATGGAATGTTTCATTCCTAACCTGCGAGTAGCTGCCGGCGTCAAAAAACGACCGTGGTTTAATAGGCCTTGCAGAGAAGCTAAAATTCTTAAGCAAACTGCGTATGAGGCTTGGACCACGGCTCGTAATAATAAGGATCCGAATATTTCTGAGTTAAAACGCAAATTTAATGCTGCCTCGAGGTTCAGTAAGAAAGCAACTGCCAGAGCAAAATTCCAATTCATCGGCAAAATAGGTGGGCGACTTGCGAGCTATCCTTCTGGGAGTCGTGCTTTCTGGTCGCTTGCTAAAGCTGCCGAGGGGAACTTCTGCCAGTCGTCATTACCACCACTGCGAAAGACCGATGGTGACTTGGCCCACAGTGCAAAAGAGAAAGCCGATCTATTGGGCAGTCTCTTTGCCTCTAACTCGAATGTGAACGACGAAGGCGCTGTACCACCTACTTTACCGTGGTGCGGTAAGACCATGCCGGAAATCACTATAACACAGCGCGAGGTCCGGCGGGCGTTGCTTTCCCTAGACGTTCATAAGTCGAGTGGGCCAGACGGCATACCAGCAGTGGTGCTTAAGCAGTGTGCTCCTGAGTTATGTCCTGTACTCACGCGCCTCTTCACGCTTTCCTACCACACTAGGCAATTTCCGTCTTCATGGAAGACTGCAAATGTGCACCCGGTGCCCAAAAAGGGCGATAGATCAAATCCATCGAATTACAGGCCTATCGCTATAACCTCTCTCCTCTCCAAGGTGATGGAGCGTGTGATCAACACACAGCTTTTGAGATACCTAGAAAAACACGACCTGATCAGTGACCGTCAATATGGCTTTCGCCACGGTCGCTCAACTGGTGACCTTCTAGTGTATCTCACACACCGATGGGCACTAGCCATTGAGAGTCAGGGGGAGGCATTGGCATGTAGCCTAGACATAGCGAAGGCGTTCGATCGGGTCTGGCACCGGGGTCTTCTATCGAAGTTGCCTTCTTACGGAGTGCCCGAGGGTTTGTGCAAATGGGTGGCTAGCTTTTTGTCCGGCAGAAGCATACGAGCCGTAGTTGACGGTAGTTGCTCTGATAGCATGGACATTAATGCTGGTGTCCCGCAAGGCTCTGTGCTGTCTCCTACGCTGTTTCTACTGCACATCAATGATATGTTGGACATCAACAACATACATTGCTATGCAGATGACAGTACTGGAGACGCTTATTACACGGGCCGTGCAAGCATCCCACGTTCCGTTGTGGAGGAAAAGCGTGAAGAACTTGTGTCTCAAATCGAGATCGGTCTGTCCAAGGTCTCTGACTGGGGGCGGGAAAACTTGGTCCGATTTAACCCTTCAAAGACACAAGTCTGCGCGTTCACCGCTAAGAAAACCCAATTCACTGTAGTCCCACAATTCCAGAACACTCCCCTCTCCATCTCCAAGAGCATTGGGATCCTTGGCGTTGACATCTCCAGCGATGTTCAGTTCCGAGATCATTTGCTAGGCAAGGTAAAGCTGGCGTCCAAAAAACTTGGTGTACTCAACAGAGCGAAGCAGTACTTCACGTCGGGGCAAAGGTTGCTACTTTACAAGTCGCAAGTCCGGCCCCATATGGAGTACTGCTGCCATCTCTGGGCGGGTGCACCCGGATACCAGCTTGGCCCTTTTGACTCGGTTCAACGACGGGCTGTGAGAATTGTCGACGATCCCAAACTCACTTGCGGTATCGAACCCTTAAGTCTGAGGAGAGACTTTGCCTCCCTGTGTGTGTTCTACCGCTTGTACAATGGATTGTGTTCTGAGGAATTGTTCGAAATGATGCCCACGGCTACTTTCTACCATCGCACCGCTCGCCATCGACAGGGAATTCATTCTCACACTTTGGAACCAAAATGGTCGCGAACAGTGCGGTTTCAGAGAAACTTCCTCCCGCGAACCCTTGGGTTGTGGAATGAGCTCCCTGCCAAGGTTTTCTCTAAGGACTACAGTATGGGGTTCTTCAAAAAAGAAGTTATTAGATTTCTGAAGGGTCGGCAACGCGCGAGTGATGCCCCTGGTGTTGCAAGCGTCCATAGGCTACGGTGACCGCTTACCATCAGGCGGACCGTAGGCTTGTTTGCCACCTTAGTGGTATAAAAAAAAAAAATAAAAAAAAATAAAAAAAAAAAAAAATTATTTTTTTGTTTTTGTAGAATACATAAATGGTGGTAGGTACGGAACACTCGGTGCGCGAGTCCAACTCGCACTTGGCCGATTTTTTTCATAGAGGAAGAAAAGTAGAGTGTATCACTCGGTCACAAAATATTTTTAGCTCGGGCGACGTAAATTCAAACCCTATTTACAATCAGGATTCTACTATACAATCCCTCACTACACTAAGGGTTCTACTATACAATCCCTCGCTATGCTCGGAAAATTGCGCACTCGTCATAAGATAATGATTTGCTCCCTTGTAATATAATCTAAAATTCTTTACTATAAAATTATATTTTATTTTCAGTAATAAAATGCCACTATGCTGCGCACCGTACTTTGTGATGTATTTTCATACTAATTTTACAAATGCGAAAGTCAGTTTTATTATATTACACTTTCATCACGTCCAGACGAACAATATTGTTTTGTTTCATTGTTTATTTGCAGCTTCAATTGTTTTAAAATTTAGCACAGGAATAGTTGAATAGAAGGAGAAGGACATAGGCTATTTTTATCTTGGAAAATTCAAAATTTTCCACAGGGATAACTACTATAACCGAATTTTATCTTGACGAACTATAGCTACATCTATAATTTGCTATAGCAAACTTCCTTTAGTTAAGGTGATGGCACACCACACGCCACATACCCAAACGAGTTAAGTTTGCAAGAATTTGATTCATTTGTTACAGTCCTAAGTAGACTTTTTGACGTGAAAAAAATATATGTTATAGTTCAAACCTTAATTACCTAAGTGAAATTTCTAATATTATAATAATTTGGCTATTAAAACAGTTACAAAAAAAAGCTGACACTATTTTGGGGCTTTAATTGAAATTGTTGGAAAAATTAAGAGTGATTTTCTTTTAAATTTTTTATTTCATAAAATATATATTTATATGTCCAAGTTAATTTGCTATATTCATAGTTCTAAATAAATATTTAAATTTTATACCGACGAAAGACCGAGAAAATCGAGATATTCATCGTGCCGTTGCACGTGGCAAGCGTCTATTGTACGTGGAACTGTTTCTCTTTGTATGCTTCAATAGTGTCTTTGTACACTGTTCGAAACGGTGGGCTTTTCCTAGGGTATAACATAGCCTTAATTAAATTTTATCAAGGAGTTGCCGTGGCTGATAGCCAAATTTAGCGCAGGTGGAGCGCTAAATGTATTATTGATAGTGTTTTTAAAAGAGTAACTATCGAGTTTCTTACCGGATTCTTCTCGGTAGAAATCAACAACATTGTGAACCGGCGGGAAGGTGGGAGGGTTCAAAAAATAATATTTTATAACTTTGACGATTCAAAAGGATTGTAAAATCCTTATTTGAATAAACCATTTTGACTTTGACTATTGTTTTTCAATATACTATACTAGCTGCTGCCCGCGATTTCCTCCGCGTGGATTTTTAAGGAAGAAAAGACAGCTTTAGACTTTTTACGGGCTTACCTACAATAATATCGGAATTCTCATACAAATTTTCATCCCCTAGTTTGCCGCCTAGGAGATAAATTTTTAAAACCGGTGTAACACGTCTATTTTTATTTTTAACCTAAAAGTCAAATACCATAGTGTATGCATTCTGCTTTAAAAAAAAGACGAATTTCCATATACAATTCCAATCCTGCAAAATTCTTTCTAAGTGCTCGCGTATGTATAACTAAAACATCTGTGCAAACTTTCAAGTCTCTAGACACCAAAATATCAGAATCCATAGTCCGTACATTTTTTTATCCCCTATGGCGTCCCCTAGACGATGATTTTCCACGATGAAGAAAATGAAGACGAAGAAAACACGTATTTTTTTAACTCAAATCTCAAATACCAATTTTTATAAATTTAGCTGTGAAATTTACGAAATTCCATACAAACGTTCAAACCCCATTTAGTTCTCGCCTATGTTTTAACTGGGTCCTCGTTGCAAAATTTTATGTGACTAGACACAAAAAAAACGAAATCGTTATATACATTTTCATCCTCTATTTTACCCTGATTGATTGATGATTATCAATGAGCAATGGAATATGCTATTCTTATTCTAAAAACTAAGTTTTGTACATGAACTTCGAAACTGACTTACTCACTTTCCACCCCATTTCACCCTCTTATTGGAAACATTTCGTAAAATCTATTCTTAGAGCTCACGAAAACCTCTGTAGGTGCCAAACTTCAAGTCTCAAGACACAAAAATATCGAAATTGTCATATAAATAATTTAACCCCTATTTAGCCCTTTAGGGAATGATTTTCCAAGCACGGTGAAACACGTAAAACTTAATTTGAACTCTAAATTCTTCTTATAGCGTCACTTTATTGTCCGTCCTCTATCGGTCTGTCAAGAACATTCATCTTAAATCATAAAATTTGGCAAAAAGCACAAGCGGAGAGACTAGTCAAAATATTGTTAATTTGCAGCAAAATCATTTAAAAATATGTCTGTGTGCCTGTCCCTTAAGACCCCTTTTCTCAGGAACGCATAGAGGCGTCGAGTTGAATTTAATATCTAATACTAAGACCTACGGTCTCGTAAACCTGTAAAAAGACAAGCTTCTAAGTCAGTGCAATAACAAAATACTGCCATTTGCATATTTTGACATTTCCAAATACTTAAATCAAAACCTAACTAGAGGGTACTTTCAGTTGATCTAGATTAATCTAGAATGATGAAATTTCGTAACAAGCAAGGTCTCGCACAAAGTCAATGGTGGCCGACGGGTTTCGATTTCACCTTGTAACCTGAGTGCCGGAGGTTCGAACCTGGCGTGTACCAATATTTCCAAAGTATATTGATTATTCACTTTTTAGTGAGGCAAACATCGTAAGGAAACCTGCATACGTCAAAAGAAAAATAATGTATGTGAAGTCCACAATCCGCACTGGGCCCGCGTGTGGACTATGGTCCAAATTACCCAAGTTGAGGGTAGTCCGTGCCCCAACAGTAGACTTATGAGGCTGAAAAGAAAAAGGTGTCGCACGGCTCAAGTTACGGAAGAGTCTAAAAATCTTTACTTTGTAGTTATGTAACATTAAAAATATTGTATCCTTCCCCTCTAACTTTTAAACAACATGTTAAAAAATCTGAAAAGAAAAACAGCGATAATAGATCTTTATAAATACTTTCAACAAAAATTGATTGAAAGAAAATCAGTTCACAAGTTTTTTCAGTTATCCAAAATAATATCCATTCTACGGAACTCTAACTTAATGCGTGTACGACACACACTTGATACGACCAGATTTTCAAGCGTCGCGCGTCGTTATAGAAAGACATTGTGTGTAACACGGGCGGTACGGAAATTACAAACTCAAGTATTTAAAGCATTCGGCCTTCGTTTAGCCTCTCGTTAGTTTTTCTTTACCACCCTTAATACACAACGTACTATAATTGTTTCTCCAATGTAACACTGATCAAAAAATTGGAAACACACTTGGTTTCTTTTCTATGAACACAAACAAATGTATGTGTATTCACTAATAGTTTAAGAGGGCGATATAGGCCAGAAAGCTAATTTCTGTAATCCTTACGATAAGTGCATGTAAATGTACTAAAAATTATCACATAATATCATAGTTATGACTATGAGATGTTTTTGTTATGTATTTTTTAAGTAATTTAAGCCATAATGACGCCTTAAAATTTAATTTCTTGTATGGAATTCAACGTACCGATTTGTAGTTACATTTTATGACTTTTTGCTACAACTTACACTCAATAAATAAATAAATATTTAAGGTCAAAATACACAGCGCAGTCTGGCCTCAAAGTATAAGCAAAGCTTGTGTTATGGATACCAGACAACGAATATAAATAAATAAATAAATATGTATATATATATTGTAAATAAATATCACACATAAATACATCCAGACTCAAGACACACCCTCTGCACAGTAGCCGGCTACCCATACCAACTAGGAATCAATCAATCAACGCACTAGAAATAAGATAAGATAATAAGATAACAACTAAACAACAACAAAAACAAACTAAATATAAAAAATAAGATAACAACCAATTACTGACAACGCACTAGATAACCAATAAATGAAAATGATTCATTCATGTAATGCACTAGATAAAAGCAAGGTTTATAATATATATTTTTTTCCATCCTTCACATGTTACAGTTTAGCTATAAAATTTGCAGAAAAACGTCGTATTTACGTGTTTCTATCCTACATCGTAGCCCTAAGTTGCGTTTCAATAACGCAAATATACCTATGGAACAACTGACATATTCTCATTTTATACAATCGCAATTCACGATGTAAATGCTACAAATACTTATCGATAATCCAGGAATAATATATTATGTATCTCGGTTTGTCAAATTACATGGATATAATCGAACGGTCGAATATGTAATTTGAAAATGGAACAAACTTTTTTAAACCCGAACACTGATAAATAAAGAGATCAAACTCATAAGTTTTATTGAAATTTCGGACTGGCAAAATAAAATGAAATCAACAGTTGAACGCGGCAAATTGGCGGCAAAATTACCTAAACTATTTTTATTATTGTCAATACAGTTGACAATATAGCAAGTTTTTTAAATAAACATGTACGTTATTATGTTATTGTTTAAATTTACACGCATGTTTGAGAAAAGCACTATACAAGCGACCACAAGCAAGCACTTTACCACAACTCAGCATAACCGGACTCTGTGATGGGTGCCTCGGCTACCATTGTAGAGTTTGCAACCCTCGTGAATGATGCACTAAAATGCACTGTTCTAAGGAACGAGTAAAGGCATCAAGTTGAAATAAATATCAAATACTAAGGCCTTCGGTCTCTTAAAGCTGTAAAAAAGTTCAAATTTCTAAGTCAACGCAATAAAAAAAATCGGCCGAAATACAGCCTTTTTGTCGAATATTTTGGTGTACTTCCCCTTGTCCTAGAATCATGAAACTTTACACAAAGTAAGGTCTTACATCACAAGTATAGGAAAAGATCTGAAAGTCTTTTCTACTCAAGAACTAGTAAGTTAGTACCTAGTTTCTGAGAAAGAAAAAACTGGTTAAGTGCGAGTCGGATTCGCGTACTAAGGCTAAACCATGTCTAAACTGATTGTAATGAAATTTAGTGAATTGATGTGCACACACCTGGAAAGGTTTCTGAATTAGTACAACCCTTTTAATATAGGTGGCGCGCCAGTTGTTTTAAAAAAGAGAAACAACTAGTTCAAAATCAAACTCAAATTCCGTCAATTTGGATTCCGAGACATCATTTTCTTCTTCTTTTTCCTCAATCAAACCAGCCAGCTTTACATTTCTTAAAAATCTTATACAAACTTACACAATTTCATAAGTAAGCAATAAAAAATGAAAAAGTTTTCAAAGACCCTACTGGCTATAAGGCTTTAAAGAGAAAGGTTTAGGTATATAATTTATAAATACTTTTCAACTGTAGTGAAATAAGCGTGTCAGCTAGATCTATAAAATTCGCCTCCTTTTTTTAAAATCAATCTTATCCAACACTAACAATGAACCCATTTCCTGCAAAAAGCGATAAAAAAAACTGTGCGTGACTGTACAATACAGAAATCTGTTTCCGGACTTGTAAACAATAGCCGCGTGACGTGTTATGTGCGTAGTCTGGAACTTGCCTGCTTGTAGGATTTATTAATAATGACTATCGTTTAATGTTTTACATGGTTTTACTGATTGATACTATAAAATATTAACTACCAATTTGCATATGTGTATAATACGGAAAATTCTACTGTTGCAGTCGTTTCCATGCAATAAACATCATAAATTGTTCAATAAATAAATAAATAAATAAATAAACAAATAAATAAATAAATAAATAAATAAATAAATAAATAAATAAATAAATAAATAAATAAATAAACATCATAAATTGTTCAATAAATAAATAAATAAATAAATAAATAAATAAATAAATAAATAAATAAATAAATAAATAAATAAATAAATAAATAAATAAATAAATAAATAAATAAATAAATAAATAAATAAATAAATAAATAAATAAATAAATAAATAAATAAATAAATAAATAAATAAATAAATAAATAAATAAATAAATAAATAAATAAATAAATAAATAAATAAATAAATAAATAAATAAATAAATAAATAAATAAATAAATAAATAAATAAATAAATAAATAAATAAATAAATAAATAAATAAATAAATAAATAAATAAATAAATAAATAAATAAATAAATAAATAAATAAATAAATAAATAAATAAATAAATAAATAAATAAATAAATAAATAAATAAATAAATAAATAAATAAATAAATAAATAAATAAATAAATAAATAAATAAATAAATAAATAAATAAATAAATAAATAAATAAATAAATAAATAAATAAATAAATAAATAAATAAATAAATAAATAAATAAATAAATAAATAAATAAATAAATAAATAAATAAATAAATAAATAAATAAATAAATAAATAAATAAATAAATAAATAAATAAATAAATAAATAAATAAATAAATAAATAAATAAATAAATAAATAGAACCCAGTAGATTGCTTGGACCTTATTGGGAAGAGGAGCAGTCTCGAGCTTTTCGGACTTTGGAATTCGGGAGAAAATGTATGGAAGTCTGACTCACCTCTCGAAACCTGTATTTTACTTGCACACCTAGAAGTACACGATCTGGTCAGTGACCGTCAATATGGCTTTCGCCACGGTCGCTCGACTGGTGACCTTCTAGTGTATCTCACACACCGATGGGCACTAGCCATTGAGAGTCAGGGGGAGGCATTGGCATGTAGCCTGGACATAGCGAAGGCGTTCGATCGGGTCTGGCACCGCGGTCTTCTATCGAAGTTGCCATCTTACGGAGTGCCCGAGGGTTTGTGCAAATGGGTGGCTAGCTTTTTGTCCGGCAGACGCATACGAACCGTAGTTGACGGTAGTTGCTCTGATAGCATGGACATTAATGCTGGTGTCCCGCAAGGCTCTGGGCTGTCTCCTACGCTGTTTCTACTGCATATCAATGACATGTTGGACATCAACAACATACATTGCTATGCAGATGACAGTACTGGAGACGCTTTTTACACGGGTCGTGCAAACATCCCTAGTTCCGCTGTGGAGGAAAACCGCGGAGAACTTGTGTCTCAAATCGAGACCACACTGTCCCAGGTCTCTGACTGGGGACGGGTAAACTTGGTCCGATTCAACCCTACAAAGACACAAGTGTGCGCGTTCACCGCTAAGAAAACTCCATTCACTGTGGTCCCACAATTCCAGAACACTCCCCTCTCCATCTCCAAGAGCATTGGGATCCTTGGTGTCGACATCTCCAGCGATGTTCAGTTCCGAGATCATTTACAAGATAAGGTAAAGCTGGCGTCCAAAAAACTTGGTGTACTCAACAGAGCGAAGCAGTACTTCACGTCGGGGCAAAGGTTGTTACTTTACAAGTCGCAAGTTAGGCCCCATATGGAGTACTGCTGCCATCTCTGGGCAGGTGCACCCGGATACCAGCTTGGCCCTTTTGACTCGGTTCAACGACGGGCTGTGAGAATTGTCGACGATTCCAAACTCACTTGCGGTATCGAGCCCTTAAGTCTGAGGAGAGACTTTGCCTCACTGTGTGTGTTCTACCGCTTGTACAATGGGTTGTGTTCTGAGGAATTGTTCGAAATGATGCCCACGGCTACTTTCTACCATCGCACCGCTCGCCATCGGCAGGGAATTTATTCTCACACTTTAGAACCTAAATGGTCGCGTACAGTGCGGTTTCAGAGAAACTTCCTCCCGCGAACGCTTAAGTTGTGGAATGAGCTCCCTGCCAAGGTTTTCTGCAAGGACTACAGTATGGAGTTCTTCAAGAAAGAAGTTATTAGATTTCTGAAGGGTCGGCAACGCGCAAGTGATACCCCTGGTGTTGCAAGCGTCCATAGGCTACGGTGACCGCTTACCATCAGGCGGGCCGTAAGCTTGTTTGCCACCTTAGTGGTATAAAAAAAAAAAAAAAAAAAAAAAAAAAAACACATTAATACGAATAAGGTCCCTTATTTTATTCTCGGAATAGAATACAACTAACTCTTTTTTAAATGATTCAATAATAAATATGACAGTAGGTAGCTACCTACGCGTTTTGACAATCATAGTAAATATGTTACAATGAATAGGTGTCATACAGAAAAGAAAGTAAAAGTGGGAAACCCAACATGGTCTAAAAATAATATTATTGGAACATTGAATTGTTAATAACTCAACTATGAAACCAGCATGGTGAAACGCTCCAAAACCCCAAATGTATGACGTTATCTAAGTTTCTAGTTATATTGTGAAAATATGAGTATTAAAATATTTCATTATGTGTACTTACAGTAACATTCGTTACCTTTTCTGTCATATTTGGTAGCCTGTGTTGGAAACAGGAAAGGTGACGTGGATATAGGTGTTAAGATATGTGTTTTATCTTATACCTTTAAACGAGCAATTCTTGTATATTTGTATATATATTTATAATCTAAATCTCGGAAACGGCTCCAACGATTTTCATGAAATTTAGTATGCGGTGGGTTTCGGGGGCGATAAATCGATCTAGCTAGGTTTCATTTTTAGAAAACTTCGTTTTATCCGTGTTTTTAGGCAATGATAAACTGAAAAATATGACTCTGCCTGACATCAATTGGCGAGTAGTAATACTATTATTTTTACCGACATAGCAACATGTAAGCTACTTGACAATAGATGGCGTTGTTAAAAAAACGAGCAAAGCTCAGTTTCCGGAAACCTTATAATTTAACTAACGCTTGGATAAAAGATTTTCACATTCTAAACCAAAACTTTAGATTCCAGATTTGATTTGATATTAATTACATTTAGTTCATTGTCATAATTTTAATGCTTCAAATTTACTTTAAATGAAACAGTTGTATGATATTGACAAAATTTTAACAATTTAAAAGTAAAAGTAGGTATTGCCCGTTAACAATGTAACTTGTTTACATCTCTAGATAAGGGTTGCTTTCCCCAGGGTTCCCTAACCCAAAATACCGGAAATAACTATCGGCCCTGCAAATTTCAGTCGGTTAATAATATTGAATATAAGGTGGCAAAGTTGCGGTGTCCGCGCGGTTTATTACTATAGACCCAAGGGAGAGCGTTTAGTCCAGATGATTTGCGGAAACCGCGCGGTTAGATGTGGGTCTCACAACCTTACGTAGTATTTATATTGTCTTTGCTCCGAACCTAAAATTCTTCCCTGTCTAATTTAACTAGGTATGATATTTTCGAAATTTAAAAAAAAAGGCAATTCCATATTTGCGGTATTATAGAACAGTTTCAATAATTACCTATGTATTACACCCAATACTGTTTTTTTCTTTGTAGCACACACATACTTCTTCTTAGCCTACCACATTAAAAGATTTATTTCTTTACTCTGTACTAACTACTCTAAATTACGACGAAACTGAGAATATACACATACACCCATACACATACACACGAGACACACACACACACATAATGTATTTAGATTTTTCAGTTTTTACTTCAAACAATAACAAATTTTATAAGTATGTGTAAGTAAGTCCATTTCTTGGACCGATACCGATGCATGTACCGATACCGAGTAATATCATAAGTCGACTAGTTACCTGTTTACATCGTCACTATTCAGTCTATGACTCAACCAAGTTGTTACGCACACTAATTGAACTGCTTAACTCATTATATATGAACTGTACCTACCTTCATTAAGTATAGAGCAGTATAACAGTTGTTTACAATAATCGGTACCTATTTGTGTTTTCTTATAAATTTTCTTATAAGTTCGTGATATTTTTTTTTCACGGCCTGAGGTACATATTCCTAAATTTCAGTTTAAAAAATTAAATATCACTTTAGTTGTCTGAATGTTATTATATCTTTAAAGATTCACAAACCAACAAGTTTTCTTTAAAAAATCATGTTCCAACGAGGTTTAATGAAATTATTTTCTTCATCTTTCAAACTATAATTAATAATATTTATTAAAACACTAAATTGTTAATGCACAAGAGGAAGACATTTGACAGCTGTACTATAACACAGGCACGTCCTAGCACGGCTGCTAGTGCTTCTATTTGTACTGTATTTTATGTATATCATTGTAATATCAATTATCATTATATTACACTTAGATTAATAAAATTATTATTATTATAAATAGGAGTTTTTAATAAATTTCCTCGTTCATTCGCACATAATTACGATAATCTTTTGGAGCAATCCTCAATTCTTTCACTAATTTATATGAGATAATTTTTAATCGTTTTAGTAACCAGTTTTTGCACCACATTGAACGATCTTTCCTTTCTGTTTTGTTAATATTGTCCACCACTGGTGAGGCCATGGTTTTAACTGGTGCGGCATCATGCAAACTAGACGGTGAACTTTAACGTGAGTGGTCTATATGGATGCGCTGCAAACTTGACGGTAAGCTGGATCGCGGCCGCCGCGCCGATGTCTAACGCCGATCTTTTTAAAACCGCGCTGTTTCCACGATTAGAGCTGCATAGGACCGTAAACCTTAATTGTATATAATTTTCTTAACAGATTGACATACCGTTATTTTTTGTATGTGATATAACTACAAATTAACAATTTTCGGCTTTTTAACTTTCCTTTTACTACTTGCTTAAGTTCATGATTGTAGGTCAACGGCAAGTGAGGTTTTAATATATATGCGAATGTCAAAATATGCAAAATGGCGTAGTTTTGGATGGCGTTGACTTGGAAGCTTGTCTTTTTTACAGCTCTGGGGGAACGTAGATCTAAGTATTGAGTATTAAATTCGGCTTGATACCTGTACACGTTCCTTAGAAAAAGGGTCTTAAGAGACAGACAGATATAGATTTTTTTGCGTTATTTTATTACAATTTATCAATTATTTGATTTTTTCCTCTACTTTTGCTGCAAGACCTTGCTTCTTGCCAAATGTCACGATTCCAGATCAACGGCAAGTACCCTCTGGGTTTTAATTTTGTTGCGGATGTCAAAGTATGCAGATGCGTATTTTATGAAGCTTAAGTGTTTTGCGAAGTTTTTTTGTATCATTTTATAAGATTCTGCTATCATACCGATGCTATACATTACGGGTTAGAGAAACGAGTTATATATTAATACACATATTTTTTTTGTTTGTTTGTAGTCGTGTTCTTGAAAATTTACAATATTGGAACTAAGGAGGGCGATAAATCAATACTCCATAAGACGAATTTTGAAAAATGATTGCTTAGAAGAATCTTATGAAACCACAAAGCTATTAGGTTCTCAATCTTTTGAAGTAAAATACAAATTAATGTTCAGCGAATTTTGGAGCTATAGCAAAAATAATTTATTATGGTTTTTTTCTAACCTTCTAACCTTAACTTATCTAATATGTACCACTTGTGTAGCTTAAGTATTATGGATGCGAACTCGAACCTCTTTATTAGAAATTTTTTGCAATATTAAAATTAGACACCTAATAATAAAAAATTGGCCATGTGCGAGTCGGACTCGCGCACAAAGATTTCCGTACCATTATCTATAAAAAATAATTACGTTTGTTGTATGGGAGGCTCCCTTAAATATTTATTATATTCTGTTTTTTAGAATTTGTTGTTATAGCGGCAACAAAAATACATCTTCTGTGAAAATTTCAACTGCCTAACTATTACGGTTCATGAGATACAGCCTGGTGACAGCTGCTTACAGGGTACGGACCCTAAAAAGTGGTTTTTCATGAAAAATTTATTGCTTGTTTTTTTCCTTTTATCCGACCATGCTGCAGTGCAGCACACGTAACTCAACAAAACACAGAAAAACTTTTTACAGCTCGGGATTTCCTAGCAACATTTTTTCTCTTTCCTTCATAGTAAATATACTAAAATAAAGAAACCCTATTTTAGATATTCTACATTCGGTATTTATTTTTAATATTTCCAAAATAATATAATAGATTGTAACTGTGTATATTGTCGTGGATAACCTCAAAAGGGTAACAAGTAGCTGGACACACTCCCACATCGTGAAGTAGGAGACAGCCAGTTTTTTACCTTCATATACAATGCATCTGGACTAAGGTGGGTTCATATATGTCTTATAGATCGTAAAATACCAGGTTTAAAGTAATAAGCTATAAAATAAACCAGTACCAGTTTCTGACGAACTATAAAAGAAACATACAAGTATTGGGCAGGGGGTCTCTGTTCATAATAATTTTAAATGACTCTTTATAAACTAAAAACTATCTGAAAACTAAACACACCTTATAATTTTATATTTTGAGCTCTAAAACTTTGTTTTTGCCCGTGGTTCTGCCCGCGCTAAATTCGGTTATTGGGACATTCCCAGGGCAAATCCTTGATTTACAGTAAGGAAGTTTGCTATAGCTCTAGCGATAATTCTTCCATGTGTAATTCTGTTACAGCGAGAACCTATGAAGTATCCAGAACAAAAAGCAGCCTATCGAACTTTGTTTTATTTATTTAGAAACTGAAAATATATGAATATGAGGGTCAACATATTGTTCTAATAAATTTCAAGTTTCTTCGTCAAAGGATTTTTGTAATATTCGTTATAGATAGACAGAAAACTACTCAAGTAAAAACTACGTTGTAGGTAGATTCTGCGCGGGCGAAGCCAGTATATATAGTATATATGTCAAAGTCAAAGTCAGTTTCTACAAACACTTTTGAATCGTCTAAGTTAAGAAATAATATTTTTTGAAAATTCGGGTGACAAATGTTGATTTCTACCGTGAAGAATCCGGCAAGAAACTCGATAGTTATTTTTTTAAAAAGAAATTAGTTAACAAACACAATTAGTACATATTATCATAGAAAAAATACAAAAACACTCATCAATGTTTTTAATAAAAAATTTAAGCTATACGATTTTATATTATTTCCATTCTAATTCGGTTTACCTATGCGTCCTGCAATCATAAAGCATCTTCAGTCCCATAGATTTTTATCATTTATACATATAGTCTGAAATTTTGTAGTATGCTTTTTTACAAAGTTGTTGTTTGATAAAACATTTAAACGTCACTTTTCTTACTGACACTATTAATATTTATATGAACAGATACAGCGACGCTAAACTTAAAGTATTTACTTCCCGAAAACTATCCCTCTGAGATATCCTAGATCCTTATTTATAAATAGCAAGCATTGCTCGTTTTTGTAACACAAATATTGTATTTACATCAGCAGCACAATAAGAAGCCGTATGTTATTAATCTATGAAAATAACTAAAATATCCTTTGTTTGCAGTGTTCACATCGGTCAATTGTCTTATTTTATTGATTGTGTATGCGACACAGCAGAGCTAAGTTTTTTGGCTACACTGAGAAAAAATATTGTCAATTTGACAAAAAAACTTTGTTACTGTGGAGCCCACCAAAGTCCATAGATGGAATGACAACGTTTTTATTGTCACTTTGTACTTTGATAATTCAACACTGCTATAATAAGTTTAATGCTTCAACAATTTTACTGCTGTCAGCCTGACCAAGCAAATTTGTTGCAGTGACAAAGCCTATGTTGTCCTCATGACCAAGTTTGATTCTACACTGATGTTTATTTTGTCACTCTAACTAGATTATTTGCTATAGTGACAAAGCTTACGTTGTTCTCATAACCAAGTTTGATTTTACAACGATGTTAATGTTGTCAGTCTGACTAGGTAATTTGCTATCGTCACAAACCTTACGTTGTTCTCATGACCAAGTTTGAATTTACAACGATGTTAATGTTGACACTCTGAATAGGTAATTTGCTATCGTGACAATGCTTACGTTGGTCTCATGACTAAGTTTGAATTTACAACGATGTTAATGTTATCAGTCTGACTAGGTAATTTGCTATCGTGACAAAGCCTACGTTGTTCTCATGACCCACCCCCGACTACCCATAATGCCTATATCCTCAAGAATTTTAGTCAGAGTAACTAATAGGGAGCGCAAGTTCCTATTCCTAAAAAAGAAACTATAATCACATAACCGGCCAATATTCTTTAAGAAATTCACTCAATCCTTGATCTATAGCTGTAAGACGTGTTGGTATACTTTTGCAAGAATTAAGGCAAAACTCAAAATAACAAATTATTCGCATTATTTGATTCATCGTACAAGCAATGTCGTCAGCAAATAAAATAATGACATGGTTTTTCATTATATGGAAGATCATTAATTTAAATAAGAAATAGAAAAGGCCCTAAAATTGAGCCCTGAGGGACTCCCATAATGACTGCTGATCCTAGAGATCTTTCACCGTTGAAATCTATTTCCTGTACTCATGATACGAATAGCAATTCATGAAGGAGGTCAAAAGGTCAAGAGCTTTTTCTCTAATACCATAATGATGAAGCTTCCCGATGAGATTTTCAAGTTGGACACAGGCCTGTGGCGCTTTGATAAATTATAAAATACTACAAGAGCATCATGCGTCCCCCAGGCTTTAAATATATTTTTAATAGTGCCACTCCTGCATCGGTTGTGGAACGGCCTTTCGTAAATTCAAACTGTTTACTACTAAGTAAGTCATTGATACAGGAATGGCTTAACATTAGACTAAGTATGATTTTTTCAAAAACTTTACTGAGTAGAGGTAGTATTGAAATAGGCCGTAAATTATTAGGATCTGTTGAACTACCTCATTTAAAAAGAGATATAACTTTGCTAAGTTCGAGTAAGTAAGTAAGTCGAGTTTATAGTTTTTACAGAAAGTCCCCAAAAGTCTGTGGTGCTGTTATTTTTTTGTTTTAAATGTATTTATGATATCCATAGTACTAATCTTTTAATTTTACAACAAGACAGGCTTGTTAAAGGTATTAGAGTATTTTTTACATATTCCCTAAATATTTGGTTATTATTATAATTCTTTCTTTATATAATTCATACAGTATACGCCTTCTTTTATAAATACCCGGGGTAATCTATTCACTTAAACTAAAGCGACTGGAAATAAGTTTTTTTTTGTAGTAAATATTTTATTATACTCTGAAGTAATAGTGTCAATAACAGTACATATCATTTGGATTGCCATTATAAAGTAAATCCGGAAATTTATGCAATAAGTTAGATTTAAATGATTAAATCCATTTAGTTGTAATAGGTATGAACCTAATTTGCTTTTTATTAATACTATTTTTTCGTTCTACTAACCGTCCACAATAATCTGACTAGATTGCTTATTAATGGACTTTGGTTTTGGCTTTGCCAAATTATTGGCTGTGGTATCAATATAAAAAGATCGCATCGCTAACACTCTGGTACAATGGTGTGTAAGAAAATATTTATGTCTTGTCCTTATATAATTATATCTAAACATACTGTTAGTATCTATCTTATGAAAGTTATTGCTATTGCTAGACATAGTATGCAAAGCTAAATTTAACTCACACCTAAGTTTGTTTTCCTGTTGTGCCTAATGTTCTACCAATTTGAATACAGGATACGTACATGAGTAACCGCGCGCTGCGCACAACAATGAACGACCTGCATATGTATGTAAGTGTAATTTAAGGTGAAGAAAACAACTCAGTGACCTGTAACAGGTTGACATAGGATCCATACTAATAAAAATACAATATATTATAATAATTAACAAAACTATGTCGGGCCTGTCATTACATTTCCTTTGACGAGGTGTTTTTTTTTTGTAAACAACGAACATTTTTCTGTTGTTAACTACACAAATATTTTTTGTCAGTTAACGACATTCATAACACTAATAATTACTACGGGGCGGATTTAAATCAATAAGTTATATTCCTACACATTGCACAACACCATCTGGCCCCAAATCAAGAATGACTTGTACTGCGGATATCAGGCAACGGATACAAATACTATATATGTATAGTTATATTCTTTTTTTGTAAATACACTCATATTATACGTAGAAAACATTCAGACTCAAAACCAAGACACATAACTGATGTTTTTACTGTGCGGACACCGTAATTAATATTACCATGACATGAGAAAACTGACTGAAGGTGTGCGTTTTATTACCTAGACTGGTATTACCCTGTGGCGCTACTACCAACGAAGCCACAGAACCAACACTATCATTGTTGGTTCTAAATAATTTTTCAACCAAATCTAAGTCGGAATATAGTTGTATGTAGAATAGAAGTTTAATAGACATTCTTTAAAATTTAGATAGAATATTCTCTCGCCATCGGCAGGGAATTCATTCTCAAACCTTAGAACCGAAATGGTCGCATACAGTGCGGTTTCAGAGAAACTTCCTCCCGCGAACGCTTGGGTTGTAAAATGAGCTCCCTGCCAAGGTTTTCTCTAAGGACTACAGTATGGGGTTCTTCAAGAAAGAAGTTATTGAATTTTTGAAGGGTCGGCAACGCGCGGATATCTCAGGTGTTACAAGTATCTATAAGCCACGGTGACCGCTTACCATCAGGCGGACTGTATGCTTGTTTGCCACCGTAGTGGTATTTTAATATTAAAAAAAAAGAAGATTTTAAACATATTTAATTTTAGGACCACTCTTGTGGATTGAATGAAGGCTCTGGAGCAGAAAAGCTTTCCATCTCAGACAGTACTGTTATAGGCATAACAAGTATATTATTTATGTTTGTTCAAATATATACAATAGATTGTCTGTAGGATTGTATGCATCAGAGCTACAAATCAAACATTATACTCCAGTGAATAATGAAAAAACCGGGCAATAGCGGTTCTTACACGCATTAAGGTAAACACCGCAGATTGTTTACATATATAAAGAATTTTGCAATAATCTTGCTTCCTGAAGTTTCCTTAATTTTACTTTACATTATTATTTCAACGTAGAAAGTGTTTTGCAAAATTAATCTTTTAAGGTGGTAAAATGGCTAGTGAGGATTAAAAGTGTGTATGGAAATCCGTCATTTTCAAATCTAAATGCTATTGACCTATATACTATTGCCTAATTCATACACTTTAATAATTGGTCAAAAATTAAGATAAAAATTTTGAAAGATTATGCCCTAGACGGCAAAATAGGCACAATTTGTATAAGAATAGACTATTCCTCTAAGTTTAGAAGTATTAATTAAATAAGCGATTTGTGTTAACAGTAATTTTTTACTTCGCGCCGCTAGCGCCACGTAAGAGTTAGCGTTTTTGCTCCCGCACAAAAAAGCGAACTTTGAACTACTCTAACTTTGTCAGTTTTTATCGTATGATAATGTAATTTGCATCAAAATTTAAGTTTTTAATTAATTTATTTTTTTATATAAACATAAAAAAAATTGGTGCAATAGTGTATGACCATACTATTGATGGTAAACCCGTAACAGTCAAATGCTTACTTTATTTCGTCAAAAGTCTACGCGGACGAAGTCACGGGCAATAACAAATACTAAAGAACTTCATCGTGGTATAAACTATATCTTACCTTTATGCACCATGCTATGAGCAATGGAGTATAGGTATTTAGGTATGATTCAGGTATTTTAAGGTATTACCTATAATATTAACAATGGGTATTATTTATATTGAACACTTTCTAGCACTAGTTGCAGAGCACTAACTAGTAACATGTCAACTCGATTGTGATCCGTTGTCCTTGGCTGCACCGCATTCGCGTTACCACAGCAACGGGGGCAATGAACTCATCAAATGCACCCGACTGCATTCATTTAGGTTCAGCATTAGAAATACTAGCAAATTTTTTATTCGTAAAGTCAATGCGCAAGTTATGATGATAGGCTTTGTAATATAAAAATAAAATGCTCTGCATATAGGTCTCAATAGTAAACTTTACTGACCCAAAAATGGTGGTGGTCAAAAATCAAAATCGCCATATGGATTTGGTGTGAACTAACACTAAGGTCAGAAGGTCAATAAAGTTTGTTGCACTGTAGTACATACATTGAACTAAGAGATTTGTTTTCGCGCACATAAATGCCTGGTATTGTATCGTTGGATAGGTCTTAAAAAATCTATTGAAGGTTTTAAGTTTTTTAAAACGCGAATAACTTCCAATTGCGCTACATACGTGCTTCCAGCGAAAATTGTTTTAAACAGAATTCGTTATCAAATTTTCAGATATACCTACGCAACAATTTTCATTGTAAGAAACCCTTACTTAATGCGTATACGACACACACTTGCCCGCTTTTTGGGATAAAAAAATGCAACAGTGAAAACATTAATAGTAGTGCAGTGGTTTTTTGCGAAATACGTAACAAACCGGCAACGCGCGAGTGATACCCCTGGTGTTGCAAGCGTCCAAAGGCCACGGTAACTGCTTACCATCAGGCGGACCGTGTGCTTGTTTGCGACCCTAGTGGTATAAAAAAAAAACGATATCAAAAATACGTAACAAACCGATAGGCAAAAATCAAAGCAACATCATTTCCTTGCCTTTGTTAATGTCTCATAAGGTTTTTGTTTTAATATTTTCTATGTACCTACATACACTGGGTCAGTTGCAATTTTAATATAATTATTGAATTAAATTGATATGAAAATAAATAATATAATCATATAGGACCTGTATTATAGGTACATTGACACGTTTTACCTTCATGCAATATGATATGTATGTTATTTATTTTGTTTTTTTTGTCTACTGTTTATTAGACTAGAAAAATTTTGATTTATAGATTTTTCTTTCATGGCATTTAACAATAATACATATCAACGAAACTTCTCCGTAATGGGATGGTCAGAAATATTACGAACGTAAAATTCATATTTTACGAATGGAATTCCGACGTACAAACGTGATTAGGTGATGGTGAACCTAATCACGTGGTGCCGGTCACTAACCAGAGTCGAGACAAGTTAACAATTAACAAAGTGTAATATTATTGGTTGCCCCTTACCAGTACTCGAACTCGGGACTTTCCACATGCAGCTCAATGTCCTACCACTGTGCCACTCGGTCCTTGAACATTAGCAACTAGCGAATGAGATACTAGGTATTTCTTAAATTCCAATGTATATAGGTACACATATCTTCACCTTAAAAGGAGTAACCAGTGGCTGAATACATACCTATATACTGATACACACATAACATGGGGAAGATTAGCCTCTATCCAGGAACCTCTTTAGTCCTGAGTGACAGGTGGTAAGCCCATCACACACTGCTACTAATGAAATGTATCATTCTAGATTAAGGTAGTTTAGAGGAAGTAAATTTAGACTAATTAGGGGTAAAAACTTTTTTAAAAAAAACAACAACCCTTTGTCAGCGCTTGACGAACACTAATAAATCGGTTTCCTATTGCTTTTAGCATTAATCATAAAATAAATCACTAAAGAGATCCGTTCACGTAGGGCTAAAGGTCGCTGCATACGTAACGGGATTTTTCACGTCCCGTACGGGACGGGGCAATCTTTTGATATCGTTTCATATACAATGTACTGTACAAAATATACGTGACGAGAACACGGACGGGACGGGACGTGGTCCGGACGTGGCCCGGACGAGGCGGGAAACAATATCGTCGCCGACGATATTATATTTATATTTATTCTGTTTAGTTTTCTGTTCAAAATATCTTACTAGGTAATTTAAGTTTTCCGTTTCGTAGTCTCCATAATATTTAAGCAAACATATAATATATCTATATTCTAAAAATATTTTAACGACAGAGAAACAAATAGCTCTATAAATTGCTATAAATCTATAAAAACTAGGATTTAGCCCGAGCGCAATGCGCTTGGTTACATTTAATATTGTTAACAATAAAATTGCACATTACCTTTAAACTTTCTGTTTTGTTTTATATGTATTCACCCTACAATTTTATTGGAACATTCTTTTATAATTTAGTGAACATCGACTACATATTTAATGACTTTCTTATATACATCGATCGACTACATATATAACTTACTGTAGATACAATTTTAAATTACTTACCTATTAAAAAAACGCCATCTACACAACACAAAACCAACAAAATTAACTTTTAAATAAATTCATTTAAAAATATCAATATATTTATAATTTTGTAACTATTAGATGATGGATTCTTTCATTAATTATACGTTATTTTTTTGATTGCAAAATAATAAATATAAAATATTTATATCGGTCCGTACGTCACACGTGAAGTTACAACCGCGTACAGAAATCGACTAGCAGTACTACCGCAGTACTGTACCTATAGTTAGGTCATAAGCAGTACTGGTATGACCACACTACAACACGGTTACATGGTGTCCAGGGTTAGTGTATTCCTAACTACCTAATCCTAACTTATATCATATAGACTGTTTGTCTGTTTGTAATCGGCGAAAGGGACAACTTATGTCAACAGTAGTTTTTACCTTTATTTATTTACAATTATTAGTAATATCTGTTTCTAGCTTTTGATTCATCACAATTCATGAAAAAATATAATTATTCCTGTCTTATAACAGAGGCTCTTTTAAAAGTAATTAAAAAAAGTATTTCCAATCGTGTTTTGCAAAAATAGTCATCTTAAAAATTTCATGCTGAATCTTTGATTTTTTTGTAGGTACCTAATTGCTTTTTAAGGAGCCATTTCTTCATATGGAGACTCTATTACGATATATGCAGCCTTCAACAATATAACTACTTTTTTCTCCTTTTCGTTGTGACCAATTTCTCTTAAGATATGACAAGGAACTAACCACTGGTTGAAAAAAAAATTTAATTCACCATTTAACACCGAAACGAGAAGTAAGAGTAGAACCACGGGTAAAGACTAGTCCTACCTAATAATAAAATTCGAAAGTTAGTTAGTTTGTCCATTAGTGCTTCAAGCTATGAATACACAACCGTCTAATATAATTTGGCAGACGGTTTAGGTCCTAGCGAACAAGCAACATATGACTACTTTTCATACAGCGTGGCCTTTGTATTATCTCTGTTTGCTGCGCGCGTAGGTATTCATTAGTCGGTACACAAGCGCGTGGCAATGAAAATGTTTGATAAAGTTGAAAACAATTACTATAGAAGTCAGCCCATCGCCCTGTGTCCCTTGATTTAATAAATCAGGTCACGAATGAATGACCTTCGTATTTATCGACAACAACACACACTACATAAGTCTAGATAAAGAGAAAGGTAACAAATCTAAATCTAACTGTCGGGTCTCGTGAATAATGTTACTATATTTTGCGTATTTTAACTATTTGCAAACTACTGCGAAAAGAACATGCTATGGTTCGCACGTGAAATGATGTTTCGCTTTGGAATACTTCATATAATTTTCACCCGAATTTCAAATCACCTGTTTGTGTACTAAGCCCATGATTCTATGTGTTTTTTGATAGTCACAAAATTAAATACGTTTAAATGTTTAAAGTTCAAAGTGAAAGTTGATTGTTTTTAGTTGAGTTGAGATGCGTC
Source organism: Apoda limacodes (assembly GCA_946406115.1). Lineage (NCBI taxonomy): Eukaryota > Metazoa > Arthropoda > Insecta > Lepidoptera > Limacodidae > Apoda > Apoda limacodes. The sequence goes on along the minus strand of OX291551.1, from coordinate 25,900,495 downwards.
ATAACTTGTCATAAGAGAGACTGATTAAGTAGTCTTCCTTACAACATTTATTATTAATTTGTAAAAAATGCTGCATCGGTCAAAAGTTCCGGACAAATAACAAGTCCAAACAAAGTCCGGACGGATGGTACCCTAGCCATGTATTTTGTATGTATATGTTTAGTCCAAATTCCGTAAAACGCTGAATTGCCATATCAATAGTAACACTGGCACAGGTACAACATAAGAGGCTGTCAAAAAATCCGAGATTGAAAAATCCCGACTGAGAGTTTCCACGACAATAGTATTTTCCACTGGTGATACGTAGGTAAACGGGGAAACTAAGGAGTGTAAGAATTTTCGCGATATAAGATTTTCGCTAGCGATATTATTCTTTGACGTTGCAATGGTGCAATAAGGTAACTTTATTTTTGGCACAGATGTAGCCGGAGTGACAGAGAGTGTCATAATATAAAATACTTTATCTCATTCCATCCAGAAGTATCCGCAGGAAGCCCTCGGCGATGAGCAAATATACCTCGTGGGGTAAATCCTACTAATCTACACTAATACATTTAAAATTTGATTTTTTGTATATTTGTCTGTAATGGATAATCTATGTCCTCTTTGGATTTCTAAGAATACAATGTAATTATCCTGGTTTTCTACCGAGTTTGCGTGTTCCAGTTTACAAACTTTTGCCACATAATGGAACACATCTTTAAAGGTGTGTTTGTTTTATAACAAAATCATATTTTTTTCGTTTATTTCTCTATCACCTGTTACTTATCTGATTTTTTAGCTTTGGTTGGTATTTTACGTTTACCACAAACAATCAAGCGTTCGTTATCAATTATTTTGACAATTTGCCATCGAAAAATACTAGGTACTTAGAACCAGGTCTGGATGCGGTGTCTAAGTGTAAATCTATAATTTTCTAGTAAATATCGTACTGTCGTACTGTATAATCGTACTGTGTGTACGATTCATAGTGTAACTGTAGTACTCTTAAATCCACAGAGAGTTGTAATGATAATTTTTAGCAATCAAGAAAAAACCGCTGATTTTGTAAAACTAACAATTTGAATAATATTTAATAACCTTTGAAAAACAAACAAAAATTATAGATTTACACTTAGACTTAGACTGGATGTGGTATCCAGGCCTGGTTCTAAGTACCTAGTATTTTTCGATGGCAAATTGTCAAAATAATTGATAACGAACGCTTGATTGTTTGTGGTAAACGTAAAATACCAACCAAAGCTAAAAAATCAGATAAGTAACAGGTGATAGAGAAATAAACGAAAAAAATATGATTTTGTTATAAAACAAACACACCTTTAAAGATGTGTTCCATTATGTGGCAAAAGTTTGTAAACTGGAACACGCAAACTCGGTAGAAAACCAGGATAATTACATTGTATTCTTAGAAATCCAAAGAGGACATAGATTATCCATTACAGACAAATATACAAAAAATCAAATTTTAAATGTATTAGTGTAGATTAGTAGGATTTACCCCACGAGGTATAATTGCTCATCGCCGAGGGCTTCCTGCGGATACTTCTGGATGGAATGAGATAGAGTATTTTATATTATGACACTCTCTGTCACTCCGGCTACATCTGTGCCAAAAATAAAGTTACCTTATTGCACCATTGCAACGTCAAAGAATAATATCGCTAGCGAAAATCTTATATCGCGAAAATTCTTACACTCCTTAGTTTCCCCGTTTACCTACGTATCACCAGTGGAAAATACTATTGTCGTGGAAACTCTCAGTCGGGATTTTTCAATCTCGGATTTTTTGACAGCCTCTTATGTTGTACCTGTGCCAGTGTTACTATTGATATGGCAATTCAGCGTTTTACGGAATTTGGATTAAACATATACATACAAAATACATGGCTAGGGTACCATCCGTCCGGACTTTGTTTGGACTTGTTATTTGTCCGGAACTTTTGACCGATGCAGCATTTTTTACAAATTAATAATAAATGTTGTAAGGAAGACTACTTAATCAGTCTCTCTTATGACAAGTTATGACGCATCTCAACTCAACTAAAAACAATCAACTTTCACTTTGAACTTTAAACATTTTCATAATGTATTTAATTTTGTGACTATCAAAAAACACATAGAATCATGGGCTTAGTACACAAACAGGTGATTTGAAATTCGGTTGAAAATTATATGAAGTATTCCAAAGCGAAACATTATTTCACGTGCGAACCATAGCATGTTCTTTTCGCAGTAGTTTGCAAATAGTTAAAATACGCAAAATATAGTAACATTATTCACGAGACCCGACAGTTAGATTTAGATTTGTTACCTTTCCCTTTATCTAGACTTATGTAGTGTGTGTTGTTGTCGATAAATACGAAGGTCATTCATTCGTGACCTGATTTATTAAATCACGGGACACAGGGCGATGGGCTGACTTCTATAGTAATTGTTTTCAACTTTATCAAACATTTTCATTGCCACGCGCTTGTGTTCCGACTAATGAATAAATAGTAAATGTTGTTTGGGTTCCATAGCCAAATGGCAAAATGGTCCCTTATAAATCCATCATATACTTCCGTCTATCCGTATGTCACAGCGTTATAATTCCGCTATCTTTGCATATGTAGATTGTGATGAAATTTTACAGGAAAGTCTTATGTGAACCACCAAACAGATTTGTAATGAAATTAAGAAAGAATATTTAGGGGTAGCTCCATACATTAAACTGAGGTACGAAATCGATATCAGCTATCTATTGATTTAATTTACTAAATGTGTCAGTTGAAAACATTACCAACTTAGGAATGATTCTTGAAACGTTGTTCTAAGCTATCAGTCTGGTGGGTTATTTAGTCATGTGGTTAGGGGGTCTAGTAAGCAACATTTACCTATGCTATGCATATGCATTTCTATCCGACAGCCAAGTTAAGAATAATTGAATTCGAGTCGCAACCGCTAGTGGCAGGTGTACAACGGCAATTTCGCTCGAAACCCGTAAATCGATGTAGAGTTTAGCCGTTTGACACAAGTACTTTAAAAAAAATACGGGTCAAACTGAGAACCTGCCTTTTTTTAAATTGGTTAAAAATGTAAGCGCTATTATCTGAAGTGTTTTCAGATCTAAAGTAGGGGCACTTGTGCGATGGCATGCTGTTTTTCAAAAGTGAGCTTTTTTTTTCACAAACCAATTGTTTAAGAACTTAGACGCATTCAACCCAGGATAATACTTAAAGAAACAAATTGTACTGAGATCGAAGTTCACGCTTGTGTGCGTTTGTTTTATAATATATCTAAGTATAAAGTTATATCTAAATAATTTTTTTTTATTTGGTTGGTACGTAGCTACACCTATTCATATTATTCAGTGACACTGTTGTGTGTCGCTGTCAAACTCAGAACATGCGAACAGCGTCATCTATCAATCAATAGTGAAAATTTATTAACTAAACCGGCACGTAGTTCAATTTATTGCCGCTTAAAGTACAACGACCTCATTCAATTTATGTAAAATTTCGAAAATTTAAAAAAGGCGCCCATTTCTTCATTATTGCTAGGTTAAGGGACATTTTGATATTGAAACAATATTTTTTAAGGGTCGGATACTTTTCTTTTTCAATAAAATAACAACCTAAATAACAAATCGATACACACAACGCCATCTATTGAAATGAATTAAAATCATTTCTGTTATGTTTGGGATAAGACCCCGTGTCGGTGGCAAAATTAATATTATCAAAAGAGTAAAAATGATAAAGCGTGTACACTTCTAATCCCAATATACATGTGCAACCGCAGAAGATAAACTTTTATCGACTTTCCGTTAATAGTACATGGTCTATCAAAAATATTACATGAAGTTGTTATAGACCGAGCAGCGGACTGTATAGGCGTGCACACACTAGCCCCCAAAAGGGCCGACGTTACGATTGAAAGAGCCCCGAGAAGGGCTTGTATGACGTTTGAGAAAGAAACAATAAAAAATCCGGTCATGTAACACTCCAACCACCTTTATTGTAGCAACCCCTAATTTACACAAACACTATTTTCTTACACTGCTATTTACAATTCACACCGCACTTATAAATAAAACTTCTTCTTTCTTCCAGATTTCTTCTTCTTCTTCTGCCCCTGTTCAAGAGGCTTTCTTGATCCCCGAGGCGCCAGGAATGCTTTCAGCTTTTTTTTTCTGAACTGACTAAGCAGTTGGCTGTTGCAGCCATTACTGCTTCACTGGACTTTTTTGGGCGAGTGTCAGAAGGAGCCTCAGTCCATATAGCGCCCAACGCTCAAGGGCTCCCTGCAGGGGGAGCCTCGGCTTGGGTTGTCGCTCTCGGGGGCGTCCCTTCGACCGGCGTGAGTCTCGAACCCGAAGGTGAGTAACCGCCAGGAGGGGAGTTCCCCATTACGCGGGTGCGGTTGCGACCGGCACTCTTTGATACCTCGTGTATCCTTGTGGGCGCCGACAAACCCGGGGATGTCGGCGTCGTGTTTGGAGGGAGACCCTATTGAGGGAGGTCGTTGAGACTAATCTCGCTATCCGGATAGCGAGATCGTCATCTGGGGCCTAACTATAGTTTTACGACCATGCCGAGGTCAATCGGGGGGATGATACGTTGTGGATTGCACAATTAGTCGATTCGGGTGATTTTGTGTACGCTCGAAAAAGCGGACTGCCAGGTCTTTGAAATATTGGGGAATCGTGGGGAGTTCGAAATCTCTGTGTAGGAGTTTGTGGAGATTGCGCTTGGATAACGCAAAGACTACGCTAGCATAAGCTAGTATGGGGCGGATGCAAGTTCTGTAAAGATTTAGCTTATTTCTAAGCGACATCTTACTGCACTTGCCTATCATGGGATAAAGACGACCGAGGACAAAAGCGGCTCGGTCTCTTACTATTTTGGTGTGATAGCGGAAGTTCAAACGCCTATCCAGGGCCACACCGAGATTATTGGTCTTGTTTTGCCAGGGAATGGCACGACCGAAGAGTGAGAGGGAAGATGGCCGCGGACCGCTGTAATATATCCCCCCCCTAGAGAAATATAATTTTATTAAACCGTTGAAGTTATAAAATTTGTTATGAAATAGACGTAACTTATCTAAGATTTTAATCCGTCCAGGCTCACCAATGCGATACCTGAATATGCTCGTAGGTTCTCGCTTGTCCTTCATGCTCACACCACGCTGAGTTCGCTTATCCGCTCCTGGAATTCGAAAATAAAAGTGTGTATATATTTGATTCATAATAATTAATAATAAAGAATTTAGAATCTAAGTTTTTAAAAAAAAAAAAATTTAAAAAAATATGAAATTATAAATCAACAAATATAATTACAAATATCAAGTTAGAAGTTAAGAAGCATTTTTAATTAATTGGACCCTTTATCCTTATCTCCAAACAGATATTATTAATTCTGCTTTTTTGTGATCACCAAATTAATTATGATAATTTGACCAATCATATCTGTTGCCCTTTCCTCGAGATTTTTAAAGAGAAAAAACCCGAATCTATTTAAGATCTCTACACATAAAGGCTGTCCAGTGACTCTATTTACTACGTAACAGAAAAATAAAACACTCATAAAAATAAGGAAAAAATATAAATTGAGTGTTTGGGGTAAACTAATTTTTAACTATTAGCGAGTTATGATGGGCCAATTAAAGGCCATAATCAAAAAAAAGGACGCTGAAAGAAAATTAGATTAATACACATTGAAATAAATTAACATAAAAGTACATAAGTGATTGAAACAGTAAACTAAATTAATTGAACTTTTCTCATAAGAAAACAAAATAGCCTAAATCAATTTTTCAGTGAGTTTGTGTTAAGTTCTCGTATTTTAGAACTTCACTGAAATTGGGCATTACTTAAGTACAATAAAATACCTAATTATTTAATCAATGTAAATAAAATAAATAATCCCTTACAATATATTTACGTAATAGAATAGAATTAAAGTAATGCCATACTAGTGAAAAGTTCAAATAGTAATTAATTATACTCAGCTTTTATGAATTTCAGCATTATAGTCCTGAAGTATCTCCAGTCCCATAGGTACATGACGTCTGCATCCCTTTGTCGATTCCCGTTGATCATTTACAGACAGCAACTCAAACAACAGATTTTACAAAATAATTAATAAATGAAGACACTATTTTATTATAATATTCATGGCTGAAAAGAAAATCTAATTATCAGAACATATTATCTATCATTCAAAATCTCATTAGAAATTCCGACACACAATACATCTCTCCTTATATACATCATACATCGCCTTAATTTTGTGATTATGTGTGATTGACAACGTATGTGTATAAAATCTTGTGTAATGATAAGTGTATGTGTAGAATATATATATATATATATATATATATGTAGTGTTTATTAATTAGACCCGTCGTTCCCGGACATACGCTAATGAAAATTCCTTTAGACATACATATTTCACACTTTAGTCATCAATAAAACATGCATTCGTCTTTAATACATACATCCTATTAAACTAAGTTATTCGAAGAAATTAGTGAATTAAATAAAAATCTAAAAATTAAAAGAAGAAATATATAACAATTAAAAAAAAAATGATACTGTTTACCAATTGTATGAAGAGCTCCAACCATCAAGATTTTACTTGTTAAAGTGCACAATTGTAAAGTTAAATTTTAAATTAATTAAATTAAATTGAATTAAACACTGTTTCTCGTTGACTTCACCAGACTACACTCTAATGCACTCTTTGGCTGACTCATTTGTATAAATTTAACTATCACGACCAATCGCCAACACTCCTCCTGGGTGACTGTCTTGTATAAAAAGAAGAGAACTCTCTCGCAGACTGCCTCAACTTCGTTCCCGCAAACGCTTCCTGGAAATCCTCTATACCAGCTATCGGCTCTGGAGCTTTTTTCTATGCATTCACGCGGTTCATAGATCTAATAAAACTGGTTATTTAACATCCCTATCTGTATCCTTTGTTTATACAAATTATGTGACAAACTGAAACTACACCGTATTTGTATATCTTTTAGGGATAACAACAAAATACAGTTTGAGTACGTGACTTTCTATAGTTTAACTTACCAAATTTTAGTTGGTCCTTTTAAAGATTAAATATTTTTCTCACAGTTTTATAACTTATTCTTACACGGCGGTGTAAGTCGTTGAAGCGAACTTTATTTTCGATAGTGGGAGCGCGATCGCGTCTGCGGCGGGCCGCGTTACGCTCAGTCATTAGCGACCTGATGTGCTGAGGCAGGATTAGGCGGGCTTTAGGAACGTTTCCTGGATGAGGAAAAACCGGACGTTTTTGGGACGAGAGGAATTGCGATAATTCCTCTCTTTGGTTTCGAAGACCGTTGGCGTTAAAGTAGCCTAAGGAGACGGAGCGGGGTTTTACGCGCGCAGTTGTGCAATCCATTTTGGTTTTTAAGTTTTGGGGACCACCCTGCGGAGGGCGGCGAACAACTCGCGATGCTTAGCCACGAAGCTTAGCATTTGATTTAGGTCGGGGCTGTACGTATTCGGCGTACACGACCTCAAAATAGTCTGGGTCTAGAGCCCAAGAAACCTAAAGGAGAATATTAAGGTGTTGCTGCTGCTCGGTCGTCTGAGCGGCGTTGCGGGGCAGCGCGAGAGAGGGGCGCGGGGGGGCAAGGCACGTTTGCGCGAGAGGTGCCCTTCGCATAGGCGCTGGACGCGGGATGTCCCGGGACATGAGGGGGACGGAGTAGGGAATACCTGTGACTGAGACGGGCCCAGGGAGTGCAGACAGAAGTTTGTCTGTCTCTTTAGACTTACCCGCGCCGACTAGCGCTGAAGGACGGCTCCCAGCGTTGACGGCAGGAAGGGGAGAAAGCACGAGCACGAGCAAGAGCATAAATTATAGTCGATTACTCCTCTGATAACATTTTAAAGACTTCTGTTGCGGACGGCTAGGCGCGGCGCTATGCGTATATAATTGTATAGATAGATAGCTACTTATCTCTAATGAATTGTAAATAAGATAACCCTTGTGCCATCTCGTCCCTCCACTCCGGTAGCTGATGTGACCCTCGGTCTCTCGCTACCCCGTCGCCCCCCCCCCCCCCGACCCTAGCCCCCCCCGGCGACCGCTGCCTTGTCTCCGGAAGCCGTAATATCCGCTGAGTCGGCGATGTCCTCTAATGAGGACGACGAAGGCTTCAAAGTGGTTGGCCTGGGGACCAAAAAGGCTTCGGCGGCATCCACTCAAGAATCTTCTCCCCCTCCCTCCGAAACGCCTCAAAGCGCCTCGCGCTTCCCCCTCCCCGTCCACCTCGGCGGCCAGCCCTGAGCCATCCGCCATGGACACCACCCCCGCCGCCACCTCTTCGCCGGCCGACTGTCCCATTTCGCTGCGCGAAATGTCTTCGCGATCACGCCACTCCGGACTGTGATCGCAACCGCGATAACGCATGCGACCCGGTCGCTTGCGTACTCTGTGGGAGAGTACTCGTGCCTGCTTACACCCTCCAGCGCTAGTCGACGCGACCAGGTCTAAAGCGAAAGACAAACTTCTTTCTGCACTTCCTGGGTCCGTCTCAGTTACGGGTATTCTCTACCCCGCCCCCCTCATGTCCTGGTACATCCCAAAAACCGGACGTCTTCCTCATCCAGGAAACGTTCCTAAAGCCCGCTGTCCGCACCCCTTCTATCGCGAACTATCGCACCGTCCGTAATGATAGAACTGCCTCCAATCTCGGAGCCACTCTCATCTATTACAGGTGCTCCCTGCATTGCTCCCCTATCGATCCTCCGCCACTAACGAATATAGAAGCATCCGTCTGCCGCTTAGCGATGACCGGCCATCAGCCGATCATCATTGCATCGGTTTAACTCTCTCCCTTAAAAGACTTGCCTCTTGCACTTGCGTCATTCTTGCCGGCGACCTAAATTGCAAGCACCGCCGCTGGAACTCTTCAGTAACTTCACGGAGAGGCAGACTCCTCGACGATTTAGTTGACAGACTAAACTTTGACATCATCGCTCCCATGACGCCCACTTACTTTCCCCACAATACTCGGAACAACCCTAACGTACTCGACATAGCACTTCTAAAGAATGTAAGGCTAAGCTTTTGCTCTATAGATGTGCTTGACGAACTTGACTCGGACCACCGCCCTGTTCTCCTCCGATTAGGTTCCCCTTCGAACTCTCCTCTCGACACTAGAACCGTGACGGACTGGGATAAATTCGGGCAATGGCTCGAAAATCCCAGCTCGCCACATCTAGATCGCATTCCCAATATAATCTCTTCCGCGACCGGCTTAAACGTAGCTAACGACTCACTCACTAGCCACCTGACCGCCACCGTTGGCGAGTGCTCAAGACAAGTGCCGGTTGGTGATTATCACCACCTAATTTCGGTGATCTGATGGAGAACATTTCTTTTTCTCACCAAGCTTATTGGCACTTAGTCAGAGCTTTAAAATCAGACACCGCCAACTCTCTCCCTCCGTTAACTCGTCTCAACAACGTTCCCGCGTTCTATGACAACGAAAAAGCGGATTGCCTAGCGTTTAGCCTCCAAGCCCAATGTGCATTAAGAACACAAACACACTCAATGGAAAGATGCAATTGTTATAGGCATCCATAAGCCAGGCAAAGCTCGTACCGAGCCGTCCTCCTATTGCCCTATAAGTTTACTAAAGGCCCTTGGTAAACACTACGAACGCCTCCTCCTCGCTCGCCTACGGAACGCTATAGTCTCCAGAGGCATTTTAATAGACGAGCAGTTCGGCTTCCGTGCCAAACACTCATGCGTTCATCAAGTCCTTCCGCATCACGGAGCATATTCTCACTGGCTTCCAACCAGTATTAGGTAAGCCCCGCCACACGGGCGCTGTCTTCTTCGATGTAGCGAAAGCTTTCGACAAAGTCTGGTACAACGGTTTAATTTTTAAACTTTCAGTTGCCAGATCGTCTCGTGCTCATCATACGAGACTATTTGTGGAATCGTAGCTTTCGCTACAAAGTTGAAGGCACTCTATCTTCCCCCCGTCCCATAGAAGCAGGAGTCCCGCAAGGGTCCGTGCTCGCCGCCATCTTGTACCTTCTGTACACCAATGACATCCCTAAAACGATAGTTACCCAACTAGTCCTCTTTGCGGATAATACCGCTATCTATATCACCGATAAGCAAGTGAGTCGAATCACTAAGAGACTCCAAACCGCTATCACCGCCCTAGGCGAATGGTTTCGGAAATGGAGAATCGAGGTGAATCCCGACAAAAGCTCTGCCGTTCTCTTTACCTCTGGCCGCCTTCCGCGGCTTTCTCCCCTCTCTCTCTTCGGTCGTGCCATTCCCTGGCAAAATAATACCAAATATCTCGGTGTGACCATGGATAGGCGTTTGAACTTCCACGACCACACCAAAATAGTTAGAGACCGAGCCGCTTTTGTCCGCGGTCGTCTTCATCCCATGATAGGCAAGTACAGTAAGATGTCGCTTAGAAATAAGCTAAATCTTTACACAACTTGCATCCGCCCCATCCTAGCTTATGCTAGCGTAGTCTTTGCGTTATCCAAGCGCAATCTCCATACACTTCAGACCCCCAAAACCGCTTTCTCAGAGCTGCCTCCGGAGCCTCCTGGTGTGTCCGCAATGCGGTCCTACACAGATATTTCGAACTCCCCACGATGCCCAAATATTTCAAAGATCTGGCAGTCCGCTTTTTCGAGCGTACACCAAATCACCCGAATCGATTAATTGTACAATCCACAACGTACCAACCCCCGATCGACCTCGGCATGGTCGTAAAAATATAGTTAGACGGCCGCGGCACGTACTAACGGCCCCAGATGACGATCTCGCTATCCGGATAGCGAGATTAGTCTCAACGACCTCCCCAATAGGGCCTCCCTCCAAACACGACGCCGACGTCCCCGGGTTCGTCGGTGCCCAAACGGATACACGAGGTATCAAAGAATGCCGGGGCGCTTCTCGCCCACACTCAATCACAACCGGGTGCGTAACGGGGAACTCCCCTCCTGGCGGTGACTCACCTTCGGGTTCGAGACTCACGCCGGTCGAAGGGACGCCCCCGAGAGCGACAACCCAAGCCGAGGCTCTCCCCGCGGGGAGCCCTTGAGCGTTGGGCGCTATACGGGCTGAGGCTCCTTCAGAGACTCGCCCAAATAAAGTCCGGTGAAGCAGTAATGGTCCCATAAAATCCCCCCCGTAAAATCCCATTAATATTATAAATGTTTGGATTTTTGGTTGTTTATAACTTAATCAAGCTGCAACCACTGGATGGATCGGGATGAAAATTGGCACACGTATGGGCTAGGTCCTGCAACAGGACATAGGCTATTTTTCATCCCGGGAAATTCAAAAGTTCCCGCGATTATAACTATAACGTTTGTTACTCAATCCTGCCGGAACGGAGCATCCAATGAGGATCAACGCTAAAATTCGCGTTTTGAATGTTTTATTAAAGTCAATGAAAAATCCAAAACATTGGTGTAATTATTTTTGGCATAAGACCAAAAATGAGTTAGTAGCAATCAAATGAATGCGCTGGTCATTGAGTTGCCACGGCGAAGAGTTCGTGACGTCACTGTGGCCGTCTCGTCGCCCAAGTTAGCTGTTATAGCGCACAGTGTTTATGTTTGGTTAATGGTGTTGTTTCAAACAAATGAAATTTCCAATTTGTGTCTAGTTTAGTTTTTTAACTACACTTGAGAGCATAAAAATCGACCAACCCTTGATTTTTTTTAGTTTTTTCGGCTTTTTAAGAAAACTATCATACAAATATACAATATACAGGGTCTAATTAAAGCTTATTTCAGTACCTATCCAACGATATTAAATTGTGCATATAAAGAAACACTAATTAGCTTTTTAAGCCGGTAATTATCAACCCTAACGAAAATTACTAAAAACAATGAAAACAATATGTAAATGTTTATGAAAGGTTATATTGAAAAAAAAAATTACAAAAAATCTAGGTAACTAGTGTTCCCTTCCCTTGCCATGATGACTTCTCCCATCCGGTTTCTTATTGATCTCATGAGCATAATAATGAATGCCTGTGGAATGGCGTCCAATTCTTCCTGCACGGCTTATTGCAGCTCACGTTGGAGACACGTTGGAGCTGTAGTTCTCGCCCGAATTCTCCTTTTTAGCTCTGCCCACATATGCTGATTAGGCTTTAAGTCAGGACTCCGCGCTGGCCACTCCATTACTGGAATTCCGACTTCCTGAAGATACTGCCGCAGTATTGCTGCAATATGTGGTCTGGCATTATCTTGCATTAAAGTGAAGCCGTTGCCAATAAATCCAGCAAATGGGACCACATGCTCTTCGAGGACTTCACTGACGTAGCGTTGAGCAGTCAATCCCCCTGATCCACGGTTCTGGGACGCTCCGACGATGAAAACAAGTTCCGTCTTTGCTTCTAGGGAAATCCCACCCCAAACCATGCACGAACCTCCTGCATAAGTGACACGTTTGCAGGATTGGGCAAATCGCTCTCCCGGCCTTCTGTATACTCTTCCCCGCCCCTCATTACCAAATAAACATATTCTGCACTCGTCTGAGAACAGTACGGCTTGCCATTAGTCAATAGACCAATTTAGGTGTTCTCTGGTAAACCGAAGTCGGGCTTTTCGATGCGCTGCGGTCAATTTCGGGCCGTTGGCTGGTCTGTGTTCCCTCAAATTAGCTTCAGCGAGTCTTCTTCTGACGGTCGCCCGACTCGCACTGACGTTTGTTGCCGATTGGAGTCTCTGCCCCAGCTGAACTGCGTTGAGGCGACGATCCCGGAGAGAAGTATTGACGAGGTACCGGTCGTCACGCTGGGTAGTGGCTCGGCTCCGGCCAGATCCGTGTCGACGAACATAGCCACCAGTAGCCAGAAACCTCTGGTATTCACGACGTACTGCAGATCGGCTCAGGTTAAGTTCTCGAGCCACTTGAGATTGATTGTGGCCAGCTTGGATTAATGCAACAGCTTGGACGGCTTCTTGAGGCGTGGTGTCCATTCTTCGAGGTTGTAAGTCAGATATAATGCAGGAAATGTTCACAGGAAGAGCGCAGACAACTGATAGAAAGTTTGCCGATAACAGCCTTTTTATACCTTAACAAGCTTCTGCCAGCGGCTTCGCCCGCCCTAAATTGCGTTATCGGCGTAGATTCTTACAGCAACTCCTTAATTATAGAAAAAAAACAAACAATCAAATCTTTCCTCTTTAATCGCATAATATATTCGTGTCTGTGAAACCATGGCAATACACATACTAAATTTCAACCCAATCGGTCAAGCCTTTTAGTAGTTGACATACCGACACGAGCGCCACCTACTGGGTCCAATTTTTTTTTTAAATTCTTACTACCTGATGTCCTATTACCCGTTTTCCCGTAGGATTGAAGCATTTTCCCGCGGTAAAAAGTAGCCTTTGTTCATCAGGGATAATGTCGGCTTCTAATGGTAAAAGAATTTTTCAAATCGGTCCAGTAGTTTCGGAGCCTATTCAATACAAACAAATTTACATACAAATCTTTCCTCTTTATAATATTAGTATAGATTAGGCTCGCAGCCGCTTAGTGAGATAACGTGCGAATTTTTCCGCTTTCGGTTTTCTCCATCTAATTGGTTGAGTTTACTCTCTATATGCTCAAATTATTATAATTATATTATCATTGTATAAGTAATTAATCCAGGTGTCTATACATGAAAAAAATGGAGTAAATAATAATGCAACAAAAAATGTAAGGGGTGGTCGATTTTTATGCTCTCGAGTATATTTATCAATACTGTATAGTGCTTCGTCTATTAAAATGCGCGATAAACTTTTTTTAATTTGCCAATAGGCCCAAAACTTCGAAAAAAATGGTGTTACGTTATAAAAGAGATAATAAAACCCCACTCTTGTCCCACGCTACAAGACATTGCTGTGAAGTTTCGATACTTCGTTTCGATGTACGTACAACACCTTCTCCCTAACTTTCAGATGCCGATCTGTTTTAAAATAAATGAAGCTATCAAATATCTAAGAACCAAATATAACTTTTTTGGTGTAGATCCAAGTCATTGTTTTAGCGAGTCTGCAAAAAACTAGCCATTGACAACCAATATTCAATATTTATGTCGTATATTTGCACGTGAATTTCATAGTTAGTCTCACTATAAGTATAGTGCAAGGATAGTTGCTTTTGTTCAAAATCCATCCATTGGTAATAGGTATTGAAGTACTATAGGTATGGTCTGACAAAGATCTTTTTGCTTCTGGCCAAAAGCTGTACTAATGCCAAAAGTACCAGTAAAGTGTTACCATATTTAATATTTTACTATCCCGCCTATACCTAAACAAGTACCTAATGGCATATTAATATCGTACATTTCGTCATTGCTGTTTGAGAATTTCAAAAAAAAATTAAAATACTAACATTATTATGAACTCATATGTACATAAGGATTGGATTCAAAGACCAAAAAATCCAAAGACTATTTTTAACCCGATCAAGAGTTTTCGCATGTTCTACGGGAATGGCAATTTTAACCACAATGTCTCCTTGAAACCTAAAATTTTTTGTATGAAATTTAACATTTCTACCGTTTTGTAGTCGGATTTTTGTACTCTTTGCTACTATCTAATTATTAAATCAAGCTATTCTAATTATTAAACCAACTTTCATTTTAAGCAATCAATACACCCTTTTAAAACTTGCAAACGTGTTAAAACAATGGTCACTTCCTGATTTTTTATTGCATTAAATACAATAAAAAAATTCCGTAAGGTAATGTACTAGATAAAAGCAAGTTTTATAGCATTTTTTTATAATCCTTTACATACTATAGTTTAGCCACAAAATGTGCACTTACTCGATCTAGCCTATAACACGAGCGCGCGCTGTATATTCAGTCACAGTGACGTCACACGTAGTCGCGGCTCACTAACTTTTAGAGGCAGGGACGTCCCCAGTTTATTATTTAATATCCCTTATAATTTTACCTTCCGTAAGTCGCAGCCTGATGATTTTGCCATCCTTGCATCGATCCTGATTTTTAGTGCAAATATAACTATTTGTGGGCAATTCTACCGATTTTGCGTTTTGAAGTTTGAGAGAATTATTATACTTACCTACATCATGAGAAAAACAACTTGGTGAGGTAGGATTTGTGAGGATCATAAGAGACACCGTAGATAAGCCAAAATCAAATTGTTGTAATTAAACCAGATTCAATTTACAACTTATCTTCATTCATCTCATTTTATTACTTTTTTTTAATGACCATGCCGGAAAAACGTGGCCATGGACACTATTTTCGTCAGCACGGCTTCCGGTCGCGAACCGGACCGATGATTGACAGTCAGAAAACTTATCTAATATCACCGCTGTCGCTAATATAGTTTTTTTGAGAAGATTATTATGATGTATGGTACCATCTAAAAATTTCAGAGAGGTTTTTTAGTGGCGTAAAGCTAAACTCTATAATGAAATGTTAATCCATGTAGGCGCGGTCGCAGCACAAGATTTGGGGGGGTGATCTAAGCTCAAGTAGCGTTCCATAGGCAAACTGCACTAGTAAAACATACATGACATCACACTTGTTTTCCGCAAGGGTAGTCAGTTACGGCAGACTTCCACTTGTTACGATTCTTGCACACTTCTTTTACTTTCACCAGTGTTGTTAAAGCGTTTGTCGATTGTAACATACTCTTAACATCACTGTTTCTAAGAACACTCCACTATATTGAAGTATGTTCGAGGAGTTCATTATCGACCCTTCCATTTAATTTGTTTCGTACATCGTTTTTAATTCATCATTTTTACAAGCCTTATGCCTCAACATACATAACTTAATAGGTACTTGTCACTATCTATACCTTTTTTCCTCTACAGCGCTCTTATATCACTCTGCATCTTATCCTTTCATTTAAGTAACGCGCCCACATGCACTTCTCAATGCTCTCATTTCTAAAGATTTTATAGGACCTCCATAACTTTTCATTCTGTGACGGTTTTATTCCTTTTAAAAACCATGACTGATGAAACTTACATTTATTTTTATTCATTTCCTTTTCCCTACATAATTTTTACTATGCCTTATTCCATAAAGCTGGTACCATTGCGCGAATCGCCCAGTTATCAGCATAGAGGAGGTACTTGAATAGTAATTTTTTTTTCCTGAAATCAGATTTCTTCTGTTTCAAATCCAGGAACTTAGTTATCAGATATCGCGGCAAAAGCTGAAATAATCTAAGAACAACGGTTCCAATTACACGCGGCAAGGTATACATCCCACGGAACGAAGATCCAAGTGATTAACTAAAACGCCACTTTATCGAGGACGATGACCAAAGCAAGATTAGGCTGACTCTGGAACAGCTTAGAATTACAAAGTCCATGCTACTGTCGATGACTGAGCTTCTAAAAGTTAGTGAAGCTTCAATTGCTTCAAAAAATAGCAATGCTCTTTAGTGTCGTCATCTGTAAGTGCAGTACCACTGGAGATTTAGAAGGAGAGTGTGGTGGTCTTATTCTTCAACAAGGGAGACTAAACCTTTTTTAGTACTACCTTAGCGATAGAGGGACTAGTTAAGGCATTTGACAAGCTTTTCAAGTCTTCTCGTCACCTGCAGCAGAGTCTAAAGACAAAGGTCTTTGACCAGCGCAGGGCTAGTCCACATGCTCAAAGTTACGTGCTAAGGCAAGTTAAGACGAATCGGATATGAGGACTTTCGGATCGACATAGCTTGCAGAATCAGCGAGCTGAAGAGGCAGTAGTAGGTTATATCTACACTAATATTAAAAAGGTTTATGTTGAAAAACATGAATTGTAATTTAAAAAAAAAACTACTTATGTCATGCATAAAGATACATTTGTTCTACGATTATCCTTAAATGTTTAAAAAAGTTTTAAAAAGTCCTCCTGACGGAGACGGGACGGGCCGCAGTCAGATATAGGCATGGAAAAGCAGAGGAAATCAAGAACTGGGGTGCCATAAAGAACACTAATATTTAGCATTGGACTGAATATCAACTGATATGATGATGAAGGAATAGGTGGTGGGTGACGATACGCATTTCTGTTAAATGCCTTTTTTAATGTAAAACCCATCTATGTATGGGGGACACAGTTAACCAAAGCATTTTATATGCTAAAGTTATTTTACATATTAAACTGAAACTTAAACCTTAACTACAAGTTGAAATAATGTTTTTGAAAAATAGAATATATGTTTGAGACGTCTGAGATTTATTTTAGCAGGATAGAGCACACATTTTTTAGCAGGATACACACTTCTTCAAATCCAAATTTTTAGGCCTTTAGACCTTCCTGAAGTCGCCGTGCTTATTAGCAAAACACGCAATTAAGAGCGTAAAGAGTGTTTTTCGCCTATGTTGCCAAATTTTTATATCTATTGGTTGTTACATCGTGCATCGTACATCGTAGTATACGAATCTTCGGCCTCTTTCCAAGACTTATAGCTGACTCTTTTACGATAGTGGAAGTAGAAAAGTCCACATACAAAATGAGAATAAATTTATTTGGAACATTATAAATTAAACATTATACATTCTCAAAATTAAACTAATTACAATAAAATGTATAAATTAATTAAAAGGAAATATAAACATCTATTAGACTAGACTCATTTAATATTGGTTTTAAGTAATTAAAATAATAACTAATACATATGTGACACTTAAATCCATCATTGCTTAAACCATTAAAAGAATTTCCGGTTCACCATATCGGGGCCCACATCTTCATACTCCTCCTTGGTCATCCAGAAGCCGTCGAGGATTGAGAGAGAGGCGAGTATGGAGCCGCCAGCCCAGGTGGCGTGCTGCCTCGAGCTAGTCGCTTCGACGGGACTGCGCCGCCCGAGCTGTGTCCGCTGAGCCAGCTCAGCAGTCAGGCGCTCTGCCAGGCCGGGGAATAGGCTGGATCCGCCCGATAACACCACATTGCTGTACAGCAGTGGCCGGTACTCCAAGTCGCAGCTGTCATATCAAAAATACCTGTTCCAATCATGGCTAGCTTAAACATAAAATTTATTTGTACATCTTTAGGGTTCCATACCAAAATGATATAAAGTTCGGTGTCCGTATGTCTGTATTTCTATATCTGTATCGCTTCCTTTACGAACCCATTGACTACTAAGACGTATCGCCACGATGAAATCAGTCACCCATTATAAGGCATTTGCCATGTCCACTTTCTTTAGGACCTTTTCTTGAAAAAGGATTTCATCAAGAATGAGCCCCTCTCTGGGTGATTTCTGCGACCAAATCCATGTGGCCCTACTCGCGATTCACCGCCTTCCTTAGCCCGACCTTAGCGTTGTGGTCCCCTATAGCAACAAAGTAGCTAGTCTAGGTGGTATTATTGGGCTTTGACCTGTAGGACGTGGGCGCATAGATCTGTACGACCTTCAGAGAATATCTCAGGGTCAATTTAAGTACTCTTTGGACACACTACGGGTTTCTAATACGTCGCCTATGGCAAACAATTTGTTAATCAAAAATCCAGTCCCACCCTGGGACCACTGATCACCCTCACGGTAAAATAGGTGGCCAGACTCCAACGTTATCGTATTTTCTCCCTCTCTTCTCACTTCGGACAAGCCATAAGCCACTTAATTTATTTTCGCGGCTCTTCCTCTAGACCGCCTAAGTGCGTAAGTTTAACACGCATAAGTTAGGGCTCATTGCACTAGGATGATAATTATAGCGGATATCTGAAAACCTTGTATACCGATTTTGTTTAAAACCATTTGTGGTGCATTAGAAGTAATCATAGAGCTCATTTGAATAATGATTATGATTTCTTTTGGTTTTCTGAACTTACAGTTTCAAAGTGTAACGGGAGGGAGACAAAAATTTCAATTTTTGACCAATTGTGTCCATTTAATATAAAATTGTATAAAAGTGAAACGTACATGGATTTTCCAAAGAAGAAATTGACATTGCAAGTTAGATAAGTAAAACATATAAACATATAACTAAAAAAAGCGCATATAAAACTCTATTCAGCTAAAAACAAAAAATGTTATTACATTTTTCTTTCAGGATTGCATTATTTTCCTATACAGTTTTCCTTAAATACTTTATTATGAATTATAACGTCAAATTAAAACCGACTTACATGCTACATAGATATGAACTTACAAAAATAATTGGTTCAATAAATTACCATACATACCTATCGATGCTTGAGCAGAGGACGTCAGTCAGCCCTGAGCCAGCGAGGTCCCATAGCGCCGGACGCAGCAGTAGTTCAGGACACTGGAACCGCTCGCAGCCCAGGACCACGTGCTGACCATCCGGCAGCTGGAACCGAGTCTCACACTCTCCTGAACTAGCTGCCACTGACAATCCCTCCTCGTAGTCCTTAGCCACGTAACACGTTTCCGCCTTCAATCAAATTTTAAGCGTGACAAAAGACGTCAGAAGCAGTATTTCATATATGTTACAAATTCTTTATGGGATACAATCGGAGTACCAATCGTGAGCCCATTGCTGGACGATAACACTTAGTAAGGTTACACTAAGCTTAATGTCGTTAATCTTAGTAAGCTTATTTTATAATGGCTTTAATGATGACGCTAAGCCTAACGATACGCCATTATAAAATAAGCCCAAAAATTAAAGTCATCCGTTATAATAAATTAGACACTCTGTGTCTCCAGCAGTCATCTAGATACAAAAATTGATTTGCCTTTCTAATGTTCATAGTTAACAAGAAACCCAAATAGTTTTGCCGTGTCGGCATGGCTCAGAAACCATTAGCACTAGAAAGCTGTAATTCGGCAAAGTTCTAAATATTCATTAGGTCGACAAAATACACATACGCTTAGGTTGTGGAATGAGCTCCCAGCCAAGGTTTTCTCTAAGAACTACAGTATAGGGTTCTTCAAGAAAGAAGTTATTTGGAGCGGCGTACTGAATATGCATTTGATTGAAAATCCAATGTCCTGCCAGACGCCCGCCGCGTGGTTTTGACATTCACAAGAAAATGCAACAGTCTATTTGGAATGGTGACGTATGGTCTGTAGCTACCGTTGAAGCACTCACCTTTATCCGTTGTAACAAATCTCGCTCCCGAGGCGTTGTAAAAGAATATCCCTTGGCCTGCAATAGATGTTGCAGATAGTCAGAGAGCAGGTCCCCAGTGATTGGAGAAGAGCGGACTGCATGCAACAGCGGGAACCCCTCGAATACAGGCGCGATGCAAGTGGTGGCATGGCCTAACTCCAGCAGCGCGCCGCTTGTTCGTCCACTTGCGTGCAGCGCCAGCGCCGGCGAAGAACCCAAGTACAGACCTCGCACCGTAAACGACTCAAACAGGATCTCTGACATTTTCTCTCTATAACCAATTAAAGATAAGGTTGAGTCCAAAAGTGCGAGGCAGCACCTTGCCTCAAAGCAAGGGTACAAAATGGAGTGATTCTAATTATAAATAACTTAATTATGGGAATTAGGTCAGAGGAGCTGAGTCACGATGTGCATTATAATGGATGAGTGCAAATCACAAAAACTTCTCTTAGTCCCCAGTCCTACAACACGATGAAACGGACATTCACACGGTGATTCCAAAAATGCTAAAATGTCCGTATCTCTCCTCATTCTTATCCTCTTACTACATTATTTAACAATTGAGATATTTTGAAATATACTCATAACATAACGTAATAATCAGTAATGAAAGAAACCCCCAATGAGACAATTTACCGAGAACTAACCGATATTAGATAATCTCTAACTTATCGTTTTTCGGCATCAGCGGACTGACAGCATGCATAAGTCGGTAGTTCTCTGGCGGCACAAGTAGCTTGGAGTAGAAAGCATGGTGCCAGAGCTTCTGTAGCTCGTCCCAGTTCGTGACCTGCGATCCCTGCATGGGCCAGCATAGCAGGGACACCCCGCGCCGCATCACCGCCTCGCGCCCACAGAACACATCTGGAAATCCATCCGTGAAACCGGCACAGCGAAACCTGTTGACATTAATCGACCTATATGTCAGGAACATTTAGGACATCTGCAATCGCCATAATCGTCGTGCTGTACTGTAGCTAGTGTGGATGTAAAGACTTGAAACGAATCATGATAATAGGGACCAAGGATTCAACTGACTGTTTTGAGTGAAAATCTTTAGCGGCGCTAGATTAAAATAAACCTTAATGATATCTTCGTAAGGCTTCTTCCGCAATAGTATGGTATTATAAACATATTATAATGTGACCACAGATTTTGAAATAAGCTTATTAATTATTTTTCTAATTAAAATTATGACCTCCTTTCTCAAAACAAGCTATCACTTTTTTGCCCTGACTAATAATTATGTTATTCAAACCCTCTGGTTTTCTGAGCTGGTGGCAGAAACTAGAATCACTTAGTATTCTATACTAATTTAACAAATTGTGTATGAAACTAGCGGCACTATTCGGAACTTTGGCTTTTTTGTAATCAAAACCCGACGGGGCTTCTGACTAAAAAATATTTTTAGTAGGTAGGTATCTCATTGACCTCTATCTGCAAATGGACCTCTTTTTCAGTACAAACCCTCTGGCTATACGATGTGGACGTTAAAAAAGCATTTGCCGATATCAATAAAATCCACATCTATAAAATATCCGGTAGGTATACATTACTTTACAATCAGTTCGTCTTTGTTCAATTTTACCTGCCGACTACGCTTGGAAAAACACGTCGAGGGAACGCCTCCCCGGCGAATCCCGCCTTCGTATTTAGGGAGCCTACATCCAGCACCACTACGGCATCAGCCCCGCCCGCCGACATGACGACCAAACAAGCTGCTTAGTCACATTGACAGGTCCTTGACTCGGAGCCAACGAGACTTAACTTGAAACGTTTTTTTTTTATCTTTTCAATTTCATAATAAATATTGCTTTCTACATAGTATTGCCATTGGCGTAGCTATGGTTTTATTCCTAGGCAAGGGGCAGCCAGGGGTGGCCTCAGTCTTATAAATTTTACCAAGCACGTCAGATATTAGTTTATTAGTAGAATTTAAAAGAATAATTATAAAAACAATCCGACTACTAAACAATTTAAAAAAAAACAAGTCGTGGACGTTAGATTGCTTTGTAGCTATAAATGCATATGCGAAATAAAGCAACCATAACAGTCAGGAACCGTTGTTCCCAATAGACCCAATTCTAGAGCGGCTCAATCCTACTCTTCTTTCAAACAATTTGCCCTGACTGTTATGATCGCTGTATACCGCGTAATTTTATGTTTTTTTACTTGGTTTTACCTTTTTAGTTTTTTAGTAATAAGGTTTTTTGTTTTTTTGTAATAATTAATTTTTATTTCAAACTTTTGGTGACACACATTATTAGAGTTTGCCATATATGTACAATATATGGAAAATTACATTTTTTTTTCTTTTATTATAAATTTGTTCTGTTTTGAAGATAATCATAGAATTAGGCTATCAAAGTTATTAAACTACAGTAACTTAATTAAATCGTCAAAATGAGATAAAAATGTTTTTTTAGAAATTGCTGACTGATTAAAATTGGGTTTGAGCAATTCCTGAAGACGCATCTGACAAAGAGGTTCATAAGTTTTCTGGAAGTATAAGTCTGTAAAAAAACTAAAGCCCGGCTACTAAAAAATACGCTTTAAAATGTCTAAAATTGTTATGTACAAACTATAACTAAACTATTAAAAATGTATGCACAGTATATCACCGCAAAGAGATCAAAGCTGTCTTTTTAGAATTAATAGATTTGAAAGTTTTGAATATTTCATCAGGGGTGACTCATCCGTATCTGTATAAAATACCCATTTTCCCAACAAAACTCTAGATTCCATCAGTATCAGGACCTCGTTAAATTCATATGAGATCACTCCGTAGCTAAACCAGGATAATTTACCCACCTCTTAAAAATATATGATAACAATAATTATTCCGGATAGCTCGCCTGTGTTTGCTTTTTAATCTGTAGTAGGTATTTTCCTACTCGCATCTATACAGTAAGGGTGCGTTTCCACTGTGCGTGCTTTTACGTCTTAACCCATTCACGGCCAACGACCACGGTGTGTCCTTTTGTTTCGGCCCGTGATTATAGCCCGGACACTTAATTTTACCTGACCAAACAAGAAAACTACTCTACACTCGCGCACATAACGAAATAAGCAACTTTTTAATGCTTGTATGTGCTTACCCAGATGACCGCAGACTACTATGCATGGTGACGGAAATACGTCAAAGCACGCACGGAAACCGGCTTAAGAATATAGATTTTAAACCACAGTAAAAACAATAGGACAGATTGGTCAATTAGCAGCTTTGGTTGACTGAACAAGAAATGATAAATTACATTTAAGTATTAAGTAACACTAATGGAAAATAAAAGTTTTAGATAAAGTTGTCTTTCACTGTCTGAATATTTCTGTCACATCGAATATGATTAATGTTTTGCTACACATTCGTTATATTTAAAGGAAATACAAAAACATTGAGGCTTTAAGATGTTAGACGTGCGTGTTTTAATTGTGACCATGTATTTAACATTAAGGATTACATGCATCATAATCGACACAACCGAAAAACCCAATATGTCACTATGTATCGATAGAATATTTGAAAAACAGTATAAAAAACGACACGAAATCACATACGTCGCTACGGATTCCGGAGATGACCAAATACTGAAAACGATACACACAAAAAGCTTTGTATCTGTGATCGCTAGAGAGCCATTTAAAAAAGTCAAAACTCTGAACAGAGGTTACCTCATAAACGCGGCAGACTCTGTAAAGTTTAAAAATACTTTAGCAAACCTCACACGCGAAGAATCATGGAACCCAGAGGCAATATTTTTCATTTTCATCCATTCCCTTATACAAAATGAACTTAGAGACATTTTTGACAAATTACTATTCATGCACGCTAAAAATGTTTTAGTTATAAATGCAACTGATTCCGGAGAAATGTTTTCTTACGACCCATTTGAACACAATGGCTGTGGAAAACGATACGATAGCATAGTTTACCATGGAAAGTGTTTACAGACCGTTAATACCACTGATATGACTAACTTATTCCCAGACAAAGCAAGTCTTCAAAACTGCACACTGATTGTTGCAGCAGCTGACTGGCCACCTTTTAGTATTAACAATGACATGCAAAAGAAAAACATATCAATTCTTGGAATTGAGCAATACGTGTTGGAGCTCATGGGAGAAGTAGAAAACTTCAAAGTCAACTACAGTTACGTTGTTGAAATAGACGATTATCCAACGGTTAACTCAGATATGGTTGCTCAAGGAAGTTTGTTATTAGTGCAGAATAATAAAGTAGATATTGCTTTGGGCGGTATGATATTATCAAAACACCGAGCTTTTGCTTTTGACTATCTCAGTAGCCACCTCTCTTATGAGGACGAACTAAGGTTTTACGTACAGACTTCAGACATTATCTCAAATGTGAAAATGACCTATTTAGAATTCCAAACAGTAGTTTGGGTACTGTTAGCTGTGTGTTTTGTAGTATACGTAGTTATAGTAATAGTTTTAATTCGCGAAAAAGACACGGTATCGATAATATTGAATATGTGGGGTAATTTGTTACAACTAGGATGGCCGGTTCGAACAAAATTTGTTATAAAATGTGTGATTTTGTTTTGGGTTTTTTTCTGCTATTTGATAAGTACCTTTTATCAGACAACCCTGTTCAGTTTCACAACACATCCAGTGAAGAATTATCAGATTTCAACGGAAGAAGATTTAAACCAATACAAAGTTAAACCGTGTATTGCACATTCGATGATAAATTATACAGATCATCTATATAGCAGCGATGTTAATGAAATTGGCTGCGAGGAAATGTTAACCAGTATTCACACAGTTAGCACTAAATACAACAAATTCGCGATTGCGCCACATTTTTTGTATTCTTACAATAAATATGAGTTTGTTGACGAGTGGGGAAACTCGAAAATATATCCAATTCCTGAGACTGTTCATAAGCTATCATATGCAATGTACCTGTACAAAGGATTTCCAATGTTTCAGAAATTAAATGTTCATATACTAAGAATGAAACAGAGTGGTCTATTGAATAAACGACTGAGTGATATATTTTACGAACAAAAACGAAAATTCTTTTTTAAGCAGAAGGAAACTGAGTATCATTTTATCATCCCGTGGCATGTCATGGGTTTTGGATGGTTTGTGTCTACGGTCACTTTCATACTAGAGCTCTGTGTGTATTATTGGAAAAAAAGAAATGACCCGTTAATGTACCTAAGTCCATTTACTAATTAAAATTGTAGACCTTGTAATAGTAGATGATGTTTTTGATTGTGTAAACACTATTACTATTGTACACATTAAAGTATATATCGATGTATCTTCATCAGTTATTTTTCTCCATTATATGTTTTAATTTTTATTGATGCTATTATTTTATAGGAATGTAGCGGATTCTAATGATGCTTTTAATACCGTATAACGATATTCTGTTGGGAATTATCCACTCTTCTAACGTATATCCAACGGGGATTGATTGGTTTCGTAGCTACTTATATGCACGCCGACAGCGCATTAAACTAGAGAAAACATTTTCCCCTTAGTGTGAAACTACTGTAAATGTATCGCATAGTGGCGTGTTGTCCCTATTCCCTTGCTCCATCTTTATAAATTCGATTACTCTTCAACTTTCTTCTCCCTACCACTGTTATTATATATACCCTACAATCTTTACATTTATAGACAAGCTTTATTTAAAAAACTCACTTACTTATTACTTAAACTTGCTATTAAAACTTCAAACAATAATCTAGTCTATATGGCGAAATAGAGCGATTTATAGCCTTAAAGCATCCAAAGGTTAATAAAATAAAAGGATTGATTTCGAAAATATACAACTAAACTCTTCCCCATATAGTGCGATAAATGTTGTGCCCATTAAATTAAGTGGTAAAGTAAAGAAACTTGGTTCTCAAATATGACTGCACACTTTCTAAGGTGCCACAAATTTATAAAATAAGCATGATGTTGTTAGCTGCTTCTGGTTCTGCCCATACCCCCGAAAAATGCACTATATTTATAAAAAAAATATGCTGATAGCTGTTATGTGCATGTAACACACGACCGACTAAACAAACTGGATCGCGTTCAGAACCTTTTCTTAAAAGATATATATTTTTTGCGCGGATGTGATTCTGCGCTGACCTTACTTGGCTATTCGTTCTCGAAAATATTATCTACTAGACTTTGCCAGCGGCTCCGCCCGCCCTAAATTTGGTTATCGGCGTGGAACTCCTTAATTATCTGCAATTAATTAGTTATACTAATGAATTGCTATAGCATGCTATAGGGTCAATAGTTCGTTTAACTCTGTTATAGTTATTCCCGCAGGAACTTTTGAATTTTTCTTGCTTATTGTTGCTTCCATAATCAGAAATCCAAAGTTTTACAGTACTAACACGTAGGTACTATAAAATCTTTCATTTCTCCCACTTCCAATATAGAATTAAGAACATGGACATGCTTTATATGGTTATATTTTGGTGGTTAATTTGAAGATGGCCTTAATAACGCACGGAACACTAGATATTTCATTTCACAGTATATTTGACTACTGACGACTATAAAATAAAGTCGACATAATTTAAACTGTTTTTTTAGGGTTCCTTGCCCCATACATGGTCAGTACCATTTTTTTAGGAACGCGTGGAGTTATTAAGTTAAAATTAATGTAAAATACTAATGTCTACGATCTCTTACAGCTGATTATTTTTATATATTTCGGGTCTTACAAGCTAACAAACATTTATGTTTTTAGGGTTCCATACCCAAAGAATAATTAGCGGAACCTATATAGACCGCGAAAATACACCATTTTTGTGCAAATTTTGTGGCTAAACTATAGCATCTAAAGGATTGAAAAAAAATATATTATACAACTTGCTTTTGTTTAGTGCATGACCTTACTGAATGATTCTCATTTATGGTATTTAATGCAATAAAAAATCTGGAACTATTTTTTTTCTATACAACTAAGTTGGCAAACAAGCGCACGGTCCGCCTGATGGTAAGCGGTCACCGTGGCCTATGGACGCTTGCAACACTAGAAGTATCACTCGCGCGTTGCCGAACTTCTTTCGTAGCCATTATTTTTTATTTAAGAAAGTTACTTAGACTAAATTTGAGGATTCACTGCACAGACAGCTTAGAGGAAAAAAGGTGCGGTACTAGAATTGCCATAGGTCGGCACAGATAATACGGTTACTGGCACGGCGAGCGGAAGGGCCCCTGATCCCCCTCTGTTCTAGGCCCGGGTCCACTCCGGTCTCCTTCTCCGGCACGACTACTACTTCAGAGACTTTACATCGGTTTGCGGATCAACCGCCCAAGGCGGAGATTCAGTGATCCCTGGGTTCGGGAACACGTTCAGCCAGTGGTCAGCCGTTTCATCAGGTCTCCCTGACCGCCGGACCAGCACGCCTCGTCTACGTTGAGCAATGACAGCAACAAGCACCGCCGGTCCTCCGCTATCCGCGCAGCGAATCCTCAAAGAGCTCTGGCTACCTATATCTCCAAAACTATTGATTGTAGAGCAGAAGTTTCTTAATAGAAGTGGTAGATCACATCAAGATCTTCATTTTGGATGACAGCTGTCAAACAAGAAAAGGCTGTATCTCCGTATGAAAATCTCGTCACAGAATAGAGGACATATATGGCATCACATGGTGTGCCCCCTATGCAATCTGAAAAACAGTAGGCAATTAAAATATTGTTTCTTTTTTTTTAATTTAACTTTTTACAATGGTAAGCTTGTTCAATTGTGTTCAATACAAAATATGTAGTTATTATATGATTCACTATAATATTACTATGTTTCGTTTGTAGTTTTACAAAGAGAAACTATCGAATGCTGGTAATAACAGTACTTCAATTAGTTTGTTAAGCAAATTCTTGTTAATTTCTCTTGACGATTCAAAAGTGTCCTTATAAAAAAAATTAAATTCTGAATTTTATACTTCCTTTTATTGTTCATATCCAGCGAAAATTTTCGGAAAATATTTTATTGAAAGTATTCGACAGTTCTTGTTGATATTCCCTAGTCTACAATCAATAGTTACGGAGAAAGCGCCTCCATTGAAGTTGGTTTAAAAGCTTTGGTATTTATGTATATTCCATATTAAGCCCTTAGTGCGCTTATCCAACTCACACTTGACGTTTTATAATAATAACAACTTCCTTTTAAAAGTCGGTTAAAAATCAATGATGTTTAGTTCAGTATAAAACCTTCATGAAAACCTCATTTTTCAAAGTCAGTTACTTTTTCTGTTTTCTAATGTTCAACTATTTAGTTGAATCACAGGGAAAAAATCCTTGTCCATACAACCAGTGGGACATAATAGTTGGACCAACAGCAAAAACCCATTATGCTACATTCCTATTTTGACACTTACAAATTAACCAAACGGGTAACTACCCCACCCCCGTTAACCTAGAATCATGAAAATTAGCGATAAGACAGGTAGCACAGCACAAAAATCGAAAAATTGTTAATTTGTAGTTAAATCACACAAAAAAAAATCTCATTTAATATCAAATCCCTTGTGAAGTTCTGTGCTACGCATTCGACCGCAAAATCAAGTTGGTTGTGAAGAAAAATAAAGGAATCTCAAAAGAAAAAAATCTGATATAACAATATATTAGTATTTGTTACTAAAATATACGTAATAAGGACGAAACCCTAAAAGGTTTATTCCTTGAACCTAAGTGAAATCCTAGAGTAGCCAGCGGCTCGATTCCGTAAAATGACAGCTAACAATTCTCGTTTGAAATCCATAGAAATAAGATATACCTACATTGCGCATTTGAAATGGCGTATGAAATTCATCGATAGTGGCCAAACCGCAATGTATATCTTATTTCTTTCAAAACAGGTGAGCAATCTTTTACTAAATCGACCTGTAGGGTAGGGTACCTATTTAAAAGTGCAAGAGTATTTTTTTTACAAGTCATACACCCTGCTTTAAAAAAATGCGGACTTATAGCACTGTGCCAAAGGTAACTCTTAAACAATTAGTATTCATTAAAACAAAAGGGAGTATTTATAAAACCATTTATTAAGAAATATACAAAACACGACATCAACTAAAACCATAACAACTAACCGTACAAGTAATATTGGACCATAATTTTACGCTTACAAACTAAGTACAGTACAAAATAACCATGATCCCTAACTTACAATAATAGTGGTGCCTCACAAAGGTTCAATGTCGTTAATAAAAGGGTAAGTAGACACTAAATACAAATTACAACTCAGGACATTAATATTATTATGGCTGTCATTTCATAACGGCAGTCTATGTCATAATGTACGGCCTAACGAAATTAAGAATGCAATTAGTAGTTGGTGCGCCTGTGTTTAAAATGTCTATTAACGCGATAATTAACGGCATTAAATTTTAATGTGTCTCCACTAGTTTATGCGTATAAATAGAACGATTATAAACGGTAATTAGAAAGTAACAAATAATTTATTGTACATTTTATTACTTAAATGTGATACCAGCACAAAGTTTCAAAACACTGAAAAACACTGTAGAAAACTTTTTTATCACATTTCTAATTACCAATTTCTATAATTTTACTTATATACTTAGGAAGTTACAAAGGCAAGCCAATTAAGGGCAAGAAACTTGATATTCAGTAGTATCTCACTGTTTGATATTTTATATCTTTGCACTTAATAACAACTTACTTAAAATATTTTTTTAATTTAAATGATTTAAAAATAATTTACCCTTTTTTGCCTTAGCTTCAGTAGCGTAAAAATACACTATGCTCAGAGCAAGTTTTGGCAGTAATAAATAGCAAT
Source organism: Apoda limacodes (assembly GCA_946406115.1). Lineage (NCBI taxonomy): Eukaryota > Metazoa > Arthropoda > Insecta > Lepidoptera > Limacodidae > Apoda > Apoda limacodes. Next base: position 25,870,663 of record OX291551.1, on the reverse strand, counting down.
GTTTGTACAATTTTGTATCAAGTATTCAAAGTCTACTCTATACTTCTAATATTTAAAAAAAAAAACAAAAATACTTTCTCAAATTTTATATGTATAATTTGATTACTGTACTAGTTCTTTTGACTCTCTCCCAACAAGTATTTTGTGACCAGCATTTTCACTTCTATCAGTAGAAACACAGTACATGTCACTCATTTTTGACGTACTAGAATACATAATACCGAACAGTATACGGATTTTTTAAAATTGTAAGGCACTATTCATTTGAAAATAAGAAAAAACGTTTTTTATTTGTTCGCTGTTAATTTCCATTTACATCTACTTACATTCATACATTTACATTTTTGCTAATTCACAGAAAAATAACAATATTTGTAATTTCTTTATGAGCACTTTGAGCAAATAACAAAATAACCAAAATATTTACAGCATTACTGATCATCTGTAAAAAACGATCAATTCATCTCAAATCCACCTCTAGGTAATAAATTCTTAAAAAAAAAATATTTGCTTAAAAAAAATATTTTACACAAATTGATAATATCAAGAAAAGAACCTAGTGTTTACTCACAAGTATTATTTTCACATCCCTGTTACCGACCACTCGTTAACACCGTACAATACCATTATTTGTTTCTTTCTAGTTTATTATTAAATCTTAATTTAATCACCTTCAATTTTTAGGCACTAAGGAATTCTATATTCATTTTATCCCTTTAGAAAAATCTGCATCGATTTTTTTTTTCTGTAACAAAGTTATGTACTGCCAAAAAAGTATACAAACATGCAGATTGAATAAAAACCTCCCATTTTAGTGAAGGTTAAAAATAACGAAGAAGAAATACATGCATCAAAAAATATATATTTCTACATTTATTTAATAAGTGTCCAACATTAGTAAAAAATGGACACCTGTTTTTAAAAAGGGAGAAAGTTTTTGTGTGTTTTGTTTGGTTGTAGGAGACCTTTTTATGATCAGAGATCCATCGTAGAGTACAAATTGTGGTTCCCAAAACGTAAATTATTTTCTATAAGTATAAATTTAGTATTACATTCAAACCAAATTGCACACATTTATTTAAAAGTAAATAGATGAAAAGTAAAAGGTTCAAGATACATTAAATGAAAACAACAGAAAAGTTAATTTCGTTATAAAACACATAAATTATATTTTATTATAGATATGAAGATAAAATATTGAAATCTTTAACTCGTACACAAATTTGAGATAAATTAACGATATATTAGGTACATAATTCACCATCACATATAACAATCATTTCTATCACATCATGTTTTGGAACGGTAACATAGAACTTTGTCACTATCAAAATGACAAAATTTTAAATAAAAAACATGTTTCATTAAATATAAATCTTAAAATGTAGGCAATAAGTATTTATCTAGTAGATTTGAGTTTCCATCGCAGGAAGAGGAAGGCGGATATACGTAGAACTACGAATATGAGGCAGAGAGCAGCAATGTCTAAGGTTATATCAGCATCTTTCATGTCCAACTCTTCGAGAGTCGTTGTCGGGTTTTTGAAGTGGCAGTAAGGCTGTTAAAAAACAAAACAAACCTTATTTATTTATTCGTAAAAAAAAACAAGTAGTTATGTCGAGTCAAAGGAGTTAGAGCGCACAACGCCCGGTAAGTATATCACATTACAAACTGGTGACTGTTCACGAAATTTTAACTCAAAATAAGTACAGTTACGGCTGTCGAATGTATGTATGTTATGTTGTCTTGATATTATAAAAACGAAACAAAATAACTGTGTAAATTATAATACATCATCAACCTTATCACGCACATATTCATTTTCACCAGTTTTACCAGTTAAGTATGCAGTATGGGGGGGGGGCCCATCCGCACGGCACCAACTCATCACATTTCTGTTGCCTGTTTCTTGCAATGATGATGATTAAGGCCGAATGCTTCGGTTTAATTAACGCCAAAAAAAAATCAGAATACAAAAATTAAATATATGCAGAAAGTATCATATACTAGAGGTATGTATATGACACCCAATAACATATTGCTAATATTCTGGTATACATGAGATAATTTACGTTCATTTTATAAATGGTCACACAATGTATACTTATTAGAATATATTATTGGTATTTCGTTGAATATTTTTTACTAATAGTATTGAATTTGTGTGATTTTAATAAGCAATTTAGAAAATGGCGAAATTCAACCGATAATAGTATCTGAATTTTGATTGTCAAACTAGGAAAACCTCACAAGACATTTAAAAAAAATTGTAATCAATCCAACCGTTAACAACAAATACACAAACATAATGTTTTTGTATTTTCAAAAATTAAAATATCGACATTGGTTTTTTGGATAATCAAAGTACCTTCTTGTTCTGTGGGGGACTTAGTCTGTTATATAGCTTAATTTTGTTACCTGATGGCATTCCAGCAGCGTTCTGTTAAACGAGTACGTAGCGAGCGCAGTACCCTCGAACCCGTACCGGATATAAGAGAGGTAAGTGATCCACCGCAGGTATACCGGTATAGCGTTGAACGAGACGAAGAAACCGCTGAACAGCAAGAACGGAACGGACATTACTGGGGCGAGGAACACACCGTTCTGAAACAGTTACACAGTTTAATAAGTAAAATTCAACCAATAAGTAGGTACAGCAATACCAAGTTTATATGACTTACGTTTATACTTGAGCAGTAAATTGTGCTTTTAGTAATTAAATAACAACACAGAATTCTCTCGCTCCAGCATATACGTCATACTGTATGTAGAAACTGACATTAGTAAGTTCACTTTTACTACGTACATGACTCACACTCAGAAGCAAACAAGCTTACGGTCCGCCTGATGGTAAGCGATCATCGCAGTCTATGGACGCTTACAAAACCGCGTTGCGAACCCTTTAAAAATCTAATAACTTCTTTCTTAAAGAACCCCCAACTGTAATCCTAAGAGAAAACCTTGGCCGGGAGCTAATTCCACAACCTAAGCGTTCGCGGGAGGAAGTTTCTCTAAAACCGCAGTACGTGACTATACATAACGTACATTACTAGAAACACTATTACAAAATTCATACATACTCGAATTCCACAACCTAAGCGTTCGCGGGAGGAAGTTTCTCTAAAACCGCAGTACGTGACTATACATAACGTACATCACTAGAAACACTATTACAAAATTCATACATACTCTTCACGTCTACGTAGTAACAGTTTACTACGTACATGGCTAACAGGTTTCAGCGGCTGTAACGTCTACATGATCACTATTTCTTGGTACATCACTGACATACTTAGTGGTTGTGACGTCAGCAGTATACAGTGGACCTATTACCACAAACATCACTGACTAGCACCAGATATTGCTATTAGCAGGTTTACTGTTACTAAGTACTTCACTATCACACTCCAGCGGCTGTAACATCAACAGATTAAGCATATAAGATTCGCAGCGCCTAGTAGTGCTTCGCACAAAACGAATTCTGTAGGTACTTACTTTTCACATGTATTAATCATACACTGTAAAATGTTGAAGACGTGTGTAAGCAATAAATATCTAGGTCTGCAGTGTGCCAGTTTTATGTTATTTATTTAATGGTATTGGTTTAAAGTTAAAAAGAGGATTCTAGTTTCTCTCAAGTAAAATTTTAGGATAATAAAAAGGCATTTTTGAGTTTTTTAAAAAACTACAGACTACTCGGTTTGAGAACATGTCCAATACCAAAATCCATAGTGTTTGATCAGAAAATATAAAAAAAAATACATAATTCGTTCATATGCAGCTCGATACGATTCGCCGCGGATCGTATACTCTTAACGATTACTACGAACATCACTCACTCATTAGCAGCTATTTTATTAGTGACACGTACGTCAGAAGGTGTACATACGTATATCAGTCGACACAAGAGCCACGGTTAGTTACCTGCACGTTCATGGCAGCGCCGACCACGAGCCCCACGCTCTGCGCCACGAACGATATGAGCAGACACGAGGCGAGGAACATCGCGAACCGGGACCATTCGAGCGGCTGTGACGTCAGCAAGTACACTATCACTACGTAGATAACGCAGAATATAGCCTGGAAACAAATATAACCAACAAATTCATATAAGATATAGTCTTATCTAAATGCACAAAATAAAATTAAATACACCCCATTTTTTCTTACTTGAAACATAAAAATCTAGAAAATTATGATTTAGGCTTGCACAATCAATAAAGGGCACTAAGTAAAATGTTATTAAACCTACCTTTTTTGTTTGATTGTGTATTGAGCCTAAATTATTGTTTTATGGTTTTCGCAGTAAGAATTTTGGTTAAAAAAAAGATTTTAGGTACCTACATAATAATCGCACTAAACACTTCCTCAAACGTATACTTTGCTTACAGGCGAACTTAAGGAGTTTCAGAGGAATTTTCAACAGGAACGGGAAGTCGCAATTGCCGCGTCACTGTCACATGCAAAAGAACCTAAAATCGAGTACCTACAGCGTATCTTCTGTGCCTATTCATTTTGTTCTTAAAGTGGTCTTTGACACCAACGTCAACGCAGTTTACCACCACAGAAGCTGCGCAACCAACCATACTATTTCCTTAGACCTTCTCCACCCCGATTACACTCGAAATCGATATAGTAAGTCATGCCGGTGTATGTATGTTCCTTCGAGAAAATATCTTTAGTCGCCTTCTTCACAGCTTTAATAAAATCAGATAGGGACAGGTTTGTTACTGATTTATAAGTCGCAAGTAAGGCCCGGTATAGAGTACTGCTGCTATCACTGGGCACGTTAACCGGCCTCTTAATTTAGTTTTAAGACAATCAAAACTAAACATCGTAAATTGGTACTAGTGCAATCATTGAAGCGTTATTGGTCCGATTTTTTTTTAATGTGAACCGATTTGCATGAAATTTTGGAATTAGGCTCATCTTACCCTTAACTTCAAAAGTGAAAATGATCTGAATGAACTCCGCACCTACCCTGGGGGTAGTTGCCACCCCTTCTCGGTGGTGTAAATTTTTTTTTCAAAATAACCTCGGATATCGATAGAAGGCCTAATTTTAAGACAAAAATGTTGTATAAAGTTTTTTAAAAAACCCAATACTTTTCAAGTTATTGGCAATTTAAAATTCAGAATTTTTTCACGTTTTTCATCGGTTTTTTGCAAATATCTCCAAAAATATGCATTGTAAAGAAAATTTTATGATGAATAAAATTGTAGCAGATAAAAAACTGAACAAATTGGTTTTTTGTAAAGTGATCTAAGTGCAATATTAAGCTAGATATTAAAGATCAACGCCGTTTTTTATTTTCTCTGAAATTTAATCGATGTATTTTATGCATTCTAATGAAATAGGGTTTTGTAGTGCTTGAAATAAGCTTTAAAATGAGCAGCTTTGCACGTAAAATGAGTGAGCTGTAATGCAAATAAGAGGAACATCTAATGGTTTTTTCTTTTAAATCAATGGGTTTCATAGGTGCCAATTTCACCAAAATTAAAATTAATCGTATTCCGTCTAGAATTAACTTTAATATAAAGAGTTCGATAGATTCTAGCAGTTTGGCTGCTTTAGGACACATATTTTTCAAAAAAATCACGTTTTTAAGAAAAAAAATATTTTTGAATTTTTTACAAAAACCACTTTCTTTTCATTATATCTCAAAATGATGAAAGATACGTATAAAAGTACGTTCTGCCAAAAAAATTGTTGTTTCTTTTTTTTCTGTCACACAAAAATTGACGGAGATATGATTGTCTAAAGAGCGCGCGGCAGCGCAATCACAGTCTCTCTCGAGCCCTTTGACCCTCAACCGTTCTAAAATGAAAAATTTGTAGCTCTTTTAATTACCTTTAAAATGGTTTTTTATAAGTTGTGATAGCATAAAAAATTTAAGGAGTTATGGTCCAAAAACTAATCGTATTTTTCTCTACTTAGTAAACAGAAAATTTCGGAGTGTGAATATTTGGAGCAAAGTGAAAATACATAGTAATAGAGACCCAAAACGATTGTCTTATGTATATATATATACATACCAACATTCATATATGTATATATAACACTTTTTTTACATAAATATTTATTACTAATTAGTTCTGCCCTACATCAATAATATTTTAAGCAGTGGAACTTTTAATCATATATATTTACTGTTTTAATTTAGGGGTAGCTTTAAGGGTTGAAAAGCTTGAGAATATGATAATCATTTTCGAGAATGTGGAATAATTTTAAATTCTTTTCTTTTTATGAAAAGAATTTTTTTTAAACAATTTTTTATCAAGGGGTTGTTTTTAAGGGTCCCAAGAGGTTAAAAAAAGGTTAAAAATTAAAAAAGATAGAGAACATAAAATATTAATTACTCTATACTTAAATCTTTTTATGTCATACCAAAGTAATTTTTTGTGATTCTTTCAATTTAGGGGTTGTTTGCAAGGGTTGTAAGGTTTTCAAGGGGTTGAAAATGATTTTATTATGAGGTTTTTGTGTTAGAACACACTTTACAATTTCACCCCTTACTATTAAACTAGCGATAAAATGGCTCAATGTCAATTTTTCCATTAAGGTGTTGTTTACACCCCTTAAAAATAATAGGCGGAGCTTAGATCATTTTCACTTTTGAAGTTAAGGGTAAGATGAGCCTAATTCCAAAATTTCATGTAAATCCTATTTTTAAGACTACGAGCCTATTTTTCGCTTCAATGACAACACTATACCGTATGTGTATAGAAATTAATACAATACAGTAGAGGCGGATGTACAAACAGAGATATAGGAAAACCAATCCCGACGTTTCGCATATCGTTTCCGATACACGAATGTCTCTAGGACACAAGTTTCGACACAAGAAACGTTTTTTTTTTTAATTTTACCATATATACTTATATTTACCGTAGTCAATACGTTACCTGGAATGGCAAATCCGAGACAGTTATGGCGAGATAGTAAGATCGCAGCGAGTACCATCGGTTAAAGTGCTCTTTCACTAACACAGGCATCTCCAATGGAACTGAAAATGAAATAAACAATTTATGAGGGCGAAATACGCGAAAACAACGATTTCTGTAATACTAAAAATGTTCCGAGTAAATATGTGTATTTTTTATATACTTTACTTTACTTTACTTTACTTTTTATATAATTTATACCACAATGAGGCTTTGAAACTTTTATTTTTTTGTATGAAATTTCACGCTTTTACCGTTTTCATGTCACGTTATTTGATTTTTTGCAAAAATTTATAGTCAATGCACTAAATAATAACAAATTATAATATTTTAACCGACTTTCATAACAATAACTTGCAATACACTTTTGCTTTAAAAATGTATTTGGAACAATGACTAGCACCAGTATTGGAACAATGGTAATTTTTAATGTTTTTTAGCATATATATGAACACGAAGGAGCTGAAAAATGTGCCACTAGGTGGTTATCTGTCCAAGTAGTGACCAACCCCGACGCCCTAACTTTGCATTTCACGAGTTCACGAGCTGCGACACAATGTAAGTTATTTTATATTATATGAACTTAATAGGTTAATGAACTAGACAAAAACAGGTATATCACATTATTTTAACATCTATTCTTTTAATCCTTCAGATGCTATAGTTTTGCTACAAAATTTGCACAAACGTATTTACACGATCTAACCTGTATGTTAGCCTTTAGTGGAAATATTGGACGAAATTTATTATTATCTACTAGTAGTGGCCTTTTTATTATTATCTACTAGCAGTGGCCCTTTTATTATTATCTACTAGCAGTGGCCCTTTTATTATTATCTACTAGCAGTGGCCCTCTTATTATAACCTTCTAGCAGTGGCTCTTTTTTTATTATCTTCTAGTAGTGGACCTTTCTTTTATCTACTAGCAGTGGCCCTTTTATTGGCCTTTTCATTAATATCTAGTAGCAGTGGAACTTTTATTATTTTTATTTAGTAGCAATGGCCCTTTTATTGTTATCTACTGGCAGTGGCCCTTTTATTTACTGATGCTGACATGAACCATAAGTGAATTTAAAAATTTCGTGCTTATATTTATTGACTACTAGTAAGTTTAGTAGTAAGTAATATATATTGTATTTGTATCCGTTGTCTAGTATCCATAACACAAGCTTTGCTTATTCTGAGGATGGACGGCGCTGTGTGTAATGTCCAAAAATATTTATTTATACTAGCTTTAGCACGCAATTTCGTGCAGGTTTTTTTTGATTGAATGCAATATTAATGGCTAAATTAAATATCCATTAAGTAAGTAAGTATCCATTTGTTCAAACGCCTGGCACGCCACCTATAGTAAAATAGTTTTACTAATTTAAAACTTTTCCAGACGTGAGCACAACTATTCGCGTTTTATCGCAATTGAATGAATAATAGGCTAAAAAATAAATCAATTTGTATAATTATTTAGTATTAAGTTATTGTGATGCTCTTTTTCATAATGAACAGAATGCTTACTAGTGGACAGCAATAATTATGTCTTAATGCTTCTCTTATACAACTTTACTTCATATTTACTAACCGCCAATAAATTATCTGCGTGAATATGCCGCAGGGCATAAGTACGCCACTATAAACGTGTTTCTGCAGTAATTTTAAAAAGAAAGAAATAAAAAGTAAATAACTACAGTTTTAAGCATGAAATTTTTTAAAAATTTATGAAAACAATAACTTAATTACAAAATTAAGATCTTTTAAAATATACGACACAGTAGCACAACTGATATTGCGTCGGACTGCCAAGTCGAAGGTAAAAAATTCGATTTCAATTACCTACTAATTATATTAAAACAAACAATATTAATACAATTCATGCAAATTGTAAGGTTGTCTCGACTCTGGTTTGTGCCCGGTTCGATGAACGCGGCTGTTGTTACTACACGTAATATGTTTGACTATCCCTTCGGGGATTAGTGTCGATATGATCATTATTATAAGTATTATTTAAAAAAAATACTCTAAAATACTTACAACTGAGTATAGTAATGGTCATGGATGTGTACATAAGGAACAGCATGTTAAAGAACAGGAACCCAAGGTTTGAGAGCACTTTGGACGCCTCGTTACCGATGTCGTAGTAGAGAGCACCGATTAGGAAACCAACCAGGATGTGAGCGAACAGACGGAGGTACATCAGAGTCTGTAACAAGACGCGTAAAGGAAAAGTACCTGGAAGACCGAGCTCAGCTCATTTTTTTTTTAACAACGCCATCTATTGTCAAAAAGCTTTAGTGTTGTTGTGTCGGTAAAAATAATAGTATTACTACTCCCCAATAGGTGTCAGGAAGAGTCATATTTTTCAGTTTATCATTGCCTGGAAACACGGATAAAACGACGTTTTCTAAAAATGAAACCTAGCTCGATCGATTTACCGCCTCCGAAACCGCCTGCATACTAAATTTCATGAAAATCGTTGGAGACTATTCCGAGATTTAGATTATATACATATATTATATACATATATATATAAATATACATATATACAAGAATTGCTCGTTTAAAGTTTAGTCATAGAGCGCATTTCCGAGCCAGAAGTGAAGTTAAAATGGTCGCAAAAGTGTGGCAGAGACAGAAATAATTGCGACGAGTAGATTTCTCTTTCTATTTGATTTTATTTAGGAGAAAAGAGAGAGATATTTGCCTCGACTAATCATTGCGCAGTCTGTATAACATATTACAGGAACTCGAAATCTAAGAGTTTTATAATAAGAAAATGATATTAAAAAAACTTCAAGAATAAAAATGTGACTGCTTTAGGCACCTACGTCTTATCTCTAAATCTAAATTTAAGCTTTAATTCCACAAATAATATATAAAAATACCTACTTATGGAGTAAACAAAATCAAAATCGAATAATAATAACTTAATTTAAATAATTAACTGCTAAGCTTCGTATTTCAGAGGTTAACAGTAAAAAACAGTGTGATTCTTTGCTACTAACACAACAAAAACAAACGTGGGTTAATGATCACAAGATCCTTACAGAGGGGCTGTGGGATCGAATCTAGATTGCGGTGGAGAGTGAACTTACGAAATGAATACTGTACTCGTGTACTAAATAAAACTAGTTACTTACCCAGTCCCGCCTGCTGAAGAGTAGCGTCCGCTTGAGCACAACCCAGAACTGAGTCCATTCGGAGGTCGCGTACCGTCGCGGGGATCCCCCGCCCCCCAGCAAAGCTACTTCCGCGTTGTCTTGCTTCTCAGTCTCCACTTGGACAACCAATGGCTCGCCTGAAAACATTATCCTCTATCACAAAAAAAAAAAGAAAAATAAGATTGACGGTGCTATTCGGAAAAATATATTCCTGTGAGAACTCTTGATCAGAATAAAAGTATTCTACGAGTTAGTCCAGGAATTATTGAGACATGAAATTAATCTAACCTTGGCTAGAAAAGTAAAATATGGCGCTAAAGTAGACTTATTTTAAGCAATGGACTAAAATAGAATGATATGATGATAATAAAAATGCTGCTCTATAAGTTGTTTGAAAACGAGGTTAATCAAAGAACCCAATTCTGATTGGGAGTGTTTGAGACATTGTCCCAATACCTGAATGCAAAATCTTATTGTTGGTCATCTTAAACAGGTCAGAGTCACTCAGCGAGCTATGGATAGAGGAATTTCTTTGCGCGAAAGTCAATTTATCGAAGAACTAAATTCACCGACATAGCCGATAAGGAGTAAAAAAAAATAGCAATAGGCAGGCCACCTCGCTAGTCGAATCTGCAACCAACGGGGAAAAGAGGTTCTCGACTGGCAACCCAAGAGTTGGACAGACGACCTTTTCAGAGCCGCAGAAAGACAGTGGATACAGCGGACTACTTCTGCCGGCTAATACGATATCTTCCCTCTTCCATAGACCAATAGACTTAATGACACAGGAGTCCTACAAAAGTTCTGTTTTAACTGATTGCGATACAGAACCCTAAAACCGAACAAACAAACCGACTTTTGCATTTTTTTGGTTCCGTACCTAAAAAGAAAAAAACGGAACCCATCTTCGACACCACTTTGCTGTCCGTCAGTCTGTCAAGGCCTTTGTTGTCAGGAACGCGTCGAGGTATCAAGCTTATATAAATATCAAATACACTACAAGACCTTGGCGCTCGCCACCCTATAGGGTACTTTTCGTTGACCTAGAATCACGAAATTTGACAAAAAGCAATGCCATGTAGCACAATTAAAGACAAAACACCGAAAACCGTAAATTTGTAGTTACATTACCATTATTTTTTTATTTTGCGATTAAAAATTTATTTGTCCAATGTCGATTTATCGGGACGAGAGTTTTCCAACGGCAAAGTTAAGTTTGTTTTGCGCGAGTTCGACTCGCACTTGACCGGTTTTTAATGTTAGGACTATAGTTAAGGATATCTAGGTATTTTACACGCAACATCTTGTACATAATTAATTATAATTAATGCACAACAAAAGTACGTACGTGATCAGATGTAACCGTATCGAAGCGCAAACAGGAAATTGGTCAAGGTACAACATTTGCCCTTTTTATCTCTGCCCTACATATACTATACTAGAACATTATTATAGATTCTTTACTAACTACAACTCAGCTGATAAACAACATGACTTTACATTACAACAAACTAACATTACTCTCCATACAAGTGTTAAAAATTTGACTGCTGCACTGTACAAACGAACGCACAGACACTTAGAACACGTGGACTAAAGTTTAATGTGGAATTTTGATATCAAATAAACCATTCATAACATACTTTATATCAAATATATTGTAATGTAAATTTTCATACAAGCCCTCAAAACTGTGTGGAGGAGATGAAAATTTGTATGGCAATTCCAATTCTGTAGGTAACCACACACACATACACAGTAATACAACCATAAACAGGTAAAAGCTATCTTTTTTTTTTTTTAATTCCACGTGGCCGAAGTTGCAGAAATAAGCTAGTTTACAATAAATTGAAAGATGTATTTTTTCCGCTAACGACTTGAGTCTAATTATGACATAAGTTAGCTAAATTATGCTTAAGAGGGCGATATAGGCCAGAAAGCTAATTTCTGTAATTCTAACGTTGTGTATGTAAATATACTATAAATCACTAGATAATGTCATATACATTACTATGAGATATATTTGTTATATACTTTTTAAGTAATTTATACCCTAATGACGCCTTGAAACTTTAAATTTTTTTGTATGGAATCTAACGTTATTACCGTTTTGTAGTCACATTTTTTGACTTTTCGCTACAATTTAGAGTCTATGCACTAGATAACAAGCTATTCTAATTATTTAACCAACTTTTATTACAAGCAAATGCAAAACACGCTTTTAAAATTTGCACAAGTGTTGAAACAACGGTCACTTCCAGATTTTTTATTGCATTAAATACAATAAATGAAAATCATTCAGTCAGGTAATGCACGAGACAAAATTAAGTTTTATAACATATTTTTTAATGCTGTAGATGCTATAGTTCGTCCACAAAATTTGCACAAAAACGGCGGTCTGGCCTATACCCTAGCCTTAAATGATATGCTTACCTTTCCCCTTAGCAATTTCGCTAGCAGCGTACTGAAGCAGCCCGTTCTGCAGATTACTGGTCCCGTTTGTCCCGTTCGCCTCCGTCCCGTTCTCAGCGAACTTCTCTTTTACTTGATTTACATCGTTTTTGTTCCATTCCCCTGTTAGAGACACCTCCATGTCTTTTTTATTGTTAAGGTTTGATAGCTTGCTCGGTGGAAAAGGTTTGCCATTCCTGAAAATACACCAAAAAAAATATAAATCAATGTTTGTTTGCCGATTTACTTGTTTGTTTTACCACAGACGAGTAGCAAGAACACCAAATCTTATTGAAAAAGAGCGATAGATTATGTCTAAGTAATTATAATATACTCATAAATTTAATATAATAGATTTATCATCTTAGTCGGAAGACGTCTACAGTGAAGTTCAAGCGTCAATGAACCATATGGCAACCTCCCCGGTGCTTCGGAGATGAAAGTAACACCGTCGGTTCTGCTGTTCGTTGAGCTGAGTCAGAGACCTTGTGCCTTGTATATTAAAGGCTAGAACAGAGAGTCCAGTGTCTTGATCTGGCAGTCGACTGGCCAATAGCTCGACGACGTCACCAAATCCGCACTGAGCCAGCGTGGTATACTATTGCTTGCTTTCTCCGACGTACAACGGTCATGGCAACAATGATTATTTAAGATTGAATTTTGTTAAAAAGTAATTGAATGTACAAAAGAATATGAGTGAAATGGCTTATATGAGAGTTTTCTTCGAAGACACTTCAATCAATCGCAGATTCATTCTATGTATGTATATTTATAATATTTTTCTTAGTTCTACTTAGAATTGGTTATTTGTAAGATTTATATAATAGGACCGCATTAGCTACCTCGTAATTGAGTCAATAAATAAATAAAACGAGACGGCCAACAACCAGTGAAATTTACTGTTAGATGTTTAAACAGGAAATATCAGACCCAAGGGAATACAGAAAAAGGTATTTGAAACATATTAGCTGTCGCGCTAGAGCCCGGGCCAAGATATTGATGTGCAATAATGTCCTTATTAACTGCGACTCGGACTTATAATACCTAGTCACGATCATTAAAATTGGGGTTTCGTCTGCCCCACTTTTCTCCTCCAAATAGGAACCGAATTAAACATAAAAATACTCTACCTCAAAGGTAATGAATTTTTTCTGTATCTGTGTGTTATTTTATTTTACAATAGCTAACATATTCGTACAACGCACGACTTAAGATGTCATAAAAAGATTTTTGCAAGGGCTATTTATTTGTTAAGATGGCATTTCGGAAAAAGAAAAACATATAGACATACTGATTTAGGTGCTCTGATGCAAAAATTGGGGAGGAAATGGGGAAAACGTCTGTATGGAGAAAAACAGCGGGATATTTCCTGTTAAGGAGTCCCTATTCCTCTGTCTTTTTTTTTCTGAACTGACAATGCTGTTGCAGCCATTACTGCTTCACCGGGCTTTTGGGGCGAGACTCTGAAGAAGTCTCAGCCCATATAGCGCCCAACGCTCAAGGGCTCCCCGCGGGGGGAGCTTCGGCTTGGGTTGTCGCTCTCGGGGGCGTCCCTTCGACCAGTGTGAGCCTCGAACCTCAAGGTGAGTCAGCGCCAGAAGGGGAGTTCAAACCCTCTGTCCTTCAAAGTCCAAGTCTTTTTTTTCCGTAGTTTTTTGTAGTCGTTCGTTTGTTTTACAAAAACTTTTATATTGTCAAAATTATGAAATACTATTTTTTGAAATTCGTTTCACAATTTTGATTTCTACCGAGGAGAATCCGGCACGAAACTCGGTAATTACTCTTTTATAAAAATCATACGAAATACAATACTACAATATCTAATACAATCAATGTTTTAAATAAAAAATTTAAGCCATACAATTTTATATCGTTTCCATTTTAATCTAGTTTACCATGCCCTATGATATTGAATACTTCAGTCCCATGGACTTTTATCATTTGCATAGTCTGAAATATTGTAGTATGCTTTGTTAAAAAGTTATTGTTTGATAAAAAATTTAAATTTACTGATTGAGAGCTTTTGAATATTATTGGGAAATTTTATTGTAAAAGTGTATAAATTGCCCCATAAAAGAGTTATTGTTTCATTTACCAACAGCTTATTTTTACTCCCAGTATTTACTTTTTGAACGTCACTTTTCTTGCTGAAACTATTAATATTTTTATGAACATATAAAAGATTTTCATATATGTACTGTGACGCACGATAATTTTTTACTTCCCTTTACCTATTCTTGAGATATTCTAGATCCTTATTTTTAAATAGCACGAATTTGTAACACGAATACTGCAATCGTTCTCATAAATCGAAACAAAGTACAACACAAAAAGTTAGATGTTAATTAACCAACTACGGTTATTATTAAATACCACATCCAAAGCCAAAACCTGACACAATAACAAGTATTGAGACTTGATTTATACATAATTGTCGAAGTGGTTGACTAACCTTGAAAACTTCACAGTTTAAGTTTTAATAACCCGAACAGAGCAACATAAATCTTGAATTCTGTATATTTTGTCATTTTCCGACATTTTCAAAACTAGCGTGTAAGGCATTTATTTAGGGGCGTTTTGGTGTAAAAGGGTTAGATTGAGAGTCAGATTTGCGGACTCAGGGTTCCGTAGTAAGAGCATGCTGTTTGTTTTCGATTTGACTCGAGATCCATTGAAAAGCGGTTGATTTGTATAGTTTTTTTGTAAAAAATTGATAAAACTGAACGGTTCTCAATAATCAAAGATTTTAAAGTTTGGAATTAAGGATGAACGAACGGTAACATTATATAAGGTATAGTAATATAAAATAGCTTTTAACCATTTTCGCCTACCAGTAATGGTTTAAAAAAATGAGTTTAAATTGCCCAGTTAAATTAATTTTAAACCAAATTTGCCACATATATAGCCATTACCGGAATTACAGTTTACATGGTTTAACTCCGAAACTAACAAGCTTCACAAATACAGTGATTAATTCAGCTAACACTGAGTCACCGTCAAATTGGAAGTATATATAAGTGATAAATGATAAAAATGATACCTGATATCATGTTTTCCGTTGTCGATGGCCCGTACCAGCTTCCCCGTGTTATCTCCGTACTCGCCGCACGACACTTCGATGATGAACGAGGCGGGGTTGTGGTACGAGGGACATTGGAGACTCAGGCTGCCGAGCCATTCCACTGTTCAAACAAAAAAAAAGAAATTTCAATATACTTGTGTACGAGAATCCCGTAGTGGACCAACTATATCTGAGAGCCTCAGTGGCTCAGTTTAATCCACAAGATTAACACAAGACTAATATTTGTATTTGCCTTGGGTCTGGGTGTTTCTTTGTATAATTTAAAAAAAAAATAACATCTGTAGCCTTCTATCGCACATGCACAGCCCAAACATTCACTTAACTCATACAGTCAATCGCCTTTTATAAATCCGACAATGTTGACAGTTATGACGCTGCGGCAAAATGTATGACTGGCGGACAGCACGCGACGAGCTATATGAGACCCAGGGAAGTCGGGTCGTGTCTATAAAACTAGTTATCAGTTATTTTTCCAACGTTTTCTATTTCAATCTAAGCCCTTTATTGTCAGTTTCTACAACCGTGGATGAAAAAGTAATGAAGTTATCTCATCCCATAATCTTATTCGCCTTAGACACCTTAAGTATGGAAAGAAAGGAACAGAAATCGCACTGTATAAGTCATCTATGTTCGGTTAGGTTTAGTTTCTGTTTTGTTAACGTAGATGCAAAGCGAACGGAGCGTTCCAGCCAAGTTTTATATAATAATCTATTCAGTTATATGATAATTTCTTAACTTAACGATCTGCCTAGGCGCTTAGTTAACTGGCTAATCTTACCAGATGGCTGCGACATAGAAATGACCATTTTGTTTTCACCGTATTTCTGTATTCGCAGTTTTTTTTCAGGAACGTATCCCCCACGGTCATTTACTGTATTTCAAGAACATTTTATGACTTGAAGAAGCACTTTTGCTAAAAGCGGCCATAAATCACACACGTATTCTCTTAGATTCCTGATTCCTTTCAAGAGAAGAGAAGAAGGCCACAAATCACACACATATTCTTTTAGATTCCTGAAGAGTACATTCGAGGACTCTGCCACTTCATCATTCTCATGCGGTAATCGCATGCAGCTTCACGCCCACGACGTTACCGCTCGGCTGACCGCCGCCACACGAAACTGCAAGCAATTATCGCCTAAGACTGACGAAGCGGCGGAGTCCTTCAACTGTACATTATTGATGTTCGATTTGTACAAAGAGACGTGTTATATTTCCAGTTTTAGTCCTACGCTTAAGTAAGGTATTCTAAGTATATATTGGACTTGAAATTAAATTTATTCGAATATTGATTGCGAAAGTCGGTTTGTATCTCTCTTGAAATAAACTGCGTAAAGCCTTGTAGGACGTGTACCTACACAGTAAGCCTATGAGTTCTTGCCATGAGGCGAGACGGTAAATATGTTTTTTATTATTATATCGTATTTCTTAAATAGAAATAATATTTTCATAAAATATATAAATCTGCAAACGGAAAATGTATTTCTTCACACAAAAAATGTAAACTGTGTTATTTCTTGGCTATTGTTATGTACGCACTCAATTGCATAAGATTTATTTTTTACCAATTAGTGAATATTTAAATTGAGTTTGATTTTGCAACCAACTAAAAACCTAAAAAGAGTTTCTCAAGTCGATGCGTTATTTAACCACGCATAACATTATATATAATAGTTTAGTGTAGCAAACAAACAGGAGCCTTAAGGCAAATTTCATTCAAAAACTGCGCTAATCTACTAACACTACAAAATAAATGATGTATGTATACGCGCCAATGTGTGCGTTTACTTTGTGGGCGGTAACAGAACAGTCACAGAGGGGCGCGGGCGGAGATCGTCTCTGGAGAGCGGCGGGAGTGGCCGTACCTACTGTATTATGTGTTAATTATATTAAACAAGGTTGCTATTTAGCTTTGTTATTTTTATTTATTTTTAAAAACTAAGTAAGGTCACAGAGTAGGACTAAGATGCAGAGGTCCGACGAAAGGCGTCTAGACAGGGCAATTGTGCAGTATGTGCAGGGCACGGAGCGACCCCAAATAGTCTCAGTATTATGGGAAATGATGAGGCTAGTAGTTCCGTCAGACCTCTGTTTCTAATCGTTACTCTGTGTTAAGTTATTTGTTGCATCTGAAATTAGACAATTCGAAACGACTCACAAAGTAAAGAAATAAGGCGTACAATAAGTAGTATATAAATGATATTACCGCGTACGTACGCATACGGCAAATCAAGTAGCGAAACGTCTCGCAGTAATTCGTCACGTGCCACTTTATGACACAATTACGTCTTTATCGTACTCGCTAGACCGTAAAGAGATGCATTACAATAACTAAGAGATTTTATACTGGCAATTTCAAATTCAACTGCTAGTTTTCTCGAGGTTTTACTCGGGATTTAAGGTTATCCTCGCAGAATAACTAATAGAACCGGAAGACTACCTAATGCGTTGTTAGTGTTGATTGCATAATGGTAATATTTATCAAATAGACGTTAGTCCTGTGCACGAATCTAAAGCGCGCCCTTTGGATTAGCAATAAGTTGCTAGTACAAAAAGAACCAGTGAACAGTATTTATAAAAAAACCTTGATATCTGAGGTGGATAAACTGCTTAAATGACCTAAATCTCCGGTCAAGATCTTTTGTAGAATTCGATACTACAAATAAACGATTGGATCTAGGTTACCCTGCTCTGTAATGAATAAAGAACCCACCTACTACAAAACATATTTACGTCAGACAAAACATTATGATTTTTTTTAAACTGCCATTTTCAACATAAGTTTGGTTATCTACGCTGCGTGCAGTAATTTTTGAAGTGAAAACTTCTTTAGCGGCGTTGTGCACTATTTTGGTATGGGTAAAAAATGATAAACTCGCGTCAGGTCACGTGTCCTAATCGTGAAAATGCGTAAGACGGATGGAGAGTAGGCAGCTGGCGCGGCGAAGGAGAGGGAGTATCCCCCTCTCTTTCTACGGCGCGGCGAAAATGCATGCCTGCGCCTGCTGTTTCCTTTAGGCGGCGCAGAGCGCTTGCGTGAATGGTCGTGTGTAACATAAACATGTTACAGCGTGCTACGCGCATCCATGGATGGTGACAGCTGATTGCTCGACCGTCTGTGTAGTGGCCATACTGTATTCGTAAAATTCGTGTATATAAAGTGTTTAAAATATGGAAATTGTACAAAGTGCATCTTTGTCTTTGTAAAATACGGAAACCGTAATGCCACGCCTATTATAATTTTAATTTTTAGTATTCGCGATTATGAGTAGTACAGGGAGGTTGGATATGGAATTTTAATTCTATGACAGATTGCGATGTCAAAAATACTACGTCAAAAAAGTAAATAAACAAACATTATTATTTCTTGACAATGTCAAGTCTTGTGACATATTTGAATGTTAAGCGCGAATCGTGTGTAAAGGTTTTCACTTCTGCCGGCACTCCCGGAGTGCAACTCGTTCTTTTTTTTTTTTTTTCGGGAAAGTTAGAAAAGTTAGAGGGGTAAAGTTTAAATTATCTAGCAGTACTTAATCAAATTACTTTTGTATACTAATCATTTTGGTTAGTAATAGAGAATTTTTTCAATTGTTTTTACTCGATGACTTTAAATTATGGATACTGGTCCGAAGTATGTGCACAAGGTGTGATAGTTGTTAAGGCTGCGCCCTACTTGAATGTGTGATTGTCTGCTAGTTTTGAAAATCGATTCCACTGTCCTATTGCACGTTTCAGACGGAAAAAATAACATGGCTTTCTACATTATTTAACTAGCCAATTACTGTATTTGTTTTAAGATATCTGTTAAAACATCCCTTAAAAAAAATAACGGCCGAACCTCTCATTTTTCTGTTTTTAATTCATAACTCCTTTTCAACTAGTAGTGGGAACATAATTTATTCCATGAAATGTCAAGTAACTATAAAGCTAGAAAATTACTGTTACAGAATTTTTATATCGTATGTGCTGTAACTGTAATTAATTATTTTCCACTTTTTACGCTAAGCTATTCGCCTATCTATAATATATTTGAGCCACTGAAAAATGAGCTCTATTTGAGATTTACATTGTCGATTTTAGCTTAATGCCCATAAAGCAAATGTATATGCGCGTTGGGGGGCCTCTTAAGCTTAGTTTTATACCAAATCCAATCTGTTTAGTTTTTTTTAATAAATATTTTTTTAAACTACGGCTACACTCAATTTCAGTTGTCTTTTATCACATGTATTTAACCTTATTATTCAATATTATCAAGTTCCTACTGTCGTACAAAAAAAAACAAAACGTCCATTCATTTTGATAACATTTCATAAAATATTTTTAATACATGTAATTAAGAGTGTATGAATGCATCATTTAAGAAGGGAGACGAATAAATACAGAATCGAGTGCACAATAAAAATATCGAAAAATAATACTTTAAAAATAGCCATAGTTTTCATAAACTATGTTTTTTAATCATTTAAAGCTAACAGGATGTATAAATTATAGAAGATTATTCATAATTTTAAGTTTTAAGCAAAACCTGCTAATTAAACTTTATAGACGACTTGACAAAAATATGTATTCAGTAAAGTACCTATATATGCAATCATATTTTGGACTTCGTCACGACCTTCAGTATAAACCGTATTTTATTGTTTTTCTTTCAAGTAAATACGTTCCATAGTTAAGAATCTGATCGCTTGCTAATACACTCACTTAAGGTGTTAAGATACGCTGAATAGCGCCACTGTCAAATGTTTTATATGTATATATGTATTTCCATCCGTTGTCGTGTATCCATAATTCAAGATTTGCTCACTTTCGAGCCAGACGGCGCTGTGTGTCCAAAAATATTTGTTAATATTAATTTATTTTAGTTATTTGAGCACCCTAATAAGGTTTTTTTCACGATATGGCCTAATATCTAATAAACAGAAGGTTATTTCATGTCTTTTTTTTATATTAATTATCAAAACCCAACAGTCCGCCATGTCTATCTCGTGTCACTCATTGCACTTTATGTAAGGGGAGACCTATATCCATGCAAATCTAAAAGTGATACAACCCTTAAATTTATAAAACAAATATTATTATTAATGAGTGACAAAATAAAATACAAACCCAATTTCCCCGTGCTCCCCTGATACACACACTGGCCATCGGCCAACGTGTAGAGGTGGTCAAACATCTCAAACAGTCTAGCAGAAGGTTGGTGAATGGTACAGATTATAGTCCGTCCCCCTCTCGCCAAATTCTTCAATAGAGATATACATTGGAAGCAGGACGAGCTGTCCAATCCTGATGTGGGCTCATCAAAGAACATGATAGGAGGATTGTTCACTAACTCCAAGGCAATGGAAAGTCTTTTCTTTTGACCTCCTGACAGATTTGATGTCATGGTTTTGTGGTGCTCCGACAGGCCGAGTGTTTCAAGGATTTCTTGGATCTAAAACAAACAGAATTACTAACATATATATTTTATAATTTGGTTGGCACTTTACTAGTAATAATCTCACTTTACCCATGTGTCTAGTGTGAGTTTTGTGAGTTACTAACTCTACTATTACGTTCGCGTCAACGAAAATAAAATAAAATCAAAGCAGCGCCCTTAGCGGACGGACCGGTTTTGAGAATATTGTTTGGCGTAAGTATATGTTTTACCATAATAGGACTATTATATACATAAGATTTTAAGAGAGGTAGGGCACTGCAAGTACTCGCTCGAATAAGCCACCCGAACAACTAAGCAGGGCATAGCGAGTACTTGCTCGAATGAGCGGCCCGAACTGGGGAAGTACCTCCACCTTACAGAAAACCGCGGCCATAATAACACTAACATTGAGTAGTGTTGTGTTCCTGGCGGTGAGTAAGGTTGCCAGAGCTCTTTGAGGATTCGCTGCGCGGACAGCGGAGGACCGGCGGTGCTTGTTGCTGTCGTACTCGGCGTAGACGCGGCGTGCTGGTTCGGCGGTCAGGGAGACCTGATGAAACGGCTGACCGCTGGCCGCCCGCAGGTTGAACGGGATCCCGAACCCAGGGATCACTTAATCTCCGCCCTGGGAGGCTGATTCGCCAGCCTGTGTAAAGTATCTGAAGTGGTAGTCGTGCCGGAGAAGGAGACCGGAGTGGACCCGGCTACTACAACAGAGGGGGATCAGGGGCCCTTCCGCCCGCCGTGCCAGCAACCGTATCATCTGTGGCGAGCTTCGGCAGTCTTAGAACCGCACCCTTTGGCCTCTATGCTGTCTGTGCAGTGAATCCTCATCCTTAGTCTTAGTAACTTTTTTTTATATATATTATGGGCAGAAGACAGAAAAAGAAAAGAGTTTGCACAGCGGCTACTCCATCCACATATAATGTGGATTTTTGCAACATCAGGGGTATTCACGCAAATCTTAACGCAGTCCACCACCATCTCGAAACTGCGCAGCCGACCATTCTTTTTCTAACGGAGACGCAGATATCCTGCCCGGCCGACACATCATACCTTCATTATCCCGGCTACAAACTCGAACACAATTTTATGAGTCGTGCCGGTGTATGTATGTTCGTCCGGGAGGATATCTGCTGTCGCCGCCTTCATAGCCTTGAAGACAGGGACCTGTCGATATTGTGGGTGCGCGTAGATTACAGCGGCCACACTCGTATCTATGCGTGCCTATACAGGTCTCATAGCGGTGACACGGACGTAACTCGACTCTTCACGCACCTGAGTTTGACGACTGACAAAGTTCTAGAGCAATATCCCACAGCAGAACTAGTTATTTTGGGAGACTTTAACGCCCACCATCGCGAGTGGCTCAGTTCTCGAACCAATAACTATGCTGGGATATCTGCTCATGAATTTGCTCTGACCTATGGATTCTCTCAGCTGGTACTTTCTCCAACGAGAATACCAGATATAGAGGAACATACGAGCTCCTTACTGGACCTTCTGCTGACTACTCGTCCGGACGGGTACTCCGTCTCAGTGGATGCGCCTCTTGGCTCCTCGGACCACTGTCTCGTTCGGACTCAAGTGTCATGCACACAACCTGATCCTTCTGGGCCAACTAACTGGCGTCGTGTGTGGCACTATAAGTCGGCAGACTGGGATGGATTGCGTGAATTTTACGCATCGTACCCGTGGAGGCAGATCTGCTTTAACTCAGAAGATCCTGACGTCTGCGCAGCCGCAGTCACTGAGACAATCCTTGCTGGTATGGAATGCTATATTCCTAACCCGCGAGTAGCTGCCGGCGTCAAAAAACGACCGTGGTTTAATAGGTCTTGCAGAAAAGCTAAAATTCTTAAGCAAAATGCATATGAGGCTTGGACCAGGGCTCGTTTTAATAAGGATCCGAATATTTCTGAGATAAAACGCAAATTAAATGCTGCCTCGAGGTTCAGTAAGAAAGCAACTGCCAGAGCAAAATTCCAATTCATCGGCAAAATAGGTGGGCGACTTGCGAGCTATCCTTCTGGGAGTCGTGCTTTCTGGTCGCTCGCCAAAGCTGCCGAAGGGAACTTCTGCCAGTCGTCGTTACCACCACTGCGAAAGACCGATGGTGACTTGGCCCATAGTGCTAAAGAGAAAGCCGATCTACTGGGCAGTCTCTTTGCCTCGAACTCGAATATGAGCGATGAAGGCGCTGTACCACCTACTATACCGTGGTGCGGTAAGTCCATGCCGGAAATCTCCATAACGCAGCGGGAGGTCAGGCGGGCGTTGCTTTCTCTAGACGTTCATAAGTCGAGTGGGCCAGACGGTATACCAGCAGTGGTGCTTAAGCAGTGTGCTCCTGAGTTATGTTCTGTACTCACGCGCCTCTTCGCGCTTTCCTACCACACTAGGCAATTTCCGTCTACATGGAAGACTGCGAATGTGCACCCGGTGCCCAAAAAGGGCGATAGATCAGATCCATCGAATTACAGGCCTATCGCTATAACCTCTCTCCTCTCTAAGGTGATGGAGCGTGTGATCAACACACAGCTTCTAAGATACCTAGAAGTACACGATCTGGTCAGTGACCGTCAATATGGCTTTCGCCACGGTCGCTCGACTGGTGACCTTCTAGTGTATCTCACACACCGATGGGCACTAGCCATTGAGAGTCAGGGGGAGGCATTGGCATGTAGCCTGGACATAGCGAAGGCGTTCGATCGGGTCTGGCACCGCGGTCTTCTATCGAAGTTGCCATCTTACGGAGTGCCCGAGGGTTTGTGCAAATGGGTGGCTAGCTTTTTGTCCGGCAGACGCATACGAACCGTAGTTGACGGTAGTTGCTCTGATAGCATGGACATTAATGCTGGTGTCCCGCAAGGCTCTGTGCTGTCTCCTACGCTGTTTCTACTGCATATCAATGACATGTTGGACATCAACAACATACATTGCTATGCAGATGACAGTACTGGTGACGCTTTTTACACGGGTCGTGCAAACATCCCTCGTTCCGTTGTGGAGGAAAACCGCGGAGAACTTGTGTCTCAAATCGAGACCACACTGTCCCAGGTCTCTGACTGGGGACGGGTAAACTTGGTCCGATTCAACCCTACAAAGACACAAGTGTGCGCGTTCACCGCTAAGAAAACTCCATTCACTGTGGTCCCACAATTCCAGAACACTCCCCTCTCCATCTCCAAGAGCATTGGGATCCTTGGTGTCGACATCTCCAGCGATGTTCAGTTCCGAGATCATTTACAAGATAAGGTAAAGCTGGCGTCCAAAAAACTTGGTGTACTCAACAGAGCGAAGCAGTACTTCACGTCGGGGCAAAGGTTGTTACTTTACAAGTCGCAAGTTAGGCCCCATATGGAGTACTGCTGCCATCTCTGGGCAGCACCCGGATACCAGCTTGGCCCTTTTGACTCGGTTCAACGACGGGCTGTGAGAATTGTCGACGATTCCAAACTCACTTGCGGTATCGAGCCCTTAAGTCTGAGGAGAGACTTTGCCTCACTGTGTGTGTTCTACCGCTTGTACAATGGGTTGTGTTCTGAGGAATTGTTCGAAATGATGCCCACGGCTACTTTCTACCATCGCACCGCTCGCCATCGGCAGGGAATTCATTCTCACACTTTAGAACCTAAATGGTCGCGTACAGTGCGGTTTCAGAGAAACTTCCTCCCGCGAACGCTTAAGTTGTGGAATGAGCTCCCTGCCAAGGTTTTCTGCAAGGACTACAGTATGGAGTTCTTCAAGAAAGAAGTTATTAGATTTCTGAAGGGTCGGCAACGCGCAAGTGATACCCCTGGTGTTGCAAGCGTCCATAGGCTACGGTGACCGCTTACCATCAGGTGGGCCGTAAGCTTGTTTGCCACCTTAGTGGTATAAAAAAAAAAAAAAAAAAAAAAAAAAAAAAACATTAAAGCGGTAGTAGAGTTATAGACCCACAAAATCACAATAGGCACACGGATGTAGTCCTCAAAGTAGTTGCGTGAAGTAAATTGCGTAAGTTTTCAGATTTAGAATTCAAATTTGAAATATGAACTCTGTTAGTTCCTATAAATTTGAGATCTAAAGTTTAGAATTCAAATTTGAAATATGAATCTGTTAGTTCCTATAAATTCGAGATCTAAAGTTTAGAATTCAAATTTGAAATATGAATCTGTTAGTTCCTATAAATTCGAGATCTAAAGTTTAGAATTCATATGAACCCCGTGGTCGCTTGAAAACTATGATCAAAAACGACGAATTAAAGCTGATATTTTTGACAATTTGACAAAGCGCTCTTCATGTTGGCTGGAAAATTTACCACTAAATTTGTTTAGATATCTGTTTCCGGTATGATTCAAAAACGGCACGAGCATTACTGTGGATGTGTACTGTATAGAACTGAACACAATGATAGAAAAGCTCGCAAATCTCCACGCGACTCCTGCGACAACACACGACCCAATACTGCGCAACAAACAGTCTCCAAGCTACAAGAGCTACCCGCAGACTTCTACTTTTTCCACAATTTGGTAGTAAAATTATAGACTCCCTCGCAGTTGGTAGTGTGGCTGGCTGCTGTGCCGAGGGTGTGGTGTTAATTACCGCACTAGACAAACATTTATGGGATAAATATTTGTGTTTGTCTTGAGCCTGGGTGTATTTATGTATAATATGTATTTACAAAAAAGTAATAGGTACATAAAATATATATACATACTACTGCAGCGCATACAAAAAGCCGTTTAAGAGTAAGTACAATGAAATACACACGTACAGTAGAATATAAATATATATATATTTGTATCCGTTGTCTGGTATCCATACCAGAAGTTTCGATTACTTTGCGGCCAGACGGCGCTGTGTGTAAAATTTCTAAAAATATTTATTGTTATTATACTAATATGGACAAATTCTTGGCAGTAAAATAAATCAATACCCAGTACAGTACTAAATATCTTTAAAGAGATAATTACTTCCCGCCCAGATGACTTTGTTAAGACGGGCGTCGATAAATTTTCACTGCGCTGGCAAAGATGCATTGATAGCATGAGTGAATTCTTCGATTTATAGAAATTAAAAAATTGACCCTAACTTTTCGGTAGCTAGAAAACGGCAATTATAATAGTTATTCACTAATTATTTAAATTAAGAATGACACTATCTTTATTTACGGTTGCAGAAGCAAGGAAAAGTAATTTATGACATTGACATATTATATTTTTTAATATATGAAATATTCATGTCATGACGTGATGTTTTTCAAGACGTAATTTGATATACCAACTATTATAATGCCTACGATATGTATGTATGACTTAACCTGCATCATGTCAAAGTCATCCGTGAGCGTACTTGCGGTCTAACTATAACTGAGCTTATAGCATATGAAAAGAGCAATTAGGCATTTCAAAATAAGTTATAAAAAAAGTAAACAGTAGCAAAATTTTCTCTAGATACTACTTTTTTTTCAGGATGTTCTTCTGAACCCGCTGGTATGTCTTCTATGTAAGACACTGGTTACTTTATTCAAAAACCGCGATATTAGTGACCACTAACACTAAAAAAGCAAATGACGTATGTATACGTGTAAATGTGTGCGTGTTCTACACGAGCGGTCACAGGATTGTCACATGGGGGGCGCGCGGCGGGATCGACTCTAGAGCCATGTTCTACTGCGTGAAGTGCTATTAATGCTAATATATTATATAGTGTAACAAACTTTTCTGACCCGGTATATGGTCGCTAGTGTCGTTATAGGTTCACACCATTTTAATATGGCTGTAGTTTTAATATGGCTGTAGTTTTAGACCACCGGGTCAGAAAAGTTTTGGAACTGTAAGTGACAAAAGGTTAAAGCTTTAACTTTTTTTTAAAACTTACCACTTCTTCTTTATCGGCTTTTGTAGTAGCAGAGGGTAGTTTGAGAGCAGTGGCGACCCCCATGGCTTCCTTCACCGTCAAGTTACCATGAAGTTGGTTATCTTGCATGATGTAACACGACAGCTTGCGGAAGCTCGAAAGGTTACGTTCCATGCCGTTAACAGTTATACTGCCTTCCATTCCTGATGTCCTGATAACAACAAAAGATACGTTTCATTATTTTATGTCACCAAGGTGGCAAACAAGCATACGGTCACCGTAACCTGTTTACGCTAGCAAGTCCTTAGGCATTAATCACGCGTTGCCAACTCGTTACAATTTTTTTTTTACCACTTAATGTACATTTTATTATTTTAAATTACAAACAGCGTCCCCGTATCTATTATAGCCAATTGATTTGAACTCCACTTGTAGTACGTTAACTATAGTCTCAAGTGTCTGTTCTAAACACTAAAGTGGTCGTTTGAGTAGTTAACATTTTTGCGCCTAATAACTTTTAGGTCAATCGAACACACATTCTTCGATCAATTAAAATCGGAAATAATATACTAAGAAGTCATTTAATTTGGATCTAATCGATAGGGTCGTTTAAACCTAAGCGCAGTCATAATGACATTCGTAATTATCATTAGAATCATTACATATAATAGATTTTTCCTTATTTCGAATTTAAGAAATTCGGGTGTGAATTTATTATTACCTATACCTAACTTTTTCCTTATCTTTATCTGCAAATTTATTGAATTCCAGACTTGAGAACGATGTTTTCTGCTAGTTATAGTTGCTTTTTTTTAAAATCGGTTTAATTGTTATAATTTTATTTAAAGTTTTCAATTAAATGTATATCTGATTTTATGACCAAATACTTACTTTATTCTAGCTTTATTGTACTTAATACATTGTTCTAAATAAAATATTAATTTAATTTTAATAATGCTTTTTGAACGAAAATTTTATTTTACTAGCGGAAAAAATATTTTCAAAAGCAATCGAGATATAGGAATTGGTTGATTTATACGTTTAATAAACGCAAAGCTAATCTACATATTTCTCCATCGTCATAAGATTTTGCGATCGGAACTGTATCCATAAACATACATACATATAGTCGGATCGGTCCACTTCATGAATCTAAAATAAACAAACGACAAATTTTAATAATACCACCGCGAAACGTCATAAAAACAGGTCCGCACAAACTTAATATAATATAAACGAGCTATAACCTAGAATACACAAAAATACCAGATATCGAGTTACGTTCGATTTTCGAGATTCGATTCGTTTGATTTGGTAACAATCACATGGCGACCCATACAGTTTTCAAGTTCACAAGTAAAAACCAGTTTAAACCAAAAAAAAAACAAATAACCACGCTCTAGTCGGTAAGTTGAAGTCGGTAATCTGGATCCTACCCATACATAAATAAATTTATTAAACAATATTAATCTTTAATACGTGTTGCCTTATTTTACGTAATCGGGTTTTCCTTCTAGAAATAAAGTTCTAAACCAGACTGACTATATATAGACTGACAGGTATTTCCAAAACCTTAGACTAACAACTCAACAATTCTCTTCGTCAGAACTCAATTCTTATATACATAACTGTTTTAAATTAATGTTGGATTTAAAACTGAGGTATAGGTAATCCAATTTGAAAGATATTTTTGTCACAGAAGAATGAACTCTATTTTTTGTCAATATGGTCGATTTCGGCTCAACGCCGTTTATGTCAAGCGCGTAATGTACCAGTTTAATATAATAAGAGTAAATGTGACTGACTGTGCCCCTGATCAACAGATATAAGCATTGCAAAACAAACCAGTAAAAAGATTCTACAAATGACTGTATGTAGATAGCCTCTGTATCTTCGAGTCAAGTCAAGGGCGCTTCGGTACTTGTTTGTACGTCAAATAGCATTATTAAGATACACGCAACGTATTACCTATGCACCGGCACAACAACAAGAAAAACGTGACACCAATTACATTTCGCACGTTTTATAAGGTAATAATTCACTTGATTACCCTGTTCAAGATATTTTGTGTCTGACTACAAAAAAAACCAGTTAAATGCAAGTCTTATTCGAGTTCTGAGGGTTCTGTACCTCGAACTTTTAAATTCCGACACCAATTATTTGGTAAATTTTCTCCAACGTGTTGAAAATAGAAAGACCGCTATAGTTTTCCAGGCTAAGTTGCATCATCACATCGACAGAACGGCGACGTCTGCTGGCATTGGCATGACGTGTTTGTTGGTTGAAAATGGCTTTTGTCGTGTCCAGATTCATGCCAAGGCTTACTGGTCGAGAGCAATCATCTAGGGAGTGCAATTTTCTTCAGCTTTCGCTCAGTTCTTCCAGTGACTCTATACCATAATAACGATGTCATCGGCAGACCTAAGGCTTACGGACCACGAGCTTCATTTGTTGGATGCATGCAAGCTGCAAATAAAGCCAGACGTATTTTGCACCTTACTTCTTTACACGTAACATCATACAAGCTTCAGGCAAGCTACTAATATAGGGTCATTTCTTTGAAGATTAGCACTGGGAAAGTACTCTTTTTCATTGGGACAGTGTTAAGTGATGAAAAGGATGTTAATAAGCATACGCTTTAATTAGAAGACGAAGAAACAGACGTAGAATGTAGTGACTTCATCCATATATTGAAAAGAACATCAGTGCCACAGATAATTTGTTGCTGCAAGAGAGTTATCAGAGGTTGATTCAGTATTTCAATCACTATACCAAATAATATGCACAAAATAGACTGCAGAGACCGCCATTTAAAAAAGGAAATTATGTTTATACGCCGTGCAGTAGAATAAGACATGTTGCTGCTCAGCCTGAGCAGCTTAGGCTGCGTGACGGTTGCTTGTCACTACACAAATGCGGCGTTGCCACTCCGTGCACAAGGCATTCTTTGTTGATATCCAAGCTACAAGCAAGCGTACAACAAGCGGCAAATGACGAAATCGTGCGTATGAAGTGACGCTACGTGGACAATTAGCCTAAGGTGTGCGATGTATTGGCCAATTACATTAGTGCCTCGTTCAGCCGAGTATGGGTTTGGAACAGGGCGGTCATCGTGGCAGCGTAGTAATGAAATCGCAGCATAACTCAATATATCCCCAGTCTATACGGCATTGCTGGAAAGAAGAGAGGCACGACATAATTTAATTACCGACCTAATGCCTATGTCAAACACAAACGAAATATTTATATGTATCATTTATTTGTCGTGCCTTGCATAATTATACCGGAGTAGATATTCTATTGTTACAAATTTAAGTGTCTGCATAGTCATTTTACCGCATGTATTATCTATAAGTACAGCATTTATACATACTGTTGAAAGAACCCGTTGACGGCAATTTGACCGTATGATGTCACAGCTTTCGAGAAGCGTCAATTTTGTGTAAATATATAATCTTCGATCCGTCAGTCTAAAACGCTCGAAGCAAACACCTGCCTTCTTGCTGACACGACTTCTGTAATTACGTTTCGAATTACGCAATATCTTAGAAACTGTTCCAATAAAGGAAAACACAGGTAATTGGTGCACGCCAATCAAACATGGCGCCGCCGCCGTGAAACATTAAACACTTTATGGATGAAATAAATAATGATTAACATTATAATGTTACACACATCACTAAATGCCGTATTTCACATAGCTATTTAATAAAAGCAAATACTATTTGTACTTTGTGTAATTGTTTAATAAGTTACAAAGAATGTAGAATTTTCTCAGTCTTAACAACACATAAGGCTGCATGACTTTGCCTTGGTACAAAATAGATAGATAAAGAAGGCTCAGACTATAGTAGCGCTGTTCCTCGATTCGAGCTCAAGGTATTTCAAAGGCTGCCGTTGGGATTTCATAGAGCTCGGATGTAAGTACGTATGCATGCGGCTGAAGGATTTAAGGCGTTTAATGTTGCATTCTGTATCTTTCTCTTTTGTAAAGTGTATGTCACTTGCGACTCAAATTCCGAAATGTCTCATGTACTCTAGACTCGGGAATTTAAGAGTAAAATGTAAGGAAGTATTTTTTATTATGTGCTAATACATAAACACAACAACATAGCTTATCACATGCACTAGCTAGAGGCTATCGACATGTCAACCGTGATGCTGCATAGTTAGGGTTAACACAATCTATGTCAAGTGCCCTGTGGAAAACATATGCACAACTATACGATAAAACATCATATCTCAAGCAGTTACTGCTAATCGATTAAGCAACGATAAATCGATAAGGACATTTCTTGAGGTTGTAGCTATTTTAAAATTTAAAGATAAGATTGTAGCTTAGTTAATTATTTATTTATTTATTAAGTTTATGTGAAGTATATTTCGCAAGATCTCGATATAAATCATCTCAATCATAATTTTTATCAAAACTCATATTCTTAACTATTCTTTTTCTCGTGGCTGCTTTCCTAAACTATGAAAAGATGCACAAGACATTCCTTTGCCTAAAAAATCTAGTCCTACTTTTCAGACTACCGCCCTATATCTATCTTACCCATTATTTCTAAAGTCCTTGAGCGTATTATACAGCAGCAACTAAGTTTGTTTCTAACAAAAAACTGTATACTTGATCCTTTACAATCTGGTTTCCGCCCTGGTCATAGTACGGCTACAGCACTTGTTAAAATCACCGACGATATTCGTGAAGGCATGGAGCATAAAAGGCACTATACTATCCTTGCTTGACTTCTGCAATGCTTTCAATACGGTTGATCTTGATGTTCTAGTGGGCACTTTACGTTCGCTTAACATATCTCCAACGGCTATTGACTGGTTTCGCAGTTATCTGTGTGGTCGTCGGCAGCGCATTAAGGTAAATGAGTCTACATCTACCTGGTGAGAATCTTTCGCTGGCGTCCCACAGGGTGGTGTGCTTTTGCCTTTACTTTTTGCAATATTCATAAATTCTCATATTTGTTCTCTCTACCATCTTTATGCAGACGATCTACAGATATATAAGCAATCTACAATTGAAAATCTGCCACAAGCTATTGCTGACATAAATTATGAAAAGAAAATAATTGTTGGCAGCTCGCGTCTCTTAAAATAGGATTTTAACTTAATTCCACCAGTATAATTTAAAAATGTCTTAATCCCTTATAGTGACTCAGTGGAAAACTTAGGAATACAAATTGACCGTTTCTTAACATGGGGTCCGCTCGTGATTGAAATTAGCAAGAAATTGTTCGTGGCTAACAGCTCTTTGAAGCGACTGCGGAATTTCTTACCTATTCATTGGACTGCCGAGTCAAAGGTCTTGGATAGAGGTATTGTCCCTGCCAAAAGTTACAATTTGTGTAACTTGTTTCGATTCTGGTTTGTGTCATGTATAAAGCGATAGGCTCACGTTCATCACAACCCATTTTTCAAGCTTATTAACTTTACGCCGCAATAGTTGAAGTTCGAAATAGGTATCACTAGACAACGGATACAAATACTTATATACTTTTTTTTATAATTACATACATATCATTCATAAATAGACCCAGACTCAATAACAACAAATAAAAATTATGTATATAATTAAATATATAAGTTATTTATCACCATAAGAATCAAAAGTTCCAGCGCGGTGGCAACCCTAAGGTCTGCGGCGCAGTTAACTATTTGACCCACTTGGCGATAAGTTGGATCCGGTTTACAACAAGGGTTATATTTGAAAGTGCAGTACTGCTAATGAAAGATGACAGAGAGTAAAAGTAAATATAAAACTTTCATATTTAACGTGCAAGACAGAACATTTTGAACGATCTAACGACATGCTACCATAAATATTACTTAGTGTATTAGTTATAAGAAATATATACTGGAATGATTTTTTTTCTCACGACTTTAATAATAGCTTATGTATTTTCAGGATTTTTTATTCATTTAACAATATTAGAGCATATTTTTTTATTTTTCGTAGTTTTCGCACTTTACACTGCTTTGCGCTCAAAAACTGACAAAGAAAGATTGGATTGGCTTAAGAACTTGGCACAAATACTCAAATACCCATGTCACACTGGGTATTTAAATAACGCCGGCATTAGACTTAGGGTCTATTCCACAACACTCTATACACCGCGAATCCCACCCTTCAATCAGTTTTCAATCTTTTGAAAACTTAAATACTAAGAGTTTCTTGCAAACTCTTCACTTTTTACTTAGTTTGTTATGAAGAATAAAGAGTGCAGATTTGCAGAGTCGAATCGTGGGATAGAACCTAGGGCACTTGTCTCATGATATGCAGAAGCTCTTACTTATATCCGGTGAGTATGTTGAGCAGAGTGGACTTCCCTGCGCCAGATGGACCCATGATAGCAGTCAGCTCACCGGACCGCAGTCGGCCGGAAACCGACTTCAGGATGGTTTTCACATCTGCAAAAAAAAAGCATGGTATATAGAACAATTAGATTTCGTGATTTTTTTGGATGCATTTGGAAATATATAAAAAATTCAAAACACATAAATTTAATATTTCGCTTCTTCTGCTCTCATCAGTTAACCTATGTAACATTATATTATACGCACAATAAATAAAAAATTTAAAAAAAAAAAAAAAAAAAAAAAAAAAAAAATAATAATCATTAATTCAAAGTCCAAGCCATTTTTTTTGAAATTTATTACGGGCGACCCTCTCGTTTTTCTCGTAATTCATAACTCCTTATCAACTAGTAGCGGGAACATTATTTATTTCATAAATATTAAATAACTATTAAGCTAGGGAAATACTGTAATAGAAATTCTATATCTTATGTGATACTAGCTGCTGCCCGCGACGTCGTCTGCGTGAACGCTATACTATAACATCATTTTTTGTGAACGATACCATGGCGCGATTTAATTCGACGCCAACGCCATCTAGTTAGCAAATAGGAAACATTTTTATATGGTTAAAAATTATAACACATCTAAGTTATGACTTTACACGATTTTTTAACATAAAATAAATGGCTATGTGTGAGTAGAATAATTAATTATTAAGAAGCAAGTCAAATATGCGTCGTTAGAATACACGTTGTTACAGAATGCGTTGAAGAAATAATAGTGGCAGGTGTGCAACGGCAATTTCGCTCGAAAACTGCAAATCTATGTAGAGTTTAGCCGTTAGGCACTCAGGTACTTTAGGGCAAAACAATAATTTTGACCCGCAGTTCCTCAAAATATTTCCCTTAGGGCGTTAGGTTATGATCTCTTAATTTTTTGTCTGGGATTTAAAATATTTTTTTTCAGAAACCCATCGTGTGTATCAAATAAAAGGGCTTGATGAGCCGGTTCTAAAAATATACCACACTATTACCTTTGGGCTACTTTTTTTCTTAAAATCCAAAAAGTATTTTCAAAACATACCAAGTTTTGACCCCTCCAGGTAGAAGACGGCTCAGTATTTTTCTCTAATATATACCTTAAATGATAGTTTATATCCTTATTTTTAACCCCCTGAAAGCAATTTGGAAAATATAAGAATTTAGTATTTTTTTTGAATTTTTGAATATTGCAATGTGAGACGGTTCCTTAAACTTCAGATCTTTATGAGACTTTATGTGAACTGTACTGTACCCTGCTGCTTCTGTTTACTGGTGTTTTTTAAGTCTATTTAAAAATTCAAAAAAAATATTAAATTTTACAATTTTCTAAATTGCTTTCAGGGGGTTAAAAATGAGGATATAAACTATCATTTAAGGTATATATTAGAAAAAAATACTGAGTCGTCTTCTACCTGGAAGGGCCCAAACTTAGCCTATATGTTGACCCGACTTCTTAATAATATTCGTGCCAAATTTGAAGTAAATCCATGCAGTACTTTTTGAGTTTATCCCGAACATACATACAGACAAACAGACAAAAATTCTAAAAACTATATTTTTGCCTTCGGTATCGATTGTAGATCTCACCCCAAGTATTCTTTTAAAAAAATATTCAATGTACAGTTTTGACTTTCCTACCATTTTATTATATGTATAAATGATTGTAATTAATTGATTTAAACGCTAAGCTGTTCGCCAATTGGTAAGATATTTTTGTCATAGTAAAATAAACTATATTCGATATTAACATCGACTATTTTAGCTTAACGCCCATAAAGCAAATGTATATATGCATTGGGGGCCTCTTAAGCAAACCTTGGTTGAATATGGTGCATAGTGCAATCACGTTGACGAATGCGCGGACAAAGCTATAGTATATATATATTATTATAGTATATATTATTTATAGCTATATATTTAGAAAGATTTTTTTATAAAACCTAATTAATTATATAATTATTATTATTTTAAAGACTTTTAGAAGACTATGTACTTAATTTACTATGTAGGAATTACTTAAAAAGTGCCCTTTTTTTTATCACTTTCTTTGAAATATAAAACATTGCGCCTAATTAATCTCAATTAATCACCCAATTATTAACAATCATGTAAACATTTATATTTCTTTTTGATGTAAGTATTATGTATTAAATTACTGAAGGACAAGACAAACTATGTGAGACTTGTCGACGATCCCAAACTCACTTGCCGTATCGAACCCTTAAGTCTGAGGAGAGACTTTGCCTCTCTATGTGTGTTCTACCGCTTGTGTAATGAGATGTGTTCTGAGGAATGGTTCGTAATGATGCCCACGACTACTTTCCACCATCGCACCGCTCGCCATCGGCAGGGAATTCATCCTCACACTTTAGAAACGAAATAGTCGCGTACAGTGCGGTTCCAGAGAAACTTCCTCTGGCGAACGCTTGAGTTGTGGAATGAGCTCCCTGCCAAGGTTTTTTCTAAGGACTACAGTATGGGGTTCTTCAAGAAAGAAGTTATTGGGTTTTTGAAGGGTCGGCAACGCGCGAGTGATAACCCTGGTGTTACAAGAGTTCATATGCCACGGTGACCGCTTACCACCAGGCGGACCGTGTGCTTCTTTGCCACATTAATGGTATAAAAAAAAAAAAAATTATGATTGGCCGTTTCGCTACCGTCACATGGGTGTAAGGTGAAAAATTAACTCACTGTTCATTACTCTTCTGTTTAACTATAGTTCTAGTAGTAACGAAATGGCCAAACCACGTATTTTAAGGTGATTATTCCTGTAGTTGATGTATTTCTATGAACACTAGAAGTTGTTTGTGACGGGCATTAGCACAGCAAAGACGTAGTTGGGATTTTCATTGGCCAGAGTTGTGCCTCGATAGCTCCAGTGGTAGAGCACTTACTCGGATTGTAAAGATTGTTGCAGGTTCAAGTCATGGCTTGAGGTCATTCTTTTGACTGCATCTTAGCTATGAAAATATTTATTTACGTGTATGATGTAGCCTTAAATATATCATGTATAATATATTTTCTTCGAAGACTTTATTCTGGAAGTGTAAAACAAAGAAAGATTATTTCTATGTATGTATATGTATTTATATTTACGTCTCTTGAGGCAAGTTATTATAATAGGTTCGAAAATCGAAATTGCTAAAGTCTATACGTTTTGAGACCCGAAGAATCGTTTGCCATCATTTTTAGAGTGATGTGTGTGATCTGAAAAGAGTTTGAGCTAAATCGGGCCAGCGATTTTTTAAAAGACGCGATAATGTCCATCTCCATTTATAGATTCTCAAATTGAAAAAATATTCTCAAGAGAAGTTGCTCGTGCGGTACTTGCTCCGGAACCAATTTTTGTATTAGATGTACTAGGGCTTTATAAGTCACAAGAGTTGCTTGTGACGTCCGAAACGAGCGTAGCAAAGACGTAGTTGGGATTTTCATTGGCCACAGTTGTGCCTCGATAGATTAATTGGTAGAGCACTTACACGGATTGTAAAGAGCTGGTTGCAGGTTCAAGTCCTGGCTCGAGGGTAATCTTAAAACTGTCTTTGCTATGAAAATATTTATTTTCATTGACGAGGATATCTAAGAAACTTATGAACTGAATTTGTCCAAAATATTTTTTGTTGGTAGTATTTACAAAGCCCTGTATCGCGGTTTACTTAAAATCTTTAGATCACGCGGTTACACAAATTTTTTGAACTTTGGAAACCAATAAAAGCCATTCTTACGTAATATTTTACAACGATTCCAGGAAGCGCGCAAAGAAAGCGCTTTCAACGCAGTCCCATTCACCCAACACGTATTTCTTACGCCGCTGGAGAGGGTGGAATCTATTCCAGTGTTGCATCCGATGAGTTGCTGATTATCTCCAACAGCATGGCTTTCAAACCCGCTCAACCCGGACGACAACTAAGATTTTTTGAAAACTTACCGTTGATCATTTACTTATTTAAAATACGAATTTACCAAAGACTAGATAATAATTAATAGTAATATGTAGTGGGACTTAACCTTTTCTTACAACATCTAGCTAGCTATTTACACATTTTAGGAAGACAGTAGGAAAAATCTCATGTAAGGTAGGAGAGATCCAAGAAATCATATTTTATCGTACATGGGGGTAGGAGGGAGAAAAAATAGCCGAAATCGCCCTTACGTAAATTGTAAACGATCTCAAAGAACTCTGGAAAAATCTTAAATAATATAAGTGAATCTTTGAACTAATTCTTAACAAAAATCATGTTTAATTCACTACACATTACAGAAATCTGTACAGCCGTATGTATATTGTACACAAAACAATGTCCATTGTTCACTAACAAGCATTACTCATGTTGCGGGGGCAAACTCCGCTTGTCCTGTTTGTATTGTTGGCACATTACTGCGATACCTACATCTGGTGGCACGTTGCTTTGTCTACAACTATTATCTAATCTGTGACACTTAAAACCATATTAATAATCGTACGCAAAAACACTACACAAGATTTTACGCCGTTTTAACTGACACGCTTCACAAACATGGCTCAGCTTATAGTGGTAGTTATAGGTTATCTAATTGCACATATGCAATCAGTAGTCACTCTACAACGCTTTCTGAGACAACCCCGCCGCCGCACACAACTGCGCGTATACATACGTCTTTTATTTATGTAGAGTTATTTAGTACTTTCGAATAACACGGTACGGTTTTGTATGGAGTATCCTAGGTATGGCAGCAGGTCAGAGCAAACCTCTACAATATATATCCACGCAGAAGAAGTCGCGGGTAACAAACAGCTAGTAGCTATATACTTTCCAATTGTTTATCTTTACAAATTTGAATTTCGTAATTAATGTAGAAGGCAGATCAGATAAACCTAATAACTTCGTGCATCGTTTGTATATTTTTTTATTTTAAAACATATTTCCATGTTACAAGATAATTATTTTATCTTCAACTATAGCCGAGTTTGGGTAAGTAGTATTTGTTGCGTAAAATTCGTCGCATTTTAATTTTCAGCGAATAAAATGAACCTCCAAATTTGTTATACTTTTATCAATGATCAATAGCTGCATTGCGGGAACACTTAGTCCGTAAGCATAAGGGTCGGTTCATATCGAGACGCGACATGAAGCAGCTCGAAGATTAGCTGAGGGTCGGCTCATACAGAGACGCGACATGAAGCAGCTTGAAGATTAGCTGAGGGTCGGCTCATACAGAGACGCGACATGAAGCAGCTCGAAGATTAGCTGAGGGTCGGCTCATACAGAGACGCGACATGAAGCAGCTTGATGATTAGCTGAGGGTCGGCTCATACAGAGACGCGACGCGACAAGACGCGATGTGGAGAGACCTGGGGATGCGCCGCGCGAGCGACGTTGGGATGCTCACGTCGCGTTGCGTCGCGTCTCAGTATGAACCGACCCTAACTCGAACTTCGCCTATTTCACATTGAATCCAATGACAGTTACTATATATTTAAATTTTACGTATGTGTCGTTTTTGCGTATGTGTCGTTATGCGTATTTGTCTTGTACCCATGTAGCAATACGCGAAACCAAGATGTGTCAATTGTTATTATTAAGCTACATACGTTTCTTATGATCTTTAAAAATACTTTTTTTTAAAGAAATTTACTTATCCAACTATGACATATAGGCATACTGTATACGAAATATCTAGCAGTAAAAAACTAATAATCTTTCAGTTTTCCGCCCGCCACTTCACCTTTAAAACTCTACAAAAAGAAAAAAAAAATTAAGTATAAATAATGTATGTATGTCTAATGTATGTATGTCTAATCCTCACTAATAAAGTAAACGGTAACAATCTAAATAAGCAAATAAGAAAATAACAATACGTACATAATTGTGTAAATGCTATTTTTTTTTATTTAATATGATTATTAACAAAATTTAATGAAATGCATGTATTATGAGAAAATGTTGAAACCATATTCCTACATTTGCCGACATTGATCAATGAACATTTCTAACGTTGCACTCACTAACTGCAAGCAATTGCGATAACCTCGTACCACATCTGACTTTACGCAATATAGTTAGGTATGTACCTATGCATTACTTTCGTATACATGATAATATAAATAAGTTATTTATGGGAAGAAAATATTTAAGTATACAAGGGGGCTTAGCACAAGTTCATATCGTATTTGTGACGTAATGAAATGTTGTATGAATAAAGAACAGCGCCACGTGTGGCTTAAGATAAACAGAACTATTTATTTTTTAAATAAAATCAATTCCAGTACGTCACTTTATTAAATAACTTATACAAAGACATGCTTAGCCCTCGGGTAAATGTTGAGAACATCTTTAAAGTAAGAAACTTTAAAATTCATTTAAAAAACATATTAAATATAACAGATAACACCCTACACCCTAATGGCCTAATGGAACGCGATTGTAGCAAAACCTTAAAATAACCTTCTATTTCATGGCTATAGAATGGCTTATTTTATATGACATCTTACCTTAGTGAATGAGAGGCTGCGGTGACCTCTTACCATCAGGCAGACCGCGACCTTGTTTGCCACCTTAGTGGTATTAAAAAAAAAAAAAAGATCGACCTCAGAAAAGTGTGTTGTTATTTGAAACGACTCGAGAGAAGAGATGTAAGGGCATGGGTATGACGCCTGTCTGCGATCGCTCGCTGAATGAGTACATGTGGCAACACGCTAGTAATGCGCCTGGTGTTGCAAGCTTCCATTCCATAGGCTAAGGTGACCTTAACATCTGGCGGGCCGTAAGCTTGGTAGCCAACTTAGTAGTATTAAGAAAAAAAATGTGTTTTGATCACATTTGCGATTGAACTTAAGAGGGAACAGATCATATATAAATATTACGTTTTTATTACGTTTGCCAATATAATATTGCTTAAATTAATTGCCTTTAAAGAAATCCCTCCTGGGTTTTTCGTGGTTTCTGAAGTTTATAGGCGATCCAGTTGTCAACTTGTATAGGAGCTAACATCACATTTCAAGGGAGGCAGTCAATCTTTCAATTGCTCAATGTACCCGAGTGCAAGTATATGAAAATTTATTTTTTTGAACATAACACACAGCGCCGTCTGGTCCCAAAGTAAGAAAAGCTTGTGTTTTGAATACCAGAATACAACGAATATAAATACACACATATAACTTTTTTTTTTGTAATTACATACATAATGTTTGCCCAGTGCGGGAATTGAACCCACACCCTCTGCAAAGCATGTATATCATATAATGTATAAATGATAAACCATGATAAACACTCTCACTTGGATGTGTTTACTGGTTTTAATCCTAAATATTAGCTAAAATTTAATTTGAAACTTTGCTAAATCTGGTCACACTAGTATACTGGTCATACGTTTTGTGTAGTACTATTCACTGCCCAGTAACACACGTCTCGGTCAATCAATCGATATTATAAATACTTAAGTTACACTCAAATAGATTTAGATAACTAAAGAAAAAAAAATCTGTACTTTTGACTTTGACCACCGGGCCAGAAAAGTTTGTTGCACTGAACATCTACAATACTGAGCCGCAAATTCGCACTAGACCGACGTAGTGACAATGGTCTTAGCCACCTTCCTCAAAGGAGATCCCATACAGAAATATCTATACGTAGCTATAATAGTAGTATAGTAGTCATTATGACAGCCAGTTGATAACCTAAGTCTTACCTAAGTCTTAACCAAGGACTTAAAAGTGCTGACCATCGAATAGGCACTACCTGCTTGCGAGGACTTTGGCCTAAGCCTGTTACCTTAAAGGAGAGGCGTGTCCCGCTGGGGAAGCGGGTACAACAGCTGAGGAATAGATATAATTTAAAAAATTACACAACCTTTTCATAAATTCACGTTATATGTCTATGTAGCTTATCTATTATAAAATCAATATAATAAATTTATTCAAACATGTTTTGCTATTTAAAAGATTAGATTTGTTGATAAGGTAACGGAAATAATGATGCCTTAGCGTTCCGATTAACATTCATAGCGCTTCCATTGCCTATGACTAGTTATACCATCACTCGATGCAAATCATGTGCTCACGTGGGTAAGCCCAGTGTCGTCACTAAATTAGCATTTATCGCGAGAAAAGACACTGAGAGCAGATGAATTTTAATTTTTCATATGTTCAAAGGCAAGTGGTTTTAAATATTGTAACCAAATTTAAATGGTTATTTTGTATATTATTAGTATTGTCAACAATAAAAGCACAATATATTATTTTGTGGATAAAAGGTTTTAAAATTCCTAATAAATATTTTAATACGTTCTTAGAAGGGTGCGTCAATAGCCTCTAATACTAGTAGATACATAATTAATTGGTTTTTAATTAATTAATGAAATGGCTTCTTTTGAAATCCCAAATGTGTTACTGAATTATTAATTTTAACATCCATACTAATATTATAAATGCGAAAGGGAGTTTGTTTGAGGAGCTAAAATTTGGCAGTGATAGTTGAAGAGAGTCAGTCAGTTAGTTATTTTACTCTTTTATACATATTTATATATACAGATGTATTAGTTTTTCAATTGTAAACACAAATTGCCGCACTGCTAGATTTTAAAATATGAATATTTTTTTTAGTTTGTACTAATGGACATAAAACAACTTTGTAACCGAAAAATAAAATACAATGAAAGAATTAACTTCAACTTCTCTGGCTGCATGAATAATCCCTTGAGCTTAGATTACTTGCTAATATGTAGTGAAGTCAACTTTTATTATGTAACTCTTATCTTCTAGAATTACATTAAATTAATTTGTTTTAATGCATTTAAAATCTAAGATCATTCCTAGTAAAGTAAATATTTTTTTTTAGATTCGACGTCATTAGTTTTAGATTTTTAAAAAATTTGTTCATCCTTTCTTATATGGATTAAGCTGGTGATGATAAGATGTCTTCGAAAATATTACAATTCTATCTCAATTTCGTTATTTATTTTTTTCGTTCGTTTTTTTTTTTAATTTATATTTTTGGACATTAAACACAGCACCGTCTGGGCCTAAACTAAGCAAAGCTTGTGTTATATATACCAGACAACGGATACAAATACATAAATATATCCCTTTTTGTTTTGTAAATACATAAATACACCCAGACCCAATACAAACTCAAATGTTTGTTCAGTGCAGAAATCGAAACCACACCCTCTGCACAGCAGCTGGCCACACTACCAATTAGGCTGCGAGATAGAGATTCCAGTTAGTCCATCTCATAATCTGATTCAAACCGGTCAAGCGCGAGGTGGACTCACGCAACGAGAGTCCCGTACTTAATTGGATTTTTAAAAGTTTTGGTTGATTTTGTAAGTTTGTACCAACGCACAATATTAAGAGATTTGTTATATTAATTTAAGACCATGGACTTCTTATAGATTTTTCTGAAATCTATAAGTAAGGAATTATACTCTGTATTTTTTCTTAAATTTAAGGCTCAGTAGTTTCGTAGTAATGGCGAGGGGTTATGGGTCAACTGTCATCTATTTCTTTAAAAACTTTAATACTATTATAGAATTATAAACAAATATTTGATATGCCACGGTTGGCGATGAAAGACGTACAGACAGACACGAGTGTGATTCTATAAGGGTTCCGCCGTTTTTTCATTCGTAGGTACGGAACCCTAAAAAAGCACTGACCTGGTTAAATAATAAAAAATACTATTCCGTAGTAATTAAGTACACCTTCCTGTGAATCATCACCATTGAATTTACGCGTGACATACGGACAGATGGACAGACGAACGGGACAATGATATAGCGATTCCATCTCTGCCATTGAGCTAAGTAACCCTAAAAAACCAAGTAAATGCGATTTGGACTCTGAGGGTTCCTTACCTACTACCATTAACGTTATTTACAAACGAAAATAAAAGGTGCCGCTAAGCGGTCACCCATTCAAGTTTCCAACAAACAAATGCGTTACTGTTTCTCTTATTTATAAGCTAGATGGCGATGTACCGGTAATATAAAACAATAATTGCTTGCTATACTTGAGAGTTCACACTATTTTTCACTGCAAGTTTGAAGTTTGTATGTCTTTCTATTTTTACGATAGTGCAAAAACAACGAAAATGTATTTCTTGTATCGGGACCTCCCCCTAAACTT
The DNA here is from genome assembly GCA_946406115.1 of Apoda limacodes. NCBI lineage: Eukaryota > Metazoa > Arthropoda > Insecta > Lepidoptera > Limacodidae > Apoda > Apoda limacodes. The sequence continues at coordinate 25,827,319 of OX291551.1, read as the reverse complement.
TTTAACTTTTTATTATTTATTAGATAATCCCCTATTATAACACATATTCTGTGAAACGTTCAGGCTTCTACCTATTTCGGTTTAAATTATAGAGCCTTTTAAAGGTTGGACAGACAGAAAAACAGCGTAGTCTTAGTAATAGGGCTCCGTTGGCACCGTCTGGGTACGGAACCCTACAAACCGAATTACAACCACATCACACCACGTATCTAGAATATAGATATATCCTCAACGTATAATTCATTTTCAAGCTTACTTTTATCAAATGACATACATATTCTTGCCTAATCTTATGTACGGATTAAAATGTATTAATACAGTAAGGTGTCGCTTACGAGACAGTATATTATGATTCCTACATTATTTTTTTGGTTTTACAGTCGTGTAAATAGATAATTCAGGGGTTTATACTAGAAGCAAAAATTAATACAAGAAAACAAATGAATTTAATTTGAATGACAGTTTAATAAATTATAATAACTTGCTAATTTGATGATGTACAGGTATTCGTCTGTTACCTCAATGTACATTTCATTGCAACAAACCTTTGCTAATTATGTGTTGTTATAGACAAGAAACTTGGCATAGGCACCAATTTCTCAAGTTTTAGGCCATACAATTTGTTAGGATTATAAATAAATGCGTATTATGAAAAGGTGACCTGTTTTTTTAACCGACTTCAAAATAGCCTTAGTATTTTTCTTCAAATATAGTAATAGGAAATAAAAATGACCATTTCCTAGAGAAAGTATAAACATTTAATTTATTACTTTATTAAGATTAAAAAAATTCGGCCAAGTGCGAATCGGACTCGCGCACGAAGAGTTCCGTACCATTATCTAAAAACGGCAAAAAATATATACAACGTTTGTTGTATGGGAGCCCCCCTTAAATATTTGTTTTATTTTAATTTAATAATTAATTTTTAAAGTTACTATATAACTAAATATTCTGTGAATATTTAAAGCGTCTATACCTGTTGCCGTTATCAATATCGAGCAAAAAAATAACGTTTGTTGTATGGGCGCCCCCTTAAATATTTAATTTATTCTGTTTTTACGTACTTGTTGTAATAGCGGCAACAGAAATACATATTCTGTGAAAATTTCAACTGTCTTACTATCACGGTTCATGAGATACAGCCTGGTGACAGACGGAAAATTTCAACTGTCTTACTATCACGGTTCATGAGATACAGCCTGGTGACAGACGGACAGCGAAGTCTTAGTAATTGGGTTCCGCTAATTACCCTTTGGGTACGGAACCCTTAAAAAACAGGTATACTAAAGTAGAGTACTTTAGTAAAGTTAAAGTAGTGTAAAAGCTGTTTTATTCACAATAAAGTATTTTTAAGTAAAACCTTTTAATATTTATTTACACGCTAATTTTTAACATAAGTACAATTTAAAATTATATAATTCTTAAACACGTAAGTACATCAAATCTTCATTGAGAACTTTAACCAATGCACCAAAACTTAAAACAGAAAACCACAATTTAGGTACTAAGATAAATAGCTACTGGTTAAAATATATATAGGTTTGCTTAGTTCAACTTTTCTATCAAACAGTTAAGTACTATCTAGTGATAACACTGAAAAGTATTGTGTATGTATATCACGGTATATACATCGATAAATTTTAATTTGCAGTATAGGCAGCACTAGTGACAAACAAAACATTCATCTGAATAATTGTAAAATGGTTAATTTTGCCTTTTGAACATTGTCATTACTATCTTAAGAAATATAGGTAATGAAATGACAAATTTCAATAAAAATAACAAATAAAAATAATAAAATAGTAATTAAATAACGTAAAACTTCTTTTTACACTAAGTACTTACCGATTTACTTGAAAGGAAATCTACTTAAATTTATGTCACCGGTTTTCTTTGACACACCTATTCCTTGTTCTCACATCTTGGATTTATATTGATTTTAAAACTTATTAAAAAGTGAATATTTCCCAATAAAATTATTGATCTTAAAAATGTAAACAAAGATAAAAGTAATTCGACTGATGCAGTGTTGGCAACATAACAAACATAAATCCTAATAAAAAAACACTGCAATCCCAGATAAGTTGTTCTTATAATAATAATGTAGTACATTTCGCACTAAGAGTAGTAGTATTGGTCGAACGAAGGTTTCAAATCCATACAAATGTTTGTATCTATGAAGTTTCCAGGCACTGCAATAAAAGGTAAAAAAAAACTACATATTGCCAAAAATCTGATCTGAATTACAGTTTGAAGTTGGTGTCATGCAAGAAGAAGAGTGAAGTGTGTTATAAACTGTAAGTTACATAGACGCCATTGCAACTTCAAAATGTAATTCAGATCCGATTTTTGGCAATATGTAATTTTTTTTACCTTTTTATTGCATCGTTGTTTGTTGTTGCTGGTTGTTTTAAGTTAAATAGTTTTTTTTACATTTATGTTTTTAATTAAATTAAGTATTTACATCAAGAAACTAATTTAAGAACAAATATTATAAGAAACTTAATGTAAGAATTTAGAATTCATCGAAAATAAAAAGTATGTATGAAAAAAGTTTGTTTTATTTATTAAATAGGGTTATTATAAGTACGCTGCCATGCATTCAAATGGATGTGTCAAGGAACACTAAGCTAACTCATGCCTCAGTAAATCATATTTCATAACACACATTTACGTAAGATACGAAGATTTCGCAACAGACTGGAAACTCTTTACATAATCATAGGGCCGGTTTTGCTGGCCTATACTAGAAGGAAATAGTTCTTGTGTTAGGACGTGATTTACAATTTTATTCTAGTTTGAAGATAATTCTGGAAACTACAGGAAATTATTACATTGTCTGAAAAGATATAATCAAGGAAATTCCGACAACAGGCAGAATCAAGGTGCTATTATGTGAATGTTTAAAGATATTCTTTAAACCAGACAGTAGTAAAACTATTTTAAACTTTGCAAAAAAGGTAAGCGATTTTTTTAATTATTTCTTTTAATCAATAATCTGCCGTGGTATATCTAGTCTTCTATGAAGCTCTTTTGTTAAATATCACTTAATACAAATTATGACAATATTTGATAGCAGAAAATTGAGCCTAAACGACCTATTTAGAAAAATGAAAACAATTACGTATGACCAATATTTTGCATAACAAACCAATGTTAATCATATTTTATTTTCTTGCCCATACAAGTGAACACCCAATAAGCTCCGCCGAGCATTTGCTTGAGTCAGGGTCGAATGGCTGAAAAATCCAAGGAATTGAATTTTAAATCAGCCACCCAACAAGTACGAGAAGCTATTGAAATAAAAAAAAATCAATAGTTAAGATAATTACGCGCATATACATTTGCTTTATGGGTGTTAAGCTGAAACTGACAATGTTAATCTCAAACAGAGCTAATTTTCAGTGGCAAAAATATATTATGGATATAGATAACAGCTTATCGTAAAAAGTGGAAAATAATTACAATAAAATCACATAAGATACAAAAATACTATTACAGTAATTTTCTAGCTTCGTAGTTACTTAACATTTCTTGAAATAAATTATGTTCCCGCTACTAGTTGATAAGGAGTTATAAATTAAAAATAGAAAAACAAGAGGTTCGGCCTAAATTTTTTTAAAGCTATGTTTTAACAGATATCTTAAAACAAATACAGTTACTTACTAGTTAAAGAATGTAGTAAGTCATGTTATTTTTTTCAAGTCTGAAACTTGCAATAAGACAGTAGAATCGATTTTAAAAACCAGCAGAAAGCTGCACATTCGAGTAGGGTGCAGCCCTTAAGCAAATTGAAATCCTGTCATCGTCAAATGTAGTCATGTCAGAAGCAATGGACAACAGTTTCATGACTAAGTCAGTGTTGTGTGTAGGAATACCGACAGTTCGGACAGTCACAATTATTGTAAAGACCAAGTGAGGGTACTTATAAAATACCCCGCATCCAAAAGCCGACGCTACGGTGGTAGCTAACACCGGTCCTCCTGTGCCCACGATCGATACAATTCAGTCAAAACATCGGGTAACAAAAAGGGATTTATACCAAACAAATACCTATAACGTTAACGAGATTTAGAATTTAAAATGTAAATATAAGTTTGTTTATAGCGTTTTTATTTTTTATTAATTTTTTTAAAACACAGCTAGTTCTAAATAAAGAAATATATTGTTATACATTTAACGGAAACACGAGGCGTGTAGATGACGCCAAAATAAATGAAAGAAAAACAACAAATGATAATTCGTAGGAAGAAGAATAAATTGAAACAACACAAACTGTTACAATGTCATATAATCAAATAGATAACGTTTAATACAATCAATTTTACGCATATCTCAAAGGTCGGATGACTCGCGTTGAAGGAAAGTAAAAACACATCAATTAAAAAAAATGGTAATAGATAACCGAATAAATAATAGTAGATTGTGTCACAAGGGAGCAGGGACCAAAATAAGTAATGAGGGCGAGAGCGATTGAAAGTACGTTACAATGTGGGACACTCTGCTTTTCAATGGGATGAAAGTGTTAATATTAAAAAGGTTGTTAATATTTCACTTTTATTGATAGAACTAATATTTTATTTCATTTGTGTGAATCAAATTAAAATTGTATAATAATTTGATAAAAAGTAATTAAAAAACGAATAGGAAGTTTCCGCATATTTTGTTTTTTTTCGGTTAACCAATGCCGCGTCGGCAGGCGCGCTTTTTTTATTACGAATTGCGTTCAAACTTTTGAATTAAATAGTGTTCCGAAATTTCGTTTTTTTGTTACTTTTATTATATCAAAATCTTACAGACAATTTTAATTGATTCACACAAATTGAATCAAAGATAAGTTCTAGCAGTAAAAGTGAAATATTAACACCAGAAAGTCTAAAATTAAACGCAGAAACTGTCATAAACAATTTACAACCAAACAAATCGAAAGAATTATTTTGTAATTTGGTTATGTAAATATAAATATTCGTCACTACTAAAAGCATCTCTTATTTATTTTTCTAATAGAGGGGGATCAAAAGCAGTGTGCCACATCCGATTCCGATAAGTAAAACAGACCCGTCGTCTGGACTTCCGGAGTAACAAGAGCATGATCCGGTTGCTTCCGGGTAAGATTCGGGATGGAATAATTCTGGTTCCTAAGTAGCCGAAGCAGATTAATTCGATTGCTTGCTTGAGCAACTAGTACAAAATGAGAGTATTACACGGCAAAAACGTTCAATTCCATATCAAATAAATATAAACCTTGTTTTTTGGACAATACATACAAATTTTACTCGGAGGTCACCCGGAAGTAAAACTCTTAAGTCCAAATTCAAATCGCGCGCCTCTTGATTCATTACTTACTCATTAATTAATCGTTTCTTAATTTAAAAGCTACATTTATTTAAATTTCACAGCTCATTAATAACTTTTTTACTTAAAGGCTTTCGATTCCGTTAGCGTACCAAGTAAGAAATAGCTAAAGGCAGAGTTCGCGCAACTTCGCTTTCTAGGGTTCCGTAAACACAAGGTGCCAACGGAGCCCTATTACTAAGAATTCGCTGTCTGTCTGTCTTTCTGTCCGTCCATCAAAAGGCTCTATCTTTTAGACCGAAATAGGTAGAAGCCTGAATTTCACAGAATATGTATAACAAATAATAAAAATGTTAAAATTTACATTTTAACCATACAAGAAACACTTTTTTGTTGTTTTTGCTCTATCGTAAACACAGAAAGACATACAAACTTCAAACTGCCAGTGAAAAATAGTGTGAACTCTAAAGTATAACAACAAATAATAAAAACCTGCCAAGTATGAGACGAGCTCAAGCAATTACTATTTTAACTGACCGGCACAGCGCCATCTAGCTTATCATCAAGAGAAACCCTCGGTGCGCGAGACCAACTCGCCCATGGCCGGTTTTTTTCATACATCTTGACCATTTTCTCGAGTTCGGAGTTTTTATTATTATAACGTTACTACTGGACGTATGTATAAGGCATGAATTAATTAAAATAATATCTTGACTAAGTCATTTATATTACTACTTTACACGTGTTACTACTATATAAGATTAGCATTTTTCGCTCGAGTTGAATTACGAAAAAGAAAGCTTTTAAGTGTTACCTGCAAAACTATCGAAATTTTCATACTAATTTCCATCCCCCCCTTTTGCCCCCTAATTTTTAAAAACGGTGAAACACGTCAATTTAAATTTTCAACCTTAAGGCCAAATACCATTTTTTATGCATTTACTTTCAAAATTGACAAATTTTCATACAAACTTGAAAATTTTAGAAAAATTCCTTCGTACTTTCCCCCGGGAAAGTAACTCATATGCCAAATTTCAAGCTCCTAGGACCCAGCGGTTAGAGCCATGCGTTAATATTTTATTGGATCAGTCAGTCAGTTCCTTATTTTATATACAAAGATAATATAAAACAAAGTTCCTAGTTCTTATATCACTTTACAACATAAAATGTAACTTTCGTAAAATTAGCATACTTTATTCACATGCTGCCGGTGATTTGGAAAACTAAGTGTAAAAACAGACACGAAGCGATCGCGGGCGCGAGTGCGGGCGCGTCTAGTTTTAACAAATTAAGGGCCGGTATTTCAATCACTACTTATTCTTTTGCTTAAGTTAGGATGTAAGTTATAGATAAGTTGAATATTTGAGGACCGAATGTGTATTTCAATGTAACTCAGCTACAACTTAACTTAATCTAAGATTTTTGGAAGGGTGAACATGTTGTGCAAGATGGCAAATCAATACATTCAGTATTGACCGTTCATTTTATGACCACTGTAAGGGTTGCTAAAGCACACAGTTACAATATCGCATTTTACTACCTGCTTTTTGACATTCGAAATGTGCCCTGTGAACTGAATGCAATTTTTTCTAAACAGTACTTAGATCATTAGTTAGGTAGGTTTTTTTTTTTGGTAATTGCATTGTATATTATTAGCGGGGTTTATCATATCTATATATGCCACGTGGGTACAAAACCTAATATGTGTGGTATTTATAACTTTGATGAATGTATAAAATTTAAAATATTTATTTTATTAATTATTTTTTTCTAAGGAGCGTACTTCTTGAAACCAAACTTTGTTAATAACAAAATATATTTTTTAATCCCTGTTCAGTACTAAATAATAATGTAACCTGTTAAACATTCTCACGAAATCATAATATTTTAAAAATATATCAAAATAATTCTTACGTACTTATAGGTAAACAAACGAACACTAAACTATCAACATTTCAAAGAGACAACATCTGCCAATCCGGGATCGTTACTTAAGTCAAAGAAATCCGTTGCTTATCTTAGGGCAGTTTATGAAGGACTTTACGCTGAGATAAAAGTTATGATGAGAATGAAATACAGTTAAGTGCTACTTTGCATCGATCCTAAATTAGGCTAGGATAAGAGGAGATTGAAATACCGGCCCTTAATCTATTCCAGATTTCATATAACTTATTTTCCACTAAAAGTATGAATTTTACATTAATAAAATGTCTTCTTTATCCATTATATAAACTGTCCAATGTTTTATTACGTCTGACCCGCCAAGACCCTCGCGCCCGCACCCATCCCCGCACACGCGACCGCGCCCGCTTTGTGTCTGTTTGGGCACTGAGCTGCCGCGCCGCCGCCGTTGAAGTTAGATATAATCGACGGCCTATGGCATTATTCTTTGCCCGTAGTTAAATGCTTCAAAGACCTTGCACACTACTAACATAGGACAACATTTTTCTTACTTGTTTGAGATGGCTTTATGGAGACTGAGTTCATTTAATAACATCAAGATTTGATTGACCTCATTTTGTCGAGTTTACGGAAAAAATTAACCTAAATGTCGGTATTTTCGTTGACCTGTACGACTTGTTATGTCTATCGATATCATTTTTTGGTGTATAAGTTAAAAGTTATGAGTAAGTAATATGGGTGGGACATACAGACAAACATGACAAACTATATCTTATAGTACCATTTTGTGATTTCGCTAAGAAAACCTAAAAAAAACTATCCTAAAAATTTAGAACTATTTCGCACTGAGACTGGGTCGTTTTTTTTTTTTGTATCGACCAAATCAATCTGCTCTAAACCTAAATTTTTATTTTTTACCTTTGACTAAGACCACGTTTTATCTGCTACTAAGTTTTTATTAAGACATTAAATTTTGAAACGGTAATAGGAAGTTAAGTACACTTGTGAGTTATTTTTTATAATTCACTACAACTTCACTTTTTCCTTCCAACGGTAGTTCTACTTTCCCAACTTACTTTTACAGCATTTCACCACATCCTGTTGAGTACTCTCACTCCAGCGTGGCATTCTCTGCTCGTCGCTTCTGCCGCTAACTCAAGCCTGAGTGTCTCGATTCAAAGGGACACACAGCCAACAATTCTATGGCCCGACTCACTGCGGCCATACGCAACCTCCCGACCCTTCAAAAATCCGATAACTTCTTTCTTGTAGAACCCCATACTGTAGTCCTTACAGAAAAGCTTGGCAGGGAGCTCATTCCACAACCCAAGCGTTCGCAGGAGGAAGTTTCTCTGAAACCGCACTGTACGCGACCATTTCGGTTCTAAAGTGTGAGAATGAATTCCCTGACGATGGCGAGCGGTGCGATGGTAGAAAGTAGCCGTGGGCATCATTTCAAACAATTCCTCAGAACACATCCCATTGTACAAGCGGTAGAACACACACAGGGAGGCAAAGTCTCTCCTCAGACTTAAGAGTTCGATACGGCGAGTGAGTTTGGGATCGTCGACAATTCTCACAGCCCTTCGTTGAACCGAGTCAAAAGGTCCAAGCTGGTATCCGGGTCCACCTGCCCAGAGATGGCAGCAGTACTCCATATGGGGCCGAACTTGCGACTTGTAAAGCAGCAACTTCTGCCCCAACGTGAAGTACTGCCTCGCTCTGTTGAGTACACCTAGTATTTTGGACGCCAGCTTCACCTTATCTTGTAAATGTTCTCGGAACTGAACATCGCTGGAGATGTCGACACCAAGGATCCCAATGCTCTTGGAAATGGAGAGGGGAATGTTCAGGAATTGTGGGACTACAGTGAATGGGGTTTTCTTAGCGGTGAATGCGCACCATTGTGTCTTTGAAGGGTTGAATCGGACCAAGTTTACCCGTCCCCAGTCAGAGACCTTGGACAGTGTGGTCTCGATTTGAGACACAAGTTCTCCACGGTTTTCCTCCACAACGGAACGAGGGATGTTTGCGCGACCCGTGTAATACGCGTCTCCAGTACTGTCATCTGCATAGCAATGTATGTTGTTGATGGCCAACATGTCATTGATATGCAGTAGAAACAAAGCAACCTAGAAAAGATAACACTGAAACTCCTGTGAAGGGACAACAGGCTGACTATATAATTGAATCACGCGAAACGTCATCTGAACCTGAGATGAAGCTAAACTTATAAGGGAACTAAGACTTTTCCGGATGGCGACTGAAATGAGTTTCTTACGGAAGATATGGCACAATTTTGCATCTGAACTGACAAGCTTTTCGATACAATAAAATCCCTCTATAAACGTACTGATAGTGTAGAGAATAGAATGTTGACAATAGAAAAGCGAGTCAGCGAGCACGACGAGGCTCATATTAGCAAGCAATTGATGATTACAATTGCCCAATTAAAGCAAGATTTGAATTAAAGGAGAATTAAATTAGCTTTGTTTAGAGCTTGATAAGGGCACAAGGTAAGAAAAAGCGTTTTTACAGTTTTTTTTTATATTTTAAACTAGGAATGCTGTATATTATTCAGTAAAAAGCCGGTACTATATAATGATAAAACACTTAGAACCAGAACTTGTAAATAACTGTCTTTATCGGTAGGGTCATTTGCCAAGACACGCACCGGTTGAACTTATGGTCGTTTGGTCGTAGAGAAAGTTATGAAAGCGGAATTCGTAGATAATTGAATTAGCTTTGATTCCAAAGTGGTGCGCCTCTAGAATTCAGAAGTAAAAATAGTAAAATATCGGAAAAAGTTATAGTTAAAACATTGTACTGTTGGTATGTAATTCTTTAAAACATTCTCACACTACAAAAATAAGCGTAAAAATAATTGTGGACTATAAAATACAATTTACACATCCAAGCACAAATACAGTTTATCTTTTTCAATTATGGGAAGGCTGGGTGTCATCTCATCTAGATCCATGGGGGGAGAAGGGGAGGCGGGTCAACGTTTTTTGGAGCTAAAAGAGGCAGGTCGTCATATGGTGCTGGCTCATACGTGATTAACTACTCTCAGGATACCAAACAACATATAAATAAAATAGTAGTTACATGCGCGTTTACGATGTTTGCCTTTTTAACCGACTCAAAAAAAGGAGGAGGTTATATCCTTTTTACTTTTTACCTATGTTCCGGCGTAACTCCGTCATATATAGACGGATTTGGAAATATTTTTTTTTATTTAAAAAGGTACACTTCCGAAGTGGTCCCATATTAATGTAGTGAATATTAAACTTAAACTTGTGGTTAAAAAAAAATTTCACTCAAAGTAAAAAATAAAAACTTTTTAACTAAAAAACTACCGGTTTCAAAAAGGTAAAAATAATTACTTATTATTAATAAGAAATTAGTAATAATTTTAAACTTTTTAGTGCATCTTTTTGTAACCGGTTGTATTTCTGTATTCGGTTGCCTAACTCCATTTAGATGCTGCGACACGAACAAGAATCTCTGATATAATGGAACAGGTAGTAGAGTCAATGACGACATTTACCTGTTCTAAGACTAAAATAACGCTTGACATTGAAAAAACTGTTTCCTCTTTACTTGACGTATTCTATTGGTAGTTCTAGTACGTGTCCGTCTAGCTATATCATCATTTCTGAGAGGCATTGATAAAAATAAAAAAAAAGTATATAAAAAAAAATAATGAGAGCTCTGCTGTCATAGACATGTAGAGCTCATTTGTATATAGAACACCAAGGTGGCAGACACGGGTATTTTTTTTTTCTTGTACACCCCACCGTCTGCAATGTCGTTGGATAGAACTTCAAAATGCATTGGAGGTTCTTGAGTTCCTTTTTTTGTAATTCATGTACTTTCCCGTTTTTTTTACCCTTTTGGTCGCAGCATGGAAGTTCTACATAAGCCTAAATACCTACTTCTATGTTTTTTACTTCAACATGACGCACTTCTTACACGACGTTTCGAATGTTATCCTTTTTGGATTAGGACCTAGGGACATTAATTTCACATGATGACATGATATAATTGACTACTTTAATACCAGAAGATTATAAATTAATTATCACATTTCTAACTATCAATATCATCCTTTTTTGATAGATCGTCATTGTTTTATAAGGACATCCTCGCTTTATACGGAAATGTTTTGAGTTATACATATTTAATTAAAATGAAGTTTGTATAGAAAAATCTAAATTTTGTTTCACCTTAACCAATTAAAAACCGGTCAAGAGCGTATCGAGCACGTATTAACATAAGGTCCGAAACAGGGTCATTGTTGTTTTGTTTCCATAACTTACATTTTTTCAATGCGTTATCTGTATAAATAAAGGCTCCAGTACACGATGGACCATGTTGGCCGACGAGAGGCCATCGCCATAGCGCTCATGTACGCTCACATGGCCAGTGATAGCAGGTTCCTTTAAAGATATCGTGGCGCACCGTTGCTTGCTTATTTACACAATGGCCTGTCGTTTAATCAGCCTCGCACGTTGACCGTTAGTATAAAGCCTGTATTGCAGTGCAGAGAAATAAAAATATGTCGTAGTGCAAAGTAGAAATACGTTTATCGAATTGTATGATATAGAGAAATATCTGAAAGTTAATGTAAATAATACTCTGCAGTCTGAAATATAAACCTTGAAATAGTCGCTTTCGCCATCCAGTAAATGGCGAAGTGACCATTGTGTGAAAAACATAGGTCCTCGATGATAGTCTAGCGTGGCTGGGGTTTCTGATTTCTCGACCTTTTTTATTTCTTGAGACACGAGAATTCTCGAACAGGATTCCTCAAGTTCCTCGAGTATCACGGGAAATTTTGATTGTTTTTATTAAACACGATGTTATTTTAAAATATTTCTCTGTTACAAATGAGACTGACAGATGAGATTTATTAAATCAAATGTCAAATTTTTAGTTACCATAAATTGCACTTATTATTTAACAAATCAACAACAAACAATAAATTAAACAAACTATTCTCGGCTGGTCTATATAAAAAGTAAAGAGCAGGGTAGTATACTTACTAAACTTTTTATAATTATTGTGCCCTTACCAGTTCCCAAATGTACAGCCGGCCAGTAAATATGTTGAACACTTGGTAACCATAAAAAATTTATTCGAATCCTTTTCGCGCACTGCGCATGCATTAGTTTACATATGAGGTAATTAACTCGTTGTCAACGGAAAACTTTTGAATTATTATGACACATGTGGTAACCATTGTAATCGACATGACATTTACTCAGACGCTTGTCTGATAACTGATTGTGTAGCTTTAATTGCGAGACGAGAACAGAACCATATCGCTTTCTTTTTGTGTATCAACGCCTCTGTTGACACTGCACTAAAAATAACGTTGCCGCACGGTTATAAAAAAATTACAAGGTTCTAAAGGTGCTCAACATTTTCATTGGCTGAATGTACAACAGTCGTTAATGAAATAAAAATAATTATTATTAAAATTAAATTAACAAAATTTATATTACTTACATATTTAGATAACTGTTAAAACTAACATTTTGACAAGAAAAACAAACAAACAAAACTGAAACTAAATATGCCTTTTATATTTATTTATAAACCATTATTTTAATCAACAAAGACATCAACAGCGATGCGACACTCTAGTCTCGACTAAAGATGAATTTCCTGAGATTTCTTGCCTCGAGAATTCTCGAGCAGAAACCCTAATCGTGGTGCATAGTTAGTCAAAAGTCAAAGACAAAATGGTTTATTCAAATAAGGATTTTACAATTACTTTTGAATCGTCAAAGTTATAAAATATTATTTTTTGAACCCTCCCACCTTCCCGCCGGTTCACAATGTTGTTGATTTCTACCGAGAAGAATCCGGCAAGAACTTCGATAGTTACTCTTTTAAAAACACTATCAATAATACAAATAAACTAAAATACAATTAATGTTTTAAATTAAAAATTTTTAGTCGTACAATTTTATGTTATTTCCATTTTAATTTGGTTTACCTATGCATCCTGTAATTGAGCATCATCAGTTCCAAGGATTTTTATCATTTACATAGTCTGAAATATTGTAGTATGCCTTTTTACAAAGTACCTGCTTGATAAAAGATTTAAATTTACTTATTGATAGATTTTGAATTTTATTGGGTACTTCGTTGTAAAAGTGTATACATTGCCCCATAAAAGAGTTACTTATTTTGTGTAGACGTGTATCATGCACCAACAGCTTATTTTTACTTCTAGTATTTACTTTGTGAACGTCACATTTCTTGCTGAAACTATTGATATTTTTATGTACATATAAAAAAAATTCATGTATGTACTGCGACACTAAAGTTAAAATTTTTACTTCCCTAAACCTATCCCTCAGAGATATCCTAGATCCTAATTTATAAATAGCACGAATTGCCCTCTTTTGTAACAAAAATTTTGTATTTACATCAGCAGCGCTACCCCACAATAGGATACCATATGTCATTAAACTATGGAAATAGCTAAAATATACTATTTTTGCAGTGTCGACATCGGTCAATTGTCTTATTTTCTTGATCGCATACAGCTAAGTTTTTTGGCTAAGTTATGAATATGAGGACCCCATTGAAGTTTGGAGTCCAGCGTTATTTTAGCGTTAGTTAAGCGTGGCGAGTAGCCCATCATCGTCCATTGTGTATAAGAAGTTATATGCTTTTTGGAGAGACTATTTTGGGGGGAGGAGGAGGCACCGGGTATTATGTGAGGCCATCGTCCGCGTCTCGACCCCTATGTAGTAACGACAACACTTAATAACAATCAAACGCTAATGAATAACAAGATTATTATTATATTCAATTAAAATACCAACATTTTACAAAAATTAAAAAATAACCGGTTCCAGTAAAATCTCGTAAAATTAATAACTTCTTACCATCGGGCAGTCTGTCTCTGACCTTATCTCAAGAAAAACCTCGAATTATTTTCATTTAACGACGTTCGTACATTAGTATACGAGTTTTAAATTCCAACGATTTAAAATCACACAGGTTGCTGTTGTATGTATCTGTATTTACAAGAATATTTATTTACTTATTGCTACTTATGATAGGCAGGCAGAATGTATCAATAGACAAAAAGTTTGTATATAAACTATTTTTGTTTTCCATATACTTTGATAACTTACCATACTGGTGAAACTAAATTAGTTTAACTTACTTATAGGCAAATACATACATACATAAATAACATCACGCCTGTTTCCCAGAGGGGTTGGCAGAGACCAAAGTCTGCCACTTACTACGATCTTATAGGCAAATATCTGTCCTAAATATACACATCTAACAGAAAGTGGTAATCTGTTTGTATACGTGTGAAATAACCTCCGGAATAGATTTCAATAATATTTTTTACAGTGAAAGCTGTGTTAATAGTTAAGTTATAGTTAGTTATAGTTAATATTCTCTAAATTGATATAGCCTTTGTTTTATTCAGGTTTAGTGTACGCAAAATACGACGGCAAAGCCACTGTGGAATGCTAGTATAAATAACATTTAAAGCAGCCTACATAAAACATATTTTTAGGCAATTTAAACTAATAAATTCCTGTCACTTCACTAGTCAATTATAAGCAAAAACCATATCATTTATAGCAATACTTTATCAGTTTATCACATAACCTAGTTCCAGTTAAATAAGTACAAAGTAGATTGGATGGAGCATCGATGTACCCATCGCCAATTACCAAGTAAACTAAAAGGAAATACATATTTATAAATACAGTAAAATGACCAAATAAACATATCAAATTGGACACAATCATGAAAATGCTCATTATCTATCTTTATTTTAACAACTGGAACTAGAAACAAAGTTCTTATCAACATTCAATAATACAGTCCGAGGACAAAGACTTACTAAGGCACAAAAGAAAAATAGCGTTGTTTTTTTTCCATAAAAAAAAAAAGATAAGTACTCACTGCTTTTCCTTCCCTCCTGCACTTTATACGTCAAATCTGTAAAGGCTAAATCCACTGGCGGTCGCTTCGGCAAGTGGGTTAAAGTCTTATGCTGAGCTGGAGTGATGGTCACCTTTAGGCTCCCTTTCCTGTCGGAAATAATAGGTTTAGTGTCCACTGGCCCCGCAAGGCTCAACTCTCTATCCACTTTCATTTTGAAACAACACTAAAATTGGGTTTATAATCTGTGGCTCATGCCCAACACAAAGAGGTTCTACGTCAAAGATACTGGTAGGCGATAAACGTGCGAACCGCGCGCGCTCGCACTCTATACTGGCTGGTTGACACCAGTCACCAAGTAGAGCTGCTAATGACGTAGACGTTTAAATACCAGTTTCGAACTTTGATCCCAAGTGGATAATGATGGTTCAATAAATTAAATGTAGTCAGTAGGTATTGTGTGTACAAAAAGGTTAAAGGAAGTGGATATGAAACGGAACAATCCCAGATATGTGGGGATGATTATGGTTTAAGTCGCTGTTAAGTACGTCTAAAATGTTACCATCACCCGTAGAAGAAATGCCTAATAAACCATTTATTATAACTTTTTCTGACGAAACAGTAGGTAGATAACAGAGTTTTACTTTTATCAGTAATAACTTGAGAAATTTTTCCAAAATACAGAAAGTAAGAAATCTATTATGTCATTAAGTTCGACAAACATGCCAAGGCAGACGCCCGTGTTGCATAGAACCACAAGAACTTTCACTCCATTTTCATAACATTTGCTACTCGCAAACGCACATTTAGGGACCTACCAACTACACAAAGTCTTTATTTCTATCTATTATCTATAGATAAAAACTAGCAAATTACGTTATATTGACATACTTAATACGTTATTATCAAGCTTATGTTTAAACTAATACAATTTTACTTGTCATAATAAAAATTATATATTGAGCCATGTATGTTATCTTTGCAATTAACTAGGTACTATTCGTGCAGACTATACAGAAACTGCAGAACTAGTGCAACCGCAACTTGTACAAAATTCTAAAACGTCGTTTTTTGCTTCACTGTCTTTCGGCGTTACTTTTTAGAAGTTATTCTAATCTTCTGTATAATTCAATATAGTTACTATCTTATTATGCTTTCCCTTATTCCATCAACTGCATGTTCTTCTCCCCTTCTTAATCCTTTTGTGTTATCCATCGCATCGAGTTTGGTGTAGGTAACCATATAAGATGAAAGGTAACCAAAGTTACCAGGTCAGGAAAAAATGCCAAGTATGTAGTATTAATTATTTATTTTATTATTTTAAGCTTGTGCAAGATCTTTGTGATACTTACCCAATTAGCAATGGCGTTACTTGGCAGAGGCAGAGGTAAGCAAGGGCGGAAAAGGGGTTTATAGAGTGGAAATCGTTGATAGTGGGGCGCAGAAGGCGCTAGTGTGTGTGCCCTTACAGGTATATTTGACATCTGACATGCGCGCTTAAATAAATATTAATTCATTTATTTCCCAAAATTGACCCGAGAAAACCAGATTTCATCTATTCTTATACTTCAGGTCACCGAACTTTTTCAACTTGGTCCATCCAGTACCTACTTTGAGTGAATAAATGCCGCGACGGACGGAGGGACAGATAGAGTGATCGTATTGGGGTTCTGTCTTTTCATCTGTTGAAAGTCAAGAACGGGAAAACTGACTCGAGCGCTTTGTATTCTTAGTATTTAGTCTTACTTTTTGTTTTTGTTTATCAATACTGTAAGACATTGATTATTTCTAAGAAATGAATACACAAACTGTCTTTTTTATATTTTGCAATTAGATACTTTTTTATGTTGTGCTTGTGCTTTATATTTCATGTTTTTTATGTTTGTAATGGAAAGTGTCCTTCTATGATGAGGTAAGAGAAAGGGAGAAAAGAAATGCCCTTGTCGGTTCTTCTCAGTACAAGGTCTCCCGCCCTACAGACTTACGAACCGATGGTGTAGTGACATTCATAAGTGCTCAATTATTGTAGCCTAAATTGAATAAATAATACTGATTGATTGATTGTTGCCGACCCTTCAGAAATCTAATAACTTCTTTCTTGAAGAACTCCATACTGAAGTCTTTGCAGAAAACCTTGGCAGGGAGCTCATTCCACAACTTAAGCGTTCGCGGGAGGAAGTTTCTCTGAGTGTGAGAATGAATTCCCTACCGATGGCGAGCGGTGCGATGGTAGAAAGTAGCCGTGGGCATAATTTCGAACAATTCCTCAGAACACAACCCATTGTACAAGCGGTAAAGTCTCTCCTCAGACTTAAGGGCTCGATACCGCAAGTGAGTTTGGAATCGTCGACAATTCTCACAGCCCGTCGTTTTGAACCGAGTCAAAAGGGCCAAGCTGGTATCCGGGTGCACCCACCCAGAGATGGCAGCATTACTCCATATGGGGCCGAACTTGCGACTTGTAAAGTAACAACCTTTGCCCCGACGTGAAGTACTGCTTCGCTCTGTTGAGTACACCAAGTTTTTTGGACGCCAGCTTTACCTTATCTTGTAAATGATCTCGGAACTGAACATCGCTGGAGATGTCAACACCAAGGATCCCAATGCTCTTGGAGATGGAGAGTGGAGTGTTCTGAAATTGTAGGACTACAGTGAATGGGGTTTTCTTAGCGGTGAACGCGCACGCTTGTGTCTTTGTAGGGTTGAATCGGACCAAGTTTACCCGTCCCCAGTCTTTGGACACCCACCCTGGACCCACCTTGGACAGTCTGGTCTCGATTTGTGCGGTTTTCCTCCACAACGGAACGAGGGATGATTGCAGGACCCGTGTAATAAGCGTCTCCAGTACTGTCATCTACATAGCATTGCATGTTGTTGATGTTCAATATGTCATTGATATGCAGTAGAAACAGCGTAAAAGACAGCACAGAGCCTTGCAGGACACCAGCATTAATGTCCATGCTATCGGAAACTACCGTCCAGACCCGATCGACCTACATGCCAATGCCTCCCCCTGACTCTCAATGGCTAGTGCCCATCGGTGTGTGTGATACACTAGAAGAGGAGATACTAAACCTAGTGTGTACTCAGAATATCACTTTGTACCTGACCCATAATTTTAACTCCAAAACGTACCAGAGGAACAGTTCTCCACAGCTGTTGACCATTTGTATGGATGTAAACAAAAGATAAGAAATGTTTGTAAAAGAAAGAAATCTTTGCCCCGGATTAATAGTTGTTTCTAAGAAATGTCCTAAGGTATACTTCTGAAAGTCTTACTGGGAGAATTTTATACAATACTTACTACTGCTATTAGTAATATTTGCCAAATTTTCAAAACCAGAAAGCCATTTAAAATAGCCATAGAAGAAAATTATTTTCGGTTGTTATCTTATCATAAATGGCTTTCGTCTTTTTTGTACCAAAAATTCTATACTTTTTTTTCATGTGAAGTCATTGTTAACAGTGGTTTTGTTTATCGACAACGCTGTATGGCTTGTAACATTTACCTGCGTGCATCAAATGCCATTAACCCAGATAAGCCTACTGTCCTATATTTAGGACAGTAGAAATAAAAAAAAATATCAGAATACCCTCTTTATCTAAGATTATTTAGTCTTATGATTTGCAGTAAGAAACGTGTCAGCTTTATTAGAAAAAATAAAAAGACAGTTATTTTAACAGTTTTTACCTTATATTTTACCTTATAAGTGTGTAATAAAAGTGCGTTGCAGACATGGCAAAAGACAGGTATGTATAAAAAGTTATATTTTACTCGTGAGTTGTTTTTTTCTGTGTTAATATCTAGTTGATAACCTTAACTTTTGTACTAAATAAATATTCTAGCAAAATAATATAAATAAATTACGTATAACTTGTTACAAATACTAGCGTACTATATATAGGACAGTAGGATAATATACATGATTTTAGTACAATAATACAACTTTTTCTTTACAGACCGTTAGCTGCGCATGAAATTTTAGATGCTTTAGAAAATGTTTCTGATAATGAAGAAGATTATAGAGAACGACTGATATGTATTCTACCTCCTCCTGTTGATCCTGACTGTCTCACTGACGAAGATTCGGGTAAAGAAGATAATGTAACTTTGAATAATTTGCCACGAAACATTCTGCTTCAACCGGCTGAAGTAATGATTCAAGGGCAGATTATGGTGAGTGATACAGAAGAAGAACCTTCTGATTCTACAGGTCGAACTAAACGTAGGCGTACCTACGCATGGAGAAAACGGGACTTGGCAAAAAATCCCGTGAATTGGCCAGATGTTCAAGGCGCTTGCCAAGATAAGCGCCCAATTGAGTGGTTTGAAAACTTCTTAGATGAAGATGTTATTTCGTTGTTGGTGTCAGAGAGCAATAAATATGCTGTCAAAAAGAATTTGCCTGGAGACATAACCACTGAAGATATGAAATGTTTCATCGGCATATTGTTGGTGGTGGTGGTTATTCATGGCTCCCCCGTAGAAGAATGTATTGGGAAAACTCCCCTGATACAAAGAATGAATTGATCAGCTCGGCTATGACTAGGGATAGATTTGACTTTATTTTTCGCCACCTTCATGTCAATGATAATCTGGATTTGCAAGACAAATACACAAAAGTACGCCCCCTAGTTACACTTCTAAATAAAAGGTTCTTAGAGTTTTCTCCTCTTGAAGAGCATTACAGTGTAGATGAGGCCATGATCCCCTACTATGGTAGACATGGCTGCAAACAGCACATAAAAGGTAAACCTATTAGGTACGGGTTCAAAGCTTGGGTTGGTGCTACACGGTTAGGGTATGTTTTATGGATGGAACCATACCAAGGTGCTACAACTATGTGCAATCCAATATATAAAGAATTGGGGCTGGGTGCAAGCGTTGTTCTCACTTTTTGCGATGTGCTGATTTCACGTGGCTTCGACCTTCCTTACCACGTAGTTTTTGATAATTTTTTTACTGGGACGCCCTTGCTGGAAGAGATAACAAAGAAAGGCCTTCGTTGCACTGGGACAGTTCGAGAAAACAGGACATCTAGTTGTCCTCTGATTACATCGAAGTTACTGAAAAAAAAGGAACGTGGTGCTGTCGATTACAGAACGACACATGACAACACGTTCATTATTGCTAAATGGCATGACAATAATATATTCAGTATTGCTTCTAATGCTGTAGGAATAAATCCTAAACAATCTGCCAAACGCTTCTCACAAAGTGAAAAGAGAAACATTGTCATAGAAGAACCACATATGGTGTCCATCTATAACAAATATATGGGAGGAGTGGATCGGTCTGATGAAAATATTTCACATTACCGAATTGGTATACGAGGTAAGAAATGGTACATGCCGTTGCTCACACACATGATTGATCTTGCCGAACATAATGCATGGCAGTTATATAAAATAAATCATGGAAAACTGGATCATCTTGGCTTTCGCAGAAGGGTAGCAATTGCTTTGATTGAATCAAACAGAAAAAATGCCAAAAGAGGGTCTAGCCGACCCTCCCATCATGAACATGCTGATAGTCGTAAAGACCAAATGAATCATCTGGTTATTCCTCAATCGAAGCAAACACACTGTCGTCAATGTCACAAAAAATGTTTGACACGTTGCAAGAAATGTGATGTTGGAGTGTGTGTCAAGCATTTTGAAACATATCATTCATAAATAGTGTTAATCTAGTAAATTACATATAACAATGGGTAATATAATCAATAGTTATCTAATAAACTACACTTTTTGATTACATTCAGTTTTGACATAAATGGTCTTTTATTTCCTCTTATTATCCTACTGTCCTACATATAGGACGGCTGTTTCCCTGAAAGTCTTACACTTAATTTTTTTTTCATAATTTTTTTTATGTTGCATAAGATCTAATAAACTAAATAATGTAACTTTTTTCAAAATTTTCAGAAAATTTTAGTTTCAGGCTAGTCTGGGTTAAGAGCAAAAAACCGGTCGAGTGCAAGTTTTAACTTGCGCACCGACGATGGTACCATAGGTACTTATGTAATAGAATTATTACCCCACCCCCTCGCACCTCTCACATTTGTCTATAGTAACCCTTACATAAGTCGACGTAAGTAGCTTGAAAAAAATAACTCATGGATATTCGAGCATTTGAATCCATGTTTTATTATTATTAACACATTACGTGCTTAGACTGTCCTGAGTGAATGCGTAACTCAGTCTTAGCTAAGAATAAGAGCATGCTTAGCAACGTGTGTGAGTCTAAGCAGTGTTTATTATTACATTATTCAAGCTAAGCCTATGTCCTAGCAGTAATTAATACTTTGTCTAAGCAACGACTATTATAACTGGCCTCAGTTATGTTCTTTGTTGCATTTAATTACATTACGCTTACTGACTAAGGCACATTGCCTTAGGGGTTACTTTGTCAAAGCCACGACTATTACTCCGGGTCGCTAATCAAGGGCGTAATAAATGAAATTCACTATTTTTAAATAAAAAAAATAAATTTAAATCATTGCACTTGTTTTTTTAAAGCCTACAGAATATGCAAACGTTAGGTTGACCATTTTTTTTCCGTCCTATTGTAGAGGCAGGTATAAAAAGGGAAGACGGTAGTAATAATTTGCACTCTTCTGTTTAATAAAAAAAAAACCTATATCGATATAAAGAAAATTTTATTGTGAACACGGCGATATTGGATTGTCTGCATTGTGTGAATTTTGCTTGGCGAGTTTTAAAAAGTAAAATATTGCTGCGAACGAACATGTGCGACACAGAGCCCCCAGCGAACAATACGGTCCAACAGCAGAGGCGCAACATATCGCAAAAGATTTTTCAAAATGAAAATCACAAAAAAATTAAAGCTCCTTCAAAAATCATAAATTATGCCTGAAATTTTAAGCTAAGTGTTTTCTTTGCCATGAAATCGAATACCAAATTTTGAACGAAAGTCTATATCTAGTGTGCCTCACCTAATGTGTGGGTTTTCGTCTACGAATAATTTACCGAAGTTAAATTTTACTTCCAGTGAATCAGATCCAGAGTAATGTTTATTAATAGAAAAAGTAATAAAAAATTTTAGCGATTTGAATGATCTTTTTTTTGTTGGGTAGGGTCAACCTTCAGAATGGTCCCATTTTATTAGCATTTAATTTCAGAGATAAATCACGGGGGTTTTTGGGGTATTTTAATGTTTTTTTGGCTCTCTTTTGTTCCAAACACTTGTTATTCTTGACGTGGGTCTGATAAAAAGTGACCCAGGTAATATAGTACATTACTGCCGCGGCCCGCAAACGCAGAATAACCAGGCGATACAAACGGTTAAGCTCAGTTGTGGCCAAGGCTAGTATAGTGCTTTTCTCAAACATGCGTGTAAAAAAACCAATTACATTGACAACTGTATTGGCAATAATAGTTTAGGTAATTTTGCCACTAATTTGCCGCGTTCAAATGTCAATTTCTTTTTTAAATTAATTTAATGACGCTTTCTTTTTGTTGTGCCAGTCCAAAATTTAAATAAAACTTGATGAGTTATCTCTTTAGTTATCAATGTTCGGGTTTCAAAAAGTTCGTTCCTATTCAAATTTCATATTTGACCGCTCAAGCGCTCGACGAGGAAAGCAACAAAAGACCTTTGTAAAGCACAATAAGCATTCTCTCCAATCAGAACATCAATCTCCTGGGCAAGAACTGATGCGAAAACGGCAGAAGGTTTTGCTAAACATCTAGCTAATGTCTTCAAGCTAAACGAAAGTTTAGCTTACGAGTCAGACCTTGACAACATCCTAGAACAAGACTATCAGATGTGCAAACCGATCAGGACAACCTCGCCCAAAGAAATCGCCAGGGAAATCGGACTGCTTGACTCAGGCACCATTTTTGACCTGATCACCCGCGAACATGCATAACATTTCTTGCTAGCTAATTCAACGCCATCCTCAGAACTTCTTATTACCCGGCCCTCTGGAAAGTGTCTCAAATGGTCATGATCCACACACTGGGAAAACCTGAACACGAAGTTTCAAATTATGGGAGAGGATTTTCATCACCAGAGTACAATAAGTCATGGACGACTCAGCTATTATACCAACTCACCAGTTTGGGTTCCACCATTGAACAGATTCATAGAGTGCATCACACTATCAGACAGTGTTTCGAACGCAAATACTACTGCTCGGCGGTTTTTCTCGATGTACAGCAAGCTATCGACATAAGGGATTGCTCGTTAAAGTTAAGGAAAGACTTCCGCTGGTATGTTTTCTCTTATTAAGTCCTATCCCTCTAGAAGATCGTTCCAAGTCAAATAACATGAAGCAAGATCAAGTCTATATGACATTGAGGCTGGAGTGCCACGAGTTAAGTTCTTGGACCAATTCTCTTCACATCTGATTTGCCTATATGCGACAACATCACCGCTGCAACATATGCTGATGACATAGCTTATCTATCTGTTGAAGATAATCCCACAATCGCCAGCTTTAACCTTCAACATCAGCTAGAAGAAACTCAAAAATGGCTCGATAAGTAGCCTTCGCCCTGAGGAAACTGCCCCTAAGTAAAAGTTGGGTACGATACCATTACACACTCGGACTGTGTGAAGTACCTTGGCTTCCACCTCAACAGGCGCCTTACGTGGAAGTATCGCATAAAACAAAAGAAATACCAGGTCAATTACAAATTTCGGTCCCTATACTGGTTCATGGGAAAAAAATCAGTTTTATAAAGCTGTGTTTGAACCAATTTGGACGTACGAATCCAACTTTGGGGCGTCACTAGCAGAAGTAACATCAACAGAGTAACATCTTAAGGACAATTTGTAACGCTCCTTGGTTTACGAGAAATTTCGAGATACATGACTATCTTGAAATTCCGACAGTTGCATCCGAAATTGCGATGCACAAAAAACTTCATAAAGAGCGTCTATCCTTACATCCGAACCCACTCGTCTCTGAATTGCTAAACGTGTCAAATGTGGTCAGGAGGTTGGAGACAGACCACATACGGTAATTGGGAGGTAGGGCGATGGCCGCTCTATCGTAACGCCATCCTAACCTGCGACAAACTTGCTTATGGTCAATGACCGATCGCAAATCGAAAGAGACCTATATGAAAAAAAAATAATCTTAAAATGTAAAGAAGACACAATTTCAGCAGTCCCAATTTTCAGACCCATACATAGTAACTTCTTAACTCAAGTTAAAAAGTATTAAACAAAAATCGAGGATTATGTTTCTTTTTCGATGCATAATAAATTGATTGTATTGCAATTGATTGTAAGCATTAGACCCTGTAAAGTCAATAGTTTTAGTGATATTCGATTCCTGGACTATGAAAGATCCCCACTTGTAATAATGTGCCTTCAGAAAGCATTGTTTGAAGTGCTTAAATAAGACAATCACTAACACAAAAAAATACATAAACATGATACTACCATAAATAACATTGACTATCCAGTCACAGAGAACTTCAATGAAGTAGAACCTGAAACTAACACTTAAGAAAACAGATACAATCTGGAAACTCTATTGCTCAAACAATTCGAAAAGATGGATCAGCATGAACACAATGATAATCTCATCATGATGAATAAACTACCAAAACAGGTTCCTTATGCATTGCAATTTGGAACATAAATGGTCTTACACCAAATAAGCAAGCACCAAATCTATTCCTAAAAGCAAAAAATGTGGATATTGTTTGGATTTCCAAAAATTACCTTAAAGACTGGGAGCTTTTCAACATAAGTAATTACAATGTAAACAACACCAACCATCCTAATGGTATGGCACATGGAGGGACTGCAGTCATTATAAAACGCAATAGTAAATAGTGACGTTACTGTTACCATAGACAGAAGAAAAGGACAACTGAAATGTTTGGACAAAGTACTTTAACACACTAGGACATTACTACATCAGTGGTGGCGACTGGCACTTAAAGCACACTTACTGGGGTTCTAGGCTAATAACAACACATGGATGTCAGATGAAAATATGTGTTGATAGCAACGAATTAACTCCTGCATCATCGGGTGAACCAACATAGGGTTAATGCTCCTACGACCAGCCTCCCCCAAATATCATCCGGGCGTGCTTTTTTGCGAGGGCAGCGCACAGATTATGTCGGACTCTTACCGAAGCAAAACCAACGGTGCTCCTTCTAGCGCCTTTACGGCGGAGCCGCGTGAACCCATGGACGCATCCGCGACTCCGCCAGGAGTAACATGATATATAAAACATGACCCTATCTTGACCTACGGTCTATTTTTAAAAACAATATTTATTTTCGACGTGATCTTTCAATTATCGTGCCTATCTCTTAGTTAGGGTTCTTTTAATCTGCATTTTATGGATAGTTTTTTTTTTAAAATATTTTTGGACATTACACACAGCGCCATATGGCACCAAAGTAAGCAGAGCTTGTATTATGGGTACTAGACAACGGATACACATACATATTTATTACTTTTTTTTTTGTAAATACATACATATCATACATACACCCAGACTCAAGAAAAACACAAATTTTTATCACATAAATGTTTGGCCAGTGCGGGAATCGAACCCACACCCTCTGCAGTTGGCCACACTACCAACTAGGCTGCAAGAGAATCGTGCCGATAAATGCAAATTTGAAAAAAATCACGTGATCTTGCTGGCCACTCAGTAAGCAATATTTCACTTACTTTGATGCTTAGATATATTTTTATAATTTAAAGGAACAAGTTTAGATATTTCACACAGTTAGTAAGAAAAATCAAGTTAATTTGCCCCTTTATTATAATGTTTGGTCCATTTTTTTGTTTGGAATGCCATAAATGAGCCAGAGCGACTGAACTTTGGTACCGGAACTGTTCCAAATATCAGCCACCACTTAAATACTCTTATTAAATATCCAGTTTTGTTTGCGATTGTACTTTTTCTTGCTTAACATTATTTATAACATATTGAAACTTTACTTAAGTAACAGCTCCCTTAGCTTCCATATGACTTTGATGAATAAAATAAACTAAAATAATATCAAATTATTGGTAGAGTACAATCACAATGATAAGTCTTTTCAATTATTTTGTTTAAGTAATTTGTATAGTTAGACTTGTAGTAATTAACGATAAGCTTTACGTTCTTTATTCCTTTATATGTTTTTTATCACTAACTAGAAGGGGGGTAACCAGTGTCTAGACACGCACCCACCTAATTATTTAGGGGACTGCTTCTTTTCACCAACTAATTTGGTCCTGCATGACAGAGGGTGGGCTTATCACCGCAACACTGCTTCTGATGCAATATATAAGGACTTAGCTGGCTTTACTTATGTTAACAATGCAGGGTTCAACTTGATTTTCGGTAAAGGGTAGCTGGAGGAACAAAAAATATCCTAGAATACTTTTTGACTGTGCTAAATCTATCTGCTAGAGGTTCACATACGAATCCTGCGGCGATGGCCAAATTCTGCGGGAGCGAAGCAGCGGAAAAGACTAGTAGTATTATGAATTTTGTTTGCCACTAGCAACAAATTAAATGGCCTGAATGTATGGTAAAAATATTTCCTATAAATCTTAGAGCATCCAAAAGCACTGAAAAAGTTTAGGCTGATATTTGGTATGCTTGAGGGTGTTATTAAATCCAAGGCCGATATTAGGATATTATCACCAAATACACTAAACAATGATTTTTAATAATTTGACTAGTATTTTGTCATTTTTATGCCTGATAATGCAAACTCAAACTCTTAGGTTATTGTTTATTATGAGAACGTAGTAAACATTTAAAGTCGAAAAAAAGTTAGGGGGCTGATATTTGGGTTGTTCACCCTACTGGCTGATAACACTGGCTATAATAACAGATTTACAGAAGAACACCTTCTGTAAATATAATTCATAAAAATTATAAACCCCTAAGTCAGTCAAAAATAAACGGCAGAAAATTCAATTGCATCTCAAGAGGACTAAAAGAACTATTTTGGGAAAACCAAAATAAAACCTTTCAGCTAAAACTCTATACTCTTTTAGCCCATAAACAAGATAACTATTAATTGTGGAAAAAAAATTTTTTTTTTCAAGGCATTATCGTGCAATCGGTCATAAACCATGAGCAGATGAGTTTTGTGCATTTTGTGGCCCTTAGAGTGAATTGCACATTAACAATCCATTCGTGTTCTGATGGTCCTTTATTATTTTAGGCACTGAAATCCAGAATTTGGTGCCTCTTAAGGCGTTTTACTTTAGGTCGTTCAGTGAGCTGCACGGCCAGTTGGTTGGGATGGTGTTTCAGTCTTTTCTGGTATTTAGTACTGTTGGACTTGGTCTCTTCCTTCACTGTGAGCATATCAAGAGCCTTGTGCAAGTCTGTTGTTTTTGTGAACCATGGAGCGTTTGCTAGATCTCTTAGAATGCAGTTTTGTAGTCTTTGTATTATGTTCACATTAGAGGTACATGAAAATCCCCAGAGTTAGATGTCGTAAGTCCAGATAGGCTTCAGCACTGTTTTGTAAACCAGGAGTTTATTGTTGAGGGACAATTTGGATCCTCTGCCAAGAAGCCAGAGCATGGATTTGTATTTAAGACTGATCTTGTGTCTTTTGGTTAGTATGTGTTTCCTCCATGACAGTTTATGATCCAGATGGATTTCCAAATGTCTGGCAGAGTCATTTTGTGGCAGTTGGTTATTTCCTAATGTTACTGGAGGACATGTTTCCATGTCGGAGAGCAAAAGTTACGTGTACCGACTTAGATGTGCTCACATTGATTCTCCATTTCTTTAACCAAATATTTATTTGGTTCAGTCCGCTTTGCAGCATTTTGGAGGCTGTTGCTGGATTCTCGCTGGATGCCAAAACTGCCATATCGTCAGCGTAAGTAGCTACCGTTATTTCCGGGCTAAGTGGTAAGTCTGCTGTGAAAATTGTGTAAAGGATTGGACCAAGTACCAATCCTTGGGGAATTCCGGCCAATATTTCGTGGAATGCAGATGTGGAATCTCCCTCTTTAACCCGGAAGATTCGGTCCGTAAGGTAGGATTTAATGATGCCATACTATGTATGAGGTAGGTGGAGCTTGATTTTGTAGAGGAGACCCTTATGCCAGACCCTATCAAAGGCCTGCTGGATATCCAGAAATGCTGCGGAACAGTATTCCTTTTTTTCTAGAGCATCTCTAATGACGTTATAAACTCTATGGACCTGTTCTGTTGTTCCGTGATCTTGTCTATCCAAACTGGTGGTCAGGTATGATTAACCTTTCATGTAGGGTTTCTAGGAGTCTTTGAAGAAGAAGTTTTTCAAAGAGTTTGGATGTGGCTGGAGGCAAGCTTATCAGTCTATATGACGTTACTTGATGGACTGGTTTTCCTGGTTTCGGTATCATTTTCACCTGAGAGACTTTCCATAATGCGGGGAAGTAACCAAGCCTTATGACGCCATTGAAAAGAGTGGTTAGGAAAACAATGGCCTTACGCGGTAGCTCCTTCAAAACCTTTTTATCAATAAGGTCAAAGCCCGGTGCCTTCTTATTTTCCATTTTCATTATGTATCTCATTACTTCTTTCGGTGTGACAGGTCTAATTGGAATGTCCTTTTGAAAGTCTTCAGAGAGTACTTTGTCTATTTCCTTTTCGCTTATGTTTGGATCTGGGTCGTTTGGTACAAATACTCCTGCAAGGTGATCAGCAAATGCCTTAGCTTTGTCCTGGTCCGATTTAGCCCATCCAGTGCCTTGTCGTAAGGGAGGCTTGCAGAGTGATGGTTGGTTAAAATTTTTGCATGCACGCCATAAGGAGTAGTTGGTTGCTTTGGTGGCCGTCAGTGCCTCAAGGGAGCGTTCAAGTATTACGTAACGCAATTTGGGGGGGCGGGGGGGTCTCGTAAAACGTTACGATGCGTTACACGGGCGGGAGGGGGTCCTTCTTACAACACGTTACGTAACATTATTTCTTTTTTTATATAAAAAAATAGGGAAATAAAACTCCCAAATTGGCAACCCTTTTCGTTTACGGGGAATCTCTCGATTGTATTAGTCTGGTCGCCATTTTTAATTTGTTCTCGCATGTTGGTAAACCTTTTCGTTTATATTTCACGGGGAATCCCTAGATTGTATTGTACGTCATTTAATGTTGTTTTTGTTGTCAGTATTCGTTAGTGTTTATGCAGAAGCAAATTGCTGTAGTCGCTGTTATTAAAGTGAGTTCATAGTGTTCATACTGTAATGTCCTCAAAAGAAGGAGATTTGTATCATCAGCTGTTCTTGGCCTATAAAGGCTCTCATGCTGACTTGCCAGCGCAAGTATTTCAAAAAAATGCCAATGAAATTTGGAAAACGGCTAAAGAAAAACTAAAAAACAAAGAAAAGTTTATAGAACATATAAATGATGTTATACGAGAGTTGAAGGTGAAGGCCACGAAGAAGAAAGCAACAATGCTTAGTTATTTTACACAAGTAAGTTTACTACTAAAATGTAATAATGACATAAGTATTATATTTAGTCCAAACCTTGATTTTTCATAAAAGAACTGGTCATAAGTATTTTATATTTCTAGCTACCTATGCAAACATCAAGCACGCCAGCAACACTATGGCCCAATGCTCCCTCGACTTCGCGTGCTCCTCAACAAAAACAGGTGCATCTGCTTATATGTGTTGTATATTATGTTCTTTTTTATCGCATGTGTCAATAATACCTATTCTTAATTAATTTTCTCTTGGCCTATAGGATTCGAATGTTGTAGCTTCATCCACGTGTTCATCTCTCATGGAATCGATTGTCGCAGTCGCTGGACATGAAAGCACTGCCGTCAAACGAAAGATGAGCGATATCCACGAGGAGCAAAGTCAGAATACTGATGGGGAAACTGTGGAGACATCGTCTACGGAACCAGACAAGACTTTGGTTGATTCGGTCATCACTAAAAATGTTCCAAGCAAACCGGCTCAAGAAACTCTTATGAAGAAAATTGGTCTACTGCAACAAAAAATAAATGTTCTCACTGAAGCAAGGGACACTGGTATAGCCAAAGATGATGTTCATGACGAAATAAAAAAGCTACGCAAAGAGTTGAAAGAAGAAGAGAAATGTTTGAAGAAAAAAAGAGACTCTGCTAAGCGTGCAAAAAAATTTCGAGCCAAAGAAAAACTGGAGAAAACTGAACGTCAGAGAAACAATCCTGCTGCAGCACAACCTCGAACTGGCCCTGGACAGCCCTCTTTAGTTGACTCGCAACCTGCTCTCCTAGAGACCATAATTAATATTGTCATTCATGGCAGCGCTGCTGATGAACGCCGCCGAACAGAGATGATTAGGAGTTGTCTCACTCTGTCCGACCTGCATGAAAGGCTGTTGTTAATGGGATTCCAAATTTCTCGAAGCGGCACATATCTTCATTTACTCCCACGCGTTTCTAACACACAAGAGGGAAGAAGACACGTACGTACTGTACCCGTAAAGTTAGCAAGACCACAGCCCGAGATGCACAAAAAACACGAGGACGGGGAATTTTGCACTGCTACAATCAGGTCATTGGAATCTCTCGCTTCGCTTCTGGGACCGCAGCAAGTATTCGTTCTCTCACAAGACGATAAGGCACGTGTACCGATAGGTTTACCGGCAGTAAAAAGTCAGAGCCCTCTTTTAATGCATATGGAATACAGAATACTTTTACCTGATCATGACTGGGTCGTGGCAGAGCGGCACAAACTTATTCCTTCTGTATACGCCGGCGTCAACGTAGAACCTAACAATTTCGGTAGGGAAGAAGCTGTTGGGTACAGCGGGCCGACACACATATCCATAAGGAGCGGGAAACACTCATCCTCCACAGCGAACACCCACGCTTATGATTTCGAATCACTTTTATCAATACCTTCATTCAAATCCTTAATGATGACAGAATCGAACACCGTGAAGCCAGTAATCATCATCTTTGTAGATGGTGGGCCGGACAAAAACCCGCGTTATCGCAAAGTCAAGAACTTTGCGATTGAACACTTTAAAAAATACAACCTGGACGCCCTGTTTATAGCGACTAATGCTCCTGGGCGGAGCGCATATAACCGAGTTGAGCGTCGCATGGCTCCCCTCAGCAAACGACTGGCAGGCGTCATTTTGCCTCATGAACATTTTGGTTCTCATCTCGACGACAAAGGAATGACTACGGATGATGATTTGGAAAAACGCAATTTTCAGCACGCTGGGGAAACACTTGCAGAAGTGTGGAGAGAAATGAAAATTGATAATTATGACGTTTCGGCGGAGTATAGACAGCATCCAGCAGAACCAAATCTGGCGTGGTATAGCGTTCACGTCCGTGAATCGCAATATTTCTTACAGGTTATAAAATGCGCAGATGAATCCTGCTGTTCACCACCGAGAAGTGCATTGAAATCTGTGTTTACGGATACTTTCATGCCGCCACCTTGCCCAATACTTCAAACCCCAAGCAAGCTCGTAGTACCCAGTTTGTTAGACAAAGGAAAATCCAAGTTTTCGCCACTTCTTGTAAGGTTGTCCGTTAATCTGTCACCTCCTCTAGAAGGGTTTAAGCAGATGCCTTACGATTTCTTTTGTCCATCTGTACAATCCGACCTAAAGAAAAAAGTATGTCCAACCTGTGGGATCTATTTCACATCTCACAGGAGTGTTCAAATGCACTGTCGTTACGTGCATGGCAAGACTGTCCAAGACCATTGTGAAACTAGAGTACGGCCACAGCGCCTTGCTGCCAGAAGGGCAAATGAGCTTCTCTGCATTGTGCGTCGTTATGAAACATCGTCTGAGGATGCTGACTGGCTCGACGAAGACGAAGTTGATGCAAGTGGCTTAACAATTCCAGAACCGTCTTCGTCTGCACTCCAGGTGCCAGTGATGAAAGAATCTGAGTGGCTAGCAAACCCGTGGACAGAGGAGCAGTAATTTCAATCGAATTGTTTTTATAGACCTACTTAGATACTTGGTTAATAGTTGATTATTTTTTAATTTTGTTAAGAATACGATTTTATTTCGAGTAAAATGTTTAATTTCAGTTGGGTTTCTGTTTATAATTGCATTGCCAAAGGTTAAAATAAATATGTTATTTTATTTGAAGAATTTATTAGTAAAAAAGCTAAAATACTTAGGAGAATGAAGGAGAAAAACAATTGTGTTTTGTAAAGCCAAAAATTTATAAAAAAATAAACAAAATACGCAGGTGTTGCGAATTAAAAATCTCTTGTTTTATTATAAGGCAATTAAAACTATACGAAGGATAAAAACTATAACAACTTTTTGCGACTTCAGGGTAAAAATGATGACTTGAGTGTTACGTAACCTTTAGAGAGGGGGGTGGGGGGGTACAGAAAAACGTTACGGAGCGTTACAGTGGGGGGAGGGGGGGTCAAAAATCTTCAAAAATTGCGTTACGTAATACTTGAACGCTCCCAGTGTGGCGTTGTTTGCTTCTAGTATTGACCTCCTTAGTTCGCGAGAAGTTCTGTTAGGCGCCGCTTTATCTTCTGGATGTCTACTAGTATGCTATACTCTGCATAGTCTCCTTTTTTTCAAGATTTTCTCTTTTATTTCCCATGGTACCAT
Source organism: Apoda limacodes (assembly GCA_946406115.1). Taxonomy (NCBI): domain Eukaryota; kingdom Metazoa; phylum Arthropoda; class Insecta; order Lepidoptera; family Limacodidae; genus Apoda; species Apoda limacodes. The sequence goes on along the minus strand of OX291551.1, from coordinate 25,794,647 downwards.
TTTCTTTCGAGGCAGTGGGTTAGGTAATTCTGGTGTACATTTCCACCATGCCTGCTGTATTGTAGTCATAAAACATGACTCCACCTTGAAGAAGTATCTTTTTAAGTCTTTGGAAATGAAAAAGTCTATAAGGTCGGGCAGTCTGAGGGCCAGTGTGTTGGTTCAGGTGTTGCAATAGTAGTCAGATAGTTTTTGTCAATGGTCTTTTTGAGTTCTCTTCCTCGCGTTGTGAGTCTAGAGCCCCAACATGCTTGGCATTCCAGTCTCCTCCTGCCAGAAAACGTCCTCCCAAGGAGTTTATGTATTCGGTGAACTGAGTCTCTCTAATCTTGTGTTTGGGAGGACAGTATACTGATGACACCGTGATATCTTCATTTCTATCGCGAATTAAAACCGAGGTTGCCTAAATATATTCAGTTTTAAACTGTTGAAGTGGTTGGTGTTTGATGGATGACTTGATGATGACTGCGGTACCGCCATGGGCTGTGCCGTCCGGATGATTAGTGTAGTAGATATTATAACTTTTAATTCTGATTTGGTTTTTATCTGTTAGATAAGTTTCAGATATCAGTGCAATGTCGAGATTGTGGAGGTTCAGTAGGCTCTCAATTGTGTTTGTTGGGAGGTAAGCCATTTACGTTCCAAGTGGCTATTTTCAAAGCCGTCTTAGGCGAGTTTGTTGACGCATGTTGTAATAAGCTTGCTTGCTTGCTGAGCAAGGTACTCATTTGTTGTAAGATGGTGTCAAATTTTTCTGATTGTTTAATAAGCATTCGTTCCAGTGTTTGATTAGTAATGTGCGTTTCTGCCTGAGATTGGTTTCTGGTATTGTTTTTAACAGCTTCTGAATATTTTCTGTTATTAATGTGCGTTTTGTTGGTCTGCTCTCCATTCGAGTCTATTGTTTTTTGTGTCTCCTGTGATTTAACAGTGTTGTTGAATACTTGGATGTTATCGTCGGTCTTATGTCTTCTTTGTTTTGATGTCTTTCTTGCTAATATTTCTTTATATACTTCACAACCTTTATAATTTGCGGGATGTGCGCCTAAGCATAGAGCACACTGTGCTGGGGTGTTTCTGTTAGTTTTTGGGCAATCTGATGATTTATATTGTTGTCATACAATAATTTTTAGAATGGCCATACTGTTGACATCTTTGACATTGAACTACAGATTTTTGTTTTCTAGGATCTTCAATAATTAAGAGCAAGTGAAATAGTAGAACTGTTTGAGGAACATCGTAGTTGAGGGTTCACTCACAAACAATCACCAATGAGTTTATAGAGGAGATAGACACATTTCTTAAAGCAAACAAACAGTTATCATTACCATTAAAATTAGGTGTTGGATCTTATATCAAGTCCCCTGAATTTAAAGATTCTGTCACTGTGCAAGGTCAAAGGGGCTTAACTCAAGCAATTTTGCTGACAAAGTCGCAATAATTAATAAAAAAAATAAAAATAAGCCTAAAAGGCCGCCATTTAAATTTAAGGTAATCTGTGGTTATTGACATTTTTTTTCCAATCACTGTTGTTGATAATATGCCTTTCTAGTCTGTTCTAACAGATACTTATCGTTTTCTATTGTATATAGCCAGGCTGATCTCGATGCCAAAGCCTTTGTCAATTAATAAAAAAAAAATGTGTCATTTCTTTATTTCTGAGTTTACGTAAATGAGCTACCTTTGAATATTATCAGGCTTTTATCAACAACTTCGCTACCCCTTTAGACACCGATGTAAAGATAAAACTTTAAATTTATTATAAAAAAAAATTATATTCAGAAAAAACTTTGTCAACCCAACCCTGCTGTGAACTTGGTCTGCCCTACCACTCATGTGTTTTTTATGAAGCCGGAGGTGCAGAGGGAGAGCAAAGGCGGAAGTAAAGTTTATTGAAGAAACTTTACATACCTACCTACATCCCAAGCTATTACTAATTTAACATATTGACCTTAAACCTAACCACTACCAAGAGGACTCGTTAAAGATGTTACCAATAAAAATTTTAAACTTTAACATTTAATTTAAAAAACAAAGCACCTCCGGCAGGGCCAAATGGTGTGGGATGACTCCCTTTCCCACCGGCCCCGGCCTGCCTCCTATTCAGGCGACTCATTTAAAGATTTACTTTACTTACTAGTAAAATTTTTCAATTTTAACATTTAATAAAAAAAGCACCTACGGCAGGGGCAAAAGTTTGGAGGGAGACTCACTTACCCTCTCCTGTCCCACCCCTGCCATCCCCTGCCTCCTATTAAGGCCACTTGTTTTAAGATTTTAACCAAACTTATTTACACCTAAAGAACTATACAAAATCTAGACAATGAAAAAGCTCCCACGTTTGACCTAATTACTGCCGAAGTGTTGAAGCATCTCCCAAGAAAGTGTTCCGGTCAGAGTAACTAAAAGGAGGCGCAAGAGGAAAAATGACCGGACTTAGGAAATTTTAACGAATTTTTGTTTTTTCGGTTACGGTTAGGGTGTACAAATGGGGGCGCTGTAAAAAATAAAAATAAAAATTCAGTCATTTTCATGAAGCTCTGGGACTTGGTCAGATATAGGGACACACCCCCTTTTGGAAAAAATTTTGAACCCCCCTAGGGGTTAGGGGAGGGTTGCAGAAAAAAGTGCTCCATACAAACGTTGCTTCCGACGATGTGCTCTACCAATCTGCATCATCAAAATGGTCAGTTATAGGGACACACCCCTTTTGAAAAAAAATTTTGAACCCTCCTAGGGGTTCGGGGAGGAGTCGCAGAAAAAAGTGCTCCATACAAACGTTGCTGCTGACGATGTACTTTATCGATTTCCATCATCAAAATGTATTCTTATGGGGACACCATAAATTTTCACGAACCCAGAACGAATCACTACGAAAAAATTTAAAGCTTAGCTTTTTACCAAAGGGTGCGCAGGACTTAGACGGACTCAATGAGGTACAAGTATACACCGATGGTTCAAAAACAAGTACTCTGCTGACCTAAACTTGCACACATCCACAGCTCTGGGTAAGTTTAACATAATATTCCAAGTGGAATGTGTAGGTATAATCCAAGCTGCAAAGGACATGGCGAGCAAGAAAATCACGGCCTTTGAAATCAGAATTCTCTCAGACAGTGCTGCTGTCCTAAGAGCTCTTGATGGTAACTCAGTCAACTCGGGACTACTATTTCAATGCCACCAAGCTCTCCAGGTAATATCAATCAGTAATACCATTACAGTGGGTTGGATAAAGGGCCACAGTGAATCATTAGGCAACAATGCGGCTGATGATCTAGCCAAAATCGGCTCAAGCTCGGCGCCGATAGGGCCGGAGCCAATCATACCCATACTGTTCAATCAGTTACGGTCTTCGCTTAGACAGCACACCCACCAACATCCATCAGAATGGGTAGGTGGTACAGGTTGCCAACAGGCCAAGGACTCAACACCCAATCTAAACCCCAGACTAACTAAGACCCTGCTACGGATGAACAGGGATAACCTAAGATTCATAGTAGGGATCTTAACTGGTCACTGCTCACTTAACCGACATCTATTTCTTTTAAGTGCCACTGACAGCCCCCTTTGCAGAGCATGCATGGGGGCCGAAGAAACGCCGTCCCATGTAATGCTACATTGTGCTGGGGTGGAAGACAACAGGGCAAATCACCTGGGTACCCCAAGAACGCTCCAGGAGGCCTGCAGCAATGTGGGTTACTTGTCGAGATTAGGAAGGAACTGGGTTGGCTGCAGTAGTCTGCCATCTGCTATGCACAAAGCACACGTGTGGCAAGTGCGGAAATCAGCCCGCCACAAGAAGAAGAAGAAGAAGAAGTAGGACTTGTAGCCTACGAGCAATGTTTGTACGAGGCACTTTTTCTTGGGGTCCCTAGTTCCGCCGCTACGCAACCCTAAAATTATTTTTTTTCCATTAGTTTTCCATTTATAGCACCTCAGGGAAGGATCACAGAAAAAAACGGCTCAGACAAACGTTGCTGCCGACGATGTGCTCTACCAATCTGCATCATCAAAATGGTCAGTTATAGGGACACACACTCTTTAAAAAAAAATTTAAACCCCCCTTAGGGTTAGGGGTATGATAAGAAAGCATGGAAATCCACCAAATGAACCGGGCTCATATAGGACCATAAGCCTTACCCCAAGATTATCATAAGTTCTTGAAAGAATTGACTTGAAAAGACTCAAACCCCTTCTGAGAGAATACAACGTGATATCTGCCGCCTTATTAGTCAGTAAAAACCATCTGGTTCCGAGATGATTGAGACATGCATTGTCCATGTACTTTAAGTTTTTATGAAAAAGTGTAAAATAACGATGTGAAATGATGGTTATCATCAACTTATTCTACACATTTAAGTCTTAAACTTACCTTAAATTGTTTACAACGAATAAGTTATCCATGTTTTAATTTTACACATTTATATTCCTAATTTCATGGAGGAAACCAAAAATTATATAGATTATGTCCGATAATACCACGCGGAAACAAATAAATACAGTAGAGACCACAAATTATAAAGTATATGTTAGTAAACACCCGAAACATAAAAAATAAAAACATAAACAAAACACTCTGCTATTTTTTTTTTGATTTTTTATTTCTCTATTTGTCTCTGATGACAGGCCAAGGACTTAGACTATGCTGGCAAGTTTTTGGCTTGAATTTCCATTGGTTTTCTGGGTTTCGTCAACAGAAGCGAGGTTATAAATAAACCCAGGGTAATTTTTTACTTCTCTGCAACACAACAATCTTACATGAAAAAAATTGTAATGGACAGGGAAAAATCCCTTTATAAACAGATGATATGCAGAAATTGGTGCAAAACGTTAATTTTACCTTAAAAAAATATTTAACGTAATATTTTACACCATACAAATAGACCATTACAGAACGTAAACAAAAGATTTAGACCAATTCAGACAAATGAATAACAGGAAACAACAATTTTTTTTTTATGAAAATATTGCCAGCCTAAAAAAAGTACTCCCAAATACTGACGCTAGATTGAGTTCCGAATATTTTTGTGGTTACCTATTTCAATGCGCGACCGCACAATTTTAGGGATGTGAAATGAGAAGGAGAGAGCATTGATATTTTTCCCTTCCTGAAGTAATAAATAGTTAATATAAAATACTAATTTAAAATTTGGATTTACAACTTCAGCATTTTTATAGATGTGCATAAAACCATAAGGCATAAATACGTCCAAAACCTGTCAAAGTTCATAACCGTTTGTAAATAAAGTCATAAAAAATACTAATTTGAATGTGCTCCGCTTCGTTTTACGCGCCAGTTTTCAAGTTTACAAGTGGGACGCCCTGACTACATAAAATAAGTACAAGTTCTTTCTGGTGCTCCCCGGCCGCTGCCGCGGCACGCTCCGCTCGGCTTCGCGCGCTAACTTTCATGTGCTCCGCTTCGTTTTACGCGCCAGTTTTCAAATTTACATGTGGGACGCCCTGACTACATTAAATAAGTACAAGTTTGTTCTGTCTCTCGCCGACCGTAGCCATTGCACGCTTCACTCGGCTTTGCACACTTACTTCCATGTTTTACCATAAGCTCTATTTCAGTCTATGGCAGTAAACATAACAAGACTCTGTATAATAAAACGTAAGTTGTATTTCATCAGTGTGTAAAGGATGATTAGGACAGCTACAAGAAATTTGAACTGCTATAATGCCGAGCAAGTGAATTTTATATGTTATTTCGACCATTTGGCGGGAAAAAAAAAATCTGGTAGTAAATATTTTTTTTATCGAAAAGTATTATTTGGCACCGACTTTCATATATCATTTCTATATCAGGGAGTGCTACTCTATCGAATAAGATTTTTTTCAGGTTAAAATGTCGTGTTGCAGAGAAGTAAATATTTACCCCCTGATTTTATCACAAAACGCTGGATTGGTCTAGCAGGTCTCATAGCTTCGCCTCCGCCAAGCCTCTGGATTTTCAGGTTTGGTGTCGTGGAAAAGACTTAGTGTACGGCTGACGGCAACAATGGACACGCAATACGTTCAAATTTCTCGTGATTCAAAGTGATCGTAAGACGTTAAGGAGTGTTTCCAATCACGTATATTACTTTATAAAAGTAACTCGTTTACTCATCCAAAAACATTGTACTTAAATAATGTGACGTGTTTTTATGGATGGATACGTATCCAGAAGTATTTCCCAGCGACAAAAAAAGTGCCTACCTACACACCAAATGGTTTGTGTACCTACCTATTGAAAAAAACATTTTTAACAAAAAAGTGTGTTAAGTGAAGTTATACCTACATCTTATTAAGTGATCGTAGTTACCAATTAAAGGCAGTCAGTTACTTACTTATTAAAACTAGACTTTTTAAAGTTCTTCTTTATTTCAAGTGAACATTTATCAATTACATTATTGAGAGTCCAAAAAACTGTGTAGGTACCTACTGTGTGATATGATACCCATGCTATAATGTAAATTAAAAAGCCGTAAATAACTGTATTAGGTCTTCAGATTAAGAAGTTTATTGGGAAAAGTCCCGAGCACTTCAGACTCGGGAATTATAAAGAATAGTGTATGTAAGTACCTTAGCCAGGTCTTATCTTTAGAGATTCGTAAAAGTAGGTAAAAATACATTTTACTCCCGAATTCACCAGTCTGGCGTAGGTACCTACCTTATAGTTCACAATCAGCTGTTACATTGCTCGCTTTCTGTTGAACACGAACTAGAGTCTCGTGTTCTTATTTATTCGACCATTACACCTTAGGTATTTAAACCTGAAAAACTAAATAAATGTGATTGAAATTACGAATTACTTAACTACTGAAACTAAACTAAAAATTATTATTATTATGTGTGTGTTCAAAAGTTTAAGTTTTGTGTTTTTATGCTATTTAGGTACCTAGGTAGACACTTTTTTATCTTAACAGATTGTTAATGACGTAAGGATTAGACTGCCTGATAATACCGCAAAATAAATGATACATAGTAGGTACTTAAAAAGAATTCAATTCAATTCAATTCAATATAATTTTATTCAGATTAGGCTACAATAATTGAGCACTTATGAATGTCACTACGCCATCGGTTCGTAAGTCTACAGGGCGGGAGACCTTGTACTGAGAAGAACCGGCAAGAAACTCAGCAAGGGCATTTCTTTTCTCCCTTTCTTTTACAGCGTCTAATTAAAATATTGGAAAATGCCCTCCCTATCATAAAAGGACACTTTCCATTACAAACATAAAAACACATGAAATATAAAGCACAAGCACAACATAAAAAAGTATCTAATATAAACAAAAGACAGTTTATGTATTCATCACTAAGAAATAATCAATGTCTTACAGTATTAATAAACAAAACAAAAAAGTAAGACTAAGTACTAAGAATACCAAGAAGTTTGCAAGAGCAGACCAGCCTCCACAGAATGGAATGAATGTTAATGTAAATAAAACAAAAGTTATGGTTTTTGAAAGGAATGATACTGTAACAGAATGCAATATTACAGTAAAAGGGAAGAAAGTAGAACAAGTGCCATAATTTTTATACTTAGGATCTTTGTTGACTAGAGACGGAAAATGTGAAGGTGACATTGAAAGAAGAGTAAATGTGGGAAATCAGGTAAATGGGGCGATGCACACCTTTATGGGCAGTCAAAAATTGTCGGAATAGGCACGTTTGGCTGTACATGAGGGTGTGTTGATTCCAACACTGAAGTGAATTAAATAAAAATAAATAAAAAAAAATGTTGGGTATGGCAAAAGAAGCACGAAAGTAGAATTAATGCCGTGGAGATGATAGCATTGAGAAGTATGTGTGGTTTGACTCTAAATGACAGGATAAAAAATATTTTATTTCTTATTTATTTTATTTATTAATTTACATCTTACAACTATCATTACAGGATTTTGCCTAATGCGATAGTGTAGCTACATTGAATTTTTACATTAATACCTATATTTAATTTTTTAGACATTTTTGTAACATATAACCAGTAATGAAGTTTTTGTGAAATCACTCAGAGCACAAAGAAACAAATCGATTTCTCTAGCTATTTGGTTAAGAGTTCCGAGAGCACGTATTAGAGGTGCCTCTTTCATTAAATTAGTTCGGGCCTTTGGTACTATGAGTAGGTCGGGCAGTCGCCGTCTCCACACGTACCTATCCGGATCGAAAAACCCTATGTGTCTCATTATTTCAGCGTTGTGGGTTTTACCTCTTATAAGTTTAAAAATGTAAGAGACAAGTGTGAGTTTCCTTTTTACCTTCAGCTCATTATACCCTTTTTTGACACCAACTTTGTACTCTATCGATGTCTCTTTGTAATCGCTCACAGTCATTTGCACTTTTTATGTCAATGTACAGCTTTAGGTCGTCCGCGAATAGTAAGAATTTTGCGCTTTCTTTCTTTGGTAGGTCGTTTATCATTATAAGAAACTCCAAGGTTGCTGCCCTGGCTCACGCCTGACCAAGTAGAATACGGCTCCGACTTGTATCCCTCGTATTCCACATATTGGCTTCTGTCTGTCATATAACTGGCAAAAAAGTGTAACAAGTGTGGTGTAAAGCCAAAACTTGCCAATTTTCCAAGTAAGATGTCATTGTCCACTGCGTCAAATGCTTTTTTTACATCGAAGTAGGCTGCATTCACCTGCCCCCCACTGTCTTCTGTTGGCACTATATCCGCCACCCGAATCGATTAATTGTGCAATCCACAACGTATCATCCCCCCGATCGACCTGGGCACGGTCGTAAAACTATAGTTAGGTGGCCTCGGCATGTACTAACGGCCCCAGATGACTCTCGCTGTCCGGATAGCGAGATTAGTCTCTACGACCTCCCCGAATAGGGCCTCCCTCCAAACACGACGCCGACGTCCCCGGGTTCGTCGGCACCCACAAGGATACACAAGGTATCAAAGAGTGCCGGGGCGCTTCTCGCCCCCACTCAATCGCAACCGTCCTGGCGGTGACTCACCTTCGGGTTCGAGACTCACGCCGGTCGAAGGGACGCCCCCGAGAGCGACAACCCAAGCCGAGGCTTCCCCCGCGGGGAGCCCTTGAGCGTTGGGCGTTATATGGGCTGAGGCTCCTTCAGAGTCTCGCCCCAAAAAGCCCGGTGAAGCAGTAATGGCTGCAACAGCCAACTGCATAGTCAGTTCAGAAAAAAAAAAATATCCGCCATGTAACTGAGTAAGTTACTGGTGGTGCTTCTACCTGGTCTAAAACCATGCTGCATTTCCGTAAGTTGCGAACTGATTTGATTAAAAATACTCTTATGTACGGCTGACTCTAACACTTTGGCCGCCGTTGACAATACTGCAACAGGCCTATAGTCATCGACGTTTGTTCGGTACTATAACTATTTTTCGGTATTGGAACCACTCGAGATAATTTCCATCTCTCAGGAAATATAGCATGTCTTAGACAGTTGTTGTAGATGTACAGCAGTTGCTCCACCAGCACTGACCGGCAATCTTTAAACAGGTAGGGTGGAATGCCATCTGGTCCTGCTGATTTTGTCGGCTTCAGTCGTTGGAGGGCGCGAAGCAAATATGAACCCTAGCTGCTCCATTCTCACTACCCGCTTGCGCAATTGCTGTATGGACATTAAGCTCGGGCCGCTTTTGACTGTACACTGAGCTAAAGTACATTGCTAACTCTTTGACGGATTGCTCACTACTTAGCAATTCACCGTTTTTTATAATCCTTTTTGGAGTTCTACCACCTCTTTTTGATTTGGTATCCTTCCAAAAAGACTTTGGATCTTTTAACAATTGCCTTTGGGCACTGTCTTGATACTGCCTGAATGCAATCCCTATCATTTCTTTTACTATAGACCTACACTGTGCAAACTCTTTATAATCGACCGAGGACTTAGTGGCCTTATATTTTTTATGCAATGAAGCTTTTAATTTTATTTCTCGGTCAATTTCCGCCGTGTACCAGTCAGGATAGACGTACCTCGTAGTCGCATGAGTTTGCTTTTTTCGTGGCAAACGTTCATCAATTATTGAATACAAAATATCATAGAAGTAATTCAAACTAGTTTCCAAATCTAAATTATACATCGGAGTCCAATCAACATCTCCTATCCGTAAATATAATGATGCAAATCAGCTTTATTAAAGTTTCACTCTCCTGGCGTACTTTTTTTCGCCCTAGGAAGGGGTGGCGACGGAGACAGTGTTGGTGGTGGCTGTGTGCCGCAGCTCTGGATCGAGCTGAGACAAACAGACACCTCGAGTGGTGGGTGATACTCGTCCACCACCATCAGCTGCGCCGCCGGCCCTGCCTCTCGCACGCTCACGCTACCATCACCTTCAATGTACTCAGAACTAGATCCAATTGCCGATTGTTGCAATTACCAACTTTTTTGCTCTATGTGAACTCACAATACGTTTCAAAATATTCGAAATATTTTTTTATGTTAGTAGAACAAGAGTACAGGTTAAAGTCTCCTAACACTAACATTTTGTTAAACTCTTTACAATACTGTTCTAACAATAATGACATGTATTCATTATCATTACTGTTGGGTGGGATGTAAACTACGCACAACAAAAATAAAAATCTATTTCGTAGGTAAACCTTTGCTGCAACCAGTTCGAACGCACAGCAGTCAATTGTTACGTCACTCGGCGTAGAAACTCGTCGTAGCTTGAAGCGTGGTGTGGCCACGAAACATACTCCGCCCTGCTTACGGCCGTCCGCTCGATCACATCGTAATATTGTGTACCCTGGAGGAATCATTTCTGCGTCTTGAATCGATTCATTGCACCCAGTCTCTGTGATTGCGAACAAGTCTGCATTTGAACTACTCACACTTAAATAAAATTCCTGTAATTTCGTACGGAGCCCCCTAACGTTCTGGTAAAATATTTCTATATATTTAGGGTGTTTAACCCACTTTTGTTGAATGGTTGTGGGTCCTCCGAAACCACACCCATTCACAATACTCTATATTTACGGCCCAAATTTCAGGTTGACACAGACAATCATACTTGCTTTCTGGGACCCCTATTATAAAAGATGCATAATCCCTTTCTGTTTTATGTTTAATCATATCTATTGTAACTGGCGTTTCCATCCCACATATGTTTTTTACATGTTTTTTCTAACTTTTCTATTGGTGTATCCTTCTGAAGACGCCATACATGTAGATATTTCTTTTTTTCGGTTCCCTGAATTTCTATTTTTTCTGTATTGCCCCCTCTTTTTATTTCCGTATTCGGATATCTACTTTTTTTCTTGCGTACAATCGTTCAATTTTCGTCCTTATTTATTCATTTGCGATCATTATTAACCTTGATAACAGGTGTTTCTACATTGGTAATGTTAGATTGTATATTTACTTAAGTCGCCACTATGCCCGTCGATTTCGTGGCCCCACTTGAATTTGTCTTATCGCTGTTAACGCAGTCGGTGACCGTTACCTGTTTTTTTTGTTGAACTGCATTCGCGAATGATTTACTTGCCGCTTCGGATGTATTCAAAGGGCTTTTTTTACTAATACCGGCTTCTAATCTTCGATTTTTTCCTAGTAAAAGTGTAATTTTTCTTTATAGCATATCCACTTTATTAGCCTTTTTTTTCGATTTCCTTCATTATTTTTCTTAGATCTTGTAATTCCGTTTCTGTGGCAATGAACCTATTTTTAAGCAGTGCATATTCTTTGCTCGCTATCCATCATAGATACTTCGTGGATACGATTTCCGCGTTCAGTGTTTATGTAATTAGTACTTGGTGTAAAAGTTTTATTTAAAACTAAGTTGCTTGTATCTCGGACTGGTGTATCAGAGTTATCCGTCTTCGGAATTGTGCATTTGCATTCTGGACACTTCCATTGACTTTTGTACTCGTGGCTAAAAGCCTCAAATTTTTCCTTGGTTAAGGAAAAAATTGATTTCAGATGATAAATCTTCTCACATGTTTTCTCAGAACACTCCATGTACAAAATATCATATAACGCATCACCACAGGCGTCGCATTTCGTACCCATTTATTTATTTTATTTATTTAGAATCAATTATTTAAATAAGCTACAGCACGCAAAACTTTTTTTTTTAATAGTGTGATACGAGAGCGTTGTGGTGTGAAAGAAAATGTGGTGACAAAGATTGAGAAAGGTATGTTAAGGTGGTTTGGACATATTGAAAGAATGAACGAAAATAGATGCACGAAACAGATTTATGAATCTGAAGCCTAGACCTCGGCAAACGTATGTAGATCAAATTGAGTGCGTTCTCATAAAAGGCCAGGTCAGGAGTACTCGGAACAGTAGGAAATGTATGAAAGCATTGATGCGTATGGATGAGGCAAGAGAGGTATGCCAGGATCGTAGCAAGTGGCAGTCTTTGGTCTCTGCCTACCCCTCTGGGAAACAGGCGTGATGTTATGTATGTATGTATGTATGTATGTAGTAGGTACAGATTGGTAGGTTGACGCCATTGATCTTTGTTAATACGGTTTACTAATAGTAAAAGTTGAATTCAACCAACTCAATTTTATTACCGTATCGATTTGAAACGTTACAAATGTATGTAGGTATGTACTAATACCGATACCGGTTCTATCGGGCTGATTGATATACACAGAAGGTGGATAGTGGAACTCTTCAATAGTTACTAGTAAACCCTTCAAGGGGCTCATTAGGTTTGTTTTAACGATTTCCATACATTAATTACACTTAGCAAGCGAGAGTCCGATGGTGCATCCTGGATGTGGATAGGGGATTTTTTTTAATGGTTACCAGTAAACGTCTCGGGTTTGGGTGCAATTAGTTTGGGTTAGCACTCGTTGGTGACGAAACGTGTTATTCAGTATTTTTGTAATACATTTTACACACTAAGAGTGAGTAAAGTAGGTTTGTTTTGGGATGAAAGATCATAATTTTCGTTTATTTTGTCACCTGATTCCTCATTTAGCATTAGTGTCATACATATCAAAGTAAGAACCTACCTATTGTTTAAAACAAAACGTTGCCTTTGTGTATTTAACCTAAAACAACTAATCAAGCTTTTGTATACAATATATTTTTGTCACTTACCACAGAAAAACTCCACCTTAAACTCACGTTAATACATTGATTAACGTAGTGTATGGGTGTGTGTATGTCATTAACGTAGTGTGTCATAGGTCAATTAAATGAAATATTAAAACAAATAATGTGACGCCGCCCAGTTTTGGCTTTGCATGACTAATATTTTTGTTACACACGTTTCATAGCTTCCCGACCGACTGCGGCGCACAAAAGATAACAATGGCAAAAAAGTCGTCATCAAGTGGGTAACACCAACTATAGTTCACGCCCTCCTGCGTTAGTTTATGTAATGAATAACCAACATACAATAATATAATTGTTTTTCAATAGTTTTTTTTCAAATTAATGATAGCTTGCTGTTTAATAACTCAGAGTGACTCACAAGGCGAACGCACCGTATCGTTCAATAAGCAGGGCTACGTTCACTTTGGGTGTGATTATCGCCGTTTGTCCTTCGCCCGGCGATCGCCGGTCTTTTTAAACAGTTTGCGTGAGTTTAGTTAAAACTCATTTTAGCACCAACTGATACTTCCGACGCTATTATTGTTTAAAGAGAGTTCCATGTGTTTATATGTTTGAGTATTTTATTTGGATTTTTTGTAGATAATAATAAAGATACAATAGTTCACAATGCGAAAATAAACTTTTTCTCCAAAAAAAACAACTTAAAACTATTTTTCTCAAAGGGTCACATTTGACAGCTGGCAAAAAGTAGCGCAAAATAAATAGGTAGCAACATTTCGTAGCAAAATCGCTTAGACGAAACGCTAAAAGTCAACATTTGATTTTGATACCAAAAACATGAAACGCAAACCGCTAACAAATTTTGCTAAAAGGTAGTCAGATGGAACGTCCTAAATGTCTGAAGTTTTAAGTGAGCTCCCCTGCTTTGGGGCGCGTTCGTTTTGCGAGTAATAGTTTACACGACTGATACTGTTCACACTTTTGATAACGCCAGTTTTGCCACCGACAACTATAGTTCGTGAAGCTTTGAAACGTCACTAACAAAATTTTTGGTTGCAAAACTTGCAAAACGAACGGTTGACATACACACTACCATAAACAATGAATATGTATAGGCAGCTATTTAACATAAAATCCCCACCTCCAGAATTTGGTCTAAAGTTTAATTTTTTGATGGCAAAAGTGACAAAAATAACAAAAATATCGTAAACGAACGTATGAAAGTTTGTTACAGATGATACTAAAATTTTGATATTTTTGACACCAATGCAAAACAAACGGATGAAAAATGACGAAGTAAACGAAAATAATGATTCTGCACCCCAAAACAAACGCGTCCTTAGAAGGTTTTAACAGATTTTGCCCTACTTGCAGAATAGCAGCCAACAAATACATACTGCCAACCGCAACGTGGCAAAGTGTTCTTGAACCTACCGTTTTTTCGGTATTTCGATATGAGGTTTGTTCTATCGAAATGCAACGATTACCTACCGATTCCTGATAATACAAAGTGATGCTTCTGATTTTCTACCGATTTTATGTGTATGCAATAGTTTTAAAATAAAAGTAACGAAATTATTATCATTTCTGTTTGTTGGTCTGTCATCTGTTTGTTTAGCATCGTGTGTCATAAAAACTGAAAATTTAGTATCGTTTACGATAAACTATCAAGCGTTCGTTAATTTTGTCACTTAGTCACAGAAAATAATCTGAGAAGCATGTAGAAGATAGAATGTAGAAGATTGGATCTGGGGTTTTGTTATAAATCCATAATACTAAATAAGTAAAAAGCCATTATTCTACTACCCAATTACACTTATTTGCATACACCGTTAAATTTTAATCGTTTTAATGCCGTGGATGGGTGGTTCACTTTACAAAGTACTATTCATCAACAACTTTATCTGGGTTATATCTCTTAAAATAAAAAAGATAGGAAGTGATACTGTAATATCCGTAAAGTGCGTGAAAACAGTAGTAGCGCCACGAGTTAGTTGGTGCTGGTGTCAATTTGTTCGTTTGAAGAAATTCAATGATTGCACATTTTCCTTCATACTTTTACGGGCTTAGGACCGTCGTAAATGCTTTGTACCTAGATCCCGGGACCTAATTGCACCATATCAAGGTACTCCATAGTACGCGTAATTTCGAGACGCCATACATTCGCGCGATAAGGATCGTAAACACCGCACCGGTGACGTCTTAGAGAAAACTGATTTTTTTGATATGTTTTGACCGCAGCCCGTGGGGCGCGGGGGGTACACGCCTTGCGAATTGCCAACCAAATAAGATGTAGGGGGGGTAATCAGTCTAGCGTTGGTTAATTTATCGAAGTTCACGTGGACTGCGCTACGCGTCATTGGTGAAATGAGTCATGTGTCATAATAGGGTCGGTCTCTTTGAATATTGACCTACCTACTAATGGTTCGCGTCATTTTGTCACTCAAGCAAGAATTGATTCAAGTTTTAAAAAAAATGTTATTTTATTTTTATCTTTACAAATCGATAGTGTTTCATGCACCTGATCACCTGTCCACGGCATTAAAACGATTGAAATTTAACGGCGTATATATAAATTTAGAATTTAAATTGTAAATCTATACATTTTGCTTAGTGATGAATTGGTCTTTGCACAACCTATTGTGTGGCGTATCAGTACAATTTATAAAAATACATCTATTTTCCGAGCATTCAAAGTTAAAAAAGTAAGGCCCTGCAAACTTTTAAACTGGAAGTTCTAAACATCTGAACAAAGTTTATAAATTGTTAAAATTAGAATTATTTAAAAAACAAGTTTTTAAAATATCTGCAATAGTTCTAATTTTACATATAGAACACAAACTTAAGGCCGTCCCTGTAGTCTACTAGCACTGCCATTAGATATTTTGTATTTACTGTTTGTAGAACGTTTTGTATTGTTTCTATATTATGTTTCTGAGTTGTAGATAGCATATTCATTCTAGAAACATTACAAATCGTCCTGGAAATAGCTTATGACTAGTTCCATATTTCGTCCCATCAAAAGACATGTACTGAATTAGTATGGAGCTTGGTATTTTATTTCCTAGTAAATTTAACCAGCATCAACTTTTGTATTAAGGTAAAGCCTAGGGTAAAGAACTTAGTAAAATAATAAAAATAAAAATTGAGACCTGCATTAAAAATTAAAATTAATTTTCAAAAATGTATGATTATTCATAGTCAATTATCAGCACAGGCCATAACATTCCAAGAAATAAAGAAGAAAAAATAATAATATTTGAGCCGTCAATTTTTTTTATGGTATTGAGCACTGACCATTTATTCATCAGCCTAAAGATATACGCTCCGTTTCTTAATTCTACGTTCCGTTTTACTTTAAATTATTAACTATTTTCTGTGAATTGCAGGTCTAAATAAAAGAGTTATTATTTCAGAATTTCTAGATTTTAAATGTTCTTTAGAAAAAATATACTCCTAAGCTGGTTAATTTTTAAATTCATTTTAATACCAAAACGGAACAACTCCTTTGTGAAGTTTACTTTTCGTTCAATAAAATTTTTGAAGTATGCTTTTTATGAATACAGTGTAAATAAAAAAATATCCAATGGCGGTGCTAGTGGACACGCAATTGGCCGATTTCTATGTCTACTGATTTTAATAGGCAGTTCTACCGATATCGTATTTTGAAGTTCGAGACCACTGCAGGCAACACTTGCCTGTCAATAATTTCATTTTTCTTTATTTCTTAGCTTAGAACACAAGAAAGAGTACATTGTTTACAAAAAGAAATCTCAGATTTTGTAGTGCAATAGATAAATAATAATAAAAATATTTTATTTAACAGACACGTAACGCTAAAATGTACTTTACGTAACAACTCTTAAATTTTTAATTTTTACTGTTTGCTACAAAAATGGAAAGCACTAAAGTAAATAATTGTTTTAAGTAACTTTCTTTATATTGCCACTGAATGACTTTTGAACTATGTATATCGTTTATTACAGAATTTCGCAGTATCATTTATTAAAGGTTTTATAGATAGCTTGCGAGGGGTGACAGTTCTGTTGTATTTAGATAAGGAGATTAATGAAAAAGCACTAAGTCACTCACCAATTCGAGAACTTGAAAATCTGAAACTTAAACAGAAGAATGTAAAAGTTAAACAGTAAGTACTTACAACTAAAACAAAATTATTAGGTAATGGGTCAGAATTACTATAAGGAGGCTCCAGGGAAAAATGGACTTTTTTATGTAAGTGTTGCCAGTAAGGTATAGAGTAGGCCTAATGATAGAGGCTTCATTCACCAGCTCCAAAATTCAAATAATTGGAAGGACTTTAGAATAAGGCCTCTCACGGAGGGGGTTGAGAGGGGGCGGAAGGGGAGGGAGGGGAGGGGTAATACCCTTTTGCTTCGCTCCTGCCTTAACCTTCTAACCTAACCCAGCTGTGTTGGGATGCAAAAGTTCCAATTTAATAGTTTTGAAAAAAACTTGCAATTCACTCTATTATTGACAAAATACTGATGTAGAAGAGTATCAAAATCGAAAAAAAAGTACTTAATTACCCAAAGTATCGATACATTTATTCTGTCCCTAAAAACAAATCTCTCTCTTCAATGCATTTTTCACGATTTTCAAAACTTCATTACTCAAAAAGTATTCATTTCCGTGAACTTAAATTTCAGATTTGAGGTCAAAGAGATCATAGTTATCTACCATAAAAATTTGAACGAGCTAGCGAGGAGGCCTCTTTCTAAAGCTGAGCCAAAATATTTCAAATGATATGTTATAACAGTTGTCTCAAAAAGAAACTATAACTGCACTGTTTTATTTTAAAATAAAAACACATATTTTTTTAGCGAGTTGTGATATTTTTATTGAATTGTAAAGTAGACATGTTATGTTTAAGTATGGAATAAAATATCAGGCAAATGGCACCCACAGTTCTGATGATAGGCCATTTTAATGACTTTTTGAGCTCAGGAATTGTTTCTGGTTTATTCAAAGAAAGAAATTGCAATATCTTGCCAGTTGACATCAGTATATTGTGAGATGATTTTGTCTGGAAATCATTGTTAGAATTGAATTTATAAATTGATTCATACGTGGTCTGGTAGCCGGAGCTGGCCTGCTGAAACCACATGTTTCACATCACTAAAAAAGGACCATAAATCGAAAAATGATTTATAATGCAGTTTGTAAGCTGTGACCTTAAAAAAACTATTAAGTATACTACTTGGTGCATGATTTAAATTTAATTATATTTTCAGAGAATCAAAAGTACTTACAAGAGTATTACAATCATGCATACTGAATGGGTTTATATTTTTATTGAGTATATTAGTATTTGAGTATGCTCTGCTCCCTGCGGTTAAGTACTTAGTGACAGTAGTATTTGGTCACAATCCTGGAGTGGCTCACAATGTCTGGGGATGGATGCAGCCATTCCTTTCCATGACTTTCAGGATGATTTGGGTGCTGCCATTGTTTTTGTTAAGCAAGCTTGTTAATAGTTTATGGTTTCAAGTGAGTACTATGTACTTTTGTACTATTCTGCTTTTATAATTTCAATCCCCATTGCATATTTGAAAGTTCTCCTTCAGATAAAAACAAACATATATTTATAGTATGAAAGGCTGTTCCAAAACCAATGTAGGAGTGGCACTATTGAAATATATATTTAAAGCCTCTTAAGATACACATGCTCTGGGTGTGTTTTGTGATTTGTCTATGGCCTTGGACTATGTCCAACATGAAAATCTCATCAAGAAGCTCCATCACTATAGTATAAGAGGCAAAGCTTTCCACCCTTTGACCTCCTATATAAGTAGCAAGGTACAGAAAATAGATATCAGCAGTGGAAGATCTCTGGGATCAGCAGTCACTATAGGAGTCCCTCAGGGCTCAATTCTTGGTCCTTTTCTGTTTCTTACATTAATGATGTACCAAATTATGTAAAAAGTATGACTTTTCATTTTTGATGACAATTGTAAATTAGTTTTTTGCTAATAATTTGTTACTTAATGAGAAAAAAATCAAAATGTTATATCTATATTTCACCTAGCCAATATCAGTTATTAGCTTAAGCCAAAGATCAAAAACATAAGACAATTGACCAATGTTGACACTGCAAAAATAGTATATTTTAGCTATACCTATAGTTTAATGACATATGGTATCTTATTGTAGGGTAGCACTGCTGATGTAAGCACTATATTTGTGTTACAAAAAAAAGCAACTTGTGTTATTTACAAATTAGTATCTAGAATATCTCTTAGGGATAGGTTTAGGGAAGTAAATATTTTAACTTAAACGTCACAGTACATTTATGAAAATCTTTTATTTTTTCATAAAAAATTAATAGTTTAGTTCTTAATTTATAAGAAAAGTGATGTTCACAAAGTAAAAATAAGCTCTTGGTGCATGATACACGTCTACACAAAGTAGTAACTCTTTTATGGGGCAATGCATACACTTTTACAAGTTCCTAATATTATTCAAAAACTATCAATAAGTAAATTTAAATCTATTATCAAAATCCCAGATTTACAGTTAAACAACTATCACACTTCCAATGTTCATGTTCAAGCTGAAAAAAAAATTTGATTAATTATTGCATAGCTAATTATAGAAGCGCAATTACAAAAAAATACCAGTGTATTATAGTTAATTAATCTATCCAGTAAGTGCCTGAATTACTCATTTCTTAATTTTCATATTTAATATGTTTAAATAATTTTTATTGTTAAAGAGCCTGATGTGGGCGGAACCAAACCCCTACTTTTTCAGTAAATTGTTTGAAACTCTTATTTATTTTCAAGTGGAGCTTAATTTTTTTCAAAAATCATTTAGACGCGATTCCGAATCGAATGACACCTCATTCCGAGACTGCTGAAAACAAAAAAGCATTTTTTGACTAGACTAAATAGTATTTAATAACTTTGACGATTCAAAAGTGTTTGTTAAAACCTAATTTAGTATAGAATCTGTATCTTACAGCTTTTACTATTCTTTTACATCTAAGTATTGCTATGAAGTAAAAACAGCATTAAATTTCCAAATTTAAAAATTAATTACAATAACTAAAAATATTTAAAAACCACACTTACTAGAGCAAATTTTTCTCAAAGTTTTAATTTTCTTATTATGCTGATTGATGCTAATGTATTGCTGTATGATAGTTAAAAAATGCCCACTCTTTTTTGCTCCGTGATGTATGGGGGGCTTATTTTTAGTTAATTTTTAATAAGCGTTGATTTTAAGTGTTTCTTATTTTATTTATATAGTCTTGATTATTGTATTTTCATCGAGTTCTGGGCTTCCCTAAAAATTTGAGCATACTAGCTAGTTAGGAAGTGAAAATTAAGATTGCAAGCTTTGATCCAAACAGGTGAAACTAATATAAGTATTATAAAATACCATTAATTGACATTTGTTTTTTTTGTATTTGTTTTAAAAGTTTTCACTATTTGAAAATTAAATTCACGAAAAAAATAAATTTTGTGCTGACCTGTGTTTTCCTCACAGGATATAGCAGATTCAGCATACAGACACCGCAGAGGGCGCCCACAGTTTATGTCAAGTGTCAGTAAAATCATTGCTGATTCACTATTTAGTATGTTGGTGCAGGCATTATTTCTAGTCCAGGTACGTATTCATACTTCATTATTTTATAATAAAGAGACATAGTTCATTGCCCATAGACAATAGAAGCAGTGTAGTTATCAATGGAGTCACTCTTAATCTATTTACAATAATGTAAGTTTGGCCTCTATTTGTTTTTGTATAAAATCTATAAAGTAAACCTATATATTCCAACAGCACATCTAGGTCTAGAATTTTATGGATTGTCTTAATACAAACAAAATATTTAAATTACACAATTAGGCTTTTGGCTAATATTCTCAGCTAAGGCTTCTCTTAGATTACTTAAATAATGTAATATTAATATCATGTCATTTATGTTTAAAAATTAGCTATTTAAAATATATAAACACTTTAGACAGAATTATAATTGTAGAGGCAGAAATAAATTAAAGATGATTTTACATAAATTTTAAAAGAACCTATTATCACAATTCAAATATTATAAATTGCCTGATGATGACATAACTATTATCTACTGAAAACAATATAACCATCTATGTTAAAAGAATGTATTTGGTTAAAATAAAAATATATCTATTACATAATATATCCGAATTGAAATCCATAATATTAGAAGACAAGAAATGTACGATATACTACAATATTTACATAAGAAAAGGTCGGCATTGGCTGTGTAACTAGCTTTAGAGATACTAGAATTAAAGTTACTATCATAAGATTAGAGAGCTATGAACAAAGAGGCCGATGCCGCTTTTCTCTTGTGTGAATATTGTATTGTAGTTTTCTTGTCTTCTAATGATTAGAGTAAAAAGGCGAAGTACGAAAATGGACTACAAAAATATAAAACTAGTTATTTAAGCTATTTTAATAATGTTTTGTACTATTTTAAATTGTATTTGTGAGTTGACAGCACATAGATATAATCTTAAAATTGTACAAATGTTAATCCAAATACGGTAATGTTCTCCTTTACTTTATATAATATAAAATAGTTATAAAGTAAATATTGAATAACTTTAAAACAAAACATTTAGTCATTGTGCTATGCCGTGCGTGACTAACGCAAAGTTCATGAATTAAATTATGTGAACTCGTAAAGAAACACGCAAGGAACAATGAATTGAAAACATATACCTACTAACAACATATTACCCAAAAAGTTGTCTACAAAATAACAAAGGATGTTTGCAAGACAATTACTATTTTATGTAGGTATATTAAAGCAACCTTTAGTTCCGTAGCAATAGCTGTTTTTCGTTTCTAATTCTGGGAAATGTCACCTTAAATACATAGTAGACAGTGTCGTACGTAAGGGAAGGAAATAAAATTGACTTAGTTTTCAAAATAAATTGATGTAATTTAAATTCAAATAAATGCTAAAATAGATATTAGAAACAATGTTGATTGTTCCCAGTCTACCGAAAACGGAACTTACAGAAAAATACATTTCTAAATACATTGTTGCCTCTTTTAAGTTTTTGTTACATGTTCTTTTCTTTTACACAGAGTATGTTAGTGAGCATGCTGCCCATAACGTACATAGGGGACCTACTCTGCCTTGTGCATCTTTGCCTGCTCTACTCTTTATACTCGTTTGAGTACAAATGGTTCAACATGGGCTGGGAACTCCATAAACGGTTAACCTTCATAGAGAACAACTGGCCATATTTCTTAGGCTTCGGTCTGCCGTTGGCCGTGCTCACGCAAATACCGTCTTCATATATTATAAGGTAAGAGTCATTATTCAAACACTCTAAGCAATAAATAAAATACACGTACTTACCCACAGGATTACAACTGTGGCTTATAACTATTACTATTGTACCTAAAATGAGTAAGACTGAAATTTAAAAGGTTACTTTATGACATTTTGATTCTGTTACAGTACCTTCATGTACCAGGTACTGTTACATTGTATGTTTGTAGTAGTAATGTTTTACAAAACAACACAAAATGAAAAGATCGAAAGTGATTTTTTTTATATATCCTGTTTGAGTATGAGTTGTATTAGGTATTTGATCTGTTTCACAATATTTTGAAAGAGAAAGGTTTTGTTGTTTTTACAATAAAATGGTCATAGAACTTTCATAATCTGATTACTATTTGCTATATAGTTTAAAGAAGTTATTACACCTATACTGTTTTCTTTATAAATTTATGCCGCTACTAATCAATCAAAACGGAGTTATATTGGCCGTGTCCTCCAACTACCTGTAAATACTTGTAATACGTTTACAAGGAAAAATAGGATTAAGATGCAATCACCCATATCGGATCCAAAGAATCGGAATCGGAGCTATCGGCCCAGCGAGCAGGTGTCTTCAAACATAGTAAATTATTAAACAATAAAGCTAAGTTGGTCATTACACACGAGACATCATTTCAATTATTGACTTTTTTTAATACCATTAAGATGGGAAACAAGCCTACGGCCCGCCTGATTGTAAGCGTTCACCGTGACCTATAGACGCTTGCAGGCCGCGTTGCGGACCCTTCAAAATTCTAATAACTTCTTACTTGATGAACCGGAGCAGGGAAGCGGTGATTTAATGCACGGGCACGGCGCAAGTAATTTTTCTATCTTTCATTATTTTACCTGCTTGTGAGCGTGAGTTATTAAGGTAGAAGGTAATTGGGGAGAATCGCGGGAAAACAAGACCAAAATGGTATTAATTTACAGTACGGAAAAACAATTTTTACATATTATACCTTAGTTTATGGTACTTTTAAGGTAGGGCATTACTTAGAGAAAACCTTGGTAGGGAGCTCATTCCACAACCCAAGCGTTCGTGGGAGGAAGTTTCGTTGAAACCGCACTGTACGCGACCATTTCGGTTTTAAAGTGGGAGAATGAATTCCCTGCCGACAGCAAGCGGTGCGATGGTAGAAAGTAGTCGTGGGCATCATTTCGAACAATTCCTCAGAACACATTCCATTATACAAGCGGTACAACACACACTAGGAGGCAAAGTCTCTCCTCAGACTTAAAGGCCGTATGGCTTGTTGGTTCGGGATCATCGACGATTCTCAAAGCTCGTCGATGAACAGTGAGGACCTCGTATGGTCCTTTTTATCTGGTATTCTTGTTGGAGAAAGTACAAGCTGAGAGCGTCGTGAGCAGTTATCCCTGCGCAGTTATTGGTTCTAGTAATCAGCCACCCACGGCGTTAAAATTTCCCAAAATAACTAGTTCTTTTGTGGGATATTGCTTTAGAACTTTGTCAGAAATCAAATTCAGGTCCCTGAAAAGTCGAGTCACGTCCCTGTCACCGCTGTGAGACCTGTAGAGACACGTATAAATACGGGTGTGGCCACCGTGATCTACACGCAACCACAATATTGACAAGTCCCTATCTTCAAGGCTATGAAGGCTGCGACAGCAGATATCCTCCCGTACGAACATGCATACACCGGCACGACTCACAAAGTTGTGCTCGAGTTTGTAGCCTGGATAATGTAGGTATGATGTATCGGCTGGGCAGGATATCTGTGTCTCCGTTAAAAAGAAGATGATCAACTGCGCAGTCTCGAGGTGGTAATGGACTGCGTTAAGATTGTCGTAAATACCTCTTATGTTGTCAAAGTCCACAGTGAACGTGGATGTAGTAGCCGTTGAAAAAACTCATTTCCTTTCGTTAACTTTTTCCATTTTAAAAAAAAATCTTAGACTTAAGTGAGGATGCTTAAGAACTGCACAGACAACTAAAGAGACAAAAAGTGCGGTATTAGAACTGCGAAAGCTCTGCACAAATAGTACGGTTGCTAGCGCGGCGTGCGCAAGGCCCCCCGGTCCCCCTTTGTTGTAGTAGCCGGGTCCACTCCGGTCTCCTTCTATGGCACGACTACTACTACAGAGACTTTGCACATGTTGGCGGTTCAGCCTCCCAGGGCGGAGATGAAAGTGATCCCTGGGTTCGGGAAACCGTACAACCTGCGGGCGGCGAGCGGTCAGCCGTTTCACCGGGTCTCTCTGACCGTCGCACCAGCAAGCTGCGTCTACGCCTAGCAATCACAGCAACGAGCACCACCGGTCATCCGCTGTCCAAGCAGCGAATCCTCATGAGCTCTAACTACCTTTCTCACCGCCAGGAACACTGCACTACTCAACGTTAGTGTTATTTGGCCGCGGTCTTCTGTAAGGTGGAGGTAGTTCCCCAGTTCGGGCTGCTCATTTGAGCGAGTACTCGCTGTGCCTATGTTTATTGTTTAGGCTATTCAGTAGAGTTAGTATCAGTACTACCTCTCTAGATATAATACCTTATTTTAAACAAAAGAACCTAGTGTAAGCAATGAACAATATAGATAAAACGCATTACACAAATATTTTTAAATAATGACGCTCGTGGGAGTAAACATACACTATCATTGCAGTAAACGCACTGACCAGCGAAGCCGCCAATAGCATATATTTTGCTGAGTTTGAAAAAAATATGACATAATGCACTTGTGCCACTTTGTTTGAATTTTTGCATGTTTGTAACTCAAACAAGCTTCAACCACTGGACGGATCGGGATGAAACTTGGCACAGGATAGGTCAGGTTCTGGAATAGGACATAGTCTACTTTTCATTCCGAAAAATTCCAAAGTTCCCGCGGGAATTACTACAACCGAGCTTAAACGAACTGTAGCTACAGCTATAGCTTGCTGTAGCAAACTTCATTAGAATAATTAAGGAGTTCCACACCGATAGCCGAATTTAAGATGCGTGGAGCCGCTGGTAAAATCTAATATAAATAAATAAAAGTAGCTTTATGAGCAAGTGTGTTGAAAAAATTTGTTATTCTTTATTTGAATAACAGTTGCTATAGAATTGCATAAATTGTTGTTTACGCAGCTGAGTGCTATATTGAATCATTATACATATAGTCGGATATTACCGGTAGTGTAGTATAGATTCAATTGTATAATGAATCACTCGCTCAATAATTCAATTATGAAATAACTACGTTACTTTCATACACATATTTACATCAATAAAACTTTTTATTAATAATGTCTTAAGTGTAATACACTTTGTATGATAGATATTAGAATACACCTTAACTAATCCAAAATGCGTTCGTTCGTAAATCTACTGTTACAAATTAATCTGAACTTTATCCATGAACTTAATATTCAGATTTGACATAATGTACTCTTTTTATCGAATTCTTGTCCTAATCTATCTACCAACTAACTTCACTTAGATAACATTTCAATAATATGATACATATAACATTTTATCTTTATGTTTATTTTTGGACTTTGACTGATGGTCAAGAAGTCAATGTCGTTGACACGTTTTATTGATGGATTATTATGTAAGCCAATAGTCTTTAGAACACACAGTTGTTTTATTTGCATAGTAGGATTCCCGTATTTAATGGAACCCTAAAGAAAAGAATAATTTAAATCCATTGGCCGTTAATGTAGCTGTCAAACTGTTTCTTTCTTTAAATCGGTTTCGACATAAATCCGCACGATAACTGTTCGTTATGGAAATGGAAGAAAAACCCTATTAAGGCAGATTGCAAGACCCTATACTTTCATTACACAACTGTGAAGAATCAACAACACGCAAGTGTTACAAGCGCCCATACTGACTGCATGCTTGTTTGCCTGCTTTATGGTATAGAACTCATTAAGACCTTTCCAAAGAGCCCAAACACGATGGGGTTATCTTGTTCCGTTCATTAGTTCCTATGACCACCTTCCGACTCCATCATCTTGCAAGGTTTGTACTTAACATACAAACATGTGAAGTTATATAAGAGCTTGTAACAAAAATATGTTTCCTGCAGCCTATAGGTATTGCATTTGTACCTGACCATCAGTTACTGTTGTGTTGAACACAACACTGACTGTTGAATAAGTAATAAGTACTGTATTATTCAATCTAAATCTTTGTGTTTTTCCTTTCCAGTGGTTGTGTTTTCTCAATATTCTTCCCCGTGTTCATACTCAGCGGCAACGAGGCTACTCCTGTCGTAGGAAGGTTAGCAAACTATTTCTCTATACTCATATAATGATATACCATCAGAAGCTAGTCACAAGTGGTGAGCTAGTGGTTTTAGGTGTCTCCGAAGTGCGAAGGTTCAAGGCCAGCGTGTACTACAAGGTCTTTTTCCTAATTTCTGAAGTACAATAATATTTATTTTCCTCTCTGGCTTTACGGTGATGGAAAACATTGTAAAAAACCTGCATACTTAAAAATGCGCATGTGAAGTCCTCTAGCCGCACTGGGCCCGCGTGATGGACTGTGGCCCAAATCGCCCTCGTCCATAGATGTGGGTAGGCCGTGGCAGAGGGGATGTATAAAGGCTGACATTATAGATAGCAGATCTGCCTTACAAACACCCTATAGTAGGTGCTATAAATTCTGTCAAAATAAAATAACTTCCTCTAAACAATACTTTCTTTGCTTTACCTTTATATCCAGTATAATAATAAGGATCATTTTTTTTTGTTTCAGCGAGTACCCGTTAAGACTGTTTTCGCCGGTGGTTGCGATCTCCAACGGTATATTTCGATTTGCTCGCCAGAGTGCGGAGGTGGTCACACATCGCGGCAGCTGATCTCTCGCTTTTGTCTTTTCTTAGGGTACTTAAAGCTGTCGTGGGGTCACATAAATATCAAGGCTAAGATCATAATTGCGTAGACGGATGTAAATGGGACAAGCTTTCCATGCAGGTCTTCATGCAAATCACGTCATCCACACAAGCCAATAACATTACCCAAATGGATGTTAATCGTGTTTAGTAAGTTAATATTAAAACTTTAATCGGTTCTAAATCCCAATGGCGTACTTTGGCGTGTGGTTATTTTTACATATAAATGATAATGAATATTTCGGCTCTTACAGCCATATCTTAATAACAGTAATCATTTTTTTATATATATAATATCCGACTTTAGATATACCTACTCTGAGAAGATTAATCTTAATCGACAAAGTATCACCAAGAATGGGTTATGGAATCAATATTCTCTGAACTGTTTATTGCATTTTTAATCTCTATGATTTTATAGTTTTGGGTTCTTATATAAATATATTTTTAAGTTCTACGTAATATAACAACTTTTCTTTCATTTAATAGTAGATTTCTGTTTTTAATTCCTTAAAATCCGAAATATAAAACCATGTGTAGGTACTTATGAATAAAATCTAGTCAAATAAAGATGGTATTTAAAAAATCGAATCAAATATTTTTATAAAGGTTGGAAATAGATAAATGTAGTTCTTATGAAGGTGCTAGGTGGATGTGGCTATGAAAGGTAGGACAGCTACCGTATAAAAAGGATTCATAAAGAAATAATTTTTAATTTTCTACCAGACTATTTGTGTGACCCTTCACAGTCAAGATGTATTTTGTAAATGAATGTGTTAAGTCTTTTTTCCGTATATATAAAACATAGTATATACCTACTGCATGACGGGATTTCCATAGTAAGTTTATATTTATGCAGGGTATAATGATTTTTTTTCGTAATTGTGATGTCCTTTTTTAGCGCGTAACGTTGACGAGTAGAAGGGTGAAAAAGAATTTTGTACAAAATTTCACTGTAAAAGATATGTGATCTAATGTTGTTATTGTTAAATAATTAATTGTTTAGCTTCGAATCTTTACTAAAAAAAAAAGGTCCGTTATGTTCAAATATTACTCTTTTTGCGACAACTTAAGGCAGTACACTCCACTAATTATGTCATCACTACACTAAGTTGGTAAAGGAGATCAAAAAATAAGTTCCAACTATGTTACTTTATATATACATAGAAATGTCATAGACAATATAATTGTATAATTTTGAATATTTTTGGATATTACACACAGCGCCATCTGGCCCTAAGAAAGGCACAGCTTGTGTTATGGATACCAGACAACGGATACAAATACATATATTACTCTTTTCTGTAAATACATACATATACATTAATACACCTAGACTCAAGACAAACGCAAATGTTTATCACATTAATGTTTTTCCAGTGCGGGAATCGAACCCACACCCTCTGCACAGCCGCCAGCTACACTACCAACTAAGCTGCGGGGAAGTCTATATATATAATATATATAGATTTTATGTTATAAGCATCCAACTTCTCCCTCTAGTGGGGAGTACTGCCTTCTTACTGTAAATTCATGAATGCGCCATCTTTACGGGCTATTTATTACCCGTGAAGTTGCTGTGTCTTCCTCAACAAGAGAGGCAAGTCCGTTTCAAGTAAATATAACATAATAAAAACAAGAACTTAAGATCATTGTTAACCGTCGAATACATGTTGCTTGTTTTGTTATATATTTATTTAAAAAAATTAAGTTTTTCATATTAGCATCGATATATTGTTTTCCTAGAACCTAGAACAGTAGAAAACTAAGTTCAAAGATTTAACATTTGAATATTTTTAATTAAATCTATAACATTGTGAATTTAAAATTGATGTAGTTAACAATGATTTTGGGATTAGATTATCACAATAAAAAAATCTAAAAACCATGTAATTATTATATATATCTTTTATTATATAATAATTTATAAATTCTTAAGTGAATGAGACTAATAATATAAACGTGTCCTTAAAATTTAAAATTATTAAAAAATAAAAGCCTTTTTTAATAAATGAATAAAAAACTTGCAATAAACAACGTAGGGTAAGGATTTTCTTATGGCACATGGCAACACACAACACTGGCGATCCTGGTGGCAAGGACTTGACAACTACAGCTGTTTAAGTCCAAAAATAAAAATGTTACCTGATAAAATGCGCATCTCCCGCTAAAGTTCGTAGCATCATATCGATGGTTCGTAGTATGGGTATGAGGTTGTGGTTTTTAGATAGGGTAACAAATAATTTATCTACTTGATAAGTTAATAAAAAAACAACATCGATTTCTGGCTACTACCTTTGAGAGTGACGAAAGAGGGTATATTTTTTGTTCCAAAATCAAAACAGAAGCCGTATTGAAAAAGGGTCTAAAAGTTAAGAAAAGCGGTTTTGTAATGTGTACCCCAGTTAATTTCTCATGTTACGTGGAATGCTTTTCACTGCCATAAACACGACTGTTTTTTTTAAACTGTGGATATTATAAAATGTACATTAAAGTTCCCATTCCAAAAGTAGTCAACAAACATATGTCGCTCGATAAAAAACCATTTGTTGTTTTTTTGTACGTAGGCTGAGAAATTGTCAATTAAACACCGCTTTGTAGCAATTACTTTTATTCAAGTAGTTGAATGTTAAAACCATATACGCATTTCTTTTTAAATGGCATTAAGAATTTATAAACCATGTTTTTTTTTTCTTTTCTGTTGATTTTAGGGAATTATTAAGTCCATTCAAATTTATTAAAAGTGAAATACTGACTTTTCATTCATTTTTATACTTTTATTTTTCGATGATTGTAATTTAATTAGCAATTTTATTTCCCCAGAATTTTAACTATCTTCAGTAACTTTAACCGAAATAAACGGAAAAACACCTACAACTGTGTGTATATATCTACATATGTCTTTTAAACTTTAATACTTACACTATATTAGATAGTTAATGGTTACAAAAATGACATGGATACTACAAGTGTAACATTGTTCACAAAATTATATTTAGTAACTATCGATGGTGCCTAATTATATTTTAGTTTTATAATATATGTTAATATATTTATAGTAAATGTGTCGAGTTGAATGTTGTATAGAACTTAATTGTTTTTTTTTATTATTTATTTTTTATATTTATTCTTGTGTAGAATTATTGCTGAAACAAGTTTTACATGACATTAAAGGGACTGATAGATCTTATTAAATTGATTTTAATTTTTTTTTATATTTCTCCTAAGTTTCCAGGAGTACTTCATAGAGATATGAGCGTAATGACAATGGTCTGTGCTTACGAATAAAGTCTACATTGGATCCAATGGTTACCACTCAAATCGAAATGTGCACCGAGACGGACCTAAAGCCTTGTCCAGATATGTATCATTTGCCCGATCACCGTATCCATTACGCCAACACGTATCGCGATAGCATATGTGGACGAGTGGTGATGATAGGCGGTCTTAAAGCGTCGGAATGATTCGTTATACGGCCCGTTCCATATCGAGTCGGTTTTTGTCCGATGACTCGGTTCGTAGTCCCGACTCGGACTGTGAGAATCGTCCAAGATCCCAAACTCACTTGCCGTATCGAACCGTTATGTCTGAGAAGAGACTTAACTTCACTTTGTGTGATCTACTGTTGTATAATAGTATGTGTTCTAAGGAATTGTTGAAATGATATCCACAACAACTTTCTGCCATCGCACCGCTCGCCATCGGCAGGGAATTCATCCTCACATCTTAGAACCTACATGGTCACGTGCGTACAGTGCGGTATTAGAGAAACGTCATACAGCGAACGCTTTAGGTCGTGGAATAAGCTCCCCGCCAATGTTTTCTCTAACGACTACAGGGGTTCTTCGAGAAGAAAGTTATTAGATTTTTGAAGGGTCAGTAACGCGTAAATGATGCCCCAGGTGCTGCAAGCGTCCATAGGCTACGGTGCCCGCTTACCATCAGGCGGAGCGGATGGAAAATACAATAGACCGAAAATGATGTGTATCAAACAAAGGCGTCTACTACTAGTATTTAAGCTTGATACGAGACGATGCTACGGCAATATGAAAATGGTTATCGGATCGAGCTATTGGTTTTAGTTAGTTTTGTTACTTAAATTTTATAATCTAGAGCTACTTTTCCTGCGCACATGCGAATTCATAAAAATACTAGGGGGAGACCAGACAAGTAAGTTATTATCTATTTATTGCGAGCGTACCCTGTACAATTTAGACAAAAAAAGGGCCAAATAGCTCACAATTTAATTATCGATGCGATAGTGCGATGACCCTTAGTGGCAATTTAAATGAAAATTAGGTCTCTCGTCTCGCCGGTGGAAAAGTAACCTTTACGTTATTGTGAACTGTCGGTCGTGTATCGACTGCCACCCGCCCCTTAAGAGGCAGTACTAAGTGACAGAAAACTTATTTAAAAACAAGGATGACGCGATATGTAATTAAGCTTGTGTGAATAGTGCAGCTACATCTCAGCCTATCAAGATTTTTATTATAATACAACAAATAAATAAATAGGTTATCAAAAAATGCTTTTTCTCAGGGTCTAAAGCACTATCACGGCTTTGCTTTAACGAAGTTGTTAACTTATAGCACTTAGAACTTTATATATATTTTTGACAAAACATTTTAGAAAAGAGTGAAAGGGGTCATTTAGTATATTTATTATAGATCAAAAGTTCAATAATCATGTTAACTGCTTTTGACGCAAGGTTGAAAATTCGTTGCGCACGTAGGTGTAAAGAATGTAAATCAGAAGCGAAAAATTTATTCATTAATAATTAACGGTGACGAATATCGAAATCCCAGCTGTTTCTACGTTTCAGGTATTGTACCTATAAAATTAAGCTATTTTGAATAGTTTCAATTTTAATGATTTTGAAGATGTGATTTCGAATAAAAAAACTATTGAGCCAAAATCATCAAATTGAGTTTCTGATAAAGTCAAGAAGAAGGTCTAAAGTCTGAGTCTGCTGAGTTTCAAATCCGTAGCTTTTATTGTTGATTTGTATTCTTAAACGAAGAAGTCCCCTGTTTTCAATGCCTCGTCAAGGTCTACCTAAATTCTAGTGGCGCTCCGCACTGCCTTGCTTCGATAACTCTAACCAGACATAAATCAATATATAACGTAAGTCCCTCTATCGCTATATATAATTCTCTAAGTCACAACACCTATTTAGTAATGGGAAATCGCCGTCAGCGCGAAATCGATTCAAACTCGCCGCCATCACGCCAGTACGCAGCTGTTAATCTGAGAGAAAGGTAGCGCACGCGCATCCCTTTACTTGGCTATTTTTACTTAAGTTCATCATAAGTTGACGTTTTCAGTACATTAATAGTCGATATTGCTTTCGAAGTCTGTCGGCGAAAGTTTTTTGGTTCCGTAAAGCTGCCATCATTAAAATTAAGAAAATTAGACTTGTTTTGTTGCAAATCATTTTTACTGTTGGGGTCACTTGTAAACCTGTAATTTTAATTATTGTTATCCTAAACAGAATCACTAAACAGAAGTTATTGCAAAAAATAAAACAAATGCCACAAAATATACCTAGCCGAACATTATCATTTCTCTGTTTCAAAAAACGATAACAAGTGTACAACACTATTTGTTTAATTTGTCAGAAAAATAAGAATAGTGACCGTACCACGAAGCTGAGCGACGAGTGAAAGTTTCGAACGATTTATTTTCATTGCGGCATTTTTCATAGCACATAACAGAAAGTAATCATATTTATTTCTTATTTTCCAATGAAAGCATCAACAGAGTTAGAATATACCTGCCTGCACTACTCATGCACACTTAGTTAAATATCACGCCATCCTTGTCTTTACTCATGGTTACTGCCAAGTTACATTGGCTCTTAAACAAAACAAATTAAGGACTGTTTTGTTTTAGCTATGCTTCACACATTTTTTTATTCATTGTGAAAGGCATGGATTCAAGTCCTTTAGCCTAGTAAAACACATAACAATAGCATCTGCAACTTGTAGTACGGTGCAACCCAAATCGGTGAAATGTAACGGTTAGAGTAAAAGTAATTGTCAAAGTTATTTTTAATAATCGTTTTGGTGCAATCCAGCCTAAGTCGCTACGAAATACATTTGATGCGAAAATGGTGCAGTAAAACAAAACACGGATATTTTAACATATCTTTTATAATCCGATTAATAAAAACTATATCACATATAAACTATAGACACATTAAAATATTATTATGCATACGTCATTCCGTACAATGCTTCAGAATAATTTTGTCTAAAAACGTATTGAGATCCAATATACTTGCATTCAAAATAAAACTAAAATACATTTACAAGGTAAAGGCAAGATAAACTTAAGCATAAAATAATATATCTATAAAATATAAATAAATGCTTACATATCTTTTTAAATACTAACTGGAAAACATAAAACATAGGTACATATGTTTGAGTCCTTTTTGTTCAAATCATATATTAAAAATACGAGGTATCCTATGAGCATTTGATGAACTCTTTTCTAATTTTCCTTAATATCTATAGGCACAAAATGGATACAGAAAACTCACCCGCACTAAGCGCTTCAAACCCTTCACCGCACGCATACGTCCCCTACATCCGAGCTCAAGGCATCTCAAAGGCTTGCTGCCTGCTTTTGAAATTTCTGAGTGAGCATTCTGTATCTATTTTGGGCCAGAGGCAAAGGTGACCGCTTAAAATTATACTTATTTGCCAACTTAGTGCTGCTTGAGCATAACTCCAGACGGCTACGGACAAATTGACAATGAGCGTTGAAAAATGTATAATGCCCACAGTAGCTCTGCTTTCTTTGTGACGGTAAACCGACGTTTTCTGGGTTTTCAAACTATCTATAAATATAGTGTCACTGTACGATTTTCAAAGAAGTTTATTTATCTATTTTTTTATTAAGAATAATTAAATCCTTCTCCTGGAGAAAGCTTAATATGGTTTTCCAGAAAATACTACGGTTTCAGTGGAGACATCTTTTTGGATGACCACTCTGTCATGGCATTCAAAAAAAAAAATTTCTGACTAAAAGAAATAGCACGATTATTTAGTAGTAATAGGTAAATAAAAATATGGACGTAACAACATTTAAAACATAATTATCGATAAAATATAATAAAATGAGCGACTTGACGCAAAAAAAGAATAACGACCTCACAGCATTTATTGTGTTGGCGACTGATGTCAATAATTTTTTTGATAAATAAAAAGAAGACGCTGTCAACAGCTTAGAGCGCAAAACCCACAGTGAATTTGCGGACAGTAAGTCCAGGTTAATTGTCTTGTATGTTTTAACTTTGGAGAATGTCAAAAATATCACTTTGATATGAGAATTAGAATGAAAAGAAAACTCTGTTGCCACATCTATATGCGGGTAATTTTGAAATAACTCAATTCCTTGTTTTTTTTTTGGTATTTAGTTACTCTGAAAATTATCATCATATTTTAGGGTTCCGCACACTTTGTTGTCCGTCTGTGTGTCAGGACCCCTTTTCTCAGGAAAGCGTGAAGGTATCAAGTTGAAATTAATATCAAATATTAAGGTCTACGGTCACTTGCAGCTGTAAAAAAACAAGCTTTTAAGTCAACGCTATAACAAAATACGGCCATTTTGTTGGTTTTCACAAATAAATAAAAACCTATGGGTATACTTGCCGTTGTCCTAGAATCATATAATTTCACACGAAGCAAGGTCTTACATCACAAATATAGAAAAAAGTCCGTTTTTTTTTAATTTGTAATTAAAACAATGTAGTAAAAATGTTTGTCGGTCTGTCTAACGAGACCCTTTTACTCGAAATTAATATTAAATACTACAGTCACTTGTTCACAAGTTGTGTAAAACTGAAGCTTCTAAGTCAATGCCATTAAAAAAATTGACTTAAACATGGTTATTTTTGTCGCATATTGACACAAATAAATCAAAACCCAATGGGATATTTCCCGTTGATCTAGAATCATGAAATTTAACAAGAAGCAATGCCACGTAGCAGACATAAAAAAAATATCTGAAAAACGTAAATTCGTTGTTACAAAAGTAAATGTATTGATTTTAATATTAATAATAATCAACATTATAATACAAATTGACTACTACAATGAAAAAGTTTTGGAATGTATCTTTGAAAGTGGTTTATAAACAATATCATTAAAGCTTACATCTAATATAGAAATTGTAAGTCAAAATAATTAATATTTTTTAAAAACTAATATATACATGAATATTAATTATATTTATGGACACAAATTATACGTATTTTAAGAGTTTTTAAAATCATCTACGTAAGTATATCAGTGCATCAATATTTGTATCATAATATACTTCTATCTAAAATTAATCTTATAATCCTATGCTATTATGCAATTTATTTACAAATACATACAATTATATATATTTTTTAAATATATTTAATTGAAACATGATATAAAAAATATATCTACTACACTTACAAAACGAGATTCAATCTCTGTCTGATCTCAAATTGATACCAAGGTAACATATCATTTGACATAGTGTTAAAAAGAAAAACATTTAGGATCTATGAAGAGGATTATGGTTTGAATCCAGTCCTGGTCTCAGTTATTCAATATATATATTCACATAAAATTCTACAAACTGCATATCTATGCAGTACTAAATACATAAACAATTACTTTTAAGTATAAAACCTAAAGATGGCATACAAAACATAAATACCATACACGAAAATCACAGATTTAATAAAATGGTATGATTACTATCCAACAATAATATTAAGGAAGGAAAAATGCTAGTCATCCTTACAAAAGGGCTTTGAAATGTGTTATGGCGTTCAATTTACATTAATACAACAGCCATACGACAACAATCGATGCATTTTTTAAAAAATCAGTTAGTTGTCCACTTTATTGATATTCGTCTGCATCTAAGCGCAAGGTCACATCTGACGGGTTTTGGCATATAGTCAGACCAGACAGTATGGTCGACTCACCAACAGTTCATCGGTCGAGTGCGTAGTTAGATTTTTACTATCCATTGAGTGATAACACGCGACGTATCTTCCGTCAGATGTAGAACAACTCTTAAGCATTGAAACTAAGCACTAAGCTTTGAAATACTCCAGTTTCTTGCTAGAAACTGAATTCAATTTCATTTGTATGTTAAAGCAACAACTTGGTGACAAGTGACGTATTGAAACTGAGTTGAGTTCAGATCTCGCTCAAAGCAACAGAAAAGACATTATGCTATGTCTTGCAAAAATGTCGGTACACATATGTGCAATTTTTAAAAAGTTTAAAGCATATGAACTAAGAGCATGCTAACAGCGGCTCCAGCAGTGAGGCCCACGCTCAGCATTGTAGCAATCAGTGATGATGCCTTTTCTCTCTCGTGTAGCTCTACCACCCTGAAAGGTAAATTAACAAGGGTTTAAATACAGTATTGACAAAATATACAGTATTCATAAAGTGCACATATTAAATCTGGGGATACTATGCTTAATTTTATCGACGGAAAAAATAATAAAAAAAAAAACCTTTAATTATACAATTTTTAAAGATCTTGCTTGCTACGGTGACCTCTTTGTAAACAAATCGGTATAACTTTTAAACTAAAAGATCACTGATGATGAAATAAACTTATTAGTAATAAGAAATAACAGAGCTTTTCTATGAAATGACAATTACGGGAAAAAAGATGCTCTTTATTAATTATTAAGGTACTTGTGATCGAAAAACTGTTTTTTTCTTATCAATTTTTACAGTAATGGTAAAATTTCTCGGTTAAATGCCCCCTTTATATATCTTTATTATTATTACACAGAGAGAAAACATATTGTTCGAATTAAAACCCTGTGTTTTAAAATGCGTAAATACTAAATTTTAATAATTTCAACATTTTTTTTCTGGCAATTACAAAACAATTGCAAGTGAAGTGGACCAAGACATTCTCCAGGCATAACTCCTCACCTGGCGGGGTATCCAGTTACCGCCGCTTCTCAATGATCATATGAGCTGAACAAATTTGACGCACCTTGAGCCACAGCCCCTTCATCTACTAGGTACACGAACCGTCCGCTTCGCATTACAGAGGTTCATCGGGACCTATCGGTGTAAACGCTTATAATAAGTGGTAACCGTCAGTGTCATTTACTTGTCCTCGGAACTACTAATATTTTAGTGATTACTAGTATTATTTACTTGTGGCTACTAAAGTTTTTTCTCCGTGTACTAAGATAATCTACATCGTTTTAGCTATTTAATGTTGAAAGTACCACATTTATTGATCGTTTAGTTTAAAATTTATACCGATTTGCTTACAAGGAGGTCACCGTAGCAAGCAAGATCTTTGAAAATTGTATAAATTTTTTTTTTTATTATTTATTCCGTCAATAAAATTAAGCATAGTATCCCCAATTTCAATATGTGCACTGTATATATGCAAAAGTGAGTTTGATAATTTGTACTTCCTTCACGTAGCAACGGAGTGCCTAATTGAGCTGATATTTGGCACAGAGATAGTTGAAGGCATATGCTTTATCTCGGAAAATTGAGAAGTTCCCGAATAACAGAACTATAACCGAATATAAAAAATTTCTTATTATAATCAAGTTGCCGTAGGAATTATTTATTAATATCGAATTTAGCGCTTCCTTATAATACATTTTTCCTTAAATTCTTGGTTTCTGACAGTTAGTTGTTCCGATTTGTTTTTATAAAGTTGTTATAAAATAAAAAAGATGCGCCTTCCTCAAGATGCTAAATACTTCCAGTTTGCAGATCAGAGTTACTTTTGCATTTACAATAGTAGTACAGATTCAGACAAACATTTTATTGATTCAAATTCACCATTATATACAATCAAATCACTAGCAACGATTTTTTAAAGTAAAAGTTATCAAAATCCACAAAAATGATATACAGTTTCAGTATATATTTTGAGTATGTGTGAGGTAAATCTGTCCTAATATATTTTTTACCTTGTACTTCAATTGTATCGCTTTTCTTTTACATAAGATTGAAATAGACTGTAGGATAAATATTCATATTGATACTAAATATTAATAATTTAGAAATATGGCGTAAAATATATAATTTTAAATGACATTTTGTAAAGTGAAATATTATCGCCCTGGTGATTTTTCCGTATATATTTTCTTGTAATTTTAACGCTCAGATTTATTACCGATTTTAAAAATAAAAACCGTCTTACTACGAGTCGGACTCGCACACTAAGGGTTCCTAACCTACCACCATTTACGTAATTTACAATCACAAACAAAAGTGTGCTGCTAAGCGGTCACCTATCCAATTAATTACCAAGTCCGACGTTGCTTAACTTTAAATATAGTTTTCAACAAACAAATATGTTACTGTTTCGCTTAATAATAACTAGATGGTACTGCTTTGGGCCAGGACCCGTTTCACACTTGACCTGTTTTTATTATTTGTTGTTATACTTTAGAGCTTACACACACTATGATCACTGCAAGATTATATGTGTTACTGTTTTTACGATAGAGCAACTAGCCTGTACCGCAGGCGCCGCGCCTGAACTCGAACGTAAATATTGTTATTAATCTAATAAGTTTTAGTATTCAGACTTTTATCATTTTATTTTTCTGTAATGTTACATGGTTAATAAACTAATATTTTATACCTGTTGTACACAAGTACCAACTTCATATAAATACATTTTGATTGAATTTATACGAAATTTTTACTTATCCGACTATATTTTTAAGTTGATCGACTATTACCAAGTAAAGTAAAGCTTACTTAGCTATGATAGTTTTCCTTTTAATTTCGTTATATATGCTACTCCCACGTCCTTTTTCACACACCCCAGAACAGCCATTTAGCTGGCAGTGGGGGACACTGGCCTCTAACAAAAATTTGCGCTTTGAAGCCTAATATTTTGCAAACGCGCTGAATCGAAAAATGGTTTTCACACACCCTTACATTTTTTAAACGAGCTTTTTAACGACACACCACACTATGTGGTAGACGAAAAAAAATCACCATCTCTACGTGTAGGGGAGGAACGCTTTTTTTTGCAATTCTAGTATTAATGGTCTTTTAGCCGCGGACAGGCGGACTTAACTACGTAGCCCTATAAATTGGTCTGGCAGCAAGCACCGTACGAGTAACTTCTGTTTGTTATTAAAAAATTTTGGCAAAACAACGCGTGCCAAATTAGATCTGCCATCTCGAATTTTGAAAACAAAATAAAAAATATTTAAATATCGAAACAGAACTAGTTTCATCATGCAATTCCAGAACACTCTCGTATATACACAAATATACATCACTCTGAAAAAAGTCGCAAATGAATCCCATGTCTCAAAACGCAAAGAAAACACAATTTAATTAATTCCGATTTTTGCATCCATTTATGTAACTTCTCATCTGTGAAGTAAAAAGTGATACTTACGGAAAAATAAAAGTGTTTTTAACCTAACATATTATCGCGGCATGATTCTTGTGTATTGATACACAAACTGAAGTAAATGCTATTAAACAAAGTACTTAAAAACTTTTAGTAAGATTATGTTTACCGTAATGGCGTGTCTATTTTTTACAAACTAAAATCTTTCTCTAGGTTAATATAACCGGGTAAAAATACATCAGAAAGACATTTGTGATAAATGTATAAGTTACTTCATTGTAGTAAATAAATAACAATAAGAGATAAGGGGAGTCAGTGAACACTATTAGACAGCATTTAGTTTTACAGGCAGGCTGAAGCTATAAATTTTACGTATACTGTCTACCACTACCACTATTATAACTCGTAAGACTATTATCAATCGTTCATTAAAGTTAAATTTCACCCTTGGTTCTTTTATTTATTAACTCTTCTATATAGCTTTTAGCCGTTATTTAAATTTGTTTAAGTCTATAATAGCTCTTAAAGTTATAAAACTGTCTGCTCCTAACATAAGACTTTTAGTTGGGTAGTAACTTTGATGTAAGCTAGAACTATTGATAACCCAAGGCAACACCGTTATCAGTACTTACTCCGTGAACTGACGCAATAAATAGGTCAGTAAATTGTTGTACTTATCTATTTTAGTAATATATAATTTAACTAGCAATCCCGGCGAACGTTGTTCCGCTGCCGTCCCTCTGTAACCCGAAGAAAC
Source organism: Apoda limacodes (assembly GCA_946406115.1). NCBI lineage: Eukaryota > Metazoa > Arthropoda > Insecta > Lepidoptera > Limacodidae > Apoda > Apoda limacodes. Next base: position 25,754,356 of record OX291551.1, on the reverse strand, counting down.
TTGGTTTTTACCTAAAGTGCCCGAGTCCGGCTCGCACTTAACAGATCGAGATAAAAACTATCCTATCTTTTAAGTTGGATCAAATAACAGATAGTTACGAAGTTTGATCAAAATCGGTTCAGTAGTTTAGGAGTCCATCGCGGACAAACAAACAACGTGACACGTAATATAATAGACAACTTTATACGACGGAAAGCACATACTACGTGTTTTTTTGCGTTACGATGTTCAGTCATCGACATGAGCTTATATCAGTCTTGATATGGACTGATAGCAAAATAAATGACTACAAATGTTTAGACAGCTTTCCAAATTATTTAAAAGTTTAACTGTTTTAATATAGATTGTATACTTATTAGTTGATTTACTTTTAGAGTATTGTATGATGGTTTATTGTTATATGTTTTTACAGCTTTAAAAGATAGATAGAGATAGATTGTAATGTAACTAGATACTTTGCTCTGATAATTCAAAAGTGCTTTTTGGAACATACTTGAATAAATTAATTTTATTGATTGATTCTGCGGTATAGGTAGAATAGTAAGCTAGTTTTTTTTTTTTTTTATACCTCTAAGGTGGCAAACACCAGGGGTATAACTCGCGCGTTGCCCACCCTTCAAAAATCCAATAACTTCTTTGAAAACCTTGGCAAGGAGCTCATTCCACGACCCAAGCGTTCGCGGGAAAAAGTTTCTCTAAAACCGCACTGTACGCGACCATTTCGGTTCTAAAGTATGAGAATGAATTCCCTGCCTAAAGTTGTTAGGTCACATAGTTTATCGAACAAGTAACCAATGGGGAAGAAATTTGCCAAGTGGCGATCTCGAACTGCCTCCTACCCGGTACACAGGCGACTTGTTTAAATCCACAGGAAGCTGTTATGAACGAAGACGGCTCAAGACAGGCCGTGTATTGTGGAGAAATATAGGGAAGGCCTACGATTAAATGTTGAGATGACACAGCAAAAGATTTTATTACATACAATATTAGGAATCAACAGGTGTACCGCACTTGCATATCATAGTATTGATGCAAGATGACCAGCAATGTGTTCTCATGCAGAACAAACCATAAATAAAAATTCAAACGCGTTGAATCATAGACTTGTATCACAAATAGAAAACGCACTACTTTGGGAGCGGTCCACTTGACATAAACAAATGTCAATTTTAAATACAAATGACGTCACAACAACGGTCCATGAACTTCAATCTTAAATAATCCAACTTAAACCAAATAACCACAGATCATAGCAAGATATTTTGTTTTTTTTTTTAAGTTGTTCGTCAGCTGTCAATGTCAAATTTTGACTACCGGCCATTTGATTTTATATGGTGTTAACCATTTTATGAGAGGGCATGCAGCCAGGCGCATTATGCATACAACGCGGAATATGAACGTAGTGTGGGCAAAAAGCATTAAATATTAATAATTCTAGTATTGCTTGTATTAAATTTTTATTGCATTATGTTTTTGCCAAAATCAGACCTTCGCATTATACCCATAATTTAGTATCTACATACATGTTTTTTATCATTTACTTGGACTTGATTTACTAACTGAAAATTCAATTCTAGTATGGGCAATTCGCCTTTATAGCCCCTCTTAAACCAACTTAACCAACTTAAGTTTCTTGTGGTCGTCCATACGGACTGTTATCTATGTCGAAGCTATCAAGGACCGATATGTACCTAAGTAATAAAAACCATTTATTAACGTCTTTATTTTTATAAACAACTAATGAGAGAAGTTTTGGTTTTTCTTAAGAAAAAAAAACAACTGCTTTGATTAAAGTTGAACTTATACCATACGATAACTTATAGATTCCATGGTCATAGGGCTAATCAAAGGTCCGTAATATACATTCGAACGTGTGTTTTATTCGATTATCTAATGCGAATTGATAAACACTGATAACCTCATTTATATTCAATGTCAACGCGATTACAAACACCTTGTATACAAATCTTCTAGGACGTTGGTTTTATTAATTTTAAGGTTAAATAGACAAATAAAAAAAAAACAAAAAAAAAAACAGACGGAGTGGTAATTAACACATTTAACCAGTCCTTGAGAACAGTTTTTATAAAATATAAAAAGCGGTCAAGTGTGTGTCGATCACGTATTAAATTAAGATGCTATTTACTACATATGTGTTTAAATAAGGTACATGCATGTAATTTTCAAAAACAGACCAGATATTTTTTTTTTGTTTTTGAATTAAACGTACTAGGTACACTATTTTTTTCATTTAATTTAAAAAAAGTACAAAAAATGTGAGCTAACAGAGCACTAAGTTAAGTCAGTTCGATTGATACATTAAAGTTTACGACAATAACCGCATTAGCAGGTGTACTTCTTATTGTATCTTATTCAATTGTTTACAAAAACTAAACGTTTTTTGTGACTTGATGTTTATTTTTAATTTAAATATTGCTGTTTTTTTTAGAGATCTTGTTTTTTATCCTTATATAACAATGTTGGCAATAGATTACGAATATAAACATATCACGTGCATATACCCATGTGACGTGTATTTTGTATAAAGGTCCGTCTCCTCTCTTCGGCTCTCACATCCCCCGCACTTTCTTTTAGCTATCAATACACACACACAATAATAATAAATCCTGTATTTGTATCCGTTGTCTGGTATCCATGATACAAACTTAGGACCAGATAGCGCTATGTAATATCCAAAAATGTTTATTTATATATGATGGCTCACATAACAAAGCCATGTCACCCCTTAGGGAGATCTTCAGAAAAATATCACATTTTGGCTTTGGATTGTGCCGCGGCTGGGTAGTAGTGACTGCTTGTCAATTCGAGAGCCTTAGATTCGATGCCCGCACAGGACAAACATTTACATGATAAATATAATTCTTTATCCTGAGTCTGGGTGTTTTCTGTGTAAATTTATTAATAAAAAAATATCATTAAGTATTTGTATCCGTTGTCTGATATCCATAGTACAAACTTGGCTTAGTTTGGGACCAGACGGCGCTGAGTGTTTTGGCCAGTATTTGTTTATTTGTCTTGTAGGATCAATGAGAACTCAATGTATTCACCTGGTAGAATTGATCATGATGATATTGGTGAGGTACCCATTGGTGAGCGCGAACACAACTATGATGATGACGTACTCCCAGTCCCACAGGAACAGGACAGGGAGATGCTTTCTCGGCTGGGCGTTGCACAGCATCAGCATCGGTACCATTATCACTCTCAGCACACTCCCAACCGCTATCAACCATTGGTTATTAGGCTGTAAATATTTAAAATTGTATTAATTGTAAATCTTTATTTATAAATATACTATCTGGCCAGGCCAGACGTATGTTATGCCCTAACAGTTGATGTTCGTCGATAAACTAACTTACACCGCCATCTGTTAGAAATATGAATGAATGAATAAACTTTATTGCACATAAAAATAACAAATACAAGAAAAGTAAGTTGACAAATGAGGTACAAATAGGCGGCCTTATGTCAATAAACGACCTAATACAACCATCTGTTACAAATGCACGGAACTCTTAATCAGCACACGCCATGTAAAGCTCCTAGTTGTCATGATTCTCCCGACATTTTGAACGATAATTATCATCATATTTCAACAAATAATATAAATAATATTAAACTATACGTATAAAACATCCTCTTCAATCACTATCTATCAATAAAAACTGCATTAAAATCTGTTGCGTAGTTTAAAAAATCTAAGCGTACATCATTACAGACGGCGGGAAGCGACTTTGCTTTATACTATGTGTAAATATTAGTAAGTATGTAAATCAGGAAATAATATTTTAAGCAGAATTGCAAGGTTTGACTGCAACCTTAAACTACCAAAAAAATATAGCGCAGCTAGAGCAGAGCACGCACTATTATATACGTATTTAAGTTATAATAATTTATAATTTAGTTACTCCTTAAACCCCTAGTTAAGACAAGCGGTTACTCTGTAAGTACTGATTGTAACTTTACTGAAAAATATACAACAATATTATCTTGTCAGTTAATTATTATCTACTTCAACCTGCTGCTGAAAAGATACCGATCATTGTAGATAGATGTTGCCGGCGACATCACAATCTTACACAATCTTCAAAATAAAACATTACAACCTTTTTTAAATTAAATCTTTAATATTACGTTTATATTGAATTGTATGTTATTGTTTTATAAGGAGAACAGACATAAAAAAACATGACTTTGTTAGTCTTAGTAAAACCTAAACTATCGCAAACTTAAAATAACGTTAATAAACTTCGTTTGCAAGTTTTATCCAAAATTACAATTATTTTAATGGAATAAATGCATTAAAAAAGTTTACGCTAACATTACATCAAATACCAATCAGAGCGCGGGATCACTTCTTCACTGCCAATTTATCTAAGTATGTGGCCAAAACAAGAAATAGCCATTTTGTATGCGAACAAATATAAATACAGGAACACTAGCAACGCCACACCTTGCCGTCAACAAATAAGTCTGGCCAGAAAAAACAATCATCGGAGGCCGTTCGGATACTTAACTTACGAGTGATAACGCTCTAACACTCACATTACCGTGGCCGTGGAAACATCCCACGTTCCGTTTTGGAGGATACCCGCAGAGAATTTGTGTTTAAAATCGAGACCACTCTGTCCAAGGTCTCTGATTAGGGACGGTAAAACTTGGTCCGATTCAACTCTACAAAGACTCAGTTCTGCGCGTTCGCTGTTACAAAAACTCCATTCACTGTGGTACCACAATTTCAGAACACACACCTTAAGCATTTTTCAGTTCTTCTGCTTGTTTGAAATGATGCCCATGGCTACTTCCTACCATCACACCGCTCGCAATGAGCACGGAATACATCCGCACACTTTAGACCCTAAATGGTCACACACAGAGCCCTTTCAGAGGAACTTTCTCCTGCGAACGTTTAGGTTGTGGAATGAGCTCACGGTCAAGATTTTCTCTATGAAAAAGTGAAGCGCGAGTGATGCCCCTGGTGTTGCAAGCGTCCATATTCTGCGGTGACCGTTTACCATCAGGCGGACCGTTAGCTTGTAGTTGTAAAAAATATACACTTACCCACAGCAAGTATCCAGATATCAGCCGTCCACAGTAATCTCCGGTGTTGAATATTAAATAGTTTACAACAGGTACAAAGTAGATTACTGAAAACATAATATGTTATTTACATTGTTTGTATAAATATATATTAGAAAAGAAACAGAGGAATGTATTAGGGCAAATCAAAAAGAATTGCGTCTACAACTTCTGGGTATTTTGAACATATAGTATGTATTAAAAAAATAAATATTTAAAACTTATATCAAAAAATTGGTCATCCATTTAAATAAAAAGAAAGTAATAAATAAATACCATCATGACACTTATCCCAGAAGGGGCGGTCAGAGATGTTACGAATGTATGCACGTTTCACTGATGGTATTCCGTCACACAAACGTGATAGGCCGCCGTTTCGGGCACAAAACAGATTCGAGACAACTTTACAATTAACAAATTGAAACAATATTCATTGGCCTTTACCGGGAATCGAACCCGGGATCCTTGACATTGCAGCCGCATGCTCTACCACTACACCACAGGGTACTCTTTATATTTTAGGTTCTTCTTTTCTATTCTTTTATCTAGATAAATGATATCCATATATGTATGCAATGAAAAAGTGTATAAAATTAATAAAACTAACATTATACAATAATGCGAATACTTAAAATTATACAAAGGTTACTTACAATTCCAGTCAGTCCCTCTCGTAACTGGATGAGATTGAATCAATACGGTTACAGCCGGCCACACCGCCATACTTATACCAAACACAGCAAATATACTGAACCCGTACACCCAAATTTTCTTTGACACAACCTTCATCGACACGTCCCTGTGTCTGTTCACCGCTATACCTCCAGAACCCCTTAACAAATGATATGTGAAGAAATCAATCTTATGTAGCCATATGTAGGCCACGAGTGATGCAATAACCATGACGTCAGCAATGACGAAATAGATTAATGCATTGTGAGTAGGGGATATTTTAAAGGCCAGAGATATGATTTGGGCGACAGATGCAATTATGCCGCCCAGTGATTGCCCGCTGACTACTGCCGTCATGTATTTCTTTGAGAATCTACTTGCAATTCCAATAATTTCTCCAATGAAGATTGCACTGGCGGCTAAAACAAAAAAAAAAACTTCTTAGTTCAAACATTTTGAAGAACCGTCACGGCGAGGGTTGCGGAAAGCCGCTTTACAAGGCTCAGAAGCGAACTTTATAAACGTCATTCGAGAGGTCTACACCCAGCAGTCATCACTAATAAACTGATGTTGATAAGATACCATAGGATTTTATAGTAACCCAATTTAACCTGGCAACTCTGTGATGGCTTAGCACTTGGTTAGATGTTTAACTCCATATTTTTACATATATTTATTTCTCTTAATATATGTAATATGATAAGTATTTATATAATATTATAAACATATATAAATACAATTAAATAAAAAAAAAAATACAATATAATTATTCTGTATACATAATAACTTTAAAATATGTTTCATAATTATTCAAAAACTTAAATTTTAAAATTTTTTTTTCCTTTCCCTGTTAAATATAGGTAATTGTTTATTTTAAGGATACAGCATTTACAGTTGCTGAGAAACAGCTGTGACAGACAGATGGATAGACCCTACCTCTCATCACAAGACCTCCTTACCATTTAGGTATGGAACCCTAATAACATGTATATGTATTCATGTATTTCAAAAATCTTTTGACTAAATAATTGTGTTTCATTTTTTATTAATTCATACTAGACAAAATATACTAGCAAATGAAGGTATCAAATTAGTTTGATAATATCAAACCAAGGTCACTACAAAAGCAAATGACGTGTATATATAAAATATGAGTGAGTAATCTATGGAAACGGTCACAAAAGAGTTGCAGATATAAAGATGAGAGGGGGGTAGACTCCACAGAGCAGGAGTGGCCGTACTGCATAAAACTCTGTTATACTGTGAAAATACAACTAGAAAAATGCATCTTAAATATTAAATTTTATTTTAAGGTCATATTTTCAGTATCTATTAGTAATACCTTTTTTTTTAATTGTCTATTTAAAAATAAAACATCTGTGCAAATATAACAAAGTAAACAACTCTGAATCATTTATAATGCATATACATATAAGGTAACTTTGCATTTTCGTATTGATAACCTATGCATGTGAGGCCAATGAGGGTTACTGAGTCATTAGTAGTGTATAATTTGAACTAGTTTCCACATTAGATAGGTACCTACTTGATCAAAAAAAAATACAGCCAACTAGATAGGTCATTGAGGGTGACACCTTACAGGGGGTGACATTGGTCAAATTCAATCTTATTATCTAATTGTATTTTGAAACTATATATATGTCTTTATTATAAGTAAATGCATTTTACATGATAATGACATGGTTCACTAGCTAATGTTACACATCCTATCCTCACCTAAGGCGACAGCAATTTGGGGCTATGCGGGCTGAATGCGGATTATGGACATTATATTTACTTTTTTTGACATTTGCAGGGTTCCCCACAATATTTTCTTTCATTGAAAAGCCAGCGTGTTGTGAATTAAACAATGCACCCCTTCGGAATGCGAGGTAGATGCCAATACCACTAAACCGCCACCAACATGACAACTACTCAATGAATTCATATTATGTTTCTTACCGGTCATAATAACAACAGTAATCATGGTAATGATGAAGAATCCATTTTGCCAGTGATCAGTATCCACCTGGACGAATGCTGTTGTCACCAAAAATGACAGGGTGATCACTACCATGGAGCCCTGCATTCTACTCTTCACTGACACCCTGTTGGCAATATCTTCCTATTTTAGCTGAATAAAAATATCTGTTTATAATCAGAGTTCAATAGGAGGCCAAAGGCAGCCAGCTACAACAGGCTATAAATGAGGTAAAAAACAGAATATTGTCACATGTTCTGTGGATAATATTTATTTGCAAAATAGGTTTGCTTTTACCTAAACTTTTAATTGATTTTTTTAATGTATTTTCTATATTTTTAGTGTTCTATATGCTATCATTGGTGACAGGGTTATAGAAGAAAACATCTTTACTATTAAGAGGGTGATATAGACCAGAAAGCTTCTGTACTGCTAACTCTGTGCCTGTAAATATACTAAAAATCATTACACAATTTCATTGCAAATACTATGAGATGTATTTATTATAAAACTTCATAGTTAATTTATATCATAGTGATGCCCTAAAACTTAAATTTTTTTGTATTGCATATAAGGTTGTTACCATTTTATATTCACATTTTGTGATTTTTTATAGTCAATAGAATAACAATTAGATAATGAAACACAATAAATGCTTTAAATTTTTTTACAAATGTTGATACAATGGTCACTTCTAGATTTTTTCAGCATTAAATACAATAAATAAAAATGACTCAGTAAGGTTATTAACTAGACAAAATCAAGTTTTTAAAATATATTTTTTTGAATCCTTCAAATACTATAGTTTAGCCACAAAAACAGCAAATTTACGTGATTTGGTCTTCATCTTAGCCTTAATAAAAAGAAAAAGAATTAACACTATATTTTGAAACCTTTAGAAGGTCAGCAATTTGGAATGCATGACAAAAACATATTCTTTATACTACTAATAATATAATTTGTAACCAGTAACACTCAATTTCAGATAGCATGTACAATGCATGCATAGCAAGTGTGAAATACAAGAGTTTTGCTAAATTGCAGCCCCTCGTGAATGCAATGAAGTTAATGCCTGTTGTTTTGATGATATAAATTATATCTTTATTATATTAAATATATAATTATAGGGCTTAGTATGGAGTTAGCATTTGGATATATTCTGTGGCCATGGCCTATATATATATATATATATATATATTATATTTACCTAATTATGCAATTGCATACTTAAGAATAATACTCACCAATCACCATATAAAGAGTTGAGTATTAGAAACAATAGATTAGGAAGTGCCGTAGCCACATTAAGATATGATGTGAATTCTGCTTGAAATTGTGTCTTAGACCCATCACTTGTAAGATTGCGATTTACATCACGGAATTTGTACATCCAATACTAAAACAAATAGAATATGTTGTAAATTCCTATATTTTTACTGTTCTGTCATAAAATATAACTTTTATTGACAATATATATATACATGAACTCATATTTCATGGGAGGTAAGTTTTTAGTGCATTTTATTTTCACCCTTATATATACCTATCTATCTTTAGTCAGTGATTTCTAATAAAAAAAGTCTGTATGTGTGATTTTGAAATAGGCAAATATCACATTAAAAACTAGCATATTTTGAGTGGTCGAATTTATTACTAAGCAAATTATTTGGGCACAAATTGATTTAGATGTTTAAAGCAATTGAACACATTAAAAAGTGTGTGTGGATGTTTCTAATTCAGTAAGCCCATGGAATAATTGAAACCACAGTGCAACTACAGAAGGCTAAAGTAATATTACATAGTCATAGTTATATAATAACAGGGTTTTTAACCCATTCATGCTGGTACATGGAAGCACCATGATGTGTGTAAAGCAACTGTACTAACACAGCACATGTTTATATTATTAGTATAGCATTTAGTATACTTATACATATTAAAATATATACATTTCATTTATTAAATCCGGTCCAATTCTGACTTACTTCTTTTTTTACTACTTATTAATAAAAAGCTGATATTTATGACCTATTCCCCTTAGTTAAGCTGCACTGCTATAAGCAGTGTTACAGCAATCTGCTATCCAACTGACATGCAGGACTAAAGTTGTTGAAAAGAGAAATTATAATGTGGGTGTTTTCAGCCACTGGTTAACCACTTCAGGGCATTAAGAACCATGAGATTATACACACATTTCATTTAAAAAATATTTACAGTTATGCAAATGAACAAGTAAGTACTTAGTGCAACTTCATTTTTTGTGTTGGACACAAGAATTGACAATAGTTGTACTACTTACATCATTGGCAGTCACAAGGAAATTCCATGGCACAAGAGAGGTGACACCAAATAGATAGAACAGTAAGTAAACGATGCTGTATCTATCTTGAGGCTCTATAGAAGACTCTAACACCTTCGTAGAGCATGAATCACCTGATACGAGGCCTTTCTCTTCAGAATCTTCGGTGATTTCCTCTTCATTTTCAACAGCATCCATAAATGTTTCATTATTGATGGAACCCATTACGTCCATAATTTGTGAATTATTTTTTATGTAACACAGTAAGTCTCACAAGAACAAAAAACTTTTGAAAGCAACGATTTCATATAAAAGTAAAATTAATTATTTTATTTATCATGTGTCCCCCCAGTCCGTGCTCGACCATACATATTTCAGACTATTCAGACCAAAGATTCAGACTATACGGATATATGTACAGTGTTATCAACTCTCAAAAATATTTATCCCTAAAGTATGTGTCAAAAATCCCTAAAATCGCCTTAATTATTGAGTGGTCCCCCTAAAAAATATATAAATATAATATTCTTAACCTATTTTTTTGGCGGTATCCTATCTGACATAAACTAATGTCAAACATACGTTCAAGTTTAAAAAATATAGACTTATACACAACAATAACTGCTATATGCACAAACAGTAAAATGACCGCCAGTGGCGCCAGTATAGCCGCCAGTCACCACAGAGTGGTTGTAGAATTACGTACTAGATGTCGTTATAAGTCGCTAGGTGAAGAAATTAATATTATCAATTTAAAAATAATAAAGAGTCAAAATATCCCTGAAAATACCCCTAAAAGTTTCAGACCCCTAAAAAAATTACATTTCACTTTACCCCCTAAATCTGGGGGGAAAACCCCTAAGTTGGGAAACCGTGTATACACATACAGATAATATAGCACAATTAGATTATGTCCTACGGTTACGGTCAAAAGCCACACTTCCGTGGTTGCATAATTTCTTCCCCGAGCCACCACCAGATTATAGCGCTAATGTAGTATTTCAGTCATATAGTGTTGCAAAAGTCAAAGTTGTACATAAAATGTTATCGATATCGATAAATTAGTGAAGTAATTATCGACATTCTTTTAAAAGCCTGAATTGGGTAATTTTTTTTTTAATTTTTTAAGTACTTGAAATTAGAAGGAGTCGTAATTTCATTCTAATTTATTTAATACAAGTATATACAATAGCACTTTCTAAACTTTTAAACTTCTTACTAAGTTTTAGCTTCATTGTATCTTTCATTCTATTTTCAAAGTAACAACGCTAAAATGGATGAAGTTCAACGTTGTATTTCCATTTTTTAACTTAATTAGGTATATACCCGCGCGATTGAGTTTGTTGTCGACCACAGCATAAGAGTTTAGAATTTTCTTTTTTGGCAAAAAACCATAATATCGGGGCATCTCAGGGCAAGAGGCTCATACTTTTTTTAAAGTTAATTTAATTGGTCTTTGTGAGATGAGTTTTGTATCAAATCGTATATTAGAACTAGCAAACATTAGCAAATTTATTATATTTTATTTTTATGTGAAGCTCCTTGTTATTGAAAAAACATATGTTTATTAACTTGATAGAAAAAAATAAGAATCGGCATTGCTGCTTTTATTGAAAACTTAATTGAAAAAATCAAGATAAAATTTGATATCTTGTTTATACTCAAATATTGTCCAGTAAAAACTAAAATTTCAATTGAAGTTTAGTGTTTTCTTGGTCCTACATTGGTTCTTTAAATTAAAATATGGCCCTTTAAATTTTCAAAATTCCTAAAGTTGAAAGAGTGATTTAACTTGAAAAACTTTAGGGTAGAGTTTAGAATTCGATGACGTCATTTTTAACTCAAGTTACTCGTTTTTGAACGCAACCCAAGCCTCACTGGAACTGTGATGAACCTGTGTTTTAAAGTTAATGTGTCCTGTACTGTCTTTTCTTCTCTTTTAATTGTATTGAACTCCAACTCATACTGTGTCATAAATAAGGTCGCTCGGTTGCTCCATTGCAACTATGGTTTCTGTTCGAAAATTCTCGAACTCTAGAAAACTCGAGAAATCCGCCTTGGTTCGAGACGAGTTAAAAAATCCCGTGAATATTCTCGAGGCACTACTAATTTAAAAATTTCGAGGTAGGTTTTTGCGCGTAAAATTGTCCGAACTCACTCCGACTACTGCAAACAAGTTGTTTCGCTCTCTCTCTCACACACACACACACACAAACACGCCGCGCTTAGAACTAACTGATCTCAAACAGTACCTCCCAGTAAGGGAAGTACACCGGATGTACAACGGCCGAAACAAGTCTGAGTGCTACGACATGGTGCTCGTAGTGCTCGACCTAACGATTGAGGGCAAAGCCATTTTTAGTTTTAAAGGTTTGCAGCCTAAAGGGTGTCCGGGTCTAGACGCCGCATTAGCGTTCCACCACCGGACAATGCCACCGATGCCAGTGGCCACGCACAGCGCAACTGCACAAGCAGGCCGCGCTGTGTGAAATGTATATGTGATCACGTCACTTCGGACTGTGTGGGAGCGAGGGCCACCCTGCGAACTGCCGCGGATGCGTAAAGGTGAATGTGGCAAAAAGGGTAAATTGCGCCCCACTGCCCTCCGCCAACCGGCACCGTTCGTGCCTGCTCCCCTCCTTGCACTTGACCCTTTTTTTCTTTCGCAGAAACCTTCCCCGGCATGTAGAAGAAAGATAGATATTATATTATATTATATTATATTATATTATATTATATTATATTATATTATATTATATTATATTATATTATATTATATTATATTATATTATATTATATTATATTATATTATATTATATTATATTATATTATATTATATTATATTATATTATATTATATTATATTATATTATATTATATTATATTATATTATATTATATTATATTATATTATATTATATTATATTATATTATATTATATTATATTATATTATATTATATTATATTATATTATATTATATTATTATTATTATTTTTATTAAATAATTATTATTACTAAGGTTACATTTAAAAAATTTCAATAACAAAATAAATAAATATAGGCTAAATATCTGAATATGGCAAGGCTGCACCATCATCGAAAACAAATAACTTCGCCGCGGGTTTCCATTTGTGACGAGTTCTACGAATGCACATGCTGGTAGCTCGGACTATAGATACTGTTATTCAAGCCCTTAGCCATCCCATTACTGTGCTTAATGACTGATCCCAACGGTGAGCAATGGCTTCTCTATTAAATTATATTATATCATATCATATTATATCATATTATATTATATCATATTATATTATATTGTATTATATAATATATTATATTGATATGAATCAGATTCTTAGTTTCTAAGTGATCATTTTAAGATAGTTTTTTAAAGTAAAGTTAAAGTTTTATAAAGAAGAAGTTAGTTTTTTATGATTAAATTATGTTTATTTAAGGAGCTTACTTTGTTTTGATATCGATCAAAGATAAAGCTGCGATATACGAAGACTGATTAAAGACTTGAGATTACTTGGGTTTGTATATTTAATTATTCAAAAACTGCACGAGCTGAGTCGATTGGGTAACTTACGTTTGAAGATTAAAAGTTCAAAAGATACCTTCAGTTCTTATGATCGCCCTCCCTAAACTTTTGTCCTGGATCCGCCCTTGGGTACCGTACCACCCTAATTTCTCTGTTTGCATTACTTAATTTAGATTTTACTATTGTGATGTTTCTGTAAGAAATTTTTTATATTTGATATCGATGATCTCAAACTTAGAGCTAATAAATACCAATATTACATTAGTATTTAGATTATAAGTAGAGCAATATAGCTTGATACTAAAGTTTTGTTTTGTTTCTAGATGATTAAGACGAACGCAGATTTTTAGTGTTCCTGATTCTTGTAAGTATTAATATTTGTTTATTATGTGTAAGAAGATTTTTATGTTTCGTTTCTTTCGTAAGTGCAGTTGGGGGTGATATGAATATATTCCTTTCGTCATTATTTTGAGTTTTTCTTTAAATTTTATTACCAATTATAAGTCTTCTTTGAAAGCCTCGAGACTCAAGAAGACTTGAGAATTTGGCCTCGAGAATTCCCGTGCCTCGAGAACGAAAATATTTCGAGAAATAAGAAACCCTAATTGCGACGTAAAGGAAATGTACTAAAAACCGCATTAAAATCGGTTCAGCTTAACGCGAGATAATCGCATACAAAGATACATACAAGCATACGAGTCAAACTGAGAATCTCCTTTTTTGAAGTCGGTTAAAAAATCAGCTCAATTAGTTGCTCCGTTGCGACGTTAAGTAATAACTAACTAACAAACAGACTTTCACTTTATATATTAGTTATTAGAACTTTATTATGACGATGTGTAGCATTTGACAAGAGTCTATCGTGAAAACAGTATGACATAAACTAGCTTCAATCTTGCAGTGATCATAGTGTGTGTGAAGGCCGTTGGTTGGTAAATTCCTTCGATAGCTACAGCTCTTTCGAGCGTTACACGGCCGCAGACATTTTGGGGCGCGGTTTAGAATAAAAGATATTTTAGACAACCTAAGGTACTTACAATGATATTTAGCTGCAATATAGATCGATCACACACTATTTAAGCTGGCTTTCTTCACTCACTGTCCTTTCAACTGACCAGGGACACTTTAGGTATAATCACTGCACTCAATTAACTTGAAGCCCTTGTAGGTTGTCGCGCGGCACGAGTTGAGCCTGCCAGCGTGATAGAACTCAGATATGATTTTTAGTGTAAGGGATAGGTTAGCTACCCTTATACAAAATGCGGTGAGTTATACAACCAACTTCAGAGCTAGTTAAATAGATACTACTTATGTAGTGACGTTGCAGCGAAAATCATTTTACATAAGAAAAATAAAAGGGGGTAGTAAGTAAATAATTTGATTACAGCGCCTTAGATTGGCGCGAACATGCCCGCGGGCAAAAAGAAAAGTTGTTTTATTTATAACATTAAAAAAATACACTATACTAACAAAATGAGATGATGTTGGAGGTCAGAGGGCATAGAAGGAGTTATTAGTGTAATGGTAAAGGGCAAAGACGAACAACAGGTCGTTTGTATGTCCCTGTCACGGTTTTAACAGATGCAACTCTGACTACGGCATCTTTGCCGGGATGAATGGCGATTACAACTCCAAGTGGCCAATGCAGTGGCGTTACATTGTCTGTCATAATCACAACGACAGTTCCTATTTTGAGAACATTCCACTTTGCTCGAGATTGAAGCAGGTGGAAGTATTCCTGCTTCCAACGTGTAGCGAAGGACTGAGTCATTTAATCTAGCAGAGCGAAGCTGGTTTTAGGATTGGTATTTTCTTCGTCGATGTTATAAGCAGGCAAGTGTTTCAATGGTGTCGACATAAGAAAATGAGCCGGAGTTAAAGCAATTAACTCAGATGGATCTTCCCCAAGCAGAGTTAGCGGTCGTGAATTAATCACGCATTCTATCTGAGTTAGAACGGTTAAAAGCTCCTCATAAGTGAGTAGCTGTGTGCCTATTACTCTATAGAGATGAGTCTTAAGATTAAAAGTAAATCTCATAATGTCCACCATAGTGCGGACTTTGAGGCGGACTGAACTTCCATGAAATACGGTTACAAGATATTTCACTCGCAAAACTTACATTAAATTTTAAATTTGTCCGTATTTAGAAAGGTATAAAGTTCAGGCAATGCGTTTTTAGCACCTATAAAATTTGAAGCATTATTAGAGTACATACATACTGCACCTCTACGGAAAATAAATAGTTTAAAAGCGGACATAAACATATTTGTGCTTAAGTCTGTCACCAAGTCTTCGTGAACTGCGCGGGTTACCAAGCATACAAAAATGCATAAATTCGATTTTATAGAACGTACCAGCATAGTCCACCGCGATATGGGTGAAAGCTTTTGCTTCATTAACCCTACAGGCCGGTAGGTCACCCATAATCTGGAAAGTTTGGGTTGGTTTGGCTTTGAAACAGAAACTACACCGATGAACGATGCGACGAACTATATTTCGGCAAGATAAGATCCAGAATCGTTGACGAAGTTTGGACATCAGAGCGAGGGGACCAGTATGGCAGTTTACGCGGTGATAGTGCTTGATAAGTTGTTCTACGACATGATCTTTGCGGGGGAGTAGTGAAGGGTGCTGCTGCTCATACGACAAATCAGCATTTCGGAGACAACCACCGACACGTAACACATCGTCTTTGTCAATAAACGGAGCTAATTTGTTGATGGCTGGCGAACATCGTTTATTTGATTTTAATAGGGTCGTCCGAAAGGTAAAGCGATTGAATACATTTTATTAAATTTAGTATAAATTTTATAATTCAGCGAAATTAATATCGGATGCAGTTAGAATATGAGAGCGCGGTAATATACGTAAAAAATTATAAATATATGCGATTGAGCGGAGTAGTTTAGTCCACGAAGACATACGACGCGATAGAGATATAAGCGAGTGAATACCTTGCTGGTGTACAGCGCTAAATAAAACTGTAGTTTTCTGTTCAGGTAAATTTGTAAAAATTTGTTGAATTATTAATAACACGGACATAAACAACACAGCCGTAAGCATTTTCGCTAGCATCGGAAAATGCTATAGTGGATATTTTTGATTTTTTATAAATTTCTATGTGACGCGGAATACGTAAATTTTGAATTTCCGGTAATTCAGTTAAATATTGCTTCCAAATACGAACAATATTTTCCGGCGGTTTCTCGTCCCAGTCTAATTTTAAAACAAACAACTTTTGTAATATAATTTTAGCGTATACTATTACCGGAGCTAGTAGGCCTAGGACATGAAACTGACGAGCAATAGTAGATAAAATATTCCGTTTGGAAAACGGGCGATTCTCATCTCGAGCGAAAGATATCAGCGTCTGGTGACCACTGTAACCCAAGAACCTTTAAGTTATACGTGTCTCGTTCATTAAACTCAATACTAGCAGCGTAGTGTTGTGACTCGGACAAAGTGTCAAGAAGTTCTGGAGAGTTACTCGACCATTTCACCAATTCAAAGCCCCCGGCCTTAAACAAGGCAAGCAGCTGATCTTTTATTTGAACCGCAGTGCTTATGTCCGTGGCTGAATAACAGATATCGTCCATATAACAATGAGACATGATCAAGTCAGCTGCGAGCGGTAGCGTTGAGCCTTCGTCCTCGCACAGTTGGCGCAGTACTCTCATAGCGAGGAACGGGCTGCTGCGCCCAAAAGACCAAAAGATACCCGGTAGAACTGGTAAGCAATTAAGGAAAGGAGAAGAATCACATCGAAATATTAATCGAATCGAATAAACGAAAATTTAGTAAAATTAAAAATAAATCGTTGTGTAAGTTAGGTCCTGTGTGTAAAATGTCGTTAAGTGCGTATCCCGTATCAGTTTTGGCACTCGCGTCCATCGTCATTCGAACCTTTGTGCAGACCTTGTCGTTGCGCACTACGGCATGGTATGGAATATAATATCTCGAGAGGTTATCATTGAGGCATAATATAATTTTTATCTAAATATTTTTTAATTATTGCATTATATTCCAAACGCAATTGAGGCGCGGTAACGAATTTTCGATCTAGCGACATAAAACGTCGCACAGCGGTGCGGTGAGAGTCACCTAATAGTTCACTACTGCGTGAGAAAGGTAACGTAACTGAGTAGCGACCGTTCGAATCTCTCGACACAGTAACTATAAATATGTTTTCGCATAAGCGATCGTTTGGGCTTAAGGTAGGTTGGTAAGAAACTTCCTCAAGTTGCCAAAATTTTTGTAAAATGTAATCTATGTGCGGCGCGGAGTCATTAAAAGAACATAGAGAAACAGCTGAGGCGGCAGATAAACAAACGGTATCAACATTAGCGGTCTGGCCGTTACCCATAATTATGGTTTATACCAAAAATGGTTTCAAATTAGGTAGGAGTTCCTGGCGGTCCTGTTATGCGTCCTGTAAGCAGGATATCGGAAAAGAGCGCCCCGCTATGAGGACATCTACCTCCCTAGGTGTATAAAAGTTGTTGTCAGCAAGAGTAATATTTTTTAAATGTGCAAGCGCGGTCAAATCTACTGGAGCTAGCGGTAGATTATCAGTAATGCTGCCTGCATTATAATAAAAGCATAGAGCGAAATAGAAATATTTTTTTTAATAACCGAATGTAAAACAAGCGATGTTACACCTTTTAGAGGACTAGGCGCGGAGCCAATACCTTTTACTATAATACGCGGTGTTTGCTTACATTTCTTTCTAAGTTTAGAACACAAAGACTCGGCAATAAAATTATTTTGCGATCCAGAGTCCAAAAGAGCAAGCACACGATCGGTCGCGATAAGTTCAATTGTACCTAACAAACATGTGCTACTACACTGAGTATTTTCATGTAAACTATTATACAGCGCAATATTGCTGAGACTCATAGTCGAGCGGTGCGTGCCACTGTAGCTGTGCTCGGAGACAGCATGCAGCAGCGGCGCGTGCGGCAAGTCGGCCGCGGTGCGACCCGTAGGCTCAGTAGTCGAGGCGAGGCTGTGTTGCGAGTTCGATGCCGTCTTACGACATAACAGTAAATGATGTTTGCCGTTACAGTGACGACAATTATGAACCGATTTACAATTAGCGCTAATGTGTGACATACTTAGGCAATTAGTAAACGTGTTGCGGGATTTTATTAGTTCGAAGCGTTTTTCTACAGTCGTATTTACAAACTTAATACATTTGTATAAGTTGGAATGATCGCTTTGTTTACTTAGAAAGCAGACTTCGGAAGATGAAGACGTGACAAAAGATTCACTAGCGATGCGATTGTGAAAATTGACATTACACTTGGTAGAAGAGCTATTATTATTATTAAAATTAGAACGATCTTATATTTTAGTTTGTTCGCGGAGAAAATTAATTAAGTCCTTATATAAAGGCATTGATGAATTTCTGAATTCCATTTCGAAATCACAAGCAGTTGCAGGGTCGATTCTACTTAAAGATATATGAAGCAATATAAAATCCGATTAATCATCAAGTTTTAATGTTTGTAAACAAGAGACAGCGGCGCAAAACTTATTTAGAAACATATCCAATTTTTTTGAATTAGCGGAGTTAAATGACTTAAATTGTATTATTTGGTCTAAGTATGCTGCGGCTAAACTACGTTTGTCGTTATACTTATCTTAAAATGTCTGCCAGATTGTGTTGTAATTGGCTGCGTTTGGAGTAATACCAAAACATACATTTAGTGCCTGTCCGGCCAGCTTACCTAACAAATACTGTACACGTTCATTGTCAGTTAAGTCAGGATTGTCGCGAATGCTATTTTTGTACGTTTCATAAAATGTTGGCCATTTTGTGGGCTCACCCGAGAAACTAACCAAGTCTGACGTGGGAAGTTTTATTGCGGGTTTATTCTGTCAAGAAATATTCTGAGGTACGTTACTTTTAGAAATTTTATTAAAAAAATGTTTACCCCGGCAATATATATCTTCAAATGCCGACCAACTTTGATAATTTGGTTCATGTTCTTCGTCCGACTCCTGTTCAATATCGGTAATATTTTCAAGTATGTCGTTGAATTGAGAACGCAACTCATCTATAGAAATCATACTACATTAAAAATAGATATATATAAAAAGATTATAAAGCGATTTTAGAATTATTGTAAATAATTTGTAAACGAGAAAATATTTCATCGCGTTACTTGAGGTATTTTTTAAGGTTTAACTCATTTTTGTTGACAAATTTTGAAACACTTGACTCCTTAGATGCGATTTGGAATATAAACAATTTTCAGTTTAGTCACTTTTGAAAATGACTAATTTAGATTTTGTTACGATCTGCAACACAAACAAACTATGCTTCGGCAAGATTCTTTGGCCTAGGTCTGCCTGATCATATGAATGTTCTCGAACAAGAACAAGAAACATGTTCAATAAATGTGAGGGTAATGGACCAACTACCTTTACTTCGTAGATTAAAATAAATACTATGAATTAAAAAATGTGAAATTATTGCACAACAGGGACAAACAAGCTATGTGAATGCGGGGGAAATAATATGCCTTATAATATATAAAAGCCGTTGGTTGGTAAATTCCTTCGATAGCTACAGCTCTTTCGAGCATTACACGGCAGCAGACATTTTGGGGCGCGGTTTAGAATATAAGATATTATAGACAACCTTAGGTACTTACAATGATATTTAGCTGCAATTTAGATCCATCACACACTACTTAAGATGGCTTTCTTCACTCACTGTCCTTTCCACTGGCCAGGGACACTTTAGGTATGATCACTGCACTCAATTAACTTGAAGCCCTTGTAGGTTGTCGCGCGGCGCGAGTTGAGCCTGCCAGCGTGATAGAACTCAGATATGATTTTTAGTGTAAGGGATAGTTTAGCGACCCTTATACAAAATGCGGTGAGTTATACAACCAACTTCAGAGCTAGTTAAATCGTTACGACTTATGTAGTGACGTTGCAGCGAAAAACATTTTACATAAGAAAAATAAAAGGGGGTAGTAAGTAAATAATTTGATTATAGCGTCTTAGATTGGCGCGAACAGTGTGTATAAGCTCTAAAGTATTACATTACAACAAATAAGAAAAAACGGCATTTACCATATTAAATAACCGTTACAGCGCCAACTAGCTATTTGTTTGTTGGAAAAAATATTCAGAGTTAAGCAACGTCGGGCTTGGTTAGTACTTGGATTGGTGACCGCTTAGCGGTACACTTTTTGTTTCTGTTTGTAAATGGTGGTAGGTACGGAACCCTCGGTGCGCGAGTTCAGCTTGCACTTGACCCGTTTTTTCTATAAATTTCAAATATCCTGTGCCATTATTCATATATTACCAGGGAATAGGATTCCAGAAAATATATAAGTAAATTTAAGCAGACCTGCGACTACTGTTCGAGTAGTCTAGGTGTCGGTGCGGTACTGCAAAACAGCGTCGGCAAGTCGGCGTCTCTTCTATTACCTACGTAGTAAGAATTTAGGATTAAGATACCTATACATAAAAAAAAACATTATATTATGAAAATATTAAACTTTTATTCAACTTTCCATAATATTTGTTTATTTGACATTTCGTCAAACTTGGTTTATTTGTACAATTTACAATTTAAAGCACGTTAACGGTCTTAGTATATTTTAATAATTATTGTGATATAATAATAATAATAGGTTCTATTATATTATATAGTAAAATACTTATAGTACCTTTGTATGTATGTATATAAGATTTTAACATAATAAATAAACAAAAAGTTAAACATTTTGACCTAAAAAAAAGGAGGTACCTAAAAAAAGTAGATAAGTATAAAAGATTAAAAGTGAAGAGATATAGAACGAAAATAGAAAAAAAAAATACAAAAAACGCTTATAACTGAATAATGTATTCAGTTAAACAATAATTATATACATCTAAAATTGTTTACTGGAAAGACATAGAAATAATCTTAGGAATATTTAAAATATTCATGGAATGAATATACTTCAGTCAATATCTTTAAAATACATATTTTTACCTATCGCTAAGGACGGACACTTTTATATTTATAAAGTAACTTAGGCAGCATCCAAAACATAAACATTATTTAATTAATAAGATACAAAAGTAAGCACATTATTTTGGAAAAAATAACAGTATCCAGTCGACTACTTAATATAATATTCTCAATATTTAATACATACGTATTTAATTTATTTCATTGCACAATAAAAGATAACACAGTAAAAGCAGAGCCGGAGTGAGGCGAAGGACAGGGGGCGTCAATTTGCAAAGCCCAATTTTATAACCTAAACACATACACACTGTATTAATATTCTGAAGGCACTGGCAGTAGAAGCATAATTTGACTTATAATTATAATTGAGATCTCGCATTTCTGGTAATTTATTAATAAAATTACAATGCTCATTTAAATATAAGATAGAGCAATGTTATAAAATGTGTACCTATAAGTACGAAAATAAGTAAATAATCAGTGAAGGCACTATTACGCTATTGATTCCTCTTCAAATAAATTTACAGTAATATGATCCATTAAAGCCACCTTCAGAAGTAATAGAATAATTTTGAAGATGCAACAAAAAACGAAAGTAATAAAAGGATCTAAAGCATCCTCATTCAGTCTTTTAATTCATTAATTATTTTATCTCACCTATGTTAACATTTGATCCGAATGCCTATGATTTCACAATTAGTTTTAGGTTACATATTATGCAATAGGATGAAAAAAAACTGATTTATAATCAAAATAAATTTTGGAATTGTTTTAAAAGCTAAAAATCTTACTTACTACGCAAATATTTATATGAAGTTCTGTGTTTGACTAAAATTAGTAAATTAAAAGCTTTAAAGATTTTTCTTTTTAAAACTTAAAATCAAATTAAGCTAGGTAGTAACAGTATAATAGTGTTAATTTACTTAAATCTTGTTAATAAACGTCTACTACTTATAAAACGTTTAGTTTAAAATCAATGACTGGAATTTTGAATTACCTACTTAGATTTAAATTATTTGTATATGAAGGTATATTATATTTTTCACATAGCAGTTTCAAGAGGTTGACTGTGCGATCGACTGGCTTCTGTTATCGGTAGCGTAATAGATTCCGTATCATCTAAATCGAAATTAGTTTCTAATAATGCTTCAGACTTTGATCTGCTTGGGAACCCAGTAGGTAATGTTTCATCAATATCAGTCAAGTCTAGTGGGCTAGAGTCATAGCTCGGAATGTTGTCTGATGGTGAAATGTTGTAATCGCTGGGATATCCAGGTGGATGAGGGGGGCTGGGCAATTGGTCTTCGTAGTATTGTTGTTGATCTGTAAACGAGATAGACATTAATATACCATACCTGAGAGGCTGATGAACGATATAACAATACATTTTAGTTAGTAACAATTATACACTCGTAACCTCACAGCATCCACTCTTTGCCGTTTTTCGGCAAAGAGTTCGAAACCAAAGTAGATACTACTTTTGCAATCGACTTTGTTCTATTTTTCGAACTCAAAATCTTCGACATGGCAGACGCACTTAGTGATAACAATAATCACCCAATTAAAACTGCTTTAAGAATTTGCTTGTGGCGTATTTATTCTTTACGTTCTCAAATTTTTTGTTACAAATTGGGTTAAGATTAGAAAAAGGGCGTTGAGTATACGACTCTCAAATAACACAGATTATTTTATAATATATTTATATATAGTGTATATATCTAGCTTTAGCACTTTAACCATTAACTTAACCAGTGTCTCACTTTTTTAGCATCTAAAAGATCTAATTAATTACCAGCTATATTGCGCCTCTGTCCAAACGTCGTCGTAGGAACAGATCCAGCTTGGGGTTGATCCGGCAATTTAGACCTTAACTCCATCAAAAACGACAGTTTTGGTTGTCCTCCATGGTTAGGCGCACCATACGGGCCATATACCTTTCCTTGATTATCCAAATCCCTTTGCAAAGCTATCGTATCATCATAGTGATTGCCCCTTAAAGGCAAAGTATCGGATGTAAAGTATTGTGAATCACTCATAGGTGAAAGAGTATCATCATCTCTTGGGGACTGTAGACCACCAGGATGATGAATTATTGGTAATTCTTCAGTAGTTACTGTGTTCATTGAAGGTGCTCCACTTGTAGTTCCTAAATTGTCTTTATACCCTTCATTTCTGTATGCCAAATTGTACGGGTTTTTGATATTTTGGGGTATAGAATATTCAGGGGATAAAGGTTTCTTTACAAATGTGCTATGTTTTAACTGTATGATGTTTGGATTAGGATTGTGAGCCTCATATATATCAAAGCTCTGATTATCTTCCATAGAGGAATTGAATTGACTTTTGTCCACTGATTCGATCGAGGTCGTTGATGCTAGCATCTTTTTGTAATCAGATCCTCTTGTTAAAGTCTCGGTTGAACGTGTACTCTGAAATCAAAAGCAACCAGGTAAATGACAACATTTTATAAAGAATCAATCCTAGGTTACACTTTATAAAGGACCAATGAAATGAATTGCAACAATTTATTAAGATTTAATTGGTTTATGGTAAGAATTTGTAAAGTATATGAATATAGACATAAGTTAGTGTCTGCAGTTAATTATATGCAAATTTATACCATTTGTGCCATTTTTCTCCTATATGCGGTGTCAGGGAATCCTCCATTGATGCTGCCAACGGAACGCAGTGAAAGATGAGATTGCCGAATAGAATTTCTTCTTTCTAATCTTTGGATGTGCCTGGAAAAGAAAATTCCGTATTACAGAAATAGATACCACAATTGTTACACTTCTTTCCAGTGTTTTTTCATAGTGCTGTTATTTTTACTGCTTCAGATATTTACAAAACAACTTTAATTTATTTAGGACATTGGTGGCATCTTAAAGGTATGTATGATAAGTCCAGTGTATGTATACATTCGACTAATCATAACTCATTTTGATTTACCACGGCAATTTTGACGTGAATTCCATGATCATTTTCCTCGTCGTACCGGCTGGCATTCCAGAAAAATATGACGTGAAAAACATGAACTTTTGAAAGCCTGATACTGCGAAATTATTTAAGATAACAGTTATATTGTTGTGACGACAGCACAAAAATAAATGTTTGACTATATTTTGACTTCGCAACCATATACAACTACATCAACCGGAATTGAGCTTTAAATTAAATAATTATTTCACTATAGTTTTAAATTTACACTAACGTAAAGACCTATAAAAATCCGGCACGCGCACGAAGGGTTCCGTACCATTATCTATAAAAACGGCAAAAATCACGTTTGTTGTATGGCAGCCCCCGTAAATATTTATTTTATTCTGTTTTTTTGTATATCCTGTTATGGCGGCAATAGAAATACATCATATGTGAAAATTTCAACTGTCTTACTATCACGGTTCATTAGATACACCCTAGTGTGCTGTAGGACAGCGAAGTCTTAGTAATAGGGTCCCGTTTTGTACCCTTTGGGTACGGAACCCTAAAACAGCTAGATATCATCCGAATCAAGTACTGACCTGTGTTTAGACTTTGAGTACCAACAGATGAGAGCAGCCACGACCAATACGACAGCTGCAGCGAGTACCCCGATGAATCCTACTGCTACCATGTCAGTGCGCCATGACATCGCGTCGATCGACACTACAGGATCTGTTGATGTAAACTTTTGTTTTGGAAGATGTGCGTATAGGTGTAAGTGTAATATGTAAGAACATACTTATGAGGGTAAAGTTATTTGGTTTAAGCGACATATTGGGTAAATTTGAAGGTCTCGTGTGTAAAAATTCTAGATTTAGAGACAGAAAAACTTTTCTGTTAATTTCGACTAAATATGTAAAAAGTATACTCTATATTTTTTTTTAATGTGAATTCTGAATGGATCCCTTACAAATTCCAAATTCGAGTGATGTTGCAAACTTAAACAAGTATTAAGTTTTTATCTAAAGCACTGTTGCGGTGATGGGCTCACTACCTATTACGCTTGACTTACCAGGTTCGCCAAAAGGTGATGTGAAGAAATACATTATTTTACAAAATCTATGGCTTTTAAGTACGTACGTACGTACCTTACTAAGTAGTATATAGGTACTGATTATGATGAGGCTTTTACGTAGACCATTTATTTGTAAATCTTTTGAACTACACATACATATATTACGTGATAATAAGCATTATAATACATATATGTAGTACATACAATATTTCCAATAGTAAAAAATAAAAATAAAATCAATCAACAAATAATAAATTATGACTAACCAATTTCACAAATAAAAGGATTCTTCTGATTGCAATCGGTGATGTCAATAGTGGAGAAGGCGAAGGAGGTGCATTGAGTAACATAATCAATATGGTTGACCCACACGCGGTCCTCGTATAGATGCCACTGGTTTTGTCGGTGGATGAAATCGTACAGAGCAGGATAGTTGCCACCAACATACGGCATCGACGCGTTATCGGACTGTAAAGAAAAAAAACTTATAATTATATGGTGATATAACGGCGTCTTTTTACTCTTAGTTATTCTATTACAATATTGCTTTTATTATAATTTAATAACTATTTTTGTGTTATATTTTTACGAAGTGTCAAGGTGTAGCTAAAATAAGGTTAAGCTAACTTCGTTAAACCACAGTTTTAACAATCATTATAAGATTAACATAAAAATATGATTTCCTAAAAATAAATGTTTTAGTTGATATTTCTCTACATAAATATGAGTAGCATATCTTTAAATTAGTTGCTGGCTCGTTTTCGTTCTTAATTATTAAAAATTTAAAGACTGAGGACTCACCAAACAAAACTGCCGAGCTTCTTCGTAGGTCATCGGTGCTCCTACATACATGTAACAAGTCCCAGCCACATTGTCCCACCCAGGGGGACATTTACCCCCTCCTAGTATACTTGCGTTGTTCATATAGTAAGGGCTATAATCCACTTCAACCAACAAGGGGTTGTCTGACTGATCTCTTATCCTACCAGCAACTGCTAAACTTTCATTATAACTCCAGTAGTTGTGCTTTGCGTCGATTTTTGTGCGCCAAATTTCTAATGAACTGTGACAATATAAAAAAACGTTTTGTTTTATATACTATTTTGAAATATTTATTTGCTTGAAGCAATAATTGTATAATTTTCAACTTGCACAACCTTTGCCTAGTTTCGGTACCATGGCTCTCACCAAATTTAGGCTTCTAGCAAAGTCTGCATGTACCCTTATATCATGGCATCAAATATGATGCCTACCGAAGGAGTCTCAGAACACAAACTTTGCTGAAAGTATAAAGTTGGAGAGTGCCACCGAAATCAGGCAAAAGTTGTTCTTGTTGAAAATCACACAGATATAAGTTACTTTAAAAACCAACAAGCACTTAAACAAAACACTATGTTTATAAAATATAAAGCAATTTTCATATTTATACCAAAATTGCAACCTAATTTTCAGCACGAAAAATACATAACTGTATTATTAATGATAATAATAATTAAATAATTAATAAAACAAGTATAAATTACTTTTAAAAACTTACTTATATTTAAAAAGTACTTACCTCACTATATTTGGATTATAATCAACAAAGCTATGGTCCAGGGGCAGCCATGCAACAAAAACATGCAAATAATTAACTTAAATAAAATTCGAAACACCTCAGCATGCAATTTTAATAATATTTTTTCTGCCAGATTATCAAATTCTCTCAGTAATATCTCTTACACTTAGTTAAACACAATAAACAAAAAAGAAAATTACCAATAAGTACATAATAAATTAAAAAATCCGCTAGACTGTTATTGTAAAATAAATTATAAAATTAGCTTATTTGCCATCGACAGCACTCGCGGTAGAAAATTATTTTACTAGAATTCTCGATCATGATTAAAGTATATTATGTATTATTCCATTTTTTTGCCAAATAAAATTTAAATCTAATTTTACGTTTTGCCATTTTAATTTTATTGAGTAACAGTCATCGTTACACATTTTAACATTTATATTATTATCACGACTAGCTTTTATTTGCGACTTAGTTATCATGATAGCCGGTTGGAAATCTTTTTTGTTTGAAAGACACGCGTGTAAAAAACATTAGTAAGCTACTTAATTTACAGCTGTCGTTTCCAAGACATAGCTTTTTTATTTGCCTAAAAAAAACCTAATTTACCTATTAATTAGTTTTTAAGAAACCTTTCATAACAGTAAAATTCGACAAATTCAGAACTCATTTTTATAAATGGCTTCTACGACTATTGTAGCGGTAGCTGTTGATATTTCTATATAAATATTATAAATGCGAAAGTAACTCTGTCTGTCTGTTACCTCTTCACGCTTATACCGCTCTACCGATTAAGATGAAATTTGGCACGGAGACAGTTTGAGTCTCGCGGTAGGACATAGGCTACTACT
Organism: Apoda limacodes; assembly: GCA_946406115.1. Classification (NCBI taxonomy): domain Eukaryota; kingdom Metazoa; phylum Arthropoda; class Insecta; order Lepidoptera; family Limacodidae; genus Apoda; species Apoda limacodes. Next base: position 25,726,382 of record OX291551.1, on the reverse strand, counting down.
TGAAAACGTCAAATGTGAGTCGGTTTTTTTTTCCATAATTGAGGAGTTGTCTTTGAAATCCTACAACGATAACCAAATTTAGGGTGGGTGGTACAAAAGCTAGTTATGTATAAACATGCATAGGCCAAATATACCCATTAATCAACATTCAAAAACTTATCCTAGAATTACTATAGCTAGTACAAACTTGGTACCTTGTTACAATTTTAAAGCAACCATTTTAAATTAAGGTAAAATATATGTTTTTCATCACACTAACTCGTAAATAGTGTCATCACGTGCAGGGTGTACCCTCTTGCCCTGCACGTAATGACAGTTAAGACCTTAATTACTCCCACGGGATTTTTCTTTGTAAATTTTACTTTCCTCATAGCTAAACGCGTGTTGATAGAACCCACGCCCCTATTCTATCAAGTATGTATAAAATTGGTTGTTCAAAACATGACCTACTGCACACTTTACGCGAGCAATTACAAGTTTTAACTTCAGCCAAAACTTTCATAAATTCAATCATGCAATCTGGCGGTCACTTTGTTTTCTCTACTTCTATTCCCACTATTTCAATTGTATTTTGGTGAGTTTTTTTATTTATTTACCTTATATTTTTATTTATTAGCAAATGTGATGAACAACATTGTGTGTAACACGGGCGGTATGGAAATTACAAACTCGAGACATAAAAAAATATCCTCTCGTTAGTAATTTTCTCCTTTCTACCCTTAAAACACAATGCACTATTTCATGCAACTAAATGCTCTTCATAAAACTACCAAAGTCTTATCTCACAACGATTAAAACTGGGCTAATCGATAAAAAATAATTATTTCGAACCCTTGCCATCCTAACATTAATTAGCTTTCATATAAAATAACTTACATAGATTTGTTAACAGTAATCATTTCGTAGTCATTGTCCGGGTTGTAGAAGATATTGTCGACATAATTTTGGCCCGCAGTTCCTGCCACAACAGTGGCGCGCCCTTCGCGCTGTAATGCGTAGTTTCTGAGAATTTAACATTAAATACTTAATAAATATAGTAAGCTGTCGCGAAACATTTAATTGTCATATTTTTATATCTATTTGATTGTCATATATAACATATTTAGTAGTGTACAAATAAATAACCAAAAGGACTTTGAGTAGGTTGAGAAAGGGTATTCGGAGACAGTCACGAGGCCCACACTGAATCGCACGTTGCAAAGTAATTATATTATAATTAAGTAAAATGATTGAAAAGAAAACGTCAACCCCCTGCTGGTTTCCCTTAATACGGCCCTGTAGGCCAAGTTTTTTTTAGCATGCAATTATTCGGCAGGAATCCTTTTTGCATCTTTTTTGCAATCAATGCGAAATTGGTTGCAATTGCATCAAAAAACTTGGGCTTAAATTATAGGGTAGGTACAGCTACCATAGGGTAAGTGAGTAGGTACAGTAAATAAAAGGTAAACAGGGGGGACAGTGGCAAGCGGTATTCTCTCTCTACGAAATAAACAAATCACTATAAAAGCCATTTCGATCAAAATTGATGTTATAAATGTAGGCTACTTATAATGTTCTGTTCTGTGGTAGGCTCTAACCAGATAATGCCTCCTACTGAAGTAATTTTCCTAAAATGATGTAAATGTTTTTAAATAAAACTTCTTTGTTCGCAGACGGACAATAGGTAGGTACTTTACCAGAGACAAAAAGAGTACTCAGTTCTACACTAAGAGAGATACATGAACTTACGCGACAGGAAGTGTGCCCATGTAAATAAGTTCCACTTGCTTCTGCCACATGTGTAATATACCTACAGAGTTGCTCGTCATTTTCTTGTTTTAGTGTTCCGTACAAAATTTCCTAATTTTAAAAAGATGAATTTGGATAAAATTTTGTAAGATGTCAGAAAGTAACTTACTTGTAAAATCCATTATGAGAGGTAGTCTGATAGATCGCTAGCCTGACTTTATCAAATCCAGATATCTCCATGATTCTGAGACCGGTGTTGCCATGTACATAGTTGTACGTAAAGTTGGAGACCACCTGACGTAACACTATGACATCCTTGTACTGCACGCGGTTGCGGGCGAAGTAGTTGCGATAGATTGTTACTTCTTGGTACGGGGACGACTGACGACCTGAAATTGTACTTGTTTTTATAGTAACCTTGACATGTTGTTTTGTATCCGAATGCATGAGGGGATCAGGCACGAATCTGCTTTTTTTTATATCACTAACTCATCAGACAAGCCTGATGGTGAACAGTTATAGTTGCCTATGCACGCTCCACCAGGAGTATTACTGAATTAAGTGTGGCAACCATTAAAAAACTAATTACTTCCTTCTTTTAAAAACCTTTAGTCCCTGAGGAAAACCTCGATAACTCTCTAATTCTCATTCTATAACTAAAGCGTACTGAAGGAAGCTTCTCTGTAACCGCAATATTAGTAACCATTATGTTCTATACATCACAAAAATATCTCCCATAATTAATGGATGCCCCATAATAGCTCATCTTCTTTATATATATATATATATATATAATTCTACTGTATGTGTGTATGTCATTGTACTTCTCCTAAACGGCTGGACCGATTTGGATGATTTTTTTTGTTGGCGCCCTGGATGGTTTAGGTTCTGACAACGGCTGCCCGGTCAGCGCCATCTGACCCCAACGCATACAAAAAAATCATTCACATTTGTCCAGCCGTTTAGGAGGAGTACAGTGACATACACACGTAAAGAAGATATGCTTTGCCCTGAATAATTGACTGACGGATTAACGCACAGCCTAAGCCGCTGATCGAAGACACCCGAAACTAGGAGGGTGTGTTCTTTGTATGACGTAGGCATCCGATAAGAAAGGATTTCCCGAAAGGGTCAAATGCGAGTCGGACTCGCGCAATAACTTGGGTAAACCGATTGTAATGACATTTTGGTTAGTTATTATGCACACGCCGGGGAAGATTTCCGAATTAGTACTAGTATTTTTTTTGCTACTACTTGTAGTAGTAGCAGTTGTTTTAAAAAAAGAAACAACGTTCGCCCGGTCAGCTAGTATTAATAAAAATATTAAGCTTAATATTTTAATACTGCTTGTGAGTTTGGGATCATCAAAAAATCTCACAGCTCGTTTTTAAGCAGAGTTAAAAAGTCCAAGTGGTATTCAAGTAAAGTCGCCTGGATGTGGTGACAGTATTTTATATGGAGCCGGACTTGCGACCTCTAAATCTCCTTGGATACCAGCTCTAAGTATCTTATAAATTATCTCGGAATCTCTTGGAGTTGGTAAGGTGTCTGTTTTGGCACCACAGTGAACACACACACACAGTGAGCTTTAGCGGTAAACGCGCCCCTTGACTTGAGTTTTGGTTTGGTTGCGTAGGAGCAACTTTTTCCGTCTTCTTGAAACCCTGGACCGTATCTGTCAGAACCTCTCAGCAAATACAACCTGACTTTAATCATAGAAAAAAGAAGACCAATAAACTTCTAGATGTTGAGAGAGATCAACTTTGCGTAGATAACTGACAATGTTGAAGTATGTATATGTCTGAACGGACAGTGAACTGAGACTGGGATAGTTTATTGTTCTATTATATTGTTATATGTTGTATTGTTCTATTTTAAAATGATAATTGTTCTTCTTATTATGTACTAGACCATTAAAACGACATTTAAATTATTTTTGATTGTCATTGATTTTTGGGTACCAAAACGCCCTTTTTCCTTTTGTAAAATACTAACAACGTCTACGTGAATATTAATGTACAATGTCATACATATATTACAAGAGGCAAACTAGCTTTTGCTCGTGGCTCCACTCACCCTAAATTTGATTATCGGCGTGGGATTCTTACGTGAACTGACTGTTTAATTATACTCGTAGTAATGAAATAGCTCGTTTTGTGTCTGTTATAGTTATTCCCGCGGGAACTTCTGAATTTTTGGGATAAAACTATTTTCCTATCCTATGTCCTTCCCCGGGACTCAAACCATCTCCATACTAAATTTCATTTAAATCGGTACATGTATGAGTGACTCATTAAGTAACTAACAGACAGACAAACAAACTGTCGCATTTATAATATTTATAGGATAATTTATTATAAAAACTTACCAAAAACTACCTCTTAGAACTTTAATTTTTTCATGAAACTTTTTTGTTTTAACCGATTGACAGTCACATTTCCTGCAATAGGTCTGTAAATAGGTTCCACCTACCAACTTTGACTTTAACGAACCGTCAAGAATGGAAGATGGTATAAAAATTTGCATAATCAGCTATTTTCAAACTTAACCGGCCCGTCAAAGTTCAGCAAACCACTAGCTGATAGCTGACGATAGAAATTTTCATACAATCTCCCATCACTGGTTACGTCAAAGTTAGTTGTTCTAGACGAAATTTCTACAGATATCGTATACACTTTTAACCCATTCCCAAAAATGCTTTTTTTAATACCAAATCCTAAACTTACCTTCAACTATAAGACAAGGTAAATCATGATTGCCATAAAACAGATTGTTATGAATCCATCCCCGTAAAGACGTCGCCAACCCTCTTGAATCCGCCCTTACTGCTAATCCCCCAACGTTGTTACGGACTAAATTGTTCTGAAATAGAAGTAGCTTTAAAATATCAAATTTATTAGTCATACAAAGAATGCCAGCACTAATATTGTAAAATGAATGTGATAAGTGGTGATAATAATTTTGTTATCTAACTTTGCGACATCACTTAATAAGATATTGTAAATAGTAGTTCCGTAAAAAAGGGTGAGTACAATTAAATACAATGCTTATAGTGTGAATTAATTTTTGTTTGTCTTGTCAGTGAAGTATAGCGTTACTCGCTAAAGGTATAGCTTGAAATTAGTGATTTTTCTATACCTACTTTAAGCAAGTTATAAATCGTGCCACGTAAGTTGAACCTGCGCAGTAACACATTTTTGGTTCGTTAGTACATTTGTCCGTACTGTACCTCAGACGGCCGCCATTTTAGTTCAAATTACATGGCGCGAATTATACCGTGCAAAGATTGAGTTTAGTAGCAATAAATGTGTATATGAAGATTTTTATAGAAAGGTCTATCTATCATTACATCAAATAGCATTATTTTCTGTTTCTTTTTTTAGGCGGAAAATTAGCGTAAGAATTATATTTTGAATGTGTCATTTTTTTTTTGTTTTGCTTAACTTTGCTTATCGTTTCCGAAAAACGAATACTGGGCCACGAACCTAGGGGTTCAACTAGACGAAATTTAACCCTTTTTACGGTGAATACCACTCACCCTGAATACCAAAGTTTGAGTGTTTTGTACGTCGATTCTCACGGCTGCCTGGCACGAAGTAAAGTTACCATACAGCTTCAGACAGTTGTCGTTGAACTCGTTCCTAGTGATGGCAACTAAAGGGTTTACTTCACCCACAGATTGATACGATATTGCCCCATCTCTGTTCTTCGTAAATTCACTGCTGGAAATGTTGTGCTGCACATCGCGATCTAAAAACAGGAAGAAACAATCAATTGAATACTTTTAATACTAGTAAAATTATTGATTTAAGTACTTCATTTTGAAAGTAACTTACTAAAACTTATGGCAGAAATAGGTAAAGTGACTATTTCAGCAATGAAGCCATGGACCGACGAAGCGCCATTAGCAAATAACTTCACACTCAAGCTTGGTCCTTCGGTCTTAAAGAGTTTCTTCTCCTCAGGCGATCCATTTTCTAGATATCCAATCATCTCTGCTGTTATGTTGTAAATATCTCCATCATATAAAGTCAAAGAATCTCTTTTTCCATAGTTCATAGTATGGTTGAATAAGTTGAACTGTAGAAGTCTAAATCCTAAAGGCTTTACTCTGAACATGCTTTTAAATATCTTAACGCAATTAACTGGATTATTGTCATATTTGTGATAAAGAAGTACTCTCTCTTCCATAGTTACCATTTTAGTGCTATCACAAATATCTACTAATGAAAACAAATGGTAAGGTAGATTTAAATCTTTTAGAGGCGTAAAGCTGGATTCTTCAGATTCTCGTCCTTCGCCGTTCAAAGATATGGCACTTATTCCTTCGCCCAAGACATCGTTAACAGTATTGTACATCATATTAATAGAATCTGTTGGGGAAACTAGATTAACACCGTGATAAGCACATTTGCTAATATTTACGCTTTGTATGATAGGATTCTTGACAATACTTTGAACAGCAGGTGACTTTTCATTATGCAATATGCCAGCACCTAAAATATGAACATATTCGAGTCTGCTTTCTACTTTCTTCATTGTCTCGTGGGTATGATGGTCATGAATTCTGTGTTCGTAAAGCGAATACTCAAATTCTGGGTTGGCAAATCTTATTCCACCCCAATAATTCTGATTCTCATCTAGGTTTCGGGATCCACAGTGTATAAAGACGAACTCTGAATTCCATTTACATTCGTGACGGTGGCCGTACAACTGTCCATTGAGTCTTATCGGACAGTCTTCATATTTATCTTCTATCCCAACGCATTGTAATGGCTCAGGCCATGACCATATACGCGATAAAGAATTGCTGTGGTATTCTACTCTACGATCGTAAGAAAAAAACACGTTAATAGGATCAAATCCTAGCTCCCTACAAACCACTTGAGCGTTTCGTTCAGTGAAACGGCTATCGCACATTGGCACCCACTGTAATGTTGTTTTATTAAAGTACTCTAAGAAACCTTCGTGATGTTTTGGATTGATGTCGTCTTTTATAGAACAGTTTGTCCCTGTACACAATCTAATAGAATCATGCATTGCAAAATTTTCCAGTTGTCGCCTATTCTTGTGGTGATTACTGGCATACTGTCCCAGATCTCGTTCTTTTCGACTCATTTCAGCATTAGCTTCGTGGGATAATGGTTTCATAAATATTGGTAGTTGCCTTTGACCAACTGCTTTTAGTGTACCCAGTACAAGAATTCCGACATTTGGTGCGAATTCTAAGATAACTCCTGGATTAATTGTAAGTGTTACATCTGGCATAACGGTTATATCAGATTTAACAACATAAGGCGCAATACGTGAATCTATCGTTAGGTCAGAAACTAAACGTCCGCCAAGTTCATTAATGTTCATATCAGTTGCAGGGCTAAAAGTGACAGACACGCTGGAATCAAAGTTATCTTCTAATAAATAGGGTAAAAACGTAGCAATAGCGTGATTGTTCCAATCATCGAAATCAAAAATAGTTTTCTTTATTTCATTCTCATCAGCACTTCCCCACCAATTCTCTGTTACATCTAAGAGGTTATTAATTTTTGCAGTTTTGATACCTGCTAGTAATGTGTACTGCAGTAAATTGTTTCCAAACAAATTTCTACTAACTTTCACTTTTTGTATACCCTTAAACCCTACGACATATGTTAGATCAGTATTTCTAATTAATGATCCGCGATTTACTTGTCCCATATGCCTATTATTCTTTACTTGATTATAAATAAACATTGCATAAACAAGTCCCATGATTTCACTTTGACTGTCCATATTGAATTCTACCATAAACAGTCCAGTGTTTCTTTCAATTAAATTGTTTTCTATTTTCATTTTCTTTTCCATGCCTCTAATAGAAAACAGTCCAGTTTTGCAATTATTGTCGGTAAGAATATTTTTTGTCACATTAATCTCCGCAAAATGACCGTCTATAACTATACCAAAGTTTTGATTATTACGCCAAGTGCTATTGTGCATATAAATAGAATGAGTAAAATTTTCATTATATTGCCAAACATATGGAAGCGCTACATCGAATCCTCCATTTTTATTTCGCTCAATTGTATTATCTTGGAGTACGTAATGATAGAGGTTGTTGCTGCTCCTCAAATCCCTAGCAAAATGATATATTCCCTTTCCATTATCTGTTATCAAAGTACTATTGATCATAATTGTTATTTCAGTAATATTGCTTTCATAAATGTCCCATATAGGAGTATTTACATACACAGCTTCTTTTCTGTTGTGTGCTATTTCACAATTAAATATTTTAATACTTTCATTAGCTTTCCTTAAAAAGTGGTCACCTATTTCATTCAAATAGCGGTTGTAATATGAAGCTTTGATTCCTCTTGTGTTTCCTTTAATCTTAGAGTTAAATATTTGCAGAGTTGGAACTGGTCCTTTAACAATTCTATTTCTGAGATTCTGTACTGGAGCTACAATAGTACTGATAACTAAAACCACGCCACCTAAAGCCTTGTTACCACTTTCATAAGTCAAGACAACACCAAAACTATTGCTAGTAGTAGGGAATATTGAGAGGTCCCGATCAAGACACCACTGAGTGCTTGCTTCATTTATATTTTGTGAATCATATATGCATATTTTTTCAGTAGAGAAATTATGGATTGGATTCAAAAGTTGCAATCCAAGAACATAACCGGGATTGCACTTTATGTTATAAGATTTAACTATTTTTTCTCCATAATGTTTGCTAAATACTAAATATCTTGTTTCTCCATTTACTAAACTTATATGAGTTTCATACTCGGGCAAGATTATTGGACGATAGCTTGATTCGTCAATATTAAACCCGGGATCTAAATTGAACCATCCAGCTATTTCTCTTTGCTGTGTTCCAGTAATATGCGGGTTATGATAAATTCCAGCCACGTCATTATTTTCTATAACTGAGCCAGAAACTTTAAGCCCTAATTGTTTAAAGCTTATACCGCTACCTTTGTTATTGCTGAATTCTGAATTTCGAACTGTGTTGACAGCATCGGCACCATACAAATCGGAGTATATAATACCCAATCCATCTTGATAATTATTGGTTATTTTAACGCTTTCTAAACTATGACGAGAAAAGTCTATTTGAAGGGCGGGTTTAAATGAGTTGGATTTATAGTCAAGAAGACCTGCCTTTTCTATTGCAATATACTGCAAGTCAGCTCTTTCGGAAATTACGCTAAACCTGATACCAGCCCAACTAGTGTCTGAACACCGTATGCCAACATCATTTTCGTGAGTACAGGAATTTTCAAAATTATCTATTGTTTCTGCTTTACATTTCGTAATATCAGTGTCAAACTCTGTACATTCAACATTAGATAAAAATATTTCCTCAGTTGTACCAGCAGTTGGTATCTCATTAGGTTCCATAAACCAATTATCCGGATTTAGTACTAGACCAAGTTGATGACAAACTAGAGCAGCATTAATTATATTCCATCGATAATTGCACACAGTTCCCCATTTATCGTTAATTCTAACTTGCAATCTTCCTTCTTGCTGTGTGCGCCCACCCAAAAGCCTGATTGGTACAATCGGTTCAGTATAACCAGGTGTAGTGGGTTCTACATCTGAATCAATTTCGTAAATACTGTCGTTGCTCATGGTTATTTCTTCTTTTAATGTAAAACTTATGTCACTTGGTCTTTTCCCTCTAGCTTCAAGTTTTCCAGCAACCATCATTCCGATAGAAGGCGGAAACTTTAAAGTGACTCCAGACTGCAGAACTAATTTGCCTCCTGGACGTATATTAATATCTTTGTCAACATCATATTCCCCAGCTTTAAGTATTTCTATACCTTCTACTTCCCCTCCGACTATTAAAGATCCAGGCACATTAAACTGAGGAACATATAATGAATTATAGTTTACTTGAGTTGCACCAGGATTACTGCTGTGTAACAAATATGGCATGAAAGTTATTTTAGCCAAATTATATCTGTCTTTTCTGTGGAATAAACGGTTATAAATTTTTTCTTCTTCTCCAAAACCAAGCCAATTATATGTACAGTTGAGAATTTTGCTTTGATCTTCAACATGTGAACCAATTTCATATTGGGCTTCTGGGTTATTTATTATATTTCTGTAGACATCAATGTTACTTGAAGCTAACACAATCGTTGCAGCAACTCTACTTCTTGGAGTTAAACGCGATGATACACCTTCTATAGGTTCAAAAGGTTCTCTTACCTTGTTATCTCTAAGAAAATTTCTAGAAAACAATATGTACTGAATATCACTATATGGTGACAGACCCAGATTAACTACGAATGGACCTTTGTTCACAAAAAAATAATTATGTTGGATGTGAAATCTGGCTGATAGAATTTCAAATTCTTCTAGAAACTTTCCTTCGATCCGATTTAAAATGGCAATTGCACCATATTCTCCATGTTCAAAATAATTGTGTTCTATTCGACCAAACACATTAAGTGCTGGTTGAATCTTCAGTGGAACTTTCTGGTTTTGGTAAAACCTATTGTGACCTATTTGTAAATTCAGCAATTTCGGTGGGATATTGTATCTCCAACAGGTAGATATGTCTAAAGTGCTTTCAATACTTGTGTTGAACCAGTTTCCAGTTATATTAACCCAACTGTCGCCACAAAAGTTTCCATGAAGAAAACCAACGTCTAAATTCTTAAAAATTTCCGAATATTCAACAACAGTTGTCTGATTAACTGGTATATATTCTGTTTCTTGAGTGTTGTTTATCCATATAGCAATACCATAGCCTTGGTTAGAGCTCAGTATACTTCTTGATACATTTCTATTTCCTCCAGTTACAGTAATATTTATACCATCGCCCTGATTGAACGATATTCTACTTTCTGTTACATTAACATCTCCAGCTCCATTTACAACATGAAGTCCTGCCACGTGATTGTTGTTTGATATAGAAGTGCGATGAATATGAATTTGGGACCTTAAATTCTCTATGACTACTCCCCTGCCGTTATTGTCGGAAATTATTGTATCAGTTACATTTAAATCATAAGTCTTACTAACACCTGATGTTATCCTCAAAAAACCTACAATATCTGTTCTTGTGTTAGCTCTAAATCTTACTGTCATTCGGTTTCTGGTAGATGTGACACTCTGTGGCCTAATGTAATTTACAATATTAAATGAAAGCAAAAGTTTATCATCTGTCGACAATCCATCATAAATAAATAATTCTCCAGTATTATTCTGATTTGTTGAAATCTTTAGAAAACTTAAGGTTAAAACGTGATCGGGTCTCGTATAGAATTCTTTACGACAGTCTCTTTCCATGTTGTGATATTTTGATTGTTCTATTGACATCTGTATAGGAAACGTTTGACTAGGAGTAGATGCCAAAGTACACAAGTCGAATATTTCAGTGCGATCAAATTTGTCGTCGATAACCATTTCGTGAACCACATACTTGATTCCATCTCCACCATTATCGTGGATTGAGCAATTCTCAATCTTTGCCATACCATACGTTGAATTCACATAAACACCGTAGCCTCTATTGTTTTGTATTGTACAGTTGTTAATGACTATGGGAGCGTTAGGCGACGTCACATTTATGGCATTAAAAGCTGAATTAGAAATTTCTATGTCTTCCATAACTGGCGGTACTCCTATTATGTCTAATGCACTAGTAGCATTATTACCTCTTCCCAACCCAGCATTTTCAATAGTCACATGCTCCAATCTGGACAAAGATGTAGGCACGTATAAAGTGTTAACTGCGGTTAAGATTCTTTCGAAGACAGAATTTTCGAAACGTAGCCCTCTCCAATGACGTCCAGAATTTCCAAGTTCGTTATCGTCATGATGAGGAAGACATTGTATACCAAGGTCTGGATGAAAATCACAGACTCCTGAGCCAAGTTGCCGTGAATTCCAGTTGCATTGGAACAGGTCGTATTCGGTGCCTTTACACTTGGGTTCCTCGTACAGCAGACGAGCTTTACGGCCAGGTATCCTGTCCATCCAATTATAGAAAGACCCGCCCATAAAGCCCATTTGTCTACACGCTATCTCCATGTCGTTGATTGTCCAACTGAAAAAGAAAGCTGCATTTTATAATTTTCTTGTGTCCAATCTCAACTTACTTCCTATAGTTTGTCTAGAATTAGCAAAGAGGTATATTATTCCGTCCCTTGTCTTTTATTTTTCACTTATTATTATGAAGGTGGTATTTATGGCTTATGAAGCATATATACTTATAAACCCATCTTGGACCAGACACACTGATGTCAAAAGTAATGTTCCGGCGATTGGCTCACGACCTGTCACGCAGGAATAAAGCATTTCCTTCAGGATTTAACAATTTGTGTTATGCTTAAATATTATAAAAGGTATCATTTGTCTGTCTATCTGTCCATTTCATGCTTGATTGATCGTTTATAATTTGAAAACCACATCTAATTTTATTTTATTAATTTCTAAACTAATACTACAACTTTTTATATAATCCATTACAATTTGATTTACATACATACATACATAACATCACGCCTGTTTCCCAGAGGGGTAGGCAGAAAGCAAAGACTGACAATTTGATTTAAACCTAAATAATTCAAAGGAACAGAAAGACAGACGAGCAAACTAACTGACACGATTAAATTACTAAACAAAGCTATTACAGTTATATATTTTCTGTCATTTACCCTACGGAACCCTAAAACGATTAAATCAATGTTTCCTTACTTTCTCGAATTGGTGCAGACTGATCTCCATTGTCCTTGGTGCAACAGCTGGACTCTGCCCGCCAGGATCGATGGTCCATCCACAAGCCGAATTTTTGGTATAGGCATTGGTGCAGTTGGTTTTTCGGTACTCGTGAATATGATTTTCTTCCCATTTTCACCCTGAAAAGAAAAAAAAAATTATTAGTTAGTTAGTAATTATCCTTATTAAGGAGAAATTGTTTGTCTTGTAGTATGTGTATCTCACAAGTAGGTAAAATCGCGGCACGTAAGTTTAACCTGCAAAGTCGGTAATTCCGGCGAGGCGCACTTACTCACAGTGATGAAATTACTTTTGAATTTGGAACTCTATTTAATTTAAAAGTTTGAACGCAATTCGCTAAAGTGCTGGCCGGTAATAAAATAGCGCATTGGTCAAGAAGCTTAAATATGGAATATAAGCTTCTTGGCATTGGTTAACCTAATTTAAAAAAAAAAACTGGTTGCCTGTAAAGTCGGTATACGGGCGAAAGTTTTACGTGACAATGATTTTATGTCTGTCTCTCTCGCTCTTAGGCGGGCGCGTGCCTCTCACTCGCTCTCATTGTGAGCGCATAACGTGAGCGGAGCGTAACGCAGTTTCTTGAAGTGTCACCCGGCAAACCAATTTATAAGACGTTGTCACGTCAAAATATGTCGCACCTTTTTATTAGTTTTTTTATTACTCATTATCAAAATATTACAGACACAGTATTTGATTCACTTGAAAATTGACACCAAAAGCAACAGCTTTCTGAGAACACTTTTGAATCGTCAAAACAATCTAAACAAAAGAGCCGGTAAAAGCTTATAAACTGATTTTGTTCAAATTTGGAATCAGTCTTTTCGGATTCCGTGCTCAACAAGGAACCCTTATTATAGTTTTGCCATTCCCGTCTGTCTGTATGTCTATACGCGGCTTAGGTCAAAAACTATAAAACTTTTAGTACTAGAAAGCTGTAATATTTAGCAAAGTGGTAAAATGGTAACGTTAACTAGGCGGTCACGTTCGTCAATTCTTGTAATTTCCTGCAACTTCACGTTGACACTAAAAATATTATTTATACAATTTTTTTAAATCCTATTTTTAATACCGGTTTCACCGAAACCCGGGTATTTTTTTATACTTAATCCGAAAAAAACCGGGTTGTAACATTCCCTACTAGAGAAGCAGAGGCGTCTCGTGGTTTCTGAGGGCGATGGTAATGCACATAATGAATGTGAAAAATGGAAAAAGTTTTTTCATTCCTCAGTATACGTTTATGTATTTTGGAACTACCAGTAAATTCTTTTTATCAATTTTTATAACCTATCTGTATGGTAGTTCACAATAGACACCTTCAGGTAACATTTCTTCAGAATCGATGCAATAAGGGCGGAAATATACCTTTAGCTGTGACATAAATTGACATAATAATATGCCTATAAGGACGGACGGGCATGACGACTCTATAAGGGTAGAAACGGAACACTTATCAACTCGTCTTCGTCATTTAAAGTCAAAGCCAAAGTCAAAATGGTTTATTGAAATAAGGATTTTACAATCACTTTTGAATCGTCAAAGTTATAAAATATTATTTTTTGAACCCTCCCACCTTCCCGCCGGTTCACAATGTTGTTGATTTCTACCGAGAAGAATCCGGCAAGAAACTCGATAGTTACTCTTTTAAAAACACTATCAATAATACAAATAAACTAAAATACAATTAATGTTTTAAATTAAAAATTTTTAGTCGTACAATTTTATGTTATTTCCATTTTAATTTGGTTTACCTATGCATCCTGTAATTGAGCATCATCAGTCCCAAGGATTTTTATCATTTACATAGTCTGAAATATTGGAGTATGCCTTTTTACAAAGTACCTGCTTGATAAAAGATTTAAATTTACTTATTGATAGATTTTGAATTTTATTGGGAACTTTGTTGTAAAAGTGTATACATTGCCCCATAAAAGAGTTACTTATTTTGTGTAGACTTGTATCATGCACCAACAGATTAGACATTTAGATACGGAAACCTAAAATATAGCTGTAATATACTGACAGACGGACACCGAAGTTTCATTATAGGTTACTAACATTTTAGTGCGTAACACTAATAATTTAATTTAAAAAATTTAAGAAATATCGTCTCTTATTAGAGAAATATCCTCTCTAATATTTCCTTTACCCAATCAGAAGGAAGAGAATTTACGTAAAGTCAAGGTCACCGCAATCAGAAATTCAAGTATGATGTAAACAACAAAAATTAGTAATACAAGAGTGATGTTGTTACGTCCATCTATATGCATAGGTGAGCAACATTCCACAGTTGACACTGTAGCCGATAGAACGTGACGGTACCAGAGGCGTATGAATGGGCAGGAAGCAGTTTACATGTAAAGTGCAAGGGTGAATCGAATCTGCCGTGCCACTAAAAATGTTACGTGAAAAAAAGGACTAAAGATACTAAGTAAAATGTTATTATTTTAACATATTAGGATCTACGACAGTAGCGCCACGTGTACAGGTCTTCTTTTATGGCAAGGGTTTTAGTTTATCGATATGTGATCGTGCATTGCGGCTGCATACTTTACGAATTTTATTGCAATTGGGTGTGTGGCTTGGCGTTCGGTGTTTTAGGGTACCGTAGCAAAGAGTTGGAATGATTGCATTTCGCCATGTATACTGTCCTCCAACTTTCTCCTAGTTTCGATGACACAGACCGATGACCTATATGAATAGCTATAAAAATAATAATAATTAAGGGGAGTAGCTCTCCACATTATAGAACCGAGGGGTGTTTTTTTTTTGCGCACCCCAAAATATGGAGTCGTTGGACAGATCATTAAAAAAAATACAACAACAGTATCTTGTAATAATTATATAATATTTTATGTAGGTAAATATTTCGTAAGTAATTATATTTCTAGTAGTGTTAAATGATCCACAAATCCTGACAATCTGCTGAGTTTACAATAAAATCCGTGCAGCAATATATCAATTTAAAAAAAATTAAATTAAAATAAAAAAATATATTCAAAGACCTTTTTATATACTTCCAACTAAAATTGTCTGAATCAAAATCAGTCCAAAAGTTTTTCAGATATCCGCAATAATTCTAATTCTAGGGAACTTGGTCGGTTTTTATTATAGTGCATTGTCACATGCACACAAACTTTATGCTCAATAGGATCTAACGGCGGTTAGTTTATTAACCTGACTTTAAAAAAAAAAAAAAACGAAAATTCTAACAGCGCACGGTAATTTCCTGTTACAGTAACCTTTCTTCCGAAAGCATCACCATCAGTTCGAAATTTAACGAGTCGGTTTATCCGGCCGGTACGTCGTCGTCACGCATGGTTAGCCATCGGCAAAAAACTTCGGAATCCAAACGAGGACGGTGCAAGGACGGATAAAGGAAAGTTTGTTTACAATGAGTCAACAAATAAAATAACGTGTGACTAAGATGACCAGTGAAGTAAGTTATCAAGGCGACCGAGAACATGTCACGTGGTATGGTAGGACGTCATCGAAAATCAATCAACAGTTAATTATACATAGAATACAGATATTTTTAGTATTTTGTTCCCATGTGGCCCTAACCAAGTGTGCATATATAATGTAATACTGTTATGAATCCGACCAAATACAGGAGATATGTCATGTGACTTTACCAAATAATCTGTACTCTATCTGGCCGTATAATAACGTTTTCATGATCGCTTTTTGATATGGAACTCAAAATGAGGTTAATAAGGGCGAGGACCACAGAGAGAGTTCGAAAAGAGGATTTTTTTACTACTTTTTTTTTGGCAAACAAGCTTACGGTCCGCCTGATGGTAAGCGGTCACCGTAGCCTATGGGCATTGGGTGGATACGTAACAAATACTTACATAGCGTATATACCAAAAGGTATGATCTGTTTTTTGGGTAAATACATAATAAATTAAGTATTCCTTTTTTAAATTTTACGTAGGCAGAGGTAGTTGTTAATATGGAGGAGGTTGTTAAAACACCTTTGTAGGTCATAGTTTTAAATAAAACATTTTTTTTATCAAACGTTATACATAATTATATCATATGTTTTATTGAGAAGTATTGGTTGGCGATAGAAACCGGTTACGAGTTTGTAACCATCAACGGACAAAGCAGCTTCGCTTCTATGCCTTCGTAACGTCTCGCCGTGAAAGGTCGAAGTATCTGTGCTGGCTATAACCGTGACCTTATATGATATATTTGGTGGTCATTGTCATAGCATTTAGAAAATTGTGATGCGTCATCGATCTACAATCTAACATACTTATCCGATTTACATTTTTTTTTTAATTCATATCAATGTTACCTATCTGGCCATGTTATAGGATATAGTATTTTGTTACATAAAGTAACGTTAAAAATAAGCAGGACGATAACGGCTATCAAGCCAGAAAACAAACTCTCTCCGGGTGCTTAAGACCCGGTATTTCGACTAGAAATTTCAGGATTTCCTCGCCCACTTCATATGACAGTTTGAAACACAGCTATCTAATATCACGTGCACTTGAGCAAGACAAAAGACCACAGCGATTTTCAGTATATACTGATAATATAAACGTGAGCGTCAAATCGGTTTTTAGGTATTTACTTGAAAACTAACTCGAATTTTTAGATTTCAGTAGAAGTAGCCATAGACTTTCTAGTTAGCTAGCCATTAATATGAATTTTATTGTTATATGTTAAATAATAGCGGTTAAAAACCAAAAAAAAAAAAATTTAGAGGTCTTTTCCAGATTTTTTTCCATCGAGGCAAATGCTATCGTGTTTTTGGTAGAACAAGACATTAGGTATATGTTCTTCTATATAGGGTTAAATTTTTAACCTAAAATATTTACTACAAGTATTGATTTTTTCCATTTTAAAAAGTGTCACTTGGCGTTGGTCAGCATCTTAAGAGAATAGCGCCGCTCCGCGTGGTTCATGCAAGCGAATTTCTCACTTATTTTTGACACTTGCTGATCAAACACCACGAAATTTTAAAGACATGTTCCAGTAATAAATATCTAGGTCTATAGTGTGCCAGCTTTCTATTAAATTTTATAGTTCAGGATTCTAGTTTTTCATACAAATGGTTTCAAAAAGATTTCTAGTTAATAAAACATTTTGCAAGATTTTGTAAATCCACAGACATAGGTATTTGGCTTGGAATTTTGACTAAGAGATTTTACAGGGATTGATTAGTAAATGTAAAAAACAAATGATATATTTGTTTGTATGTAGCCCGCTGCAAGGCGCCGCAAATCGTATCCCAGAAATGGCTTATGCTTAGTAAATCAAGCAGGTGCAGGTAGTTATATTAGTTGCCCTAAGAATCCCACGCCTATAATAAAATTAAGCGCGAAATCCATACTACTATTTTAAATGCGAAAGTAACTCTGTCTGTTACCTCTTCACGCCTAAACCGCTGAACCGATTTAGATGAAATTTGGTTTGGAGGTACTTTGAGTCCCGGGAAAGGACATAGGCTACTTGAAAACGGCGTGTGAGTCGGTTTTGTTTCTATAATTGAGGAGTTGCCGTTGAAATCCTACACAAATGACCGAACTTAGGGCGTCAATAATTGGAAGTGGCTGGATGAGAAAGGCAGAAAACCGAGTGTGATGGCGTGTGTTTGAAAAGGCCCATGCCCAATAGTGGGCTGCTAAAGGCTGATTAATTAAATGATTTGCGCATGAATATGCATAAGTAGGTATGTAAAAATCAGCACATATCTACTAACACAAATACTAACGCTTAACCTGCGTAAAAACCACGTTTTGACGTTAATTCGATGAAGGTCTTCCTTGTCGCACAGGCGGGCATTTCAGAAAAATTAGTAAAAACATGTTCTTTTAAAGCTTCACGGTGTTCATAATCCGAAAGTTCAGAAGTCACAAAAATTATAGTTATATCATAGTGAAGATCGATCTGAAGACAAAACAAAACTATATGTTTTATCCTGCCTCTACCTTCTGGGATGACGTCATAGAACGCGGACTGGAGTGTTCACCGAAAATGAAAAATCACGCGTTAGCCACTTTAGTACAAATCGCGCTGACATTAGAACTCTTGGTTCGATTAATCAAAATAAACCTAAAAATAATTTTAAATTGAAATACTTATTTAAAACAGCTACGCCAAAATGCAGAGACCGAGGTGAATTTAGGACTTTTTCTATGGAACACTAGTTCAGTAATCGTGTGTTCAAGGTTTTCAGGGTCTGAACCATATCCCGAAGAACACAGACATTAAATTTTAGTCGGATCTGCTCTGGGGATCCGAAGAAACATTTGCCCAAAAAAAAACTGAAATTTAGGTAGTAGGTATAGCCTCTTTTATTATTCGTATAACAGCCAATAATTTTCAGCACATACTTACATTGCAAGTACATTCAGAGGTGTGTAATCAATCGATATGAAAGTGTAGTCTTTTATTTAATACATGAATACATGCATACTTGATGCATTTTTTAATATTCTCTAAATTTTTCGTTATATTTATAAAAAAATTAGCAGTTTCTGGCCACCATGTTTGTTTTATACTGACGTCATATTCCGGAGTCTAGACGAATCTAACGACACCTCATTTAGTAAAATCTATCGAGCTGTTTAGGCTACACAAAGCGCCAAAGATTTGGACATACTTGCATACATGACACATACATACATACACAATCGAAAAATATTACCCTCCCTTTGGCAGTTGGTTAAAAAAACTAGCTAGGTACTAACTCCGACTTCTACCCAGCTTGACTTTTTTTGCCCATATCTAATATTCTGGCATACATAGATACAAAAATAGATACCTAAATTTAGTAGAAAAGAGATATACAAAAATAGCAAAGTATACAAACAAAAACTAAAAAATTCCTTCAACCGTTAAAGTCTTTGTTTTTAATTTCTTCAAAACCTCGTCAGTCAGTGTTTTGATTGGCTATATTGTCTGTCCCCGTACATCGAACACAGTGATTTCCGTTCAAGGTATACGAATACGTGTCTCTACGACCGGTGGTGAATAGATGATGAGAATATTAAACAGATTGTTAGGATGCAATGCAATTGGCCCCTGAATTCTCTATAGTTGAATTAAAACTTGTAATACGTATACGAATAATAATTATACAAAATTATACGCAGGCTCTATGTTTTCATATCACCATGTGACAAAAAGGTGCTCAACATTTTCATGGGCTGACTGTACAACTGAATGAGTATTGCCAAAGTAAACAGTAAAAGCTTGCTCAGTTTAATTGAAACTCAAAATGTCTATGGTCATTTAGAGTTATTAAACAGCAGTTTGGAGTCGTTTGTGACTATTCAATCATGTCTATAGTAGTCTAAGTTGAAATAAAAATAAATATCTAATTATAAACGACAATTTGTGAAGATCCCCCTAATATAATAATATTCAAATCCGTTCCTAAGGTACAAAAAAATATATAAATAGTTCTAAAGACGGTAAAAATTTTTGTTTACCTACTAATGTCGCAGCGGTAAAAACAATTTGTGCGCGGCGAATTTTCAAATTATAGATGCAATTCCTGTATACTAGCAATATAATATCAATACTCTTAGATAAAACCTTACTACGTAGACGTTATCAAAAATGTCTGACCTCCATCAGGAAGGCACAGTACGGTACTTCATTGTTACCTCCAAAATACTTCACATTGCAACGCGATCCATTGCGAAATATATTCACAATCTATTACCAGCTTAAAACAATAAAAATACCATGTTACAACTTCCTGGAAACGGTATTGTTTAAAATGTATGTACGATTGTTGTACCTGAACAGTAGCATGGAAAAATAGGGCACGCTGTCGGTTTTGCAATTTGTAAAATAAATGTTGAAATTATTTGAAACAAGTATATAATAACCTAAAAACCGTTATATGCGAGGTCACTAAAAGAAACCCACCATGGATGACTTGAAGATCTTTTTTTTTAAAAAAACCCCATACTGTAGTCCTGGCAGAAAACATAGGCATTTTTCGCGGGAGGAAGTTTCGATAGTAGCCGTGGCCGTCATTTCGAACAATTCCGCAAAACGCATCCAATTATACAAGCGGTATAACACACATTGGGAGTTTGGGACCGATCTTCGTATCCTATACTTAAAGGTATTTTGTTGTAAACGACTTCAAAAATAGAGGAGGTTCTCAATTCGTCGGTTTTTTTTAATATATGTTATTCGAAGACACCTGGACCGATTCGAGAAATTATTTATTGATTTAAAAGCGTATACTTTCCAGGTGGTCCTGTATTGATGTAATGAATTTAAAACCTTATTTTTGGAGAGAAAAAAAAATGTATATGTTAATTTGGATTTGCGTTTGGAACTGGTTTTATGTTAATGATTGTAGAAAATTTTGAGTATCAAAAGAAACACCTTTCTTTTGTAAACCACCGCCATATTGCAAATTTCATTACAACAGACAGACGTTGAAAATATCAGGGGTGGGAAGTGAAATAAGGACGGACGGCCTCACTTTCTTTTTCTCTCTCAATCAGCTTAGGTATATAACTCCACTCCACTGCTGGACATAAGCCTTGGAAGTGCATCATGATGAATTCATAGGGTTCCATTTTTGCCATTTGGCTACGGAAGAGGAGCCAAAAAGCAATAAGAAGTATTTTGCAAATATTTTTTTCAATATTATATCTCGAATAATAAAAAAAAGTCACCATCAAAGTTTACCTTTGTTGTCAAAGTTTAGTTACGGGGTCTATTTCAAAAAACAAACTAGGTAGCTAGAAATTTGGAATATATGTCAAACTGTGTTACATATACTATATTTAAACAATAAATACTAAAAACGTTGATTTATAACGTAGTCTGTAAACTGTTAAGTAATTTTTATTATTGGATAAGTACCTATTAGATAAAAAAGGTTGATAATGCGTCTAGTCACAGATATAATTTTTACTCAATGTATGTATCATAAACATAAACATAAAATAATTTAAATCTATCACGTTTTATTAACAATCTACTGGGCTGCCTACTATGTTCATTATCTCAAACGATTGGCAACCACTCCTAATAGGCCTCCAATTATTTCCATATCGTTCATTTTCTCATAATCTCATCTAACAATCTTTACCTATACGGTAATAAATGACTCGACATCACCTACGAAACGATGGCACATAACTATTAGTAGCACGTCGAAACAGTTGACACATATCATACATACGTTAGTGCACCCACGTCATTAATTTGTTTCGTATTATCGGGCGGGGCAGCGAGCAGTGACCATACATACGGCTACTGACCTGTCCCCTGTCCGTCTTATCGACTGACACATAGTTGTGAAATACCTAACAGGATGTAATAAGACAGTCCACGTACAGTCATAGAATAAAGAATAGTAGTACTAAATACCGTGTGAGTTATGGCTGGTTTACATTACATGATGCCAGTAACTTGGCCTAGTAACACGATTTTTGGTCTAATGAAATAAAAAAAATCGTTTTACTTGATGGATGCAGGTAACAGTTTTAGGATATCCTTTTAAAAAAAAGGTTATTGTAGCGGGTTAATGGGTTAAATGTAAAATAAATAATGATAGTGCAAAGTTTTCATATTTTTAATTTGCAATTCCATGACTGCATCCAAGAAGCCTTTTACAAAAAGTTACAACGCAGTAAATGTAACTTTGGCGCCTCACCTATCGGAAACTGAAAAAGATAAAGAAGCGTGATGCTACGACTGATTTTGAAATCGACACGGCTATTAATCTGGGTTCCTGCGCTATCGATTCGACCAAAGCCATTACGTTTGTGATCGATACAATTCTGCAATGTGACGAAAGTTTGTGCGATCTTGTCGTGGAAAGATTTTTAGACTGTTAGGGCGTTCCATCTCACTTCTTTGTAGCAAAAATTGTTAGCGGTTTGCGTTTTAAGCTTTTGGTAGCAAAATCTAATGTTGACTTTTAGCGTTTAGTCTAAGCGATTTTGCTACGAAATGTTTCTATCAAAAACCCATGTCAGGAGGTGGGTATTTTGCGCTTCTTTTTGACAGCTGCCAAATGTGAAAGTGAAACCTTTGAGAAAAATAGTTTTAAGATGTTTTTTTTAAGAAAAGTTTGTTTTCGCATTATGAACTCTATATCTTTATATTATCAACAAAAAATCTAAATAAAATACTCAAACACACACGGAACTGTCAAAAAACGCGAAATGATTGAATGATCATTCACTCAATATATTCATAAATTTATGATGGTTCTCCACAGAACAAAGCATGGCGTTGGTTTAGTCCGCAGAGCACATTTAGGACGAGAGTTACCATCGATACGCTCTAGTTAGGAAAGAGAAAAAAGCGTGACCGCCCGCTATCACCTTTCCTATCACTGAAGTCGGCAAAAAAAGTTAACTGAGTTTTGTCTATTTACAGAACATATTCTAAATTTATACCTACAAAATTAGGCAAATTAATGTTATATATTATTAGGTACCTACTAATATTGTTTCCAGTAACGGGTCGATCATTAAAAATGTAGGTTAGTACTCGTATTTCCAAAATCTTGACATATTTTGGGTTTTAAGTTGGGTATAAGCTCAACTTTAGTCCTTGTATACATACCTGCCTCAATATTTTCGTCGCTAGCAATTCGTACGTGGCCATTGTAGGTGTTATCAGTGAACCCTGTGGTATCCAATCGTTACTCTATGACATGGATTAATAGTAAATATTTAACAGCTCAAAGGGTGAATATGAAAGAAACATAGATTGATAGTAGAAAGAAATCTCCTAAAAACTGACCAAAGGGGCTACTGATCAATAGATACTGAGCGCAAAAAAACAGCTATTAACGAGGTAGTTGAGGTAAAAAATAGTTGGTTGCTGCCCCTTAGCTCAGTAGACTGCTATCAATGGTTTCAATAGTTCGTCTCCTAGATAGGTACCTAGATTATTTTAAATTTGTCCTTGCGTTTTGTTGGTACGTTCAGATATACCTTATCAAGTAAATGACAGAGATATTTGATAAAATTGATACATTTCAATTGTAAATCTTTGATTACAACAAAACTGTGTATCAATAAATTATTAAGAAGAACTTGACAATATGTCCTCGAGCAATCTCTTCTAGTTGAGCATAGTCTTATCGTAGTCACATCTTATGAATGCAGAAAATACAGTAATAACACAATATGAAAGGGTTGCTTATCATTTCCGGG
Organism: Apoda limacodes; assembly: GCA_946406115.1. Classification (NCBI taxonomy): domain Eukaryota; kingdom Metazoa; phylum Arthropoda; class Insecta; order Lepidoptera; family Limacodidae; genus Apoda; species Apoda limacodes. Next base: position 25,702,752 of record OX291551.1, on the reverse strand, counting down.
GGACTGACTATTAAATTCAATCCCAATTCCCGAAATTTGTAATATGCGTAAACTTATAAGTAAGCTAGGAAACTTGTGCAATCCTAACAATATTACATTTTTTGAAGTCGGTTAAATAGTTCACAATGAAATGCTAAAGACTAAAGCAAACCCGGGGCTGTTTTTGTGAATGATATCATCCTTTATAACTATTAGATAAATAGATTCTCGAGGATAATTGAGCAAGTCACTCGTACCGGTAATTGTTAAGCAATTGGTACAAGTAACAAGAAAATCAAATATTTTTTTATTGTGTGACAAACACATCTTTTATATGCAACAAAGACAAAAGACAGTCTAATAAAACTTAAGATATAAGAAACATTTACTGCCAAATAAATTTTGATTTCTAAGAAAAAAAATCAAATATTCGTAATTTTACCTCTGCCCACTGCATCTTAACATTGGCTTTTTAAAGAGACTTAAATATACACATATATTATACATAGCTATGCTATTTATCAGTATGAGATACGTGATCAAGGGATAGCTACGTACTTTAAGTAGTCGTAAGCTATATACCTACAGAAAATTCCCGCGCGCGCCCCGGACGGGCACTCCCTGAATACATTTTGTACTAGACCCCGCAGATGCGCCCGGCCTTAGCCCGGCTTCGCATAGCGCACACTTTAAAAATGTCCATAAACAATAAACCTAAACCTTTCTCTTCTATGAAATACCCTGTTTATTAATAAAAACTCGAATGCCATACCTTTAGTGAGTATTTAAGGAGATAGTAATGTAACAGGACTAAGGTAGAAAATCGGACAAAACATACCTATAGGATAGGCGCGGGAATTTATTTCAAAGTGCACGTAAATTTTTTAATTGTATGTGTGTGTGTAGAAATGATGTAGGTACCTAAATTAATTTTAAATGTAACTTCTTCATAGATGATGAGCATGTTTTGCATACAATTTTAAAGTCTTTTTAATATGGTTTCATAACAGACATAAAGAAGTAAAGTCGCGACAGCTTAAAGCACAGACCAAACAAGTAAACGTGTTTCATCGACTGCACGATCGCCGATCGACGCAACTAATTCCTTGCTGCAAAGTGCACAGACTGAACCATGTGGCTTGCATTTGTTGCACTTCATAAATTTGGCGCGTTTCGAGATATAGTACACATAACATATAACTACACACTTAACACAGGTTAACTTTATATCGGTTATGTACCTTAGCTCTTTTATGTGATTCCTAGTTTCTGATCTTAGAAAATTAAGATCACGCAACAAATCAATTTTATTCTTCACAACTAATTTACGACTTATTCACGTCAATTTCTCCATTACTCAGATTCCAATTTCAAAGAATATTCCCGGATACAGGGGTGGTAATGCTAACTTTATGGTCGCCTTCGCATTAATTGACTTTAAAAAATTAAATATCAATTTATATTCTTCACGACCAATTTACGACTAATTCACGACAACTTCTCCATTACTTATATTCCAATTGCAAAGAATATTCACAGAGATACAGGGGTGGCAATGCTAAGTTTACGGCCACCATCGCATTAATAGACTTTTCACAATAAAAAAATGGAAAATCAATTTTTATTCTTCACAACTAATTTACGATTAATTCACGACAATTTCTCCATTACTCAGATTTCAATTTCGAAAAATATGCACGGAGATTGAAGATTGAAGATTTGGACTCAGGTTAGTAATATAAAAATAAAATTGCTGAACTAAAGCCTCTTAGCCAAGCAACAAATCTTTTGACGCCACAATTTCTATTCACCACTGACTTATAAAAGCATAGTTCTTATTATTTTCGGCACGAAACGTTTTCGAATCGTGTGATACGCAACAAAATCATTGCAGAAAACCCACCGTGTCTAATACTGTCATTGATCCTGACTGCACTTACTCGCGACCCCACCATGACTTTATTTCTTGATTGCGTCATAGTTGCTTATAGTCGCCGGGATTTAGGACCACCCATTGTGAATCTGTCTGTGGATCAAATGATCTACATTAACCGTTAATAAATTTTAAATATTATACGAGTTCCACATGGAAGTGTAGACCTTCCGTGGTGTAGACGCTGCAGCTATGACCATCAACCATTAGTCCTTTTGTTTGTCTCTAGTTTTTTGCTTACTTCTAGGCAAACAAGGCAGTTGTCTAGGGACCCAATCCAAGATTTGTTTAGAGTTTATACAAAGCTACGAAGATATCATTAAATTACTTTTTATAGATCAGGACCATCCTGTATAATTTTTCAACTTTTCACAATTTTCCTTGTTAAATTTTAAAAGACAATCGCCTGCGAGCCCTACATCACACGTATTTGGTCCGTGGTTGATGATCATCACAGTAATCTAGAACATACTGTAACTAACTATACTATGGTATCATAGAAAAGTTTGGTATGCTGATGTAAAGAAAAATATAAATCATAATTACTGAGAACTTGATATTTACCGACACTATTACCGACGTGAATAACCTTTTACATACAGTACTTGCCATCGCCACAATATTATTGCATACCAGCAGGATATAGGCAAATTCTACATCCATGTCGCAGTATAAGTATTTGGATGTGAGTTTGTATTTTAAGTTCCATGTCTTTTAGGCATTGTTTTGCTTTCTAAGTTTATCTAGATATCCTGAGTAAACGACAGATGGTGCTACAATCAGAAATTATTATTAAAGTAAGTAATGGGTATCTATTATTCATTTGGTAATGGAAGGTTTACTTCTATGTATTTAGATAGGTAGGTAAATTATTTCCGTAATCAGACTAAAATCCTGTTATCTTAAGTAGGCAGGTGCGTCAAGCACGGTGTGACCACAATCATAAGTAGGTACCTACCTATTATTACACACTACACATACCTACACCCGCGCCGCCATGGTGCGTAGTCAGAGACGACGACGGTGTAGTGTCTAAATGTTAGAAGTCGTACATTGAACTATCCATTATTAGCAACCTTCGTTGTTAATAGCAACACAAAAATAATATATTTTTTATACTTATACACACCTTACTTTAAATTTAGGGTTTAAACAAAATACTCATCAACTAATTGTAATTACAAGAAATATATGAATATTGAAATTTTCTGAATTTGATTAATTTCGCTATACGACCCGTGTAGTGTACGTCTTATTATACGAATCAATAAAGTCAAGTGTAACGTAACGTAATTAGGATTTATTTAAAAAAAATGGCCAAGGTTTATGGATTTATCAATATGGAGTTATTCAAGAATGAAATTATTAGATTTTTAAAGGATCGGCAACTCGCGAGGTATGTCGCTGGTGTTGAAAGCGTCCACAGGCTGCGGTGACCGCTTATCTTCAGGCCGAACGTTATATTAGCTTGTTTACCACCTTAGTGGTGCAAAAAAATTTTGAGCGGTTTTATGGTGCCTATGTCATGAATTTTTCTGGCAGGTATTTTTTCGAAAGAGCTTCTAAAATTAAAGCTTTGGTCTTAGGAATCATTACTAAATAAATAAAAAGAATAAATTTCTCTAAATTGAGATAGGGATGGGAATGATTTGACAGATTGGCAGTCCTTGTGTCTATTTTTAAGGGTTCCAATGGTTACACTTCATAAAGAAATTTCTGGAAGTTATGAGATATTAATATAGTTTATCAAAGACAAAAGTCTCTTTGTGGCTCTATTAGGTTGCAGGGTAGAGCACGATCAGGGGGCAAGCGGGCACGACGCACGATGCACGACGAGCAAACAGCATGACGAGATGCACGATACTTCCTGTCATTGAACCGTCTCCCGCAGGTAACACAGCAGACGAGCCAATTTAATGGTCAAGTCGAAAAATCAGGAAAAGGTAAATCCTGAATGACTGTATATAAGAAAGTGCGTGTGTATGTACTACATGCACTTTTTCACCATCCTAAATGTATGGAGGCCAACAATGTCAAATTTTTTAATAGATCCAATTTAAACCATTATTGATACCATTGGATAGACCTCGTGAAGCACTTTCAGGATCAATAATCAGTATATCGATATCGATAACTTATATGACCTGTACATATACCTACGTAGTGAGATAATACTTATTTTTTGCCAGCCATTAACCAAAGTTAGAAGATCAATTTTTAAATATTTTTTTTGACAGTCGTCAAAACCAACCCTCATTTCGTTATATCCAATTTATCTAGACTTGAGTTACTGAATTCGAAAGTCTCGTTGCGACAGGTATAACAAGTTACACCGCCTTCGTACTTCCTTTTAAGTATTCTTGCTGCAGTGCAGACATAGGCAGTCTGAAAAGATCATTCTTACATAAGAATCCATAACCGCATTTACACAGTTTAGTAATTAAAAAATATTGTACTGTTATTTAAAATTGACCTACAATCAGTGCAATACGCTGCTGTAACAAGTGACTGTGTAATACAATCTTTTTGCAAAGTGAACGGACCAATAAATTTACCCAAAAGAAACTGTTGAAGTGCTTAAATAAAGCTAATTTTTGGAAAAAATCTTGTACGTAGTGAATGATGAGTATTTTACTCTTATTTGACAGTCTTTTTTTAACATGTCGCGTTTAAATAGAAAAGATTTAGGTATCTATTCAAAACATTTTTTTAAATAGAAAAGATTTAGGTATCTATTCAAAACATTTTTTTTTAATTTTTATATTCGTTAGCCAGTTAATTTGAAAGTCCAAACCAACAGGCGGTTTTCAAATATGTCATATTATTAAATAAACAAAAGTAAAGCCGCAGGTATTTTCTAGCTATAATAATTTAGAAGCCACAGTTAACTTTGTGGTTAAATACCGCAAAGAGGTTCAACGAACCGTGTTGCAAACAAAAAACATGGCCAAATGTAACAAGAAAATGTTTCCTTTTACGTTCAATCTTCATGACAAGATTCTGTTAGCGATAACAATAGAGAGCATCTTTCAAACAAAAATACCTATCTCATTCCAATACTGCACGGAACTGCAGAGTATGACTGTACAAAGAGAGTACCAAGTGTGAGTTTATACTTTACTATCTCGAAGTAAATATGTGAACTTTGTTAATCCATACTAATATTATAAATGCGAAAGTAACTTTGTCTGTTTGTTACCTCTTTAAGCTTAAACCGCTGTATCGAATAAAATGAAATTTGGTATGATGATAGTTTAAGTCCCGAGAAAGGACATAGGCTACTTGAAAACGTCAAGTATGAGTCGGTTTCTTCTCTATAATTAAGGAGGTTCCGTTAAAATCCTATACTGATAACCGAATTTAGGGCGGGTAGAACCGCGGGCAAAAGCTAGTTATATACATAATGCATGGAGGACCGAGTGGCACAGTGATGGTGGGTGCGGCTGCCATGCCAAAGGTCTCAGGTTCGATTATTGGTAAAGGGCAACCAATATTGTTACAATGTGCTAATTGTAAAGCTGTCCCGACTCTGGTTTGCGGCTGGCATGACGATAGGCCCACCACCTTATCACGTTTGTGGGACGGAATACCATTTCGGGGATAAGTGTCCTGATGGTATTTTTTTATGTAGGTTTAGGCACTATAAAATCTTGTGAAAAACTTGTAATGCGTCCAAGGGGCCGTTCGGTTTTTAACCCCGTATAAGTACGCTGCCCCAGCTAAGACGGGGTCCTTTTCTGACATTACATCGCACGACAATATGTACCGCCTCCTATATTGTATTTGCCTATTTATACCTGTTTTGTGTTCCGATTAGTGTATAGCCGCCAATGTTTTGTAGATGTTTGCCTGTCTATGTCTATGTTATAACATATCTCGAATGGAAGTAACCCTGAGTGGCAACACTGAATCTTTCGTAAACTAGTATCGTGACACCGGTGTTAAAACCGTCGACACTAACCTCGAGAATGGGTATATAGTGTTATGACGTCACAAATGTCAAAGTGGCGCTGGTTTGTATAAAATAACAGTTCGAACACCAATTAATGTTCGGATATTGTCTATATATATTGTTGTTAGCGTAAATACACGGTGGTGTTGTAACAAGAAGATTTCGAACGCAACCCAAGTGCAACAATAGACTTAAAAGTGACCATAAGTTTCTCTTACCAGTAAAAAAGGACAAAAGACATGTTACGTTAGATATTTACACTTAAAAACCTCAAACAATCGATGACGGTACGTTACGAGTGAGCATGTTGACACAGATGGATGGAAACCCGATTATGTATCATTAGAGGATGATAGTAAATTTCTCCTCTGTACAACTTCATCATTTCCCACTAATTTATGATGATACTTAATTATTATTTTCAAATAACTAAAGTATACGTAGCTGAGCTGATAATGGTTGCAAGCAATGCCCTTACGGAGAAACGGATATCACAAACAAAGTTGTGAATGAATCAGCTATCACAGCAAACACAGATAGATAACAAAGTTGTGATTCATTAGAAAATTAAAAATTAAGTGTTTTTGTGAAATTTAACACTAATTGGAAATAAATAAGGAAGCAATTCAGTTAAAATGCGTGGTAAAGTAAACATGATTAGTTTATCACAAGTAAATATTGCAGTAAAGTCGGATAAATTAATGTGTTTGAAGGTTGGAAATGTTATGGGAAACAATAGTAATTATACTCTATCCACCGAAACGAGTTAATAGAGCATTGTCTCTGTCGCACAATCCCTTACAAAAGATAAGGACACAAAAAGGTGAGTGGGCGTCAACTATACTGATAAAAAGTTAAGGTGTGTTCATATGCGATGATTTTGTGCGCTCAATAGTAAGCACTAAAACCACTTAAGTATTTTGTATTGAACTTAGAGAAAGAAAGAAAAATATTAAGACAATGTTTTAAAATAAAATTATGTATATTTAAATAGTTTAACATATACAATTAATTAAATTATTCCGACGTATCACTACTGTCGCTGTCACTTCCCACGTTTATTATGAATGTTTCGGTCATTGTTTCCACATTTCTGTCCATGGCATTCATTTTCGGTTCTACTATCTCTTCGACATGTTTTATGCATTTTTTCCATTTTGCAGCGTCAATATTTTGAATTGAGTTGTTTAATAACATTTTTAATTCTGCCATCTTGTATGTTTTGTTGCGGGATGCGACATGTCCTTTAACTTGAGCCCAGATCAACTCTATCGGATTTAATTCGCAGTGATACGGCGGAAGTCGTACCACAGTTTTATTTTTAGCTTTCGCCATTTCGTCTACGACACGCGCCTCGTACTGCTCCTTATGATTTTTTACGATATTCAGTAGCTCTCGTTTTAATAAATCATCCTGAAAGGGGATTTGTTTTTCTTTCAACCAATTAATTATCTCTTGTTTTTTATTTTTTTCAGTCGGAATTTGCTCTACTTTTCTTGAGTGGTACGAAGCGTTGTCCATTACAATAATACAATTATCATGTAACTTTTCAAGAATATTTTTGAACCAATTCTCAAACACTTCGGCATTCATATCTTGATGGTAATCTCCTTGCTTTTTTGACTCGAACACGTGTAAGCCCCCTTCTACAAATCCATCATCACTTCCAATATGAGTAATTATTAACCTTTTTCCTTTTCCTGGAACAATAAAAAATTGTATTGAATGATCTGATACAAAGTTAACGCTCACACAGTTTAAGATAACATAACAAACAATAAGTGCCGCCAATTAAGGATCGCTCAGGTACATTCAAACCTTTTCAAAGAATTGCATTAATGACAAAGACAGTTTTAACAATGGAATTATGTTAAAGAACTTACCGGAAGGATTTTTTAATCCAGTTGTCAGGCCATCAAGGAATGCGTCGCGTTTATTTTTCACATTTGTATCAGTCCATACGTTTGTAGTAGTATGGCCTTCATTGAGCCAAGTCTCATCCAAATAATATATTTTTTTCTTTTCTTCTCTTGCCATTTTCATTGTCCGCAAATAATTCCTCCGCCAAAAAAATATGTCGTCACGATCAATCAATAAGCTGTTCCTGCATCTTTTAATGTACCTAAATCCAATCATTTTAAGGATTTTATGAAGTGTTGATCTTTTGAATGTCCCCAAAGTACCATCTTCATTTATTGAATTCATTATTTTGTCCAATGTCGGTATCTCATTTCGGGAAAATAAATCGTGAACTTTTCTTCTTATAGCACATTTAGTTAAGTCGTCGATTGTGTCTACAATGAAAGTACGTTTTCTTGTTTTTTTGGGTGAAAGCCGGGTCACACGTAACAAAATTATCCAGAGTCCAAATAACAAGCCGAGTCAAAAAATAAAATAATAGATTGCACTAGCACAGTGAGCACGTCTGAACAGTACGAGTCGCACGAACAAACTAAAAAAACTCGCGCTGTGAACACAGCCTTAACGTCATTGTTCGACCAATCACATGCCAGTTCATTTTTCCCCTATTAACTCGTTTCGGTGGATAGAGTATAGTGCCAAGGGAGCGGCTGAATCACAACTGCGAAGTGCGTTATTTAAGAGATACCTATGCGTGACCCTTTAGAGAGATTCACGTATTTTTCATACTTTTGAGAAAAAAAATTGGTGTTTAGGAGATAACTTTTGATTTCCCGTATTTGGATGCTTGTTTTGAGCCTCAATAGGTAAATACCAGTAGATACTCACGGAATCACAGATCGGGGTAACCTAGATGTCTGTGTATAACATCGATGGTTTATATTAAGCCTTTTTTTCCTTAAGAACTGGTTTGAATAGTTTCTTTGCTATTTCATAAAAACCGCGCAAAATTACGCCATCACCGTGGAATTTCATACATATTCTCTGTTTCTTGAGCTACCTCAATTCCTAAAATTACGACACCCTGTTGCGACATGAAGTCCTATACCTATAGTTCCCCGCGGTTACACTAGCGGAAAATATTTTTCCATGCATGCTCTTATGCATGCATATATAAAGGATATTTTATCAGTAACTCTTTATCACAGCCCAGATTTACTACAAATAATTTGCAAAGTTGCAAGTTTTGTATACGACCTTAAACAGCACTTATAACTCTTAAATGGGCACAAATTATTCAGCCTTGGGTTCACACAGCTGCATAAGAGCTTTGTAGCAGAAATGTAACAGTGTTATAAAGGATATCGACAGAACTTAGCGCTGAAATCCGACTGACTAAGAGATCTCAAGTTACTCTTTATTTAGAAAATATGTCATATGTATGCTCTTATACATATTGTAAACCGCGAAACGCTTCTTGCGGCCAGTGTAAAATTAAGTGAACAGCAAACTAGGTTTAAGCAATATTCACCGTAACAAAGTGCATGTCCATCAAGGGCTCTAGCTGCCTTGATGGACATAATATGCACTTTGTTACGTGAAGTGAATTGGAAACGAAACATGGTGGATAATATTCATATTCCCTGGTACTTACATTGTTTTACAAATTAATAAAGGAAAAATGATTGGGAATTTAATTTTACTGACATTATACATATATATTATCTAAGAAAATTTTAATGCGCCATGAAAATATTTTGTTTTTAATTAGTTTTGTGATATAAATAAGCTGTGATGTAAAGTAAACTATGACTAAACAATTAGTAGTGCTTTAAAAAGAATTATAAGATATAAAGTTATTATTATGATATTAGGAAGTAAAAACTAATGCAATACATTTTGCTCTTTAGGGATCCCTTGTATTAAATCTAAAACCACCGCATTCCATTTCAAAATTGTCAAAGCGGTATTTTTAGAACACCATTTTACGCGTGCGCGAACCTTTCAAGTTGGGCAGTAAGATATAATAATATTTAATTAATATATTTATTATTTTTTATTGTAAAATTAAATTGTACAACAACATAAACGCAATATTTCACCATCAACATAAAAGATCAAAGTATATTTAAATCTTATCGACACTAGATCAAAATCAAATCGTTTATTCAGAAACTAGACCTTAACAGGTTATTTTTCTCGTCATGTTTTCAGAATAAATATAATAGCACCGAGATTACTGGAAGAAGAACTTGGACACACATAATTGGTCGAATGTGCAACATCTTCTAAGCTATTAATATTTTTTACGGAACCATCCTGTTTCAAACTATTTGTCACGCTTTGCGTTTCTTCCCGACTTTAAGGTTTTATTTCTTCTGCCTTTATAATTCTTTGATACTCTTTCGATAATTTTCTTCTAATGCCCCCTGTTCTTGCTTTCAATTTCCACGAATTACACGAATTCATTTTAATATAAAGCAAAGAAAATATTATACGTTGGTAATAATGGTCATTAACTAGTTACACTGACTGATTACAGTACCACATAGGTTACTTTTATTCAGATAACGTCGGATTTAAGGTACTTATGTGAACTATTATAAAATAGAAGCCGTTAATTCTATACACTAGTGAGTCTCTAAGCAGCTGCGAAGCATCTAGTGAATGTTTAAATAGCCGCTATGCAGATACTATCAATTGCAGTATAAAGGCTGATTAGCGGTAGACATATTAAGGTATAAGATGTAATATGGGCCACATATCGTCCATTATACATCTATTCACTTCATAACAGTTCACACGTGCCCCTTTAATAAGTCAGTGTAATAGGAGTTCACAAACATCTTCTTAAACAGCATTTGGCTTAATTTTATGCACTAAACAGGCCTTACTACGGTTTAGGCATTAGAAAAGGTTAGAAGCCGAATAGAGTTATTAGAAACATATCTTTATAGCACTCTTAGCGTATTAATGGTGGTTTTGTCGGTCTTAATCAGCCTTAATACAGCTTTTAATTAGCTATAGCTGTTTAAATATCACTGAACGCTATTATGCAGCTGTAGCATCAACAGTGTACTCTTAGAAGCGTCTTAATACGCACAGAGTTTCAAATAATTCTAAAAGTGATTAGTTATACAGCTATCTGTGCTACTTGGGCTTCCCTACCTTTAACTATTATGTATTCTAAATAACTAAATTTATAGCTTATAGTTTATCGGAAATATATGATTCTTTAAGAAAGAAGTTATTATATTCTGTAAGGGTCGGCAACGCGTGAGTGATGCCCCAGGGAGTTTATTGGGAACGGTATCGAGGGTCTCTAGCACGCCCATCAGACTCGTGAATTCGGTCGTGAAATGTATCCGTGACACATCCGTACATCCGCGAGGTGTAAAACCTACTTGCACACAATTCTCTTACGAAATCACGAATCCGGTGCACTCAAGACCGTTCCTGATAAGCTCCCTGGTGTTATATGTGTTCATAGGCTGCGGCGATCGCTTAAATACCACCAGACGGATCGTTAGCTTGTTTGTCACCTTAGTTGTATAAAAAAATGTGGGTCGAAATGAAAGTGGGGTTCAGTATCATTTAAGCTTTTTTACAGCATCTTTTTTATGACGTATAAATAAAGTACGTATTAGATATTCTGTTATTGCATAATCAGAGTTTTATAGCTCTCAGCTCTTTGCGTAAATACAAAAAAAATATTAAAAAATCAAAAACACAACTGTGTAAAATTGAACTATAACAGTCCCGACATGTTCCGCATTAGAATTTATCGTTACTGGACTTATTTTTCTCTTTTCAGTTTTTATTTAAAGTTCATTTTTTCACTTTGGTTCTTTTGATTTTTAGTCAGAATTATACGACGGTAAATATTGCAATCTTGTCTATAAATTGACAAATTTATTGAAGGAATCATTGACTTATATGAAGGAATTAATATTGTGGAGATTATTAAGTAGCTTGCGGTGGTCTACACCATTGATTATTCACTTCGAGTATTTAACCCTAAATGGTGTAAGGTTATTCATTAAAAGTATGAATATTCAAGTGAGAATGGTTGATAACCATCTGTAAATCGTTATAGATTCTTAATGGTCGTTCTTATTGAAAAATGGTAAGAGAACCTAGATATGATTTTAAAATATCTATTCAATGATATCCTACTTGACATAGTTCGTCGACTTTAATTTTTTTCTTTTTCCCAATATGGCGTAATTATTTTAATTGACACCCACAAGATTAAGACCAATCGATTAATATTAGCCCCAGTTATTCGGGACTTCAGCCTAATTATTGTAAAATAAAAAGCAACTGTACTTTCACATTGGCAGATCAATTTATATCGAATATATCGAGCCAGTAGATGAATTTAAAATTAACTCGTGGATAATGGGATAGTAATAAAACCATAAACCGTTTAAAATCCTGATTTTGTATGTAGGTTCGTTAGCGTGTTGCCGGGCGTATAAGTTTTACAACATGAATTCAAACGCAATCGACATCGTCATGAACGAAGACATCCCAACCCTAGTACTAGGAGACTTCAACGCCAAACACAAAATTCCAAACGTTGCAATTACAATGCTGCCAAGAAAGAGCCTAGTGGCACTCACGCGTCTCTTTAATCGTATCTTGCGCACTGGACACTTCCCTTCCGCCTGGAAAGTCGGGAAAATTATTGTTCTTCCGAAACCAGGTAAAGACCGAAAACGTCCTGAGCACTATCGCCCAATCACTTTGCTGTCCAATCTTGCCAAGCTGTTCGATCGCCTTCTATTACGTAGGATATCCCCGCATATCCAGTTAAGGCCTGAACAGTTTGGTTTCAGAAACCACCACAGTACCACTCTACAGCTTGTACGGGTACTTCACCACATGGCCTTCGAGCTCAACAAGGGCAGGTACACGGTCGGAGTGTTTCTAGACATGGAAAAAGCTTTCGACCATGTTTGGCACGAAGGCCTTTTGTACAAGCTACTAGAAACGGATTTACCTCCTATGATAGGGCGATTAATTGCTTCATTTCTTGACAAACGTAGTTTTTACGTCTCGGTTGAGAACCAACACTCAGTGTGCAAATCCATTGCAGCAGGGGTACCACAAGGCAGTTGTCTGTCGCCTCTGCTTTATGCGCTCTACGCAAACGACATCCCCACTCTCAGTGCTTCCGGTTTAGCCGAAGGTGTTGAAGACGTCCACCTAGCTCTCTATGCGGACGATAGCGCTTATTTAACTTCTTCACGTAAGGCCACATTAGCATCCACAAAAATGCAGCGTCTTTTGAACAGCCTACCTGCTTGGCTGGACAAGTGGAGGATAGCTGCAAATTCCAGCAAAACTGCCGCCTTACTGACCGGCAAACAAAAAATCCTGCCCCCTAGTTTTCCGTGGCCAATCAATTGAGTGGCAAGCCAGCGTGAAATATCTCGGCTGCATTATAGACCGCTCTCTCCGCATGCGTGAGATGGCGAATCATGTGTCCACTCGTGCGACCGGAGCCAGGGCGGCCCTTAGGCCTCTATTTTCCTCTGAGCTGCCACTCAGAACAAAACTACGCCTCTATAAAATGTATGTCCGTTCAAGGCTTACTTACGCAGCTCCCGCTTGGTACGGCCTGCTGTCCTGCGCCTTATAACGGGCGCCGGCCGCTACGTCTGTAACTCTACAATAGCTAGAGACACCAAAACCGAAGCACTCGATGAGTTTATTTCAAGGTTGTCTAGACGACTCTTTGACAGCGCGGACAACAGTCCCCATATCCATCTCAGGGGCATCGCCCCTTTACACGCCCGTCCTCCAGAAGGACGTCCACTCCCCCGAGACCTTATCCGGGCGGATAACTAATCATTTGGTTGGTTATTTATACCTAATTAATTCTCCAAGAATAAGCAACATCCTCAAGTATCATTTCACATCTCCTATATTCGCTAACGCGTCGTTTTATTAAAGTTTTCAATTTTAATTTTAATTTTTACTCTATTTTATTTTCATTCTCCGCATAGGAACCTGTTAAGTAGGTGTCCTTTAATCCCCGAGGGTACTTCTACCCTTGAACTTATGCCCGGGTCATGGGGGGAAAAAACAGTTCCACCCGAAACCCGTACCTCGATCGCCGAAAGGCGGAGCAGAGAAGAACCTACGATGAACGCAATACAAAAAATAAAATGCTACAATAAAGTGTTACAACAGCATAAATATGGCATTTTGTTTTTAGCAGTTATGGATCCATGACGTATGTCCTACATCCATGGCTAATAAGGTACCGTAGCATTCGTGTTTCGTTTCGCTTCCACCGTGTGTTACTGATGGCATATCCATACTAGTCCATACTAATTCATATATACTTCCATACTAGTTTATAAGCGTAAAAATCCTAGGTCTGTACTATACAATTTATAAATGCGAAAGAAACTCTGTCTGTCTGTCTGTCTGTTACCTCTTCACGCCTAAAATGTTGTACCTATTAAGATGAAATTTGACATGGAGATGGTTTGAGTCCCGGGGAAGAATATAGGCTACTTGAAAAAGTTGCCGTTGAAATCCTACACCGATAAACGAATTAGGGCAGGTGGAACCGCGGGCAAAAGCTAGTAAATATTAATTTTCATTATACATTATGCTGATGGTTCAATAGAATGAGCGGTAACAGTGTGAAAGTAACAACATATACTCTGTCTCCGATAAAAACTCTTGCTGAGTGACACTAATGTGTATTACGATTTGTTACAATATAGATATAAGAAGGTATATTGTATTGTATGGCATTCGTTCGTTGTCATCAATTTCTTAAAGATGAACACCAAAGTTTAAGATTTGATGCCGATTTACGGACACAATCATCAGTCATCTCATCACACAAACATCAGAATTTAGCTTAGCAGTGATTTATAGTAAGTACAAATTTTTTTAAAAAAACACCGTGAATGAAGGCCACTAAAAAGTAAAAAATAAAACATTATAGATAAAACATTGAGCGAATTGTTTTCTTCTCCTTGAAATCGAATGCCGAAAAAAAAATGCTTCCATCTTCATTGTTGGCATTTTACTTTTACACAAGACATGTTTTTTTCCCACATGGTTTGTTTAACTTTTAAAAGGGGTTTGAAGGCGATGTTTGTTTTTTTAATGTTTTTTTTTAGTATACCTACTTAGTATGGCCTTGTTTATAAAGAACATAAATTATGTTAATCTACATTTCGAATGTTTCTATTAAAATATTAAACATGTAAGTCACACATAACACAGGTCTTGGTTTGCGTCGCCCGTCGCCTTTTGAAAGGTGGCCTTGCGGGATTGGAGTCCTTATTTACATTAATTTTATTATTATATTTATAGGTATGTATGTGTTTAAAGTCACCCATGCTGCTAAAAGTCTTTTTGAAAATAAAAGAAATTGAGATGTATTGTGTCACTTTTCTTCTTATAACCTTTCGTAACCGTTTTTGAGAAACGTTAAGCCTTGTATAGAACACATTTTTGCTGGTTGAACTAGAATACTTTTAACTTGAGAGTTCCCATGGAAATTTTTCTTTGTTGTGTCGCAACAGTGCAGCAGAGTGACTTGAATGACTTGACAGGAGTATGGAAATGTTTTTAAATGTTTTTGGTTGGTCTTTGGGCAAATACAATTTAAAAAAAAATTAAGAAAATAAGCTATTCTTCATACCAGTTTATAATTTATTTTGTTTTTAATACTATCCATAGAAGCATGGAATATTTTATTTATATGGTACCTAGTGTAATATTTTTTATCGTCACGTAAATTTAGTGTAAGCCCAGTTATAGGATGTTTTACTCTACTTTTCATGTAAATTCTAAAAAATAACCTTTCGTTGAATATTATGGGCATTATGAAATCTAATGTGTCCTAATAATGAAAATTAAGTAAGACCTACTGGATTGATGCTACCTTTTTATCTTTTGCTTTCACTAACGACCCGTGAGAAAAAAACAAAAGCTATGGGAATGAATTTAAAATATGTGACCATTCATAAACATAAGCTTTATTTTTTTTAGAGAAGGTAACATAGCGACCCTATTTATTTAAACGGTTTTTATAAAAACCGTTTTTTTTCACTTCCACCTTTTTGTATCTTACAAAAAACTATTCTCGTTTTCAAATAAAAGATAACGATATGGTGTGGTACCGTGGTGTGATTATACCTATGGGTTGCTACCAGATAGTAATTAGCGGTGAGTCAAGCTAGAGCCGACCGCGGCGCCTTCGGCAGTGACCGCCAAGGTTGCCTTACTTACGGTTATTGGAACAACGTCTACTTTACTTAAGACTCCAATCAACCGTAACCGAAAACAAAACTGTTATTTAACCGTTATTTTACAACAAGGATATGATGTTGAAGAGGTTATCAGATGAAATGTTTGCTATTCTATGTGTTTTCAGGATATTGTTGTAATCAATAGACGAATAAGTGTTGGTAGAGCGTTGGAGTGCCGAGTGGAAGGTCATCGGGATGAAACTTGTCACACATATAGGTTAGGTCCTGGAATAGGACATGGGCTTTTTGTCATTTTGGAAAATTCAAAAGTTTCCACAGGAGTGGCACTAAAATTTAATTCCACAAACGAATTTTTTTTAGTATAATCAAGGAGTTGCCGTAAGAATTCTACGCGGATAACCAAATTTAGGGTGAACAAAGCTAGCAAAAGCTAGTTACGTAATAAATAATAATTAGTCTTTAAAGTTTAGTAGGGGAAATTTCCCTATAATATCGGTCTTCTTTTTCCTAATTACGGCCTTTTTTTATCCTCACGTCGGCCATTAAAGGATGTAAATCGTAACCAAGGCATTCGTATCGTATCAATAGACATCATTTATTAAAAAAAGTGTTAAAACTTTACCATGCATAAATTTACCTCTAAATAAGTGCACCGGAGTGTATGACATGAAGACACCATATTGCGTACATATCAACACTAGATTTAATAAAGTCGTTATTGATGCTGAAACCTTTTACCTACAACGAATTTGGACCTAACTATAAGCTTAAACGTTTTAGGGGCCGAACTTAAACGGGGGCCAAGATAAGGACGTTTTACCCTACATGTTCTATACGCCCTAATGAAAAAACGGAACCTTTAACTATAACAATTCATCACCATCATAGTGTGTTTAATGTCTGTCATTGCGAATTTCTTCAAATCTAGTAAACTAATTAAATTGAAATTTGGAAGGTGCATAATAAATTAATTTTACCCATATACGGATGTGCTAATAAATAAATTAAGAATAATGTGTCACTTCTGGGGGCAAAGTTTTGCAAGCTGTAAGTACCGTGTGACATATCAAATGAAAGAGCTTGTTGTGAGGGCCTTGAATATATATTTTTTACAATTTTAAAATGATAGGAAGTAGTTTTAAAGTTATTTAAGAAAATAGATAAAAAAAAACGCACGAAGGGTTCCATACCATTATCTATATAAATGGCAAAAAAATCACGTTTGTTGTATAGGAGCCCCCCTCCCTTAAATATATTTTTTATTTTAATTTAATTATTTATTTTTAAAGTGACTATATAACTAAATATTCTGTGAATATTCTAAGCGGCTACCTGTTGCCGTTATCAATATCGAGCAAAATCGAGCAAAAAAATAAAGTTTGTTGTATGGGAGCCCCTGTAAATATTTATTTAATTCTTTTTGTTATAGCGGCAACAGAAATACATCTTCTGTGAAAATTTCAACTGTCTAACTATCACGGTTCATGAGATACAGCCTGGTGACAGACGGACGGACGGACAGCGGAGCCTCAGTAATAGGGTTCCGCTAATTACCCTTCGGGTACGGAACCCTAAAGAATGACTATTCCTCCTTATATCTGAAACTACTTAGCCTAAAATAAAAAAGAAATAAAGAAAATGGTTCTTTACTTATAGATTACAGGAAATCCCGGAACCCTCTCCTCGATAGTTCAACTTGCACTTATCCGTTTTTTTTTCCTTTTAAAATGTAGAACTTTATGAAATAATAACATTTTAACAGCTTTAAAGCGTTTTTAAAAATGTTAAGCAAAGGTAAAAGCCGCTACTGCCGCGCCGCTCCGCCCCAGCTTTGTATGTAAACCGCCTTATCTGTTTACAGATCTTGACACAATTTTGATAGTGACGCAACACAGTCCTAATTATACACGAATGTTTGGACAATTTTATTTACAGAGATAAGGAGAAATGTTCTTAAATAACCTACCTTCCCACCTTTACTAGTTTACGGAATTCTACGCCGATAGCCGATTTACCTGTCAAAAGCTAGAACATAATAAAGAATCGACTCGAGGAAACGTGGCATTCCGATAAGAAGCTTATTGCGAAAACTCTAGAAAGCGTGTTTTTCGGGGTAAAATGTATGGAAGTACCAACTTAATTTATTCGAGACCACGGCCGTTTGAAGAAAAAAAATCGACCTACAGCAGAATATAATTTTTACAGTTGGTGAAAATATGAACTAACTAATGTCATATTAAAATTATTAACTTGGCATTATAGTATGTTATAGTCAAAAGGCGAAGTCAGGTTTGTCGGATTTCGTTCTTTGACTATGACATATAATATCCCTCTATATTCTTTGCCACTTCATTCGCTTCGTTATTTTTTTGTATAGATTTAATTGTCTTAATTCGTATATAATAAAAGTGCAACAAACTTTTCTGACCCGGTGGTCAAACATTAAAACTACAGTCGCCATATTAAAATGCTGCGAACTTACATAACACTAGCGACAGACACTGGGTCAGAAAAGTTTGTTACACTGTAAGTACATATTATGTCAATACGTTGCAGTTGTTTATTAATTAATTAAAAATATTAATAATTTCTTACATATCTTATCGTCCCAGGACAGCTCACTATTTTGTGGTAAAAATATGATAAGTATTGTAAAAGATTGCCCTCGTTTGCAAAAATTACACTTTCAATCTACTGCAAATTCTAAACATATGCAGAAATGACAAAGTGCATGTTCGACAAATAAAACAAGTAGATGCTTACTATATCACTTAGGTATACAATTTCGTAGGCGCTTACCTGCTTTCGGTATAAAAACCTCTTTTTTTTTCAACTTTTTCTTTTTTTTATTATTCTCTTAATTTATCGAGTTCCTTAATCCATTTATCCATTCTATAAGTTCATTGCAAATGTCAGATATGTTGAATTAATTAAATTAAATGGTCATGTTTACCGTCGTGTAGTTTTTCAAAATGGAAAAAGTTAAAACGGAAACCATCAATTTATTAGATAGATGAAGTTGACATTGTAAAATTTGCAGTACCTACCTATAATATAATATATGAATCAGTTGTATACAACGAACTCTGGAAAATTGGAATGAACCCGAAGTCGGGCTCCTTAGTCCTAACCACAGCAGCCGGACTCCGGGTTTTTAAATTTCTTGACTAGCATCGGAGTCTGTCCGTGAGTTACAGCTGTTTTTATCAGCAACCCCAAATGCTATCGTCTTGAAATGCGGTAATTACAGGTTGTAAAACTTTTGCTGGACCATCCAAGTTTAAAAAAAAAATATCTATTGGAAATGGTCGTATTCTGAAATGAGTTAGGTTACGGTAACGCCTAATAGTGTCGTCAGTTTTCATATAACTGGGGCTTGTTTGCACATTTTTAACTGTTATTTTATGTGACATAATTTTTGACTTAAGTAAGTACTTATTTTCATATTAGCTTATTCAGTGGAACTCGACAAAAGCCCGCAAGTACCCACGTCACTTCTTGGGATCTCTGTTCAGTTCTTCGACAGACGTGGCCAGCTCACTGCCACTTCAGCTGATTCAGTTAGATGAATTTGGTAATAATTAATTCGCTTTGATTCTCTTCCGGATGTCCTCATTTCAGAGTAACTCCAAGCATAGTTCGTTCCATCGCGAGTTGAACTTATGCTCTGCCCTGCTGTAAGTATCCACGTTTTGGAGGCGAAGGTCATGATGGATAGAATTTCAAACTCTGCATAAGCGACCATTACAGAGGTAATGAAATTTTGGACATAAAAAAAATGCTTATACAAAACGTTCTAAATCTGACCTTTTACATTTATTTTACTAAGCAAGTAAGCTTACAATTTCTTTTGTTCTATACTTACTAGAATAAAAGACCTATAGTATATACCTATCTGGGCGTGTAAGTCCAACTTGCATCCTACAGGTTTTTTGAAGAGAATCCACTGTAGCCCTATCTAAGGAAATTGACAACTACAATTATTAGAATCTTTCTTTACGTGGTTGCTTAAAATCTTTTATTAAAGCGTTTAAAAAAAACAGTGAAATTTTAACAATACAATGCTTACATCACTGCTTTTCATGCTTTCGCACCGTACCTAGTTAATGATTTTAAGTGTCGGTGATTCGGTTCACAGAGTACATTATGTATTCGGATTCGGTCTTTGCGGTTTAAATTCTTGCGGAAATGGCATCTTTATTTTTTGTGGCGGTTAGGAAAGCAAGTCGTTGTTTTTACGTTTTTGTAACGGTGAACGTTTAAACTTAACTTTCAATTTTTCGAGTAAATAGGTCATTGAAGATACCTACGTACCTTCATAACGTGTTACGTTAAATATAAGTTTCGAAGTTTCAACGTTAGTTTGGTAATGTATATGTTACAGCAAAAGAAATAAATTCGGATATTATATATTTTATCTAGCCATTAGTTACAATGTCTACTCAATTTAGATAAAGTGATAATTAACACAGAATTGATCACATTAACTAGCAATTTTATATAATATCTTCGAAGACTTGGATAATGTAATAAAACAAGTAGGTATAGGTAAAGATTATAAAATTATATTTCAATTTGCCTTAAGATAGATAGGTATCTATCTATATGAGTAACAATATTATACTGTTAATTGAAATTATAATGTTTATTTTATTAATTAAAATAATATTGTCATAGATAATAATTCTACGATAGTTAAAATTGTTATAATGTTATTTACTTTTAATTTATAAAGTAAATTTAAAGCTCACCAGCCATAAAACTAAATTAAAAAAAAAACGTTGGGGAACGATATCAACTGTAATAAACGTTTCTTTGAGACAGTGAACTGATTCCTTGCATAAAGTTGATTAAGAATCCCATGCTTAGTGCCTAACTTATACATTCCTTCTGTCTCCTGAGAAATTATAACAGCCATAATGTTTCTATCATCGGCTTTGGCGCGATCTACATCAGGAATTTTTCCCACTACATTATCGCCTGTCTTAGCAGCAGGGTATTTTACCGAATATAGTGCTAACATTTTATCTGCTTGCTTTTTCAGGGATTCTCCAGCTAATTTTATAATGTTTCCAATATCTTGTTTCTTTTTATCGAGAGCAATTACTATTTCTTGGTCACTTTGCATTATTTTTGACGTTTTCGGTCTCGTTATCAGGTTTTCCTGTCAGGTTATCTGAAATTTCATTTTGCGAATCAGTGCCTAAAATAGTAGTATCGCTTTCTATTTCTTCATCTTCATTTTTTTTTACATTACATTTATATTGTAGCGCCGGTAATATTGGGTTCGGTATCCCTCTCCTCATTCAACTGATTCTCGTCTTCATTCAATATAGCTCTTCTTTTGGTGACAGATCAACTAGCGCCTCTTTAGGAATACTATTTAATCCTACTTTAGCTTTACAGCCAAACACTGCTTCGTAAGGTCTACGATTTATCCCTGCGTGATACGCACTGTTCTTCATAAATTGAGAAAAACGTAAACTTTCAGACCATTTCGTCGTCTTGTTAGATTCCAGACAAATACAAAGCATCTTCTCTGCGTCTTGGTTAGCCCTTTCTACATACCCTTGTGATTGAGAGTGTCGGGGTTTACCATGTACAATTTTTAATTCCGGCCACATCGCACAGACTTCTTTGACCACTTTGTTAGCAAATTCGCTACCATTATCGCTTTGCAAAATACTAGGCGCTCTGAATGTAGTAAAAATGTCTAGTAAATGATACGCTACTTCTTCTGCTCGCTTGCTTTTTAAAGACCACAGTTGCACGAATTTTGTTAGATGATCTTGATACACCAAGACGAATTTATAATTACCATCACCTTGTGATTGTATGTCTATACTTGGCACCTTGAATTAAGCTCGTTGCTGATAATCGGTTTTACAACAAGACCTATTTTTGGCAAACTTTTTTTTATTTCTGACAAGATTCACACAGATCAAATACACTGTGACGAGTTCAGCAGTTACATTTTTATATCTTAATTTTTACTCTTTCATTATTTTGACTCTACCGCCGTGTCCAATACTAATATGGCAGTCGTGGATTATTTGAAAAGTTTCTTCTAAGTGAGCATAGTACATAATGGGATCCCTTCGTTTTTCTCGACATCGTATCTTATATCACATATTTCTTCAATTGTTGCTGCAGTTGATGCTTTTAGCGTCGTCAAAATATTCGTATGATGTTACTAAGAAAATCGCGCTCAAATGTAAAAAAACTTTACAGATGCTTTTTCTGAGAATTTTTAATGACCTACTTTTAAGAGTTTTGACCGAAATTAATATTTGATAGTCGTTCGAAAGTACTTTTGACTGCAGGCTTTAGTCAAAAGCACTTCTGACCATCGTCTGCAGTTAAAAATCCTTTTGACTGTTTTTTGTAGTCAAAAGTACTTTTGACCGGTTAAGAGTTTTGACTGCAACATATATATAAGTATATATATATATGTCCACCGCTGGACTCCTCAATAGCGCGCCTTTTTCACGGTCCTTTTTCTGAATTCGCGGCTTTCCTAACGAATTATAAAAAACCAAAAGTAAAATTTAGTGGGGGTCGCCACAAGAATAATATTTTTGTTGTTCATTTTTAGTGTAAAGACGTTATTACCGACAAGTTTTTTTAACTTTAAACGATTATATATAAGCTCTATAGAATAATAAGAACTGGTCTAAAAACTACAGAGGGAATCAAGGAAACGGGTTGTTTAATAGCAAAAGGTTACGATAGAATACTCACCCATGTTTTGGAATCGTGTCCTTAGAGAAACCCTACGCAGTGCCAGTACTTACACCAAGAATCCACGGAAAATATTTTAATAAATATACTTTTTAGCATACCTAGCTAGCTATAACTATCTATATGATGCAGGTGTAGGAATAGGAGTAGCTTTCTTTGAAGCTAGCTTTTTTGTGAAATTCAATACGAAGACTGCTGTTACTTACTGCTTGCTTGCTTACTGCTGTCTTCGAGCACTCGAGGGGTCTGCGAGCGATTCGAGCAGAGCGGCCTCATTGAATTAGCAAAGGACGTCCGGGGTCAAGGGATCGGCGAGGTGGGGTCCGTCAGGCGGCCTCTTTATACCACGTCAGCTGCCTTCAGCACGTGTTCCTCGTTTAATTTTTATGACTCGTATGCATGATAATTGACATGATGAATGAATAGATCTACATAATGCAGTTAGTACAATTTTTATATTTGAACTCGTGTTCTAATGGTTGCACACGCCGCCACAAGACGCTAGCTATTTGTACTGTGGACAAATGACAAAAGCTGAGCCCTTTAAGTTTATTGGAAATTCTTAAAGTGCACTTATAATATTAATCATAATAATTAAATATTTGTGCCGAAATTAGTTTCTGAACCAGGTTACCCCGTTGTTTTTATTTGCTTAATTAAAAAAAAAAAAAATTATGAATTCGTGCTGTAGGTAAATTAATATTTGAGAACTCTGGATCAATATACAAAAATATTTTAAGTGCGGAACCCTTAGTGCATATTAATTACGTAAGATTAATTATAAAAGTATTCTAAATCAAAATTTTTATCAACTAGTTGCATTAGATCTAGTTTTAAGTCGTGAGATGCGAAACCCTAAATGTGCGAGACCGACTCGCAGTAAGTCTGTTTTTTATATTATTGGTAGAGAAAATTGATTTAAAAGTGAACCCTTTACTGTCATTGAAATTGTGTTTCAAAGTAACAGACGAATACTAAACTGTATAACAGAAATGCAAAAATCGCAAATGAATATGTAATTTACTACAAATAATAATATATGTATTATGATCGACCAGTGTTACCAGCAAACTTTTTGCAAGCCCACTAAATGCAGGTTCTAAAACCACCAGATTTTTTTACGTATAATATGAAACCACTAAATTATGAATTTGTATAGAAAACTATTTTTTAATGAAAAATAAAGGAATATTGAGTAAATTTTCAATAATAGTAAATTTTGTAAAAAATAAGAAAACAAAAGGAATTATTAAAAATAATTTATTTAGTAATAAAAAAATCTAGTGCAAAATTATGATGACTCTTACCATCTTCTGAATAAAACGTTCTGTACAGCATGAGATGTATTATTCAGAAGATAGCGTATCGAATATAGAAACGGAACAAAAATATTTATAGCTGGCAACATGTCAAAATCAGCACAAAATGTTGAGCTATAGCTATGTTGCTAAGTTATACGTGATTTTGACGTTACTTCATAGAAAGTGACAGGAATGATAAATGTATCCATACAATAATTTGGCCGGTGACACAATGTTCAACATTTTTTTGACTATTGTATGCAATATTGTTTTTATTTAGCAAAATATTTCTTTGTTATTGAAAACCATCAACCTAAAAATTGCCCACTAAAAACTCCACTAGCCACCTGATTTCATTCATATATACATATAAGCTTCTTGAGTGCAGCAAAATTGTGTAACGTAAAAGCGAGAAATTTATATCTATCCCATATCCCTATCCCACAAAATATTTGTTCAACTTCAAAGGGTCACCAACTGGTGTATTTTAGCGTGTGGCCCTCTGTACCTGCCTATAGTTAAGTCAACTATGAGCGTAACTTGCTATTTTAGTAATTGACTTAACTATTTAGGTATTAACTTGCTATTTAGGTATACACTTATGGTGCTACCATAGTACAAGAAATAATGCGCAGATCTCTGTCTATTTAATTTACTACCATTGAGCTATTACGCTCTATGTAAACAAAATAAGGACTGCTCATGGAGGATCATTACCAAAAAATATGCACTATAAAAAAAATGAGATTAACGATAAAATGCAGCAGCCATGACGGAGATTTCGCTTCGAGAGGAAATTGGGCTGAAGTGCACTTTTGACTCGACAGTCAAGTTTATCTACAATCAAATTTATTTTATTGTTATTGTCTTATATTTCTTTACAACTGTTTGTTTTTATTTCACCTAAAATTGGTAAATAAGTAATACTGTAGCAAGCATTAAAATGATATTCTTTGTTACAAACCATATCAAAAAAATCAGCTACCTAAGAAGTTATTAAATTAATTGTATCAGTAATTAAAAAACTCGAAAACTAAACAGATTCTAGAGCTACTATTTTTCTTTAGAAATTTAACCCTTAAGTAAAGGGGGTGTAGGTAATTTTTTGAACCAATCAATCATTTTCCCCACGCAAACAGGAGCCTATTTTGTTTTCTACCCAACCGTATAAAGTGGAAAAACTACAAAACGAAAATTATTTATAGACTAGATTGTTTGGAGTGCAATTAAAGCAAACTACAACTAAATAATAGCAAAATGATTGCAAAAATAGCAACAATTGCACCCTCAAGCAAAGGCATTAATACTAAATTGCTTGCTAATGTAGCCGCGAATCTATAGGTACGTAGTGAATGTTTAAATGGACACATAAATTGACATGTTTTAGGTGGGTATATTTAAGAGGCTACGTGACAGAAAACTTGAGTAATAATAAGGAAAACAAATTTATTGAAATACATGAAATTAATTAATAGTTTATAACACATCATGGTTTTCTCAAGGCTTAAATAAAGTACCTACTATCACGGCTATGCTTTAGAAAAGATGTAATCTAATTGCACTTACAACTTTGAAGATTTGTTTGCCGAAACTTTAAAAAACAGTGAAATTTTGGATTTTTTTATCGGACGAAAGATTAGAACACATTTATTAAATTTTAGTCGTATCTGCTCTGCGGAACATTTGCAAAAAAAAATATAAGTTATTTTGTGCACAAGTAGTATAAAACGCAGGCATATTTATTCTTATGTCTAAGCCAAACATTTCGTAACAAGTGAATAAATCAATAATACAGGTGAATGATTACCATAGTGTTATCAACAGATATCAAAATAGGTGCGTGTCTTTATCGCTGTATTGTACCCTTTATCAAATGCCTAAGTTTTATCGCAACGAGCCAAGCGCGATCGATACTATGACAGAGCTGGGTTCTAATCCAATGATAAAACTTTCACAGAAGATGTATTTCTGTTGCCGCTATAACAACAAATTTAAAAAACTGAATAAAATAAATATTTAAGGGGGCTCCCATTCAACAAACGTGATTGTTTTGCTTGTTTTTGCTCGATATTAATAACGGCAACACGCTTGAAATATATACAGAATATTTAGTGATATACCTATTTACTTAAAAAAAAAATAATAAAATGAAAATAAAACAAATATTTAAGGGGGGCTCCTATATAACAAACGTAATTTTTTTGCCGTTTTTATAGATAATGGTACGGAACCTTTCGTGCGCGAGTCCGACTCGCACTTGGCCGATTTTTTTTTATTCATGGTGGATGTCCTTACAAATTATAAAAGTAAGAATAGTAAGTAAAAAGTAATAATAATAAGTAAAAAGAAAAAATAATAAGTAAAAACAAGTATATATAAGTAAATATGTATGTAGGTTTTTGGTCTATTATTATAACGAAAAAAAAAATATAAAAAACGGTGAAGTTCTAGTCGGGCTTGTGCATTTTGTGGCAGGTTGTTCGTAACCCATAGTGCGCGAGTCCGACTTACACTTGGCCGGTATTTCAAAAACTTCAGTCAAAATTATAATTATCTAATAAGATCGTATGATACCTTTTGGCTGCGTTTTGAAGGTCCTTAATTTCTTTAATTCTTAACATAGGTTTTAGTATGTAGTTACTTACAACTGCAATAAGTTTTCCTCGAACTGTGATTCCCACCATGGGTGCAAATCTCACTTCAACTCCTGGCTCGATGACCAGTTCAGCCTCTCGCTCCACCATGAGATCATCTCTTAGCAGGTAAGGACTACCGTCAGCTTTCCACGTAGAACGACCATTCGCAACCACACCTCCTGGGAGCTCATGCAAATCTAAGGTTTTGTTTAGGAGATATGGGTCCGTTTCTTGTCCACTACATCCATACAAACTGCACAAAACACACACTAACACGGTCCTCCACTTATATTTCGTATCGCTGAACTGACTATGTCTCTTTTGAACCCCCATTTCTTTGGAACACTTGATCATATACATTAGCTGAACGTAAAAACATACATTTCACTTAGTCGACCGTGTCTCACCTGTACATGTGCACCTTGATACCTATTGAACTATCACACCAAAACGTTTACGTTTAAAACATACTACATTAAACAATATAGAGTTAAAAAAATGTTCTTTAAAAAATCCGTGTTTAACATTTTAAAGGCGAGGCTGATGCTAAACTAACAGAACTACATAGTAGGAAAAACAAACGAAAACGCGCGCTGTAATGCGCGACCGTTGAACAAAGCCGTTTGGCCGGTTTCGTTATGTGTACCTTTCCTCCCTCCTTCCCTCTTTGCTTACCTCACAATTCGAAGCCTCCTCCTTTCCCTCTTGAACGTATCGCACTCACACATTCAACAATTGATATCAATTCAAATGCACACAACAGTTATAATATTCTTTTCATTCGTTCCGTTATCATTCATTCAATTTTGTTTCTGCCGCCCTTTTACGTATGACGTCCTATCCGTTCTGTAAACTGGCGGGATCTTTTTGTCTGCACTAGTGATGGAATTCTATCGATTCGATAATCGAACACAAAAAATGTTCACCAGAATTTCTTATTATTTTGATAAAATAAATTGAATAATGAATCTTATTTTATTTAATAGCTATAGTACTAATGTAATAAGTTTCACGATGTAATAATATACAGTGGTTAAACTCATGTACTTGAACAGAGCAAGGATGATTTCAGGTGCCCCGACTGTATAGATATTGCGGGTAATTACGTACCTACTTATAAACATTATTTCTAGGGTCATATATCCGTAGCACGAGATACCTAAGCATATTAGTTTAATTTTAATTTGTTTTTAGTCTTGGTGAAAATATAATAGTAGGTCCTTAAATTACTTCAGCAGCTAACTTCCTACCTGTTTTAATTTAATATTTCTTTGTTTCTTCTCTATTTACCTACCCAAACATTCATTCGATTGCTAAGAATCTTTGGTCCACACTGTGGCAGCCGGCGCCAGAAAAGTTTCTCGATTAGTAAAAAAATTTGAAAATAGGTGATGCGTGCAGTGTCAGTTTTAGCAAATGAGTGTATTTGAATGTAAAATTTGCAAATATAAACAAGATATAGAAGTACTTCATTCTCAAAACTATTATCTTTCAATAGGTAGCATTTTATTCTGCCGAACATTGACTGAACGCGAGCGTGTGGTGGAAATAGTGCCCAAACAGACACAAAGTGTCTATTTTTCTATAAAGTCTATTTTTAATATATTAAATCGCGCTTCACGAACACACCGATCGTGATGCGCCTAGCTGTTACAGTCGCGGCAACATCCACCTGTATCGGCCACATTGGACGGTGCATGTAGACAGTTTAGTTGCTCAATACTGGCGGGTGAGATAAACTATTTTTAATCCAGACGCCTCAAAAATCAAAATAAATACGGAGGAATTTATATCACACTCTTTTGCCCACTTTATTCAAATGTAAACTAAGGTACTTATAGACATTCTTGTATATTTATAAAAATTGTCAGGATGCAACCTTAAATCAGCATAAATCGTGTTGAATTATTTATATGTATTATGTATTTCAGATTTCACATAACTCATTTTCCTTTGAATTTTTCAATAATAAAATGTCTTCTTTATCCATTATATAAAATGTTTTATCACATCTGATCCGCCAGTATCTCGAGCGCTGACAGTGTGTTAATGCAAATACGTGCCACTCGCGCTCACTACTCGCAAGGTGCTTTGATCTTACCGACACAATTTGGACACAACACAACACAAGAGAACATGCGCTGTCGATAAAAAGTTGTAAGCCAAACCGAGTAGCTACTATTCAAGGTCGCACTACTTGTCAGCAATCGCCTTTAGGCTACATGGTCAGTGTGATCTGCGGACAAAGATGTATAATATTTATTTTGAAACTTTTAAAAACGAAAATTTTGTGACTCTGTATCAGAAACATAGTTATCTAGCTTTAAAACCACTAGTTATTATAATTTGAAAAAAAATTACTATTATCTCTTTGATTAAAAACGGTTATAAACCTCAATCGATCCACAATATTTTCAGATTTAAACAATAATTTTTATTCTACGGAACCCTACTAACGAATGAAATGCGTATAAAACACGTAACTTGGCCAGCTTGTTTTTTAAAATTATAGACCTCGTAATAAAAATTCAGTCAGTCATTAACGGATATCAATGAAAATCAAATTCAAACAGTTTTTGGATTCTTTTACTAAAGCCAACAATTACTAAAGCCCGTTACACACGTAGCTTACCTATATATATGTAAAAATACATCCATTCAAAACTGAAATATATTTATAGCTGCGGGTGTGGTAAATTTAAATTTTCCATAATAAAAATATCGTTATATTACTTGCTTAAGTTTATATTCGTAAATTACCTTTTAGTTCACAACCTTGTCTATGTTTTCCTATAAATTTCTTACTTAAGTTGTATGCACGTATGCGGATTAATTTGGATAAATATTTTGCACTACTGTAATTAGATACTAATTATGTACGACAAAATAATACATCTATGATTTTACCCACAAACTTGCGTGACAACCCTTGCGTTAATAAGCCGCATCGCTCAAATACCTACACGACGATGGCGAGTCGGAAAATATAGGAAGATTTACTACTGTATATTATTATGCTGTGATATTATTTAGAACTGATTAGAAAAATAATTAAAAGCCCGAAACACGATTAGAATAATTTTGTTCAATGGTCAATTGTTCATGACATTAACTTCGGCTTTAGAACAAACATTATGAACTGTTTATATACCATAACGATAAACCATATATACTAATAAAAAGTACATAAAGATTGACAATTTTGTTCCTGTATATTTATATAATTAAGATACATTGCTGTGAGTACGTACCCAATAAAACTATTAACAATTTTATTTAAATAACTATTTGATTGAGGTTTTGTATTTGATGAGGTGTTGCAATTCAATAAACATCTGCAAAAAACATGTAAGCTTGCTACGGCATAATTTTGAGTTATTTCATTAAAAACACATATTGACGATTTAGTGTGATAAACTTACATTCAAGTTTGCTTTTCCTTGATACCATTACTCCTGCGCTAAGTTGTTTTTAGGGTTCTGTACCTAAAAATGTAAAAAGAAACTCTCATAGGATAACTTTGTTGTCCGTCGGTTAATCTGCCAATCTGTCAAGATCCTTTATTTCAGAAACGCGTGAAGGTATCAAGTTAAATTAATATCAAATACTAAGGTCAACGGTCCCTTAAAGCTGTAAAAAATCAAACTTATACGTCAACTCAATAAAAAATATGGCTGTATGTTGTGACATAAAAAAATGAATACTAGTGGGGTACTTCGTGTCGACCTAAAATCAAGAAATTTGGCAAGAAGCAAGATCACAAAAATAGGAAAAATCCACAAACTGATAACTAAGGCATAAACCTGTAAGATTTGATTTCATGATGGTTGAACTATCTCCATATAATAAGTTTGTACGGAACCAGACCAGTTTTTTAATTATATGATACATGATAAATAAGGCAATCCTCTAGGTTGCAGAATGAACATGAAAACGAAAACGTGAATCTAAGATTTTCTGTTCTTCTATTTTTTACCTTTCTTAATTA
The DNA here is from genome assembly GCA_946406115.1 of Apoda limacodes. Lineage (NCBI taxonomy): Eukaryota > Metazoa > Arthropoda > Insecta > Lepidoptera > Limacodidae > Apoda > Apoda limacodes. The sequence continues at coordinate 25,672,113 of OX291551.1, read as the reverse complement.
AAGGTGAATACAGCAGTATAATACATTTATTGTGGGATTGATTTTTACGGTTCAGCACAATACAATAAAATGATGTTGTGAAACAACTCTTCCAAATGCACTATGTGTCAACACTAGGGACAGACATATAATACCAAGGTCCATAGACTTTTGCTTGTTCTCCTTCAACTGCGATAGAACAAATTTTTTTTTTATTTTTGTTGTATTTAATACATTATTTTCTAACATTTCATTTTTGTTTCTTCGTTTTCCAATGTGAGAAATAATGTAGTAAATGGTTGTATAAATCGCTAAATTGTGTATTTTCTATTATTTAGGCAGAGAACATCACTATAACAAAATTACTGGTGTTGCCGGCAAAATATTTCTTACCATTCCTGAGATCAAAATAATGAAATTGACTAAAATAACGTTCACAAAGACAGAAAGACATTAACATATTTAGTAAAAAAAAATTGAAGAATAATTTGATGTCAATTCGATATAAAATGCAAGGCTGTTGACACCATTCTGAAAGAGTCCCTTCGCTTTTTTAAAAAATAAGCTGGCAGTACTGAACATCATTCGTTCACCCTTCCTTCAAATTTTCATCGATTTGTTTCTTGGTTGCTTGGGTTCTTTGTTCACTAAGATAAAATTGTAAAAAAGATATATTATATAAAATAGTTATACCAGACATCATAGAAATCACGTAAGTGCATGTACAAAATAAATTCTTAAGTGTACGAGTTGTAAATTGAAATGTTTGTTGGCGTGGCGTTCCATCGTCACCGTTGATTGACGACATTTTGTTTTCTAGTGCCTTGCCCTGTCGGTACTCAGATAATGTGATTAATCGTTATTTATCGCAGTGTTTGTTTTAACTAGTAAAGTATATTTCTAAGTAGGTGTTCGTCCTCACAAGATATGTTCGCTTTAAACTGTTAATTACGACGCAATTTTATAATACCGGTTTCTCTTTTAGAATACAAACATGAGTTCATCCGGAGGCATCCGCGTGTACGTCGGCGGTCTCGTCGAAGGCATCAAGAAAGAGGATCTGGAACGCGAATTTGACAAATATGGAAAACTAAACTCCGTTTGGGTTGCACTTAATCCCCCTGGTTTTGCATTTATTGAATTTGAGAACTTGCAGGAGGCTGAGGATGCGTGTAGTGCTATGAATGGGTTTGAAATGCTAGGTGCAACATTAAAAGTAGAGCTGTCCAGAAAACGTGATGGACCACGAAGGGGTGGTGGTAATTTCCGAGGTGGTAGAGGAGGCGGCGGTGGTAGAGGAGGAGGACGCTCCTTTGGTGGCGACAGGTCTTTTAACTCCTATGGAGGTGGTGGTGGCGGAAGGCCCTACAACCGTAACGGAGGAGGCGGCGGCGGCTATGGATCAGGGAGCAGAGGGGGTGGCTTCAGATCAAGATCACCTGTGTCTCGATATTAATTATAGGTTAGGATTTAGTTAGGTATTACTTAGTGTTATCGTAATCTGAAGCCTTCTAGCATTAAATAAATTCAATATCTAGTAAATCTGGGGATTGAATGCTAGAAAGGGTCAATGTATGACATAGAAATTTGAGGTAACTATTGTTTATAAATTTATATATTTTTTATTTGAGGCTGCATTTCATTTCACTAACAATTTTTTTGGTAGTTATAATTATTTAACAAGACAGTTCAATAATAATTAATAAATACATTACAGCTTGTGAGATTTGAAATGCAGTCTAATTTACCTTTAGATAGTAGTAGTTTTAGTCCAACTTTTATGTTATTTTATGTCACATAATATTTGTTGTATGAAGCTGCAACTTTTTATTTGTATGAAACCATAGCTTATAATAATTTTGACAGTTCAAAACTTTTTGATGAAACCTAATTTGATTAAAAACTTTTGGACTTTGCATATGAGTATAAATTTCTTTGCATGTACTCTTCTGACCATCACAATATATAAGGCCTATGATAAGCAGGAACATCAGGCTGAGATAATAATGATGTACTTACTGAAGGAAATCATATTCAGATTTTTGCTACACAGACCTGACTACAGTAAATTCCAGAATTATAAACATCTCAAAATGCAGTCCACAAATTGGGGTCAGGTTGTTGTCAGGCACATGTAGACTGCAATTTTGAGTAATGATTTGTCATCTCTCTAGCCTTATTACCTTAAAGAATTTCTGTAAGACCTGTATCACATATGAATATGCACGGAGAACAGAGTAGGCACTGCCCATTTTAGTTTTTAACAATAATAAGATAGTAGATAAACTGCATGGGATTTCTGATTGAATCATGCTAATATTTTGTTAAGTTGAAAGTTATTGCACATATTTTCATGGACTAAGCAAAAATGTATTTCTTGTTTCAGTTCCTTGAGTTCAATCTTGGATCATCTTACCCGTCAAGACATCTACAAGAACAATCTTCAGTGAACATTTAACCTAAGCACCCTAATGTATAAGACTCAATGTATAATAATAAATAAATTACTTTAATTTTCAAATACTTTATTACTTTTATACATAATAACTTAATTTTATCTTATAGCTATTTTATAATTTTTCTTTTTTATGAAGGGCTGCTGAGACAAGCCATGAGTAGCTCCATTTTGTTCAAAAAGTTTTTTCCTTCCATTTTGTCAAGCTTGATCTCTTTAAATGCTCCCCCAAGGTTTTCCCATTTTTTGTCTTGAACTAGTTCACTGGAAAAGAAGTCTTTTCTTGGAGATTGGGCGATGAATACTTGGATTCCCACTGATGGTTCACAACGTATGGCAATCATTCGGTCTCCTGAAATTTTAATGTAAGTATAAGTATTCAGTAGGTTACCATATTTCAATGAAGTGACTCTCAAAAATAGTATGTACAAAATTGTTTTTTTTAAAAAAAGGCCCCTGTGGTACTATTGGGCATTTTTAAGATTTTTTTTTAAATTACCAGTGGTACTACCAACAAATTATTTAATTTTCTTTTCATTTTAAAAGATTTTATATAACTAAGCTAATACACTATAATACAATTTAATTATAGTATGTATATAGTCTTAGTATAATACTTATACACTTAAACAGACCCTGTTAGTGGTTTCTTTACAAAAGTTTTAAACCTGGTGAAGATTTTCATTTCAGATGACAGACGTCAAACTAGAAATGGCTATATCTCCATAACTATTGATTCTATTAAACATGAAGAAACTAGTAGTTTCTTCACAAAAGTTTAAGATCTGCGATCAATAGTTACGGAGATAGAGCCATTTCTAGTTTGACAGCTGTCATCTGAAATGATGAACTTCTGTAACGAAATTAATAGCCTACGACCAATAGTTACTGAGATATGGCCTTACATATTTTGACTACTGAAGTAGAAAGTTATAAAAAAAAATGTTTTAAAGAGAAAATTAAATAATTTGTTGGTAGTACAGGTAAGAAGCGAAAAAATAGTTATTGCTCTTTTTCCTGTAGGCTTTTGTTGAAACCTAGGGCCATCTAGGTACAAAAAAAAAAACTAATTTATTAGGTCCGGAGAAGGAATGAAAAATGAGTTGGCTACTTTATTATTTACATATATTTAGTGCATTGCAAAACTATAAAGGTGACAATTCTATAAAAAGTAAAGTAGTAATTACTGTATGTATGATTTAATATGAGTAAAAACCTTATAAATTAGGACATAATATCGTCACTCTAGTTCTATGAAAACTATCCTAAATCATTATTTTTTGTTTGTTTTTTTGCATCAATCAACACAAAATCGATTTTTAATTTCAATTCTATACTATCCTAACTGCAAATGAAAGAATATTTTGAAGCCTACATATTCAAAAATTCTTGATTATCCTTATGTCAAAAATTACAAACATTTGGAGACATACTATATTATATTAATAAAACACTCCTTGATATTTACTGATCTGTGTTAGTATAGTTTAGAATTAAGGCGACAGATATAAAACTTGCCCTCCAGCTAAGGTTTAATGCATTTACTCATTTTGTATAATTATACTAGATGTCGGTAGTTTCTATGCAAAATTCCTTTCTTTACGGCCATACCATGACTATAATTTATGCTAATTCTGGGTTACATTATTTGGCCTTAGTGTCCGTTGATACGATATTTCCGCATAAATCTGATTTGTCATTACCATTAAGATGATTATAACGAAAATTAGTTTATATCTCTTTTTACTTAACGATATTTAATAAGTTTACCATTTGGAGAAGCAAGCAGGCATGAAGATGCGTTTCCAAGTGGTTCAACGGGACCTGACCCCAGGTGCGAACTACTGGCCAGCAGCTGCCAGCCCATGCACCTTCCTACCGCCTGGACTGCCGTCATTTGATGCTGGTATATCTAGAAAAATAGCAATGGATGATTTATCGTCGGCGTAGTTTTTGTTCCCATACAAATTGACCTTAGTGATGACTTACACAGAATCGTGGTCTCCAACTGTTAGAAGCTCAGTCGTGTAGTGAGCCATGGAGAGCTACTCTGGGTGATTGCAAAATACAATTCGCCCAAGAACTGAAGTCATTAAGAGCTTAAATAGTTAGTAAGCTGAAGTGGCAATGGGCAGACTGGACACATATGAATTGAACCTTCAACCGATGGGGAAAAAAGGTTTATAGAGGTCATCACGGATTGTCATACGTAGCAAGGTAAGCGCAGCCCTTTTTTCATCGTGATGCGTCATGGGTAAAAGAAACGCAAATTAATAAGAGAAACTGAAGAAAAAAGCGAATTTCGTATACATTTTGCTGCGTCCCGACAGTATTGTTGCCAGTATAACTTAAATGACGCAGTTACACCTTCGCGTGTATAGTGAGGCGATTATGGCGAGCGAGACACAAGCAGCACTAAGGATGGGCAAATTTCATGAAATCCAGTAGGGTTGTGTTAACGCACTCTCGCAATTCTCGACACTCGCGTCGTTGAGCAAAAATGGTATGACCATCTTTTATTTTATAGATATTTATACTCTCGCTAATTTCATCAGTCGCGGTATCAAGACCAAGATACAATGTGTTTAGTTTATAGAATAGAATAAAGAGAAGAATATACGTGAGTGTGTAAATGGTCAATTCTGTCGGCAAACGCAACGACAAAATATTCGTTTATAGAAATGGATAGCTGATATTTCGATAATGTCGAACACTTGACTGATCACCATGACAGTTGGCACACTCAAAGGAGCATTTATATGGGCAATGTTTGTAAGAGACTAATGACTAATACGTAATGTCATGAGATGACCAGGAGAACGTTATGTCAATTATGGCTGAGATGGCAATGAGGCTGTCTAATATTTAGGGGGGATGGATTTGAATGCGCGCACAGAGCTTGTGTTTATTAGAAAGGGTACCCACCATAATTGCATTTTGAACTCCATTTAAAAAAATACCACTGTTTATCATCATATCAGTTTATTTTCATCTACTACTGCTGGATATAGGCTTTGCCTATAGCGCGCATCTTCTCACAGTCCTCTGCACTACCATTCAGTTACTACCGGCCACCATTAAGTCATCGGTCCATCGAGCAGGATGGTGTCCCACGCTTCGCTTTCCGATGCGCGGTCTCCACTCTAGGACACTTCTGCTACAACGGATGTTAGTCCTACGACAGACTTGGCGTTACTGCCACTTCAACTTGCTGATTGTACTGAGACTTAATTCTACCGTTTTGCGACATATGGTCCCACAACCTCTATCGCTACTTCTGTGAGCTATATTGGTATTGTTGCTTCTTTACCGTTTATTGATGTTATACCTGACAGTATATGAGATCCCTGAGTTCCTGCAGCTCGTAAGAGAGATGTCGCACCTTGCCGTCGCGGCAGATGCATTTCAGCGTCTTCTCGCCGACGTGGACCACCAGCGAGGTGCGGCACACTGCGTCGTATCTGCAGAAATTAATGGCCTATATTATATGAATACCTTCTTAATTAGTAAATATATAATGTTGCCATCTCTGGGCGGGTGGCCCCGGATACCAGCTTGGCCCTTTTGACTTGGTTTAACAACTAGCTGTGAGAATCGTCGACGAAACGCGCAAGCCGTATCAAACCCTTATGTTTGAAGAGATTGCCTCCCTGTGTGTGTTAGACCGCTTGTATAATAGGACGTGTTCTAAGGAATTGTTCGTAATGATACCCACGGCTCCTTTCTACCATCGCACCGCTCGCCATCAGCAGGGAATTCATCCTCACACCTTGGAACTTAAATGACACGTACAGTGCGGTTTTAGAGAAACTTCCTCCCGCCAACGCTAAGCTTGTGGAATGAGCTCCCTGCCAAGGTTTTCTCTAAGGACTACAGTATGGGGTTCTTGAAGAATGAAGTTATTAGATTTTTGAATGTTCGACAAAGCGCGATTGATGCCCCAGGTATTGCAAGCGTCCATCCATAGGCTGTGGTAATAGGTTTCCATCAGGCGGACCGCAAGCTTGTTTGCCACCTAAGTGGTATAAAAATGTTATTAAAACTTAATTGAAATCAGGCAACAATACTAATTTACCTTTACATGCTTTTTATGTATGAATTAGGTCCTTGCCATACCTAAAACAGTACTTTGAACAGTAAGGAGTAGTAAGACAGGTCGGAAATACATCGGTAGGTGTACTTATTTATAAGTAACTTATAATTTTACATACGGCGCTTCCGGCTGCGCTCCCGTTTGTATGATCGTGTTCGTCGGGAGTCTGATAATTATATAAAAAGTCGGGAGAATCTCCACAAATCCTGACCATCTGGCAACCTTAGCTAGCCACACTTACAGTGCTCATAACCTCGAGGATTTTGCCTATATAGTACATTTTGCCATATGAAAAATGAATTTTCTACTAAATCTGCCCTTCCCTAGCTCAAAAGATAAAAGAGTTTTCTCGAGTACTTAATATATTACGAATATTTCTTTTTCTAACCGCCCTGATCTTCACTGCCTTTTCCCGCATATCACAGTCTATGTATACATACCCATGAGCCATTATATTGATCTTAACGCAGGACTGCGTAGGACTGTTCAGAGCATTCCAATGGGATACGATTAGCGGATCTTTGACCTGAAAACAAAAACCAATATTTATACCAAAGCCTATAAAATTACTATTTATTTCGTAATCCAGTCGACTAAAAAAATAGGTATACTTATGTCACAGTTTTATCAATAATTGCTTATATTTGTAATAAAATGACCGACATAATTTGAACAAAAAAAAAAAACAACTTTGGAATGGAACAAATGAACAAAAACAATGGAAACCTCGGCGAGCGAGTCAATTTAACACTTGGCGATTTCTTTAATAGTTTAAAATATCAATTTAAGTACAATAATTGCACATAATGTTTATTTTTTGTATGTTCTATAATAACAATGAGTCAGTTGGTAATTTCCACCTGCCCCCTCCACTAACCCGGATAGCTCACCTCTTTAGCGATAGTATCGAGGACGTACTCGGAGCGACGACGCATGAAGAAGTGCTGCGCTTGCTGGATGATCTGCTCCAACAAGGACTGTTCCTTACTCATGTCCAGCAAATCGTACCGGTCAGCTGCCATGGGACCTGGGATCAGTGTTTCGAATTAAATATCATTGCTTTGAGGTTATTAGTAACTTAACTCTGTTAGCAATCGTCTGCAGTACAGGTTTTTTTATGTAAGTGCGCGTCAAAAATAACGTTCACTCAACTGTTATGAGACTATTTTAAAATGAGCAATGTACTGTTATTTCTTGGTTGGTACTGCTTGGAAGAAGTCTGGAAAAGGGTGATTAGTGTTTGGAAGAAGTGCTAAAGGTGCCTATATTGTCTAATATTACCACCTATGACCCTTTTCCTAACAGGCCCGAAGTGAAGTCAGAGAGAGGTGATGTGTGCGTATATACCAACCGCAGTGCTGATACGGTTAGAAGCGTTAAATTTTTTACCTGCCAGGCATCGTCGCTTGGAAGGTCCGAGTGGGCCAGTAGCGGGGTGCGGGAAGGGGTGATGTGTGTTGGCGTGATGTACCGCACGCAGTAACTGGTGTAGGGAATGTTCTAGAACGTGGTCGTGTTCAGACTTGCCTGAAGCGCCTTCCGGCTGCAACAACAATTCTGTCTAAGACATATTAAATACAAGAATATCAGTTAAAGTGCTAACTTTTTGTTTTTCGTATATAATACTTAGATTATGATGGATATTTTAAATAGCTACAAGTAGCTATAAAAACTTACCTTAACTTGATCAGGATTGAGGTTATTGTTGTTATTTTGGCCATTGTTGTGACAAAGTCCTATCAACAGCTGGATTCCTGGTAATACCTAAAAGATAAAAGCATAAAATTGTGTGAAAATCGGGATCATTCTCACTAGATCCATTGTCCAGATCCATAATGGATCTAGTGATATTATCTAATGTATCTCAAAAGATCCATTTTTAAAAGTGTGTATCTACTGAGAAGTATTTGTATCGCTGGATCCGTTAACCAGAACCAGATTTGAAAGAGTGGGTCTACTAAGGAATTTCTTTCTCACAAGATTCAGTTGTGGATCTGATAAAAAAATTTGGTGTCGGCTAGGCTTGTTGTCCACTAGGCTGGGGAGATAACGGAACTTGCTTTCTAATACTATTTCAGGTACTCGTATTTCCCCTGTCATATTCTTATTTTTACCAACTTTAAAAAAGGAGGAAGTTCGCGAATGGTCTGTAGGTACCCATATAAGAGATATTATTAATTCAAAACTAAAAATAAATAATGAATTTAATATGGAGATAGTTTAAACCGCAAAAGACAAGAAAAATAATAATAATATACTTTTTTGCGCATATAGAATACAAGACAATTAAACAATAAAAGTAATAACAAATTGGCGGTCTTATCGCTACTGAGCGATCTCTTCCAGATAACCTTTGGGTAGAGGAGACTTTATAAAATTATTGAGTAGAATGTGCTGACTGAAACTTAACAATATAAGAAAAATAATAATATATACATTTATAGCAATAGCTAAATTTATACACATATGAATAATAAATAATACTAATACGTACAAAAAATAAATATACATATATCAAATACTTAACAAAAAAAAAAAAAAAACACAAACTACATACATCTTAAATAATATAGATGAATAAACAGTGTTGATGAGACAGCTTAAATTTTTAAGTAATTTGTGATTACGAGATTTTTAAATATTCTTAAAGTTTGTGCTTTTTTGACATCAAAGGGTAAACTATTCCATAGCCTTATGGCTGTGACAGTGAATGAGTCATTATATGCTTGCGAATAATGTGTTGGGGTTTTCAGCATCATGTTTGTAGTGGCGCGATACTGTTTTTCTTAATATATTTTTTATTTTATTTTATGTATTAAAAAAAATTAAACTATTGATCTTACACATGTAGTTATTTTCCAAAAGTTATAGATCTCATCAAGATCTTTGTTTCAAATGACAGCTGTCAAACTAGAAAGGTCTATATCTCCGTAACTATTAATCGTAGACTAGTAGTTCCCCTAGTAGAAATGATAGATCTTATCAAGATATTTATTTAAAACGACAGCTGTCAAATTAGAAAGGTCTATATCTCTGTAACTATTGACCGTAGACTAGAAGTTTCCCTAGTAGAAATGATAGATCTCATCAAGATCTTTATTTCAAATGACAGCTGTCAAACTAGATAGGTATATATCTCGGTAACTATTGATCGTAGACTAGTAATTTCTCCACAGCAATGATAGTTCTCATCAAGATCTTAATTTCGGATGACAGTTATCATCTAAAACCTTTCTATTTTTGACGTGTCATTTCTGAGAAACTACTAGTCTACGATAAATTTTAGGTACCCGAGTAAGTTTTAAGTTACCGAGATATATTTCTTTATAGTTTGACAGCTGTCATTCTGAAATAAAGCTCGTATGAGACGTATCATTTCTGTCAAGAAACAACTAGTATACGATCAATAGTTACAGATATTTAGTCCTTTCTAGTTTGACAAACAAACCCTAGGGCAGGGATGGCGAACCTTTATTGATGAATATGCCTTTTTTATAAAAAAAATACCACTGTACCTATGACGTGCCGTCAAAAAATCTTGGTTACTTAATAATAATGGAGAAAAATTAAACGAATTGCTATTAACTTAAAGCTATTTAGATATTTACAGCTCGAAATGTTTACAGCAATCAAAATGTTTAGTAATTTATATTTATTCAAATTAAAATTTTCGTTAATTATTAAGTATAATTTTCGTTAATAATAAGGTATCATTTTCTATAATTACATTTTCTTTCAAACCTAATTTGTTTTTAAATTATAATTGTAATAACATTCTATCTAGTGAGATAATATATTATAATTACATCTAATTTATATTAAAATTATTTTTAAAATAGATCTATTGGCAATGAAAATTCTCAGCAGATCCAGTTTATTAGAAAACTGATCTACTGAGAAAAACATATTTCACTAGATCCATGATGGATCTAGACAATGGATCTACTGAGAATGATCGGAAAATCGCAACTCCAACAAATATATAAATTAAGAGAGGTAGGGCACTGCAAGTATTCGCTCGAATAAGCTGCCCGAACAAATAAAGCGGGGCATAGCGAGTACTTGCTCGAATGAGCGGACCGAACTGGGGAAGTACCTCCACCTTACAGAAAACCGCGGCCACAATAACACTAACATTGAGTAGTGTTGTGTTCCTGGCGGTGAGTAAGGTTACCAGAGCTCTCTCTTTGAGGATTCGCTGCGCGGACAGCGGAGGACCGACGGTGCTTGTTGCTGTCATTGCTCGGCGTAGACGCGGCGTGCTGGTTCGGCGGTCAGGGAGACCTGATGAAACGGCTGACCGCTGGCCGCCCGCAGGTTGAACGGGTTCCCGAACCCAGGGATCACTTAATCTCCGCCCTGGGAGGCTGATCCGCCAACCTGTGTAAAGTCTCTGAAGTAGTAGTCGTGCCGGAGAAGGAGACCGGAGTGGACCCGGCTACTACAACAGAGGGGGATCAGGGGCCCTTCCGCCCGCCGTGCCAGCAACCGTATCATCTGTGTTGAGCTTCGGCAGTCTTAGTACCGCAACTTTTTGTCTTCTAAGCTGTCTGTGCAGTGAATCCTCATCCGTAGTCTAAGTTACTTCAAAAAAAAATGGCCAGGAACAGAAAAAAGAAAAGAGTTTTGACAGCGGTTACTCCATCCACATATAATGTGGATTTTTGCAACATAAGGGGTATTCACGCAAATCTTAACGCAGTCCATCACCATCTCGAGACTGCGCAGCCAACCATTCTTTTTCTAACGGAGACGCAGATATCCTGCCCGGCCGACACATCATACCTTCGTTATCCCGGCTACAAACTCGAGCACAATTTTTTGAGTCGTGCCGGTGTATGTATGTTCGTCCGGGAGGATATCTGCTGTCGCCGACTTCATAGCCTTGAAGACAGGGACCTGTCGATATTGTGGGTGCGCGTAGATCATGGGGGCCACACTCGTATCTATGCGTGCCTATACAGGTCTCATAGCGGTGACACGGACGTAACTCGACTCTTCACGCACCTGAGTTTGACGACTGACAAAGTTCTAGAGCAATATCCTACAGCAGAAGTAGTTATTTTGGGAGACTTTAACGCCCACCATCGTGAGTGGCTCAGTTCTCGAACCAATAACTATGCAGGGATATTTGCTCATGAATTTGCTCTGACCTATGGATTCTCTCAGCTGGTACTTTCTCCAACGAGAATACCAGATATAGAGGACCATACAAGCTCCTTACTGGACCTTCTGCTGACTACACGTCCGGATGGATACTCCGTCTCAGTGGATGCGCCTCTTGGCTCCTCGGACCACTGTCTCATCCGGACTCGATTGTCATGCACACAACCCGATCCTTCTGGGCCAACTAATTGGCGTCGTGTGTGGCATTATAAGTCGGCAGACTGGGATGGATTGCGAGAATTTTATGCATCGTACCCATGGAGGCAGATCTGCTATAGCTCAGAAGATCCTGACGTCTGCGCAGCCGCAGTCACTGAGACAATCCTCGCTGGTATGGAATGTTTCATTCCTAACCTGCGAGTAGCTGCCGGCGTCAAAAAACGACCGTGGTTTAATAGGCCTTGCAGAGAAGCTAAAATTCTTAAGCAAACTGCGTATGAGGCTTGGACCACGGCTCGTAATAATAGGGATCCGAATATTTCTGAGTTAAAACGCAAATTAAATGCTGCCTCGAGGTTCAGTAAGAAAGCAACTGCCAGAGCAAAATTCCAATTCATCGGCAAAATAGGTGGGCGACTTGCGAGCTATCCTTCTGGGAGTCGTGCTTTCTGGTCGCTTGCTAAAGCTGCCGAGGGGAACTTCTGCCAGTCGTCATTACCACCACTGCGAAAGACCGATGGTGACTTGGCCCACAGTGCAAAAGAGAAAGCCGATCTATTGGGCAGTCTCTTTGCCTCTAACTCGAATGTGAACGACGAAGGCGCTGTACCACCTACTTTACCGTGGTGCGGTAAGACCATGCCGGAAATCACTATAACACAGCGCGAGGTCCGGCGGGCGTTGCTTTCCCTAGACGTTCATAAGTCGAGTGGGCCAGACGGCATACCAGCAGTGGTGCTTAAGCAGTGTGCTCCTGAGTTATGTCCTGTACTCACGCGCCTCTTCACGCTTTCCTACCACACTAGGCAATTTCCGTCTTCATGGAAGACTGCAAATGTGCACCCGGTGCCCAAAAAGGGCGATAGATCAGATCCATCGAATTACAGGCCTATCGCTATAACCTCTCTCCTCTCCAAGGTGATGGAGCGTGTGATCAACACACAGCTTTAGAGATACCTAGAAAAATACGACCTGATCAGTGACCGTCAATATGGCTTTCGCCACGGTCGCTCAACTGGTGACCTTCTAGTGTATCTCACACACCGATGGGCACTAGCCATTGAGAGTCAGGGGGAGGCATTGGCATGTAGCCTAGACATAGCGAAGGCGTTCGATCGGGTCTGGCACCGGGGTCTTCTATCGAAGTTTCCTTCTTACGGAGTGCCCGAGGGTTTGTGCAAATGGGTGGCTAGCTTTTTGTCCGGCAGAAGCATACGAGCCGTAGTTGACGGTAGTTGCTCTGATAGCATGGACATAAATGCTGGTGTCCCGCAAGGCTCTGTGCTGTCTCCTACGCTGTTTCTACTGCACATCAATGATATGTTGGACATCAACAACATACATTGCTATGCAGATGACAGTACTGGAGACGCTTATTACACGGGCCGTGCAAGCATCCCACGTTCCGTTGTGGAGGAAAAGTTTGAAGAACTTGTGTCTCAAATCGAGATCGGTCTGTCCAAGATCTCTGACTGGGGGCGGGAAAACTTGGTCCGATTCAACCCTTCAAAGACACAAGTCTGCGCGTTCACCGCTAAGAAAACCCCATTCACTGTAGTCCCACAATTCCAGAACACTCCCCTCTCCCTCTCTAAGAGCATTGGGATCCTTGGCGTTGACATCTCCAGCGATGTTCAGTTCCGAGATCATTTGCTAGACAAGGTAAAGCTGGCGTCCAAAAAACTTGGTGTACTCAACAGAGCGAAGCAGTACTTCACGTCGGGGCAAAGGTTGCTACTTTACAAGTCGCAAGTCCGGCCCCATATGGAGTACTGCTGCCATCTCTGGGCGGGTGCACCCGGATACCAGCTTGGCCCTTTTGACTCGGTTCAACGACGGGCTGTGAGAATTGTCGACGATCCCAAACGCACTTGCGGTATTGAGCCCTTAAGTCTGAGGAGAGACTTTGCCTCCCTGTGTGTGTTCTACCGCTTGTACAATGGATTGTGTTCTGAGGAATTGTTCGAAATGATGCCCACGGCTACTTTCTACCATCGCACCGCTCGCCATCGACAGGGAATTCATTCTCACACTTTGGAACCAAAATGGTCGCGAACAGTGCGGTTTCAGAGAAACTTCCTCCCGCGAACCCTTGGGTTGTGGAATGAGCTCCCTGCCAAGGTTTTCTCTAAGGACTACAGTATGGGGTTCTTCAAAAAAGAAGTTATTAGATTTCTGAAGGGTCGGCAACGCGCGAGTGATGCCCCTGGTGTTGCAAGCGTCCATAGGCTACGGTGACCGCTTACCATCAGGCGGACCGTAGGCTTGTTTGCCACCTTAGTGGTATAAAAAAAAAAAAAAAAAAATATAAGTAACAGTGTTACATACTGAAGATATAAATAAGTAGAATGTCAAAGTCAAAAATAAATTTATTCAAATAAGATTTTTAGGGTTCCGTACCCAAAGGGTAAAAAACGGGACCCTATTACTAAGACTCCGTTGTCCGTCCGTCTGTCACCAGGCTGCATCTCATGAACCGTAATAGACAGTTGAATTTTCACAGAAGATGTCGCTTTAACAGCAAATACTAAAAAACAGAATAAAATAGTTATTCCCCTTAAAAAAAAATAAAAAAAAGTTAACCACATATTCATTTATAGTTAATTTGTTTGTACTGTGAATGAAAAAAATAACACAAACAATCCATTGATCCATAATTTAAATAACTTACAGTAGCCATGATCTGGTTTCCGACCACCATGTGAGGTATAGACGCATCAAGCTGGACCGCTTCAGCAGCTAATCTTGCGAACAACTCCTTACAAAAAAGAACATTCTGTGCCGCCTCCAGTTTCTGTTGCCAATGTAGCTCGGCACCGTCCCCAGGAAGGGTACCAGGACAGTTTAGTGCTGATGAACTTAGGGTTGCTGTAACTACCTCCTCTTGTTCTGTGAATTATGAAAGTTGGGGCATATTTTAAGTAAACCGCGAAGTTCAAGTACTATTAGTATTCTAAACAATTTTTGTTTTTTTGAGTTAACAGTTGTTTTAAAATTATTTAATTGTTATTTTAATAACGTATCTTCAAAGACTGTTCTACTTAAAATAAATTTATGGAATACTTTGTTTGTTAAAAAACAATGGTTTAATTTTTTTACTAATGGTTTTATCAACTTCTATTTCATATATTAAAAGCTTACATCCCCAAATTAATTTTAATGGTTTCATGACTATAAAGGTGTGATAAAAATACATTTCAACGTCAGAATGGCGAGTCAGCTCGTATTTTAAGAAGTTTAACAGAAAATTGCTATTTTTGTCAAAGGAATACTTTTAGTACCTATTTGGTACCTTCACATAATTTCATTATAGCTTTGAAGACGTAAGTACCAATTAAAAAGTTATTGTAAAGAATAGTAAAATATTTACACACAAGGGGAACAGGCCGCGGCACATACGTCAAACGGTGAGCGAAATGTGGAGGGGATGTTTGCGGATGAGAACTGCCGAGCACGCAATAGTTGTAAATTTATGATAGTAGATATTTTTATTATTATCTTTTAGGTATCAAGTGTAAAAAAAATATTAAACAAAGGGCTAGATCACGTAAATACGCAGTTTTAGTTCCATGCAAAAAAAATTGACATGGGGATATTTTTCATAAAGTATAAATGAAAAATCTGAAAAATATTGCATCCATGAATCCCAGGCAATAAATAGATGCTAAAACTTAGATAACAAAATCAGTATAATAACCCAGTAATGCACTATGTATGTAATGCACGAGGGCGTCGCTACGAACAGACGGCGAAACTATATTTTTGATTATATATGCTATAATAATTAAAAAATAATTTACTGTTCAACAAACTTTTCTAACCTTCTGACCTTGGGTGTTTGGCCGCTAGTGTCGTTGTAAGTTCACACCTTTCAATATGGTGTCTGTAGTGATATGTGATTTTTGACCGCGCACCGGGTCAGAAAAAAATATGGCACTATATGTTGTACTTAGTTTGTTTTTTAACCTATTTAAAATTTTATCTATTTCCTCGCTTTTTAAATTAAAACTAAATCTAAAAAAAAAAAATCTGGTTCGTCTATATAATAATAATATCATGGAAAACACAGTTCAACACACAATAGGTTCTTAATAAAATATTAATAATCTAGCATGATAATTTTATGTGACAGAATGTGTGGCCGCCAAAGTACACATTATAAATAATATAACGCGTCATAACTGGAGATCATAAAACCGGAGTTATTTTAAAAATCGGTTTTACGATTTAAATGCAGTGGATTAGGATTCAGTTTCTTTGGAAATTTGGTCATGTGCACTAAAAATCACCAGAGTTTCAGGGCAATTAGACATATATTGTAGAAACAAACAAAACAAAATACCTTTTTGTATACATGTAGATTTTTTTTGGAATATGTGTATGATAGAATAAAAGTCAATTCTGACAAATCTAAAACAAAATTTTAAATAAATGATTTAAAATAAAAATATGTGTAAACCCGGTTCATCCAATTTTTCAGTTTCTGTAAAACTAGTTTTGTAACACCTCTCGCACCCCGTGCCCCTACATGAAACACATATAAAAAATGAATTCTGCGCATTCCAGGTCATCCCGAGACTAACGTGCGTAGTAACGTACGGCATGTATACTTCTACATTCGTTTGGAAAAAAATTAACAATTCTTAACAAATGCTCACATAATAAACAATTGTTTATCCCAAAACTAATGCACTATATAGCACAATAGTTATTTCTAATATAATTTTTCACAATAAGTTTTCACGGCTATATCTTTTAAACCAAAATTGAGATATATTAAGGTACCAAATTGGTACTAGTTCTTTAAACAAAGGTACATAAAACATGAGTAGTATTTCAATAAGGATTTCTCACCTTAAACCGCCATCCTGACAAACACACTACTATAGCTTCTCTGTTGTCTACTTTGTAATCCTCACTTGAACATAGCCACTGTCATTCTTATATCTTTATCAAACTCAAACTCCTAAATATTAAATGATTTCATTAACAAGAATGCTTACAATTTTAATGAATAAGCTCATATGTTAATTGAATTTTAAGCTTGGTTTACTGGCCTACCTTTCTGACACATAACTGATATAAAGGCCACACCCTGCAGTTCCGGTGGAACAGTTACTCTTAAAGCAGATGGAGCAGGCCCTGCCGCATTGGTGCTCATCGCTTGGGCTACCTGATCTTCTGGGGCTTTAGTGACCTGTAAGGGTTTTGGATAAGAATAAATATATATGACTAATTACATACAAGGGTGGCAAGCTGTTGGCAAGCTGTAAACAGCTTTTACCAGACTTGTCAGTAGCTTTATGGTCCAGACCTTATAGTTTTTGATCAGTAAGCAATAGAATGCAGCAAAGAGAATGTAATTGAAAGACATGGGCATGAACAATGAACTATTCGGAAGTACAATGAATTAGTGAACATTGTACTTCCGAATTATTTAGCAAATTAATGGCAATACAAACATACATTTTATGTCCTTTGCAGCTCCTTTCAACATACTTATTTACCATGTATAAAATACGAAAACACACTTTGGCAAAATCCTTGATGGTAGATATAAAAAATATACATTAAGGAGGACAGTTCCTCAAGACTTATTACAATACTAAGTAGGATGCAGCACTGGCAGCATTTCTACCATGTCACACAATCACATCCCACATACTTTTTAAGTCACACAATCACATCCCATATACTGTTTCATGACACACAATCACATCCCACATACTGTTTCATATCAAAGGGACAGATACAAGGTATAAGTAACACTTGTGTACTTCCATTTGTGACTTCATGTATCCTGCCAAAATAAATACCTGTTTTCTGAGACAGCTCCTTCTAAACTGGTGTTCTAAGATACTAGAATTAACTAAGTTACCTTAATTGGTACAAAAAATTTAGTTGTGGAATGAGATAATGGTTGTGCCAGCAACTGAGGCTCTGACTGGTGAAAAGCTGAGCTTGCTACAAGTAGTGGGCTATTAGCATGACCTTTAGCTTGTATGCAAGATGCCAGAAATATAAATAGTAGCATAGTGTTGTTTTCAAATTCATTAGCCTGGTCTTGGCTTCTGTTGTCCTCCATCAGTATTTAGTGCCTAAATTATTAACTATGTCAAGAGCTGCATGAATTGAAAGTTACAGTTAATCAAATTGTAATTCAATGAATTACCTCAAAAACACCTGTCTGACTAAACTTGGAGCCAGCAGTGCGGTAACTTAAGTCACCAACAATGGTATTAGAAACTTTCTTTAATCTCCAGTTTTGCCTTAATCTTAGAAGGTCTATGTGGAAATCTGGCATGTTCCGTGACATCCGATTGCTCTCACTGATTTTTAGGCGCTCCACACCTGCTAAGACCACTGCTGCAGCTGCAGCTAGTGCTTTCTTGCGGCCGTATACCTGAACCATTAAACGGTTCTCCACTGGATCTGGTTGAATTGGATCAAGCACCTGAAAACATAAAATATTTATCAAGGAACAGAAAACTCGAAAGACATGTCAAACACTGTATTTGTAAGGGAAATTTTCATATTGTTAGTATAGCCTATTATTTCATGTTATTAAACATCATATTGTTCAAAAATTCAAAACACAGATCATAAGTTTAAATATTTGGTTCCATGTGGCACATGTATTTGCTGTTCACTAGTTCATTTTTATTTGAACCTGGCCACCTGTTTGGCTAATCTTTATAATATGGCTAATCATAATAATAACTTATCAATATAGATATGAGCTAGTTAAACTAATAACTATCAAAACCGGACTCAGAATCTATTTGCAATTCGGGTAAACAAAAATTACTTTGATGCGCGTCTTTCGCTTTGTTAGTCTATGCAACATATACATAAATACATATAATATTTCTCGTCATAAATTTGGAATTTTGTGGATTTTAGGTTTAATCAGTGTCATGATTTGAAAACCAGCTAAAGAATGTGACAGTAAAGGTAATCATGTAAGTATTTTAAAAATGTATGATTAAATTAACAGATAAAGTGAACATTAAGTAAAGTTAGGTTATGTTTACAAGATTTGCAAAAAAAATCTGAGTCAGGTTCAACTAACTAATTTTAAACACTTGTGGGTCAGTTCTAATGCATAACCTTGAAACCTGAGATCCATCAAAATACAATGTTTACTTGTTTACCATTTTTCCATCAATGTGCAGACAAATAATGTAAAACAGCAAAAGGGTACAATCATCTGGTCTCAAAAGAATTTTACTCTATTAATAAACAATAATTTTATAAAATGGATACAAACCATGTAACGCTTTTCTTTGGCTATACTCAGTACATCTGCTAGCACAGATACCTCTGTAAGTGCATTTCGCAATTTATTCCTTACAGAGTCCCATGGCCATAAACTAGACTGATATCCTGGCTCCTTGTTCTCATCATCAGACTTAACTTCAGAGCTACCTTCACCCTCTTTCTTAACATTACAAAATTCATCTTCTGTTTTTGAAAAGTCAATTTTTTGGGCCAGACGAGCAAGATTCTCTGATAAAGATAGAGGTCTGAAATAGGTTTGTTAAAAATTTTAGCATTCTAACTCTTGCTATGTTGAAATTTACATGCTAGGTTGGGAAATGATTAAATATTACTTACGCTTGGTATATTTCCTGTCCATCAAAGGCTATTTCTTGTATCTGATTTTCTATAGGAGCTTCAATAGATATATTTACAGAATTAGCCATGTCTACGATAATTTACGAGTATTTCAGATCTACTGCTTCTCATTCATAACTATTAAAATAAAGCCAATAAATCTATATTCATATTTGGATTTTGTAAGTACATAAACACAAACTATTTGTTGTTTAAAATTTTTTTTAAGCAGGGTTTCCGATTTCAAATTCATAATGTATCTCCATTTTTTGTTATATTACCTGATATTGTAAAAGGGCTTTGGACCTTTTCCTTCGGTGGATGGCACGGCCTAATTTGTTGCAGGAATCGGACTTGTTCGAATAGACAGAGGACAAATACATTAACCTTCAAGGGCCTGTTTTTTAGCTTGCTATGTCTCGCAAATTTGGCAATCGTGTCACGCTGACAGCAGGATAGCAAATAGATTTTTCAATAAAACAGTAAGAGACAGCACGAAAGCAAATGTAATCGCAATAGCTAAAAAAAATCATGGCCCAAATTACAAAATTCTAAAGTGCCGAATTTTCAGTTTTTTTTGCCGTCTATACAATATATAGTAGTACTATCTTTTTCGATAGTAGCCATGCTACTTAGGTAATTCCAGAGTCCACAGTAGTCCGGCCGGACACATTAATATCTTCGGAGGGCTAACACTACTTGGGGGCTTGGCTTATTACGTAAAAAAAGTTATTGCGGTTTTGTCTATAAAGATGTAGTTTTCTATAAAGATGTACGGTTTTGGAAAAATTAAGGCAATACTATATTTTATTTATTTAGTACTAGCTGTTGTGCGCGGTTTCACCCACCCTGAATTCCGTTATCAGTGTAGGATATCAATTTCAATACAAAAAATATTAATTAAGTATTATAAAAAAACCAACTCACGCGTGACATTTCCAAGTAGCCTATGTCCACTCCCGGGACTGAAACTATCTCCGTGGCAAATTTCATCGTAATTGGTATTGCGGTTTAAGCGTAAAGATGTAACAGAGAGACAGAAAAACAGAGTTACTTTCTCATTTATAATATAAGTACGGATAGCGAAACCGGCAGACGTTGTCCTGCCCGGAAAAGCAGCGCTACATTAAATATGATATTTTAAATTTCAAACAACCAAATCGTGAATTCCAACCTTGCACGGACCCGCTCGAACGTACACAATAAAATATCTTTTAAATCTTCTCTGCCTTTAAGGAGAATATAAGTGACACACCGACTGCAGCGCCACCTACCGGGTCCAATTGTGAATTCAAACCTTTGGGCAGGGACCCACTCGCATGTATACAAAAAATATCATTAAGGCAAATCGTTCCAGCCGTTTAGGAGGAATTAGTGCCTAACCCACGTACAGAAGATTTATACATAGAATAAAAACCGACTTACACTTGACGTTTTCAAGTAGCCTATGTCCTTCAGACTATATCCTATTATATTTATTATTACAAACTACTCATTCAATTTATTAAAATCGTTTACCAATATATATTTAGAATGAACTTTCAGGGTGGACATGGAATATATTTTGTTTTGAGTTTCACAAGTTTTTAGTCTTAATATATCCTGATTTGAAAGTCAAGTCTAAAGAAATAATGCACTTTTTAATACCGCCTTATATAACTTATATAGAATATTTTTCAAGTTATAATACTGATTAAGAGTTCCCACATGAATATTGGTTTCAGCGGGACACTATTTCTAAATATCTAACACTATTTGTAACTGCGTAACGGTGCTTACAATTCATTGGATTTTTGGTAGCTGTACCGAGAAAAATACAGAATACTTTTATTCCGATCGAGAGTTAAGACAGGAATAGGTTTTTTCACAAGTGAAACCTTTCTTTTTGTGCTGCAAGTTCTTAAATTTGTTCATCTCATTGTAATTCCTTTACTTAATCAATATTTATGAATAGAAATGATAAAGAATTTAGTCAATTATTCGACGTGTTAATATATATGTTAGAAAAATAAATCAGTAGTTGCAATAAAATGCCCCATTTTTTAGCATATATTTATGTATATATGTATATAGCTCAAGGGACGCAGAAACATTAAATACTTCTTCTGCAGGCTTATTACGAAGTAGATAAAGGTAAGGATAGAATATTTATGACAAGAACTAGTTAATTATATTATTAATATTTGTTTTAAAAATCGAAGCAAGAAAAGCTGGGTAAGAGTGAAGTGAAAAGCTAATCTATACAAACTATCTGTTAAAAAGGCGGTTTATTCGACTACACTTCTTAAGCCGTTTAAACAATAAGTAAAGGGCATGCAGTTACCGGTATTACCGGTATTTTTTAGATTTCCTTAAAGCTGAATAGATGCCTAAGTAATTATACCAAAAAAAAAAATACATGACATTATGCATGTTGTTCACATTCATTTATTTAAGAAAAACTGCTTCGAATGTTATATATGTGTATGTATTCAATATGCTGGCAATAGAGCGACCAACATGACTAAGTGCACTAACTATTTTACTTGGAAAAGTTTTGACCGCTGTTGGCAAAGCAATAGACCGATATTCAGAAGACGTGCTGAAATATAAGGCCGTAGGGCCTTCATACCTGTATGGATATTTTGACAAGAAAAACTGACAAGGTTTTCAGCCCCACTGAAAATTAACATAGGTATCAAAAAGCATTAGAAAAATATCCAGGGTAAAAATATCAAAACGGCAACTAAAAAGATAGAGGGTTGTCACAAGCTGCAAAAGTTGCCATAAATATTAACGGATTCACATCAAAAGAAAACTTCTGGGAATTTCTCAAATGGAAAATACTGATGTAATCAAAACCAAATAATACTTAAATTTGGAAATATACTAAAATTATACTAAAGTGATTTTGTCACGAATGTTAAATATTAAATATAAGACCACATGACATTCGAGGGAAGTGTTGACAACGCAAAAGAAATAACATTTTGGTTTTAGATCAGGGATTTATTAACAAGGTAAAAAACAGGTATTTTATTTTTTACCAGTAATTAAATTAAAAATTAAACCTTATGCATGCCTTAGATAAGTACGAAATCAATCAGAGTGTGTTCGTTTTGGGATAAAAAGAACCCAAATTTGATACTTTTCACACTTTTGATAACGCCAGTTTTGCTACCAACACTTATTGTTCGTGTAGCTTTGAAACATTACTAACACGATTATAATATACACTCTATCAATCTACAATGAATATGTATAGTCGTATTTTTAGTTAGACGATATCAACTGACGTGTATTTTGTTGTCAGTTTTTGATGAAACAGTACTAGCTACTGTCAGTTGATATTGTCTAATTAAAAATACGACTATATAGGCAGTTTGACAGATTAACGTCAAAACTCCACCTACAGACATGAGTCTAAAATTTTATTTTTCGGTGGGAAAAGTGACAGAAGTAACCAAAATATATTTTAAAATTTTTGATACCAACGGCTAAACGAACGGTTGTCACGAAAATAATAATTCGACATCCCGAATCGAACGGACCCTGAATGATCGAATCGTTGTAAGCTAAGGGGTTCCCCGTAATATATAGTTATATCGAAAATAGTGCAATAGCGTAATAGATTCTATTAATATTGTAAATGGAACAAGGAAACCAATATTCCTTCTCTTCCCATACACACATGTAGAGATTTGAAATATTTCTAATCCTGAAAATACTTTATATAAAACCTGTGTGATAAAATAAATAAAAAGTATGATTCTGCTGGAAAAAAATGTTATAGTGTGATGTCTGTTGGTATGTGATTCCGTTTAAACCATGCATGTATGTACAGTTTGAAACACTTAGAGGTATAGTAGATCCCCCTAAGGTCACTTTTAAACGGGCTAAGTGTTTAAAGAGGGGGTTCAGAAAAGAATCAAGGGTTCGCAAGGACAGAAAAGAATCAGGTATTGCGACTTCCCCGCGAGCTTCCTAGTAAAGTTAAAAGAGCCTACGGGCGGATAAGTAGTGTGCTATGGTAAGTAGCGGTGAACACCGAGACCCGCCGAGTCAAGGTAATCAAGCGCAGTTGCTGTGATGCTCGGTGTAGTAGCTGCAGCTCGCCCCGAGACAAGCAGTGCAGGTTGTGCCGAGGATCTGGAGTAGAGTCAAGCCACTCCGAGAAGCCCCGTACAGAAGACACGCAAGCGTGTGTGGTAAGCGGGTGGGACGCTAAGGTCCGTTTCTACTTCAAACGCGACAGACGCCCTCCAGCAATCAAGAGGTCGTCGGATTTGTTGTACCAGTAGGTGTTGCCAGTGTAAAAAATTCTACCTGGAGACCTACAGTTTCCTTCGACTAGAAAAAAATAAACACATAGTTACTTACAATTGTATTGTATAAACACTTTTACAACACACTTATTAATGAGAAATCTATACCTCTTGGGTATTCTAAGTAGGTCTTACTAGAATGTTCTAGGGCATATATAAACAAATTGTAACTTATTATTTTAGTATTTCTAAAATCGCATATTTGGAAGTTTTTGAGAACGTAAAGTAATGAGTGACCAGAGGTGTCAGTAGTACTTTATATATATATATATATAAAATATATTAGGACATTACACACAGCGTGGTCTGGCCCCAAAGTAAGCAAAGCTTGTGTTGGTACCAGACAACGGATACAAATCCATATAATAGTTTTTTTTTTGTAAATACATAGATATCATACATAATTACACCCAGACTCAAGACAAACACAAATGTTTATTACATAAATGTTTGTCCTGTGCGGGAATCGAACCCACACCCTCTGAACAGCAGTCGGCCACACTAGCAACTAGGCTGCGAGGGAGTCAATATATATATATAGATACCGACTTCAAAAAAAGGAGAAGGTTCTCAATTCGACTGGTTTATCGAAATAGATTCAGTAGTTTAGTTTTTAGACAATTCCAAATAACTTTCCCTTGAAAAAAGCACTTCGTCAATCAAAAGTAAAAAATAAAAACTTTTTAATAAAAAAACAACCGGCTTCAAAAAGATGCACTAAAAAGGTAGGTTACTTATTTCTAAAAAAAACTGGTTGCCTGTAAAGTCGGTATACGGGCGAAAGTTTTACGTGACAATGATTTTATGTCTGTCTCTCTCGCTCTTAGGCGGGCGCGTGCCTCTCACTCGCTCTCATTGTGAGCGCATAACGTGAGCGGAGCGTAACGCAGTTTCTTGAAGTGTCACCCGGCAAACCAATTTATAAGACGTTGTCACGTCAAAATCTGATCTGAATTACAGTTTGAAGTTGGTTTCATGCAAGTGAAGCGTGTTATTAACTGATAGGTCAATTAAATAGATATAATAGTCAATTAAAAGTACTACTGACACCTCTGGTCACTCATTACTTTACGTTCTCAATAAAAAATAATATTTTAAGAGTTCGTTATTTAAACGTACGAAAACTACCATGGAAGGATGCCGGCGACATCTAGGGCTGCTCGTATCACTAATCCATCTTCCTACGGCTATAATCAGAACAGGATCTTTATCCTGTTATAAGTTGAAATTATATATAATTTACCTCTAATAACATTTGTATTCCTATAAATTGCACTATCCTTTTGCTCTGCATTAATACTCACTTTTTATTGACATTATTGTCTTGACTGAAATACAATCAGCGCACGGTTCGAGAGGTAGAAGTAGAAGAGGAAAGGAATTTTATTGATCACTACCACATTTTTAACACGTTCTCGGTTTTTTTATTGTCACCGCCAAATTGTTTTGACGTTCGACTGAAGTGCATTGCAATTATATTAGTTACATGTACGTTGGTATGTTACAACTTTGTCTCGGGTATCCCACTTCAATTGTCTTTTCAATATTGTCCGTGCCTTTAAATGAGGGCATGTCATATATACGGGGTCCTGGCAGTCTAAAGAGCCCACTTGGTAATTACCAACGTCGGGTGGCCGATGGTGGATTGCAGCGGGTTATAAATACTATATTTATTTATTATACTAGTACCTATGTAAGTTTATGTATATATATTTAGTATAATTAATTTTTAATACGCTGTTTGTGTTTTTATATATTTATATGTATGTCTTCATCCCGCGCTGGATTAGTGTAGGATTTCTATGACCACTTTCAGCTTATAGCAAACTATACCGGTGGCTATAGTTCATGAACGGGGAATGTGGTTATTACTGTGGAAACTTATTTTTACAGAATAAGAAGTCTAGTATACGTCCTTCTTCGACTCTTCAATTATCCCTGTAAGAGGTTTTAGCTCACTCAAATGCTCCATTGTGATGTGAAGCAAGAACAAATAAACAGACTCACTATCGTATTATTAATATACTAGATTTTCCCCGAGGTTCCACCCGGCCAAAATTCGGTTATCGATGTAGGAATTCTACCGCAACTTCTCAATTATAGAAAAAAATAACGTTTTCAAGTAGCCAATGTCCTTCCCGGGGACGAAAACTAACTCCATCCCAAACATCTTAATCGGTTCAGCGGTTTAAGCGTAAAGAGTTAACAGACAGACATACAGAGATAATTTATTTATAATATTTATACAAATGTATAGTATGGATATTTTTAAGTATGTTAATGTTTTCACATGAGTGTGCAATAATATAGTAATGGTACAATGGTATGTACTACCCGACTTTTTCAAAACTCTGTCAAAATTATTTTAGTTTATAAGTTTATGTGTGCACATCTTTATACTTTCTGCATTTGCGTACCTTTTCCCCGCTATCCGCAGAATAACGTCTGCACTTGTTGAGGTTATATGTGCGTGCGTCTGTTTTTGGGTTAGTAAAAAACATTTGTTAGAGTCTGAGAGACTTGAGTTGTTACGTGACTTTTGGTGACTAAAAGTGTTTAGATTTTTCAATGTAAAATGGAATTTAGAAATAGAATTGATGATAAATGGTTGGAAGAAATCGTAAATTAAAAAGAACTGTTGTATAAAGATTGCAGTGATGTGGAAATCGATATTTGTGACGATTTTGTGCTGGCCAAAGATTTTAGATGTTCAATTCCTGTTGCACAAATGTATTAAGCCTGCAATTTTGTCAAAATAAGTCTATTTTGATAAACATTTTTGTTAAAGTTTATTGGTTCATCCTTACAATTTTAGAAATTAGTAAGAAATACCTAATTGTAAAATG
Source organism: Apoda limacodes (assembly GCA_946406115.1). Lineage (NCBI taxonomy): Eukaryota > Metazoa > Arthropoda > Insecta > Lepidoptera > Limacodidae > Apoda > Apoda limacodes. The sequence goes on along the minus strand of OX291551.1, from coordinate 25,645,494 downwards.
TTGCATTTTTTGTTTTCTACAGTGTATGAAGAGATTTTAGTTAACTTTATGAATAATTTTAGTTTTTTTAAACTTCTTTGATTTTATTATGAATTAAAAACTTCATTACTATTTCATTTCATTTATCTCCACAGATAACTATTTTGGTTTTTAAGAGATACATTTAGCTGGAGTATATTTGACCCTTTAACTATTCTACATAAAAACAAAAGTTGATATGTGTATCGCGTTGTTTTTAGAAGCATACTAACGGCGCGTTTGTTTTGGGATGCAGAATCATTATTTTCGTTTACTTTGTCATCCGTCATCCGTTTGTTTTGCATTGTTGTCAAAAATATCGAAATTTTAGTATCATCTATAACAAATTGTCATGCGTTCGTTTATGATATTTTTGTAATTATTATCACTTTTGCCACCGAAAAATAAAACTTTAGACCCAAGTTTAGAGGTGGGGTTTTTGTGTAAATCTGTCAAACTGCCTATACATATTCATTAGTCATGGTAGTGTGTGCGTGTTATAGCGTAGTGTTTTGCAACCAAAAATTTTGTAACGGTTCAAAGCTACACGAACAATAGGTATGGCAAAACTGACGTTATCAAAAGTGTGAAAAGTATTTATTTGAACACATTGGTGAACATGGCGGTCTAAATACTATATAGCATTTTCTACCAGCCAACCATAGGGCTAAACAAAGAAACTGTTGGCGGTGTAATTATTTAATTTAATTATATTTTTATATTATCTGTCCCAAAAAAAAACATAAACGTAGACACATAGAAAATATATTTAACAAGTATCAATCGTGGGAACTCTTAATTTCAAAACGAACGCGTCCTAAGTGTTTCAATAAAGATTGCATAAGTACTTAGTTAGTTGATTAGCAAAGTATTGTATAATTACTTTAAATGGTATTTCTTGCCGGCTTTTTTGGCTGAAACTTACATTGTTTAGATTGTATTAACGATTCAAAAGTGTTCTCAGAAACAGACTAGAAAGAATATTGTTTGATTTGATTTGCGTGGCTTAGTGGATAGTGACTTGCCTGCTCAATCAAGTAGCGTGGGTTCGATTACCGCCCAGGACAAACATTTATACAAACATTTGTGTTTGTACTGAGTTTGGTTGTTTTTATCTTTAATACAACGTTAAAATGGATTAATGGATAAAGGATAATATGCGATGTACTTACTCGTTAATCTTTAATCCGGAGTTACAAAGCTAACAAAATAGGTAGATTTAGAGACAGCTTAAATTTCATGCAATCGGTGAAATAACACCTTAAAAGTAAGTAGATTTTTTTGTAGTTGGCAGCACTTTTATTAATTGTCGTTCGCTAGCTGGCTATCGACATTTTGTGGTTTTCGTGAATTTTGAGAAAAATGGTAGTGAACTCGAATCTTTACTACAATATACTCGAATTATAGATTTATAACTCGAATAGAATTGGTTAAAAATGTATAGCATTATTATTATCAGATAAAAGCAGAGTTTTCATTTTCGCTAGCATCCTTTCATCATGACAACCATAGCGGTAAGCATACCTACCTAATTTATTAGATTTATCGATTCGTATCATATTTGGTATCACTATCCCTACTCGAAGTAAAATACTGTCTAGGTGAGAATTCAGTGAAGAGACTACCATAATATCTACTACTTGTTTTTTGGATGCAGAGAAGTGCACCGACAAGTTCGACATTGTAGTAAAAAGGTGTTTGTTGATTTTTGGCTAAAAATTGTAAGTAAAATAATTATACCGGTAAGCTTACCCACCTAATTTATTAGATAAATCGATTCGTATTTTATAAGTATCCGTATCCCTTCTTGCCTTTAATTGCTTCATATTCTTGTGTAAAAATGTTAATATTTTTTTCAAACTCAAATTGGTATTTTTTATTTATATAGACTTATAAACAGTACTTTTTCATCAAAGTCAAAGTCAATTTTACAGTACAAGTAATTTTCAAATATATTTTCAAAGAATAAGTTTTAATACATTGCAATACTAAAATTAAAAATTCTTACAATTTATTTGTTCTTACTTATGATAATCGTCAGTTTAATTATTAATTTTATAAACTTTACCACCGGTTTGGAATGATGTACTACCAAGAAGAACCGGCTAGAAACTCAGCAGTTAGGTGTCTGGTTCAAGGCTGCAACAAAAGAGAAATTCATTGTCAGGGAAAGGTTAATAAAAGGATAGAAGATTTGCACTATAATTTTGAAAATGCTACATAGTAAATTTATGTCAATTTCACTTTGGAGCACCCTAACTTTTAGTCCACAATTATTTCCTACATCGATTTTCATTAAGATGACTGAAACTTTACAAGAAGTCAGCAAAAAGGGTTCTCTTGGATAGCTTGTACTAAACAAGCTTATAATTGGAAATCTTAAAAATATAGTATTGCAATGGATATTGTCCTGGTTTCAGAGTGGCGATCTCAGGAACAAGTCTGTCCCACAATGTTGGTTGATCAAATGAATAACAAATTTCTTACAATTTTATTAAATGAAATTGTAATTAAGTTTTTAATATTTACAGTATTTCAAATTTATTGATTTTTTTGCTGTATCTAATCTAAGGATTATCAAATTCTAGTTAAAAATTTCCAATTTGAAAAATTTAAATCCTTTTAAAAAATCTTCTAGTCAATACTATTCAACCTGTCTAATATTTCTGATATTCTACTTCTTTATTAAACTTCTAGTTTTGAAATCTTGCAGTAAATATCGATCAGCATTCTCGGCGTGCAAATGAACTTGAACTTACATCCAATTCAACCACACTAAAATAAAAATTACTACATAATATAAAAATTAAACACTAAAATGCTACAACGCTAAATGGAGCAAGATAGCGCTAGATTTGTCTTTCCCTGTTACACTAATGCATCTCTGAAATTGCTTATCGCAGCATGCAATATTTACCACATACTCATAGTAGTGTGTGTATAGATAGGCGAGCAGCCACATGATTGTATTGAAGTGCAATGGGAACACTTGTATAAAGTTATTCTACTGGGGTGCTGAGGGGAAAAGACTTTTTAAAATTTTAAGTATTTTTTCCCTTATACCTCCACCCATCTTAACCTGTGCCTAAAAGTGATGTTAGGCTTCAACTTGGAATAGTTGTTAAGGTTTTATAAAGTTAACTTTGTTTAAAAAGTTATTATAACTAAAGCCTCATAACACTTTCAAAATAAACTTTTTTACTTTAATTTTATTAGATTTCACTGAATGTCTAAAATTTATTGTTGAAATTAATCATGTTACTACTTTTAATATGACTGTCTGTACATCTCAACATTCTTAATGAACTTATTAAATTAAACGAATAATTATTTGCTTTCTAGTCTCGTCCAACTATGGAACAGGTGGTTGCTATAGTAGATTTCATGGAGAAGCACCCAGCTCTAGGATTGGGGCAACTAAGAGGATTAGAGGGACGGGATTTATCTAAAAAACTATGGTTTAAACTTACCAGGATAGTCAATGATATCAACGGGCCAACAAGACCCATGAAATCGTGGATCAAAGTTAGTATTACATTATACTAAAATTCAATTTTATATTTTTATATAATTTGCTCTATGTCTGAATTCCAAGGTACTCCAATTATATCACAAATATGTAGGTAGATATTTTTGGTGAATTTGGTGGCAGGATTGATTTATTAGATTATATGTGTTCTGGGAGTATTGGGTAAGTAGGGTTTTTCTATCTGATAGTCTACAAATATTGGTTAATTTACCAAAAATAATATTCCCTATAGGTATATAATTTGTCAGCCAAGCAAGATTCCATGCAATGGTGTCAATATGGTGTGTTGGTGATTTTAGAGAATATACTTGGATTAAATATGTACCCTGCTGATGGGGGTAAGACACTTCTTTGTGAAGGTGGATATATGTTTTGTGGGAAAAATATTAGGTTATACAGATATACTAATACGAAGTTGTATACAATACTAATTTAGACATCTTTAGGTGTTATTTACTATTTAATATGTAAGTTTAGTTAAAAAGAAACTTGAAAAAAGTAATGGAGTGATTTTGATTTCTAATTTTCACTTGTTTATTTTTCATTCACTAAAGATCAAAATGGTAATTGTATTGTGAGTTTGTAGTCTGATTACTTTTATTTTCTTATTCTAGTATTGGGCAGACAAGAAATCTCAAGTGAGAAACAAAGTGATATCGGCAGAAGGAGATCCAAATAACTTAAGTTCCAACATTGAAAAGAAGATCTGGGACTTGTTCCTAGGAAATGATGCGGCAAGTATGTTGTCTTTCAAGATTTTTATATTCCATAAACTGAGATGTGAAATTTAGGAGTTTTTATGTTAAATATTTCATGAAGTGGATTTTTTTTAATACCACGAAGATGGCAAACAAGCTAACGGCCCGCCTTATGATAAGCGGTCTCTGATAGAAATTCAAAGTTAAAATTTAAATGAATTTATTAGTAAGTGTTATTTGTATGTAGGTGAGCATTTTACTTTTATATACTTACTCAAATAAATGGCAGCAAAGTATTCAACTATTGCCTTTTAGAACTTGGACCCCACTTTCGTGCACAACATCGTGGGCCGGTGAAAAAGCTGCCGAAACTAATTTCATCTGGTTTTATCTATAAGGCTGACTAGTTTTTACTGTAGTTGAGCGTTTGTTTCTCGCACTTAGCCTCTTAATAGGGCCATTTTACGCAATGTAATCCATTTTAGGGTACCATAGCCAAATAGCAAATATAAATAAAACTCTTTAGTTTTGTCATATCTGAGCGTTCGTATGACACAGCCTTGTAACTCCGCCGGCTTTGCATCATTTATGATGGAATTTTATTTTTGTAGGGACAGGTCATGCCAACTGAGGGGTGAATTTTTTTTCACACACCTCATTGTGTGGCGTATTGGTCTTATAAATTGCATTTAAGGTTTTAAAGAATTTTTTACTCTACATTTTTTTTGTGAGTTTATTGGCTTCTAATTGGTTTCCGCCCCTAAACTTTGAGGCCGCGTATATTAACTTAATTTTGCTTTTTTTATTATTTGCCAGAGTCTCGTGGTGGCGTGAAGCTTGAATCTCAGTATATAGATGAATCATTGTATAATGAAGACAGTGCAGATCAGAACCATGTAGAGTCGGAGACGGTGCTTGCATTTGAAGAGCCGGAGGCATTGGAAGTTACTGTAGATCCCGAAGAGAGGCAGATTGCTATTATGGAGAAACTGGTTAGTAGTATTGTCATTTTATAGAGAGCTTACTGATACTGATAGTGAGAAAAAAACAGTTATAAATACACTAAAGCGCTTCGGTGGTAGGGGGGTTGGTCATGCAAAGTAAGTATGACAAATTCTTCATTAAAAAAAAAACTAATTATTAATATTTGGAAAAAAGCGTGAGAAGAAGGGAGAGCGGTCTTAAATTATAATATGATAGAATTTGTTTGTTTTTAATTGAAATTTTCTTCCTGTTTTGTGTAATATAGTAAACTTTTATAAGCCGCCTAACTATTATTTACCTACGAAAGTTTCGCCATCTTAGGAAGTAGCTACTTAAAAAATTACATTCAATAACAAAGGTTTTTTATGTCTTCCCTGCTCAGTCAGTACTTTATATCTTACCTCATTTGTAACATGACCAATTTACAAAATAAGGCAAAATTTCAGACTACCACTATAAATAATAAAAATCCATGAGATTGAATATCCTTGATAACAGGACATTTGCGTCAACTAAATTAAAATGAAAATAATATAAATTGATTGAATTTGTATTTTTTTATGATAATATGTACTAGTTATGTTGTTAACCGTTTGTTTTTTTAAAAAAAAGTAACTATCGAGTTTCTTGCCAGATTCTTCTTGGTAGAAATCAACATTGTGAACCGGAGGGTGGGTGGTACTGTTCAAGAAATAGTATTTTATAACTTTGACGATTCAAAAGCGTTTGTAAAAACCTAATTTGAATAAAAAATAATATTAGGTATTATGATTTTTATAAAATGTAACTTGCACCTCCTCTAAAAACGATTCAGTAGCACTCACGTTCAGAAGTACACCATGCGTATGTGTAGGAGTGCATCTCCCTCCCTCCTTCCTTATGTGGACGATGCCAACTTCACTATAACATTTCATCACTAAATTGCTAACAAAACTCGACACGTGTTTCGCCTTAACACAGAGACGCAAGTTGTGCGCACCAACCAAAACCTTTACCAAATATATATATAGCGACTTAGACTAATAGTCACAAACTGGCAGATTTTGAATCTTAAATTTTGATTTTCTACCTTTTTTCTTGGTTCTAGGTAAAGGTTATGACCGACCAAGCATCAGCGTTAACACAGTTGGCCCACGCATCACTTGTTAACTCACAGGCCATGGAGAGGTTGGCGGAGGCGAGTCACATTCAGGTAAGCGATAAATACAAGGTTTACACTTGCTTTAGTTTACATTACTCATTTTTAGTCGTAGATTTAGAATCTTTATATTAGATTATTTAATGTGAAGTGCCTATTTGTGATGAATAAAGTAGCTAAGTATAGGTATCAATGTCAAATTGGGCTTTTTTTAGATATCTTAAAGTGTGCCGCATTTTAGAACTAGGAAAAAATACTTGCCAATTTGTTATTAAGTACTTCATACATTAGTGCGAATATCTTCTAAAATCTTAAGTATTCGTATTCGCTAACAAAATTATCAGAAATCCAATGAAGATTCCAACGTCGACGATCCCAACCCTCACTAGCCAGTAAGCCTTTATGACAAGTATGTGTTCTACCACTTGTATAATAGGATGTGTTCTAAGGAATTGTTCGAAATTATACCCACGGCTACTTTCTACCATCGCACCGCTCGCCATCAGCAGGGAATTCATCCTTACACCTTAGAACCTAAATGGTCACGTACAGTGCGGTTTTAGATAAGCTTCCTTCCGCGAACGCTTAGCTTCTGGAATGAGCTTCCTACCAATGTTTTTTAGGAACTACAGTATGGAGTTCTTCAGGAAAGAAGTTGTTAGATTTTTGAAGGGTTCGTATTGTGCAAGCAATGCCCTAGGTGTTGCAAGCGTCTATAGGCTGCGTTGACCTGAAGGAACTCAATTTCACTCAATATTACGTTTGGATGATCTCCGAAACTACGGAACCGATTAAAAAATACTCACAACTGTTTTAATCTAAAAGCTCTGATAACCTGCACTGGTAATATAGACGACATTTTTACTAGATTTTACCCAAACATGCAAAAAAATATTTTTGATGTAGTATGTAAAATTTATTACTGATCATACCTAATCAAGTATATATAAAAAGAGTGTTAAAAAGGAGCCCTTATAGAACACTTTGCTGTCCGACTGTCTGTCTGTGTAGCAAGACCCTTTATTTCAGAAATGTGTGAATATATCAAGTTGAAATTATTATCAAATACGGTCCCTTAAATCTGTAACAAGTCAACGCAATAAAAAAAATACGGCCATTTTTGTCGCATATAACTCAAAACCTGTGGGGTACTTCCCGTTGACTTAGAATCATGAAATTTGGCAAGAAGCAAGATGATAGTTCAGAAATATAGGAAAAGAACAAAAACTGATCATAAACATGTGAAACCTAATTTCATGCAGCACTTTCATTATATAATAATTTTGTACGGAAGCCTCGTCGCGCGGCACTTAGCCGATTTTTTTTTAATTCCTTTTTATTTTTGTATAATTTTAGGCTCGAGCGGCGGATCGATTAGCCAGCTCATTTGAATCTGTCGGAGTGGCAACAGTGGACATTCGAAATGCTATCGTGGGAATAGATTCAACAATGAAAAGGTTCTACACTAATTCGGCAACGTAGCATAGGTATATTTAAAACCATCCCTGGAAAGAAGTAAGCCAACTTTTGCAAGTTGGTCCTGTGATAAGTTGGCCACGATTAGAAGCGACTAACCGCTGAGCCAACTTTTTCTTATCAAGACGGTCAGTGAAAATTATATGAGGAAGATAACAGTAGTAGTAAGAAGACATTAGACCGGTGGTGAAGTTTATAAAATAAATAATAAAACTAACGAAAGTGCTGCTTAAAAGTTTACTTGAATAAAAATAGTTTGAGTTTACAGTAATTTGAGCATGTACGAGAAATGCGTACTATTATTGAGTACTATAATTGAGAGCACACAGAGAGGACACTTGTTATAAATAAAGGCAAATATAAATTAATTAATAAGTAGGTACTTTTGGACATTTCGCACAGCGCCGTCTGGTCCTAAACTAAGCAAAGCTGTGCTATGGATACCAGACAAGGAATTCAAATACATATATTTACTTTTTTTTTGTAAATACATACATACATATATATAAGCCTTATATGTTGCAGGCAAATTGTATAATTCGCCGTTTAAAAAGCCAGATTATATACTATGGAACGAAAAAATATTGTGTAAGTGTTTAGATTATTATGTAAAACTTGATTGTGATCGTGATCTTTCTTTCTGATTTCTGCGCCATTTTGTTCCATTGTATAAAATCTGCCTAAGGCATATTGTAAAACGGCGAATTATATACGATTTGCCTGCGACATATATAAGGCTTATATAGATAACACATATTTTTTAGCAATCAAATATACAAATACAACCTATAAGTAGATACATTAGTGTTTTTTTATTATTGTAAGCTGGCCTTACATTAGAAATTTTGAATTGGGATCCAAGTATTGTCAATCATCTTTAAAAATCGATACGAGGGTTCCGTACAAACTTATTATATGTAGATAGCTCTTTCATCATGAGACCAAGTCTCCTGGGTCAACAGGAAGTACCCCTGAGGTTTTGATTTATTTGTGTCACAATATGCGATAAAAATTACTGTACTTTGGGCATATTTTTTTCACATTGACTTAGAAGCTGTTTTCAACATCAAGTGCTGTGATGTAAGTCTTTGCTTCGTGACAAATTTCATGATTCTAGGACAACGGGAAGTACCCTATATAGGTTTTGAATTTGTTTGTGAATGCCATGATTCTAGGACAACGGAAAGTACCCTATATAGGTTTTGAATTTGTTTGTGAATGCCATCATTCTAGGGCAACGGAAAGTACCCTATATAGGTTTTGAATTTGTTTGTAAATGCCATGATTCTAGGGCAACGGAAAGTTCCCTATATAGGTTTTGAATTTGTTTGTGAATGCCATGATTCTAGGGCAACGGAAAGTACCCTATATAGGTTTTGAATTTGTTTGTGAATGCCATGATTCTAGGGCAACGGAAAGTACCCTATATAGGTTTTGAATTTGTTTGTGAATGCCATGATTCTAGGGCAACAGAAAGTACTCTATATAGGTTTTGAATTTGTTTGTGAATGCCATGATTCTAGGGCAACGGAAAGTACCCTATATAGGTTTTGAATTTGTTTGTGAATGCCATGATTCTAGGGCAACGGAAAGTACCCTATATAGGTTTTGAATTTGTTTGTGAATGCCATGATTCTAGGGCAACGGAAAGTACCCTATATAGGTTTTGAATTTGTTTGTGAATGCCATGATTCTAGGGCAACGGAAAGTACTCTATATAGGTTTTGAATTTGTTTGTGAATGCCATGATTCTAGGGCAACGGAAAGTACCCTATATAGGTTTTGAATTTGTTTGTGAATGCCATGATTCTAGGGCAACGGAAAGTACCCTATATAGGTTTTGAATTTGTTTGTAAATGCCATGATTCTAGGGCAACGGAAAGTACCCTATATAGGTTTTGAATTTGTTTGTGAATGCCATGATTCTAGGGCAACGGAAAGTACCCTATATAGGTTTTGAATTTGTTTGTGAATGCCATGATTCTAGGGCAACGGAAAGTACCCTATATAGGTTTTGAATTTGTTTGTGAATGCCATGATTCTAGGGCAACGGAAAGTACCCTATATAGGTTTTGAATTTGTTTGTGAATGCCATGATTCTAGGGCAACGGAAAGTACCCTATATAGGTTTTGAATTTGTTTGTGAATGCCATGATTCTAGGGCAACGGAAAGTACCCTATATAGGTTTTGAATTTGTTTGTGAATGCCATGATTCTAGGGCAACGGAAAGTACCCTATATAGGTTTTGAATTTGTTTGTGAATGCCATGATTCTAGGGCAACGGAAAGTACCCTATATAGGTTTTGAATTTGTTTGTGAATGCCATGATTCTAGGGCAACGGAAAGTACCCTATATAGGTTTTGAATTTGTTTGCAAATGCCATGATTCTAGGGCAACGGAAAGTACCCTATATAGGTTTTGAATTTGTTTGTGAATGCCATGATTCTAGGGCAACGGAAAGTACCCTATATAGGTTTTGAATTTGTTTGTGAATGCCATGATTCTAGGGCAACGGAAAGTACTCTATATAGGTTTTGAATTTTTTTGTGAATGCCATGATTCTAGGGCAACGGAAAGTACCCTATATAGGTTTTGAATTTGTTTGTGAATGCCATGATTCTAGGGCAACGGAAAGTACCCTATATAGGTTTTGAATTTGTTTGTAAATGCCATGATTCTAGGGCAACGGAAAGTACCCTATATAGGTTTTGAATTTGTTTGTGAATGCCATGATTCTAGGGCAACGGAAAGTACCCTATATAGGTTTTGAATTTGTTTGTGAATGCCATGATTCTAGGGCAACGGAAAGTACCCTATATAGGTTTTGAATTTGTTTGTGAATGCCATGATTCTAGGGCAACGGAAAGTACTCTATATAGGTTTTGAATTTGTTTGTGAATGCCATGATTCTAGGGCAACGGAAAGTACCCTATATAGGTTTTGAATTTGTTTGTGAATGCCATGATTCTAGGGCAACGGAAAGTACTCTATATAGGTTTTGAATTTGTTTGTGAATGCCATGATTCTAGGGCAACGGAAAGTACCCTATATAGGTTTTGAATTTGTTTGTGAATGCCATGATTCTAGGGCAACGGAAAGTACCCTATATAGGTTTTGAATTTGTTTGTAAATGCCATGATTCTAGGGCAACGGAAAGTACCCTATATAGGTTTTGAATTTGTTTGTGAATGCCATGATTCTAGGGCAACGGAAAGTACCCTATATAGGTTTTGAATTTGTTTGTGAATGCCATGATTCTAGGGCAACGGAAAGTACCCTATATAGGTTTTGAATTTGTTTGTGAATGCCATGATTCTAGGGCAACGGAAAGTACTCTATATAGGTTTTGAATTTGTTTGTGAATGCCATGATTCTAGGGCAACGGAAAGTACCCTATATAGGTTTTGAATTTGTTTGTGAATGCCATGATTCTAGGGCAACGGAAAGTACCCTATATAGGTTTTGAATTTGTTTGTGAATGCCATGATTCTAGGGCAACGGAAAGTACCCTATATAGGTTTTGAATTTGTTTGTGAATGCCATGATTCTAGGGCAACGGAAAGTACCCTATATAGGTTTTGAATTTGTTTGTGAATGCCATGATTCTAGGGCAACGGAAAGTACCCTATATAGGTTTTGAATTTGTTTGCAAATGCCATGATTCTAGGGCAACGGAAAGTACCCTATATAGGTTTTGAATTTGTTTGTGAATGCCATGATTCTAGGGCAACGGAAAGTACCCTATATAGGTTTTGAATTTGTTTGTGAATGCCATGATTCTAGGGCAACAGAAAGTACTCTATATAGGTTTTGAATTTGTTTGTGAATGCCATGATTCTAGGGCAACGGAAAGTACCCTATATAGGTTTTGAATTTGTTTGTGAATGCCATGATTCTAGGGCAACGGAAAGTACCCTATATAGGTTTTGAATTTGTTTGTGAATGCCATGATTCTAGGGCAACGGAAAGTACCCTATATAGGTTTTGAATTTGTTTGTGAATGCCATGATTCTAGGGCAACGGAAAGTACTCTATATAGGTTTTGAATTTTTTTGTGAATGCCATGATTCTAGGGCAACGGAAAGTACCCTATATAGGTTTTGAATTTGTTTGTGAATGCCATGATTCTAGGGCAACGGAAAGTACCCTATATAGGTTTTGAATTTGTTTGTAAATGCCATGATTCTAGGGCAACGGAAAGTACCCTATATAGGTTTTGAATTTGTTTGTGAATGCCATGATTCTAGGGCAACGGAAAGTACCCTATATAGGTTTTGAATTTGTTTGTGAATGCCATGATTCTAGGGCAACGGAAAGTACCCTATATAGGTTTTGAATTTGTTTGTGAATGCCATGATTCTAGGGCAACGGAAAGTACTCTATATAGGTTTTGAATTTGTTTGTGAATGCCATGATTCTAGGGCAACGGAAAGTACCCTATATAGGTTTTGAATTTGTTTGTGAATGCCATGATTCTAGGGCAACGGAAAGTACCCTATATAGGTTTTGAATTTGTTTGTGAATGCCATGATTCTAGGGCAACGGAAAGTACCCTATATAGGTTTTGAATTTGTTTGTGAATGCCATGATTCTAGGGCAACGGAAAGTACCCTATATAGGTTTTGAATTTGTTTGTGAATGCCATGATTCTAGGGCAACGGAAAGTACCCTATATAGGTTTTGAATTTGTTTGCAAATGCCATGATTCTAGGGCAACGGAAAGTACCCTATATAGGTTTTGAATTTGTTTGTAAATGCCATGATTCTAGGGCAACGGAAAGTACCCTATATAGGTTTTGAATTTGTTTGTGAATGCCATGATTCTAAGGCAACGGAAAGTACCCTATATTGGTTTTGAATTTGTTTGTGAATGCCATGATTCTAGGGCAACGGAAAGTACTCTATATAGGTTTTGAATTTGTTTGTGAATGCCATGATTCTAGGGCAACGGAAAGTACCCTATATAGGTTTAGAATTTGTTTGTGAATGCCATGATTCTAGGGCAACGGAAAGTACCCTATATAGGTTTTGAATTTGTTTGTGAATGCCATGATTCTAGGGCAACGGAAAGTACCCTATATAGGTTTTGAATTTGTTTGTGAATGCCATGATTCTAGGGCAACGGAAAGTACCCTATATAGGTTTTGAATTTGTTTGCAAATGCCATGATTCTAGGGGAACGGAAAGTACCCTATATAGGTTTTGAATTTGTTTGAGAATGCCATGATTCTAGGGCAACGGAAAGTACCCTATATAGGTTTTGAATTTGTTTGTGAATGCCATGATTCTAGGGCAACGGAAAGTACTCTATATAGGTTTTGAATTTTTTTGTGAATGCCATGATTCTAGGGCAACGGAAAGTACCCTATATAGGTTTTGAATTTGTTTGTGAATGCCATGATTCTAGGGCAACGGAAAGTACCCTATATAGGTTTTGAATTTGTTTGTAAATGCCATGATTCTAGGGCAACGGAAAGTACCCTATATAGGTTTTGAATTTGTTTGTGAATGCCATGATTCTAGGGCAACGGAAAGTACCCTATATAGGTTTTGAATTTGTTTGTGAATGCCATGATTCTAGGGCAACGGAAAGTACCCTATATAGGTTTTGAATTTGTTTGTGAATGCCATGATTCTAGGGCAACGGAAAGTACTCTATATAGGTTTTGAATTTGTTTGTGAATGCCATGATTCTAGGGCAACGGAAAGTACCCTATATAGGTTTTGAATTTGTTTGTGAATGCCATGATTCTAGGGCAACGGAAAGTACCCTATATAGGTTTTGAATTTGTTTGTGAATGCCATGATTCTAGGGCAACGGAAAGTACCCTATATAGGTTTTGAATTTGTTTGTGAATGCCATGATTCTAGGGCAACGGAAAGTACCCTATATAGGTTTTGAATTTGTTTGTGAATGCCATGATTCTAGGGCAACGGAAAGTACCCTATATAGGTTTTGAATTTGTTTGCAAATGCCATGATTCTAGGGCAACGGAAAGTACCCTATATAGGTTTTGAATTTGTTTGTAAATGCCATGATTCTAGGGCAACGGAAAGTACCCTATATAGGTTTTGAATTTGTTTGTGAATGCCATGATTCTAAGGCAACGGAAAGTACCCTATATTGGTTTTGAATTTGTTTGTGAATGCCATGATTCTAGGGCAACGGAAAGTACTCTATATAGGTTTTGAATTTGTTTGTGAATGCCATGATTCTAGGGCAACGGAAAGTACCCTATATAGGTTTAGAATTTGTTTGTGAATGCCATGATTCTAGGGCAACGGAAAGTACCCTATATAGGTTTTGAATTTGTTTGTGAATGCCATGATTCTAGGGCAACGGAAAGTACCCTATATAGGTTTTGAATTTGTTTGTGAATGCCATGATTCTAGGGCAACGGAAAGTACCCTATATAGGTTTTGAATTTGTTTGCAAATGCCATGATTCTAGGGGAACGGAAAGTACCCTATATAGGTTTTGAATTTGTTTGAGAATGCCATGATTCTAGGGCAACGGAAAGTACCCTATATAGGTTTTGAATTTGTTTGTGAATGCCATGATTCTAGGGCAACGGAAAGTACCCTATATAGGTTTTGAATTTGTTTGTGAATGCCATGATTCTAGGGCAACGGAAAGTACTCTATATAGGTTTAGAATTTGTTTGTGAATGCCATGATTCTAGGGCAACGGAAAGTACCCTATATAGGTTTTGAATTTGTTTGTGAATGCCATGATTCTAGGGCAACGGAAAGTACCCTATATAGGTTTTGAATTTGTTTGTGAATGCCATGATTCTAGGGCATCGGAAAGTACCCTATATAGGTTTTGAATTTGTTTGTGAATGCCATGATTCTAGGGCAACGGAAAGTACTCTATATAGGTTTTGAATTTGTTTGTGAATGCCATGATTCTAGGGCAACGGAAAGTACCCTATATAGGTTTTGAATTTGTTTGTGAATGCCATGATTCTAGGGCAACGGAAAGTACCCTATATAGGTTTTGAATTTGTTTGTGAATGCCATGATTCTAGGGCAACGGAAAGTACCCTATATAGGTTTTGAATTTGTTTGTGAATGCCATGATTCTAGGGCAACGGAAAGTACTCTATATAGGTTTTGAATTTGTTTGTGAATGCCATGATTCTAGGGCAACGGAAAGTACCCTATATAGGTTTTGAATTTGTTTGTGAATGCCATGATTCTAGGGCAACGGAAAGTACCCTATATAGGTTTTGAATTTGTTTGTGAATGCCATGATTCTAGGGCAACGGAAAGTACCCTATATAGGTTTTGAATTTGTTTGTGAATGCCATGATTCTAGGGCAACGGAAAGTACCCTATATAGGTTTTGAATTTGTTTGCAAATGCCATGATTCTAGGGGAACGGAAAGTACCCTATATAGGTTTTGAATTTGTTTGTGAATGCCATGATTCTAGGGCAACGGAAAGTACCCTATATAGGTTTTGAATTTGTTTGTGAATGCCATGATTCTAGGGCAACGGAAAGTACCCTATATAGGTTTTGAATTTGTTTGTGAATGCCATGATTCTAGGGCAACGGAAAGTACTCCATATAGGTTTTGAATTTGTTTGTGAATGCCATGATTCTAGGGCAACGGAAAGTACCCTATATAGGTTTTGAATTTGTTTGTGAATGCCATGATTCTAGGGCAACGGAAAGTACCCTATATAGGTTTTGAATTTGTTTGTGAATGCCATGATTCTAGGGCAACGGAAAGTACCCTATATAGGTTTTGAATTTGTTTGTGAATGCCATGATTCTAGGGCAACGGAAAGTACTCTATATAGGTTTTGAATTTGTTTGTGAATGCCATGATTCTAGGGCAACGGAAAGTACCCTATATAGGTTTTGAATTTGTTTGTGAATGCCATGATTCTAGGGCAACGGAAAGTACCCTATATAGGTTTTGAATTTGTTTGTGAATGCCATGATTCTAGGGCAACGGAAAGTACCCTATATAGGTTTTGAATTTGTTTGTGAATGCCATGATTCTAGGGCAACGGAAAGTACCCTATATAGGTTTTGAATTTGTTTGCAAATGCCATGATTCTAGGGCAACGAAAAGTACCCTATACAGGTTTTGAATTTGTTTGTGAATGCCATGATTCTAGGGCAACGGAAAGTACCCTATATAGGTTTTGAATTTGTTTGTGAATGCCATGATTCTAGGGCAACGGAAAGTACCCTATATAGGTTTTGAATTTGTTTGTGAATGCCATGATTCTAGGGCAACGGAAAGTACCCTATATAGGTTTTGAATTTGTTTGTGAATGCCATGATTCTAGGGCATCGGAAAGTACCCTATATAGGTTTTGAATTTGTTTGTGAATGCCATGATTCTAGGGCAACGGAAAGTACCCTATATAGGTTTTGAATTTGTTTGTGAATGCCATGATTCTAGGGCAACGGAAAGTACCCTATATAGGTTTTGAATTTGTTTGTGAATGCCATGATTCTAGGGCAACGGAAAGTACCCTATATAGGTTTTGAATTTGTTTGTGAATGCCATGATTCTAGGGCAACGGAAAGTACTCTATATAGGTTTTGAATTTGTTTGTGAATGCCATGATTCTAGGGCAACGGAAAGTACCCTATATAGGTTTTGAATTTGTTTGTGAATGCCATGATTCTAGGGCAACGGAAAGTACCCTATATAGGTTTTGAATTTGTTTGTGAATGCCATGATTCTAGGGCAACGGAAAGTACCCTATATAGGTTTTGAATTTGTTTGTGAATGCCATGATTCTAGGGCAACGGAAAGTACCCTATATAGGTGTTGAATTTGTTTGTGAATGCCATGATTCTAGGGCAACGGAAAGTACCCTATATAGGTTTTGAATTTGTTTGCAAATGCCATGATTCTAGGGCAACGGAAAGTACCCTATATAGGTTTTGAATTTGTTTGTGAATGCCATGATTCTAGGGCAACGGAAAGTACCCTATATAGGTTTTGAATTTGTTTGCAAATGCCATGATTCTAGGGCAACGGAAAGTACCCTATATAGGTTTTGAATTTGTTTGTGAATGCCATGATTCTAGGGCAACGGAAAGTACCCTATATAGGTTTTGAATTTGTTTGTGAATGCCATGATTCTAGGGCAACGGAAAGTACCCTATATAGGTTTTGAATTTGTTTGTGAATGCCATGATTCTAGGGCAACGGAAAGTACCCTATATAGGTTTTGAATTTGTTTGCAAATGCCATGATTCTAGGGCAACGAAAAGTACCCTATATAGGTTTTGAATTTGTTTGTGAATGCCATGATTCTAGGGCAACGGAAAGTACCCTATATAGGTTTTGAATTTGTTTGTGAATGCCATGATTCTAGGGCAACGGAAAGTACCCTATATAGGTTTTGAATTTGTTTGTGAATGCCATGATTCTAGGGCAACGGAAAGTACCCTATATAGGTTTTGAATTTGTTTGTGAATGCCATGATTCTAGGGCATCGGAAAGTACCCTATATAGGTTTTGAATTTGTTTGTGAATGCCATGATTCTAGGGCAACGGAAAGTACCCTATATAGGTTTTGAATTTGTTTGTGAATGCCATGATTCTAGGGCAACGGAAAGTACCCTATATAGGTTTTGAATTTGTTTGTGAATGCCATGATTCTAGGGCAACGGAAAGTACCCTATATAGGTTTTGAATTTGTTTGTGAATGCCATGATTCTAGGGCAACGGAAAGTACTCTATATAGGTTTTGAATTTGTTTGTGAATGCCATGATTCTAGGGCAACGGAAAGTACCCTATATAGGTTTTGAATTTGTTTGTGAATGCCATGATTCTAGGGCAACGGAAAGTACCCTATATAGGTTTTGAATTTGTTTGTGAATGCCATGATTCTAGGGCAACGGAAAGTACCCTATATAGGTTTTGAATTTGTTTGTGAATGCCATGATTCTAGGGCAACGGAAAGTACCCTATATAGGTTTTGAATTTGTTTGTGAATGCCATGATTCTAGGGCAACGGAAAGTACTCTATATAGGTTTTGAATTTGTTTGTGAATGCCATGATTCTAGGGCAACGGAAAGTACCCTATATAGGTGTTGAATTTGTTTGTGAATGCCATGATTCTAGGGCAACGGAAAGTACCCTATATAGGTTTTGAATTTGTTTGCAAATGCCATGATTCTAGGGCAACGGAAAGTACCCTATATAGGTTTTGAATTTGTTTGTGAATGCCATGATTCTAGGGCAACGGAAAGTACCCTATATAGGTTTTGAATTTGTTTGTGATTGCCATGATTCTAGGGCAACGGAAAGTACCCTATATAGGTTTTGAATTTTTTTGTGAATGCCATGATTCTAGGGCAACGGAAAGTACCCTATATAGGTTTTAAATTTGTTTGTGAATGCCATGATTCTAGGGCATCGGAAAGTACCCTATATAGGTTTTGAATTTGTTTGTGAATGCCATGATTCTAGGGCAACGGAAAGTACTCTATATAGGTTTTGAATTTGTTTGTGAATGCCATGATTCTAGGGCAACGGAAAGTACCCTATATAGGTTTTGAATTTGTTTGCAAATGCCATGATTCTAGGGCAACGGAAAGTACCCTATATAGGTTTTGAATTTGTTTGTGAATGCCATGATTCTAGGGCAACGGAAAGTACCCTATATAGGTTTTGAATTTGTTTGTGAATGCCATGATTCTAGGGCAACGGAAAGTACCCTATATAGGTTTTGAATTTGTTTGTGAATGCCATGATTCTAGGGCAACGGAAAGTACCCTATATAGGTTTTGAATTTGTTTGTGAATGCCATGATTCTAGGGCAACGGAAAGTACCCTATATAGGTTTTGAATTTGTTTGTGAATGCCATGATTCTAGGGCAACGGAAAGTACCCTATATAGGTTTTGAATTTGTTTGTGAATGCCATGATTCTAGGGCAACGGAAAGTACTCTATATAGGTTTTGAATTTGTTTGTGAATGCCATGATTCTAGGGCAACGGAAAGTACCCCCCTATATAGGTTTTGAATTTGTTTGTGAATGCCATGATTCTAGGGCAACGGAAAGTACCCTATATAGGTTTTGAATTTGTTTGTGAATGCCATGATTCTAGGGCAACGGAAAGTACCCTATATAGGTTTTGAATTTGTTTGTGAATGCCATGATTCTAGGGCAACGGAAAGTACTCTATATAGGTTTTGAATTTGTTTGTGAATGCCATGATTCTAGGGCAACGGAAAGTACCCTATATAGGTTTTGAATTTGTTTGTGAATGCCATGATTCTAGGGCAACGGAAAGTACCCTATATAGGTTTTGAATTTGTTTGTGAATGCCATGATTCTAGGGCAACGGAAAGTACCCTATATAGGTTTTGAATTTGTTTGTGAATGCCATGATTCTAGGGCAACGGAAAGTACCCTATATAGGTTTTGAATTTGTTTGTGAATGCCATGATTCTAGGGCAACGGAAAGTACTCTATATAGGTTTTGAATTTGTTTGTGAATGCCATGATTCTAGGGCAACGGAAAGTACCCTATATAGGTGTTGAATTTGTTTGTGAATGCCATGATTCTAGGGCAACGGAAAGTACCCTATATAGGTTTTGAATTTGTTTGCAAATGCCATGATTCTAGGGCAACGGAAAGTACCCTATATAGGTTTTGAATTTGTTTGTGAATGCCATGATTCTAGGGCAACGGAAAGTACCCTATATAGGTTTTGAATTTGTTTGTGATTGCCATGATTCTAGGGCAACGGAAAGTACCCTATATAGGTTTTGAATTTTTTTGTGAATGCCATGATTCTAGGGCAACGGAAAGTACCCTATATAGGTTTTGAATTTGTTTGTGAATGCCATCATTCTAGGGCATCGGAAAGTACCCTATATAGGTTTTGAATTTGTTTGTGAATGCCATGATTCTAGGGCAACGGAAAGTACTCTATATAGGTTTTGAATTTGTTTGTGAATGCCATGATTCTAGGGCAACGGAAAGTACCCTATATAGGTTTTGAATTTGTTTGCAAATGCCATGATTCTAGGGCAACGGAAAGTACCCTATATAGGTTTTGAATTTGTTTGTGAATGCCATGATTCTAGGGCAACGGAAAGTACCCTATATAGGTTTTGAATTTGTTTGTGAATGCCATGATTCTAGGGCAACGGAAAGTACCCTATATAGGTTTTGAATTTGTTTGTGAATGCCATGATTCTAGGGCAACGGAAAGTACCCTATATAGGTTTTGAATTTGTTTGTGAATGCCATGATTCTAGGGCAACGGAAAGTACCCTATATAGGTTTTGAATTTGTTTGTGAATGCCATGATTCTAGGGCAACGGAAAGTACCCTATATAGGTTTTGAATTTGTTTGTGAATGCCATGATTCTAGGGCAACGGAAAGTACTCTATATAGGTTTTGAATTTGTTTGTGAATGCCATGATTCTAGGGCAACGGAAAGTACCCTATATAGGTTTTGAATTTGTTTGTGAATGCCATGATTCTAGGGCAACGGAAAGTACCCTATATAGGTTTTGAATTTGTTTGTGAATGCCATGATTCTAGGGCAACGGAAAGTACCCTATATAGGTTTTGAATTTGTTTGTGATGCCATGATTCTAGGGCAACGGAAAGTACCCTATATAGGTTTTGAATTTGTTTGTGAATGCCATGATTCTAGGGCAACGGAAAGTACCCTATATAGGTTTTGAATTTGTTTGTGAATGCCATGATTCTAGGGCAACGGAAAGTACCCTATACAGGTTTTGAATTTGTTTGTAAATGCCAAAAAATGCGTCAAAAATGGTATTTCGGCCATATTTTTTTACCGAGTTGACTTAGAAGCTTGTTATTTTTACAGCTTCAAGGGAACGTAGACCTTAGTATTTGATAATAATTTCAACTTTATACCTTTACGCGTTCCTGAGAAAAAGGGTCTTGACAGACAGACGGACAACAAAGTGATCCTATAAGGGTTTAAGGGGACACGCAGCTGATATTCAATCAATCTATGTGCTGTTCGAGTAATTTACAATCTATCTCATAGACGCTCTTTAACATGTAAGGAAATCAAGGACAACAACTTTGCGTCTCAGTATATATTACATAATAAGTAAGCAGATCCGACTAAAATTTATTGACTGTGTTCTTCGCGATATGGTTTAAATCCTGAAAAACGTAAAAACACGATTTATGAACTATTATTCGATAAAAAAAATCCTATACTGAGGTCAGTTTTTTTTTCACTGTTTTTAAAAAAGTTTTGGCAAAGAAATCTCTAAAGTACTAAGTGCTACTAGTTTACATCTTTGCTTTAATCAAAGCTGTGGTAGTGCTTTAAACCTTGATAAAGAGATTTTTTTTATAACAATGATGTATAATAAACTATTAATTTATTTCATGTATTTCAATCAAAATCTCAGTAAGTTGAGATGTAGCTGCACTACTCACGCACGTTACTTTATATATATTGCGTCATCCTCGTTTAAACTCAAGTTTTCTGTCACGTAGTACACTGCTTCTTAAACTCAAAAAAGTTCAAAAATGTTGTTAAGTGAAGTTGTCGAAAAAGCTTATTACACAATAAAAAGACTACCTTGATAATATAAATAATTTTTAAATATTTTTTTGCTTACATAATTTACTTGATAGTTTGTATTGATTACTTACATAATTCAATTACTTCAATTAATTCAATTACCCTGTACTAATAATCGCGAATACGGTTTCCGTATTTTACAAAGACAAAGATGCACTTTGTTCAATTTCCATATTTTAAACACTTTATATACACGAATTTTACGAATACACAGCAGTATGGCCACTACACAGACGGTCGAGCCATCAGCTGTCACCATCCATGGATGCGCGTAGCACGCTGTAACATAAACACACACGACCATTCGCGCAAGCGCCCTGCACCGCCTAAACGAAACAGCAGGCGCAGGCATACATTTTCGCCGCGCCGTAGAAAGAGAGGGGTATACTCCCTCTCCTACGCCGCGCCAGCTGTCTACTCTCCATCCGTCTTACGAATTTTCACGATCAGGACACGTGCCCTGATGCGAGTTTAACATTTTTTACCCATACCAAAAGGAAGTTTTCACTTCAAAAAAGTTCTATAGTGGTTGGTGAAAAGAGTATGTCCCCCAAATTATCACGTGAATGTGTTACCAGCAACTATTAAAAAACGTGATATACTTGTACATATTTAACACTAACTTTTGCCTGCGATTCTTCCCGCCCTAATTTCGGTTATCGGTGTAGGATTTCAACGGGAAAGAACTCTTCAATTATAGAAAAAAAAACCGACTCACACTTGACGTTTTTCAGTAGCCTATGTCCGTTCTAGGGACTTAAACTATTTCCATGCCTTTCATCATAATCGGTACAGCAGTTTAAGCGTGTAGAGGTAACAGACAGATAGAGTTACTTTCGCATTTATAATATAAGTAAGAATTTTAGCGACAATAAATATACCCTAGTGAGAATTCGAATTATATACACCATCATTTGGGTATATTTAGTACATAATTCTTTATTGTACAACACATAACCACACAAGCAAAAAAAACTTAAAAGTACAAAGGCGAGCTTATCCCTTAAAAGAGATTTCTTACAGCTAACCTGTGTGCTTAAGAGATAATACACATAGAAAAGTAGGAAGCAAACAGTGTAAGTACAACTTTATTCATTCATAATAATGTAAATAAATAAAAAAAAAACTAAATATATAAATAATATTACTATGACTTATTAACATACATACATAATACAATAATATAACAAATATAAATACACAAAATACATTATAAACATATAAATATCCAATTTATAGGCTACGGTGACCGCTTACCATCAGGCGGAACGTTAGCTTGTTTGCCACCTTAGAGGTATTAAAAAAAAAAACATACAGATAAATAATGCTCTCTAAAAATATTAAGTGATGTGCTGTCACGTATCAAACCGGGAAGCGAGTTCCAAAGTTTTGCTCCACAAACATCAAAAGAATCACCATAAAAGTGTTATGTGCTTATTTCAATAAGTGAGGTAGTATGCGATCTAAGAGATCTCTCTCAAGGAAAATTATATCACTAAGCTAAAATATTAGTTTAAATTAAATTAAAATTCTGCTTAATCTAGTCACTATTTTAACACTACTTGTGCCATGTTTCAGCTCAATTGGATACTCCTTTAGTGAAGGTAGAACAAAGAAATTCACTTGCATATGCATTGCTTATTGGTCATTCCAATAATTATCTACAAAATGAATTATTAAAACTATAGTACATATTGCCTATAGTACATAATTGAGTGTCAGGTTCACAGGTAGAAGTCACTTCTGGAGTATTACTCTTGCCCACAATCTTAGTTTGAATTGAATGAAAGTCACACGAAATAACTTCAACACTATTAAATACGTATATTACCTACCTACATATAATATTAGAATTACATTTAATATATTCATTATTAAATCTAGTTTTGTGGCACAAGGTAAGGCTATAAAAAGTTAAATCTCTTAACAATTTTACACTAAAATTAAAATCGAGTGTCGAGATTAATAATTTGATACATTGTTTATACCTAATACTGAAGAATTTGTAGAAATTTTGAGATTTGTCTGTTCAAGTGAGAAACTTTATTAGTTTCGGCATGGTCGTGGTGTTCCACCGTTTCTTGGGAACCTTAGGGTCAGGTTTGAGGCCTTCTTCGTACCTCCCGTATGGTGATCTTGACCTGGTCGTCAGAAAATAGTCTCCTCGAGCTCTGTGAATCGAATATGCTCTATTATAGATAGACATAGACATTTGTACAAAAAACTTTTAAAACCATTTATTTAGAACTAGTTATCGTGAGAGCCAACTTTGGCAGAAATGCTATCCACACGTTACAGGTATATTCTAGAAACGATGTTTAAAATTCTAAAAATAGCGTTTAACTAGATGGACCTGGGACCTTATTGGGAACAGTTTTGAGCTATTCGGACTCTGGAATTCGAGAGAAAAATGTATACAAGTACATTCACAGGTTTCGAGGGGTAATCAGACTTGTTTACATTTTTGTCTCGAATAGTTCGAGACTGTTCCAAATAAGGTCACAGTAGCCTGTTCGTTTTATGAATTTCCATAGATTAGAATTAAAGGTTTGATTTTAGTTTTTTTGCCAATCGATTGCGGCGCGTGAGCGCGGGTCCACACGGATCGAGTCCCGAAAGTCGAGGTTAAAAAATAAAATAAAAAATAAAACCCGACTGCAAAAACATTAAGATCTAAAACCAAATAAACAAG